>JABAKD010000009.1:4781412-5981412 GCA_012845835.1 Undaria pinnatifida | reverse complement strand
TGATTTTAGGGCCGTGAACAGTCCTGGAAAAAAAAAAAATGCCACCGCTTTCGTGGCACCGGTCTGCCGGCGACCATCGCTGACGTTCATACAACACCCACCCATCCATGCACGGGATCGGCATCAGTCTACTATGCATACATGCACACTAATGCATCGATAGATACCGGTACGAGTCAAGCCGATCAAACATAATATATATATATATATTTTGCACACTTTCACTTTCCAGCTTCTGGACAAGCCGTGGTCACAGGTGTCATCCCTTCTCCTCCCCGGTTCTTGCCTTCAATTTTTTATCGTGCATAGGGTTCAGCAATCCCACTGCTCGTTGATTGTTCATCGAGAGCTGCTAACTCACGCTCTCGCGCTTTCCGCAAGTCAATTTGTCCACAAGAAAAAGTCCCAACGAATCTATACGAGTATGCACTCGGCGGGCTCGAACTCACGAAACTGACCTATACCAGGCTCGAGGATAACCTGATACGCCACCGGGGCGACCGGTTATAACCCGACCCAAGTAGCAGAGCAAACGCAGCTTGCAAAGATGATTCTCGACGAAAAGTCTTCATCCAAAAAATCGATCTCATAGCCGAAATGTCTTCCTTCATTTTCGTCAGGAAAAAATGTCCGGAGCCACAGCCCGCATCCCCCGGCCAATGGAGGAGGCCGGGATCGTGTGGGAAAAAACGGCAGCTCAGGCCCTCAACGCACCATACCGCAAAATTCATCAAGGAAATAATAATTTTTTTCCATTAAAAAAAAATGCCGTAAGGAGGGAGGTGCTACTCTTCGAGAAAATGCTTGGACGTCGGAAAGGCCATGGTTGATAGCCCGAAGGCCGGCTCAGAGACGGAAGATGAATAGTTCTCGTGCGCTTTCGCAGGGGGGGGGGGGGGGCATACAGGGAGGAAGGAGGCATCACACGACCGTTGGTTGGACCTAAACTCCGTATAATATGATACGAAGCCCAAGGTTTTATAGCCTCAGCATACATATTACCAACCACTAAGTGTGCATGGACGTCGGAAAGGCAAATGGTTGACGGTCTTAAGACAGGTTCAGAGGCAGAAGATGAATAGCTTTCGTGTGCTTTCAAAGCGGGGGGGGGGGGGACAGGGGTGTAAAACGTTCTGAACAGTCAGGACTCGTAAAAAGAGTCTAACCAATCGATCGGCCAAAATCGATCCATCAACCAATCAAATATCACACCAACCTTACTCGTACCACCAAACACCGACCACTGAAAAAACAATCGATTAATCGGTCGACAATAAACAAACCAAACTACTGAAACAAATCAAGATACGAAGGAAAAACAAAAACAGAGAAAAACATGCAGTACCGCTCGGTCCACGAATAACCCCCCCCCCCCCCTCCCCCTTCACCCAAAACCCTCCACTCTCACAGATTGGGTTGCAACATCTCCATCAACGACAATCAGCAATGCCCCACCCCGCCCCTCCAGCGCCCCAGCCTCCTTGACAAAACCCTCAATCCTCACATATAGGTTTGCACTCTTTTCACCCCCGCCCTTCCCAATCCCCCAACCCCCTTTACAAAACCCTCTATCCTTACATGTCGGCTTACATACTCTCCATAGCCTCCCCCCCCCCTCCTCAACAGCCTCATGACAAAAAATACACCCTTTTATCCTCATATATTGGTTTGCACCCCTTTCCATGCCCCCCCCCTCCCCCCCGCACAGCCTCGATGACCAAAAAAAGCACTCCTTTATCCTCACATATTGGTTTGCACCCTCTCCATCGACAGCGGCACGTCCTGTCCCGGAGTGACGCCGGTGACCAAGGTGTAGCGAAGGGCGTCCGTTCCGAACTTGTCCATGGTGTCGATGGGGTCAACAACATTGCCCTTCGTCTTGCTCATCTTCGCTCCCGTGCTATCCTTCACCAGACCTATATTTTCATTTTACGTTTTTTTTGTTTTTTTTTTCGAGTTTAGAGTTTGCGTCCTTCTTTTCTTTCTCTCATTTTTTTTTTCCTTCCAGAGGTCCGCGTGTTTAGTTGCTCCAGTTTTTACTGTTATTCCCCCGACTTTTGGAACGGCATGAACATTTGGGGGCTTTTTCGGGGGAGCAATCATTGTAAGTGGAAAAGTCTACCTTGAAACAACGTTGACAGAACTGCTACTACCAAATGAAAATCTTGAAAACACGTCCAACAGATCACGTCTAGATCGCGATCTATCACGATCTAGATCACGCTCTATCTCGGACAGCTCAAAAGAGGTGAAACAAACAAACGCAGCTCTCTTGAGCTGAGGATACCGGCCGGCGATCCCTGTGCAAACAGGCCTCAGAACCGCTGTAACAACTGACACCCCTCACCTCACCTCGACAGCATCGCCTGTTTCATGCGTGCGGCCGACGCTTCACTCGTCATTAACCTCCTCAAAACTACTTCAAATACGTCAGCTGCGAGTTCGATCAATTCAAGGGTCGATACTCATCCTAGCAAGCTGCGCGATACTTCCGGCCGCGCGTTTTTACAGCCGTAGTACCCTTCCAAGATATAGGGACTCCCGTGGATCCTGACAGGGCTGTATTATGGGCGAACACGATCACTTTTCCAAGCGCGGTTTCCGGTCTATAATCATTCTGTGCACTGATACTACATGTGCATGTCTGTGCGCAGGACAGGGCTGACCGTCTCAGTCCCATTGGCCCTGCCATTAGCAGGGGAGTCGCCGACCTATATCCTTCACGAGGGTACACACACCCCGTAACACGCGCGATCGAAGTATCACACGGCAGCTTGCAAAGCTGAGTTTTGATCAAAAAAATCATTTTTGGTCGATCTCACAGCTGAAGTGTATTTTTCCTTTTTTTTCTAATATATCCCGTGTTGAGGGGGTCAAAAGCTGAAACTAATATACCCACCTGGTCTTGCTTTCGCTCAACGAAACGATCATGCAACCCGTCTCAACCGTGCTAAATTCCTACTTCGTATGCTCATAATCGTGCACCAGTAATTCACTCGTAATTATTTTCAAAAAATATTTTAAAATACGTCAGCTATGAGTTCGATCAAATTAAGGGTCGACTGTTCATCTTGGCAAGCTGCGCGACGCTCCGGTCGCGCGTTTTTAGTGTTGGAAAATACATTAACCCTCAGGATTTTGTCAAGGGCGATTTCGGTCCATAATCACTCCGTGCACTGATACACTATATACCTCGTACGGAGAGGTACATATTATTACTCGCCATTCCCCCCCTCGTAAGTCCCAAAGGTGTCCGTTTAAGGTATGCCTGGTTCCAAGTGTATGCCTTTTGCTGTTGCAAAAAATATCCCACTGTATTTCCAAGTAGTTTTTTTCCTCAAGACGTGGGTGCAGCGCTAAAAAGGCTTCATGCGGACCGCCTAGACGAGTTACCTATTCATATTCATACAATAAATCACGTTTCTACTATATATCATGACTTGACTTGAAATATATATATATATATATATCCTCAGGCGGGTGGGGCAAAATTAAAGCTTAAGCTCGCAACAAAAAAAAAGCAAGAAGCCACCGGGGATAGAAGTCCGGACATCCTGACATGGAAGCGTGCATACAGCACGTGATGCTAGCTGCTGCCATTTATAACAGAAAACCTCTCGGGCCCGTGTTTATCTTGACTATAGTATAGCGACCAAAAAACGGCGATTGCGATGTTTTCAAGTCTACCAGTAGCTCGAGCGCGCAGCAGCACGGGTAGGATGGATCATGCTGCCTGCGCCCGTCCCGTCCGAGTCTTTGCATTGTTGGCGTCATCGTTCGGACGCCCCGATTTGTCATCGCCAACCATCAGTGGACGATGCCGTAATCGTCAATTTTCGTCAATGAAATTCTCTATCAAGTCTCAAAAAAAGGGTTCAACTACTTGTATTATGTTTCAAGCGGTACGGCTGTTCTCGTGCTCACCGTGAAGGTAGATCGTATCGAACGGAGACTTTCCGGTCAGCTCGATTCCCATCATCACCATTCTGAACGAAACAAGGAGCAAAACACGAAACAGCAGGTACGATCAAAAAAAGCGAGCGAAGCAAACACACTTGAAAAAAACAAAGCAATAATGGACAGAAAAAGACGGGGCAATCAATCGCTACAAAAAAAAAAAAAAAAAAAAAAAAGACCACCCAGCAACACAAATGCACCAAACCAAGTGGACAGAAAAGCAACACAAACGCACCTGACTAAGATGCGATTACCGTCTTAAGATGCGATCACCGTCTTAATACCCGAAGCAACACAAACAACACGCGAGATGCAACAACAAAATACAAACGACCAAGGACAAAAAAGTAAATAAGGAGCACACAAGTACACGCCAAATTGAACCCACCAGGAAAACAACAGAAGCAGGGGTCCCCGCATAAGGCGCCGGCGTACGAGACCCCTATTACCTCCCTATGCAGAGCAACCCGCCTTAATAGCGAATAGGGTGGATAGCGCATTACGGTATTGGGTGTAGCTACGGGCTGAGGGTGTTTGTATGAGATGGGGAGGCCTCAACTGCCATCAACGTGGGTAGTAGTGTAGACGACTCTATTGAGCGACCAGCCGTCGACAAGGTGTTCGCTGCTGTATATTACAGCGGGTTTCAGTCGTGCCAGGCGGTTCTGACCGCCTTACTTGGGGATACCGCCTTATTCAGGGATACCACCATATTAAGGGGTACCGCCTTATATAGGGATACTGCCATATTTAGAGATACCGCCTTATTTAGGAATACCGCCTTATTTAGGGGTACCGCCTTATTTAGGGATACCGCCTTATTTAGGGGTACCGCCTTGATTGGGGTGCCGCCAATTTAGGGATACCGCCTTATTTAGGGGTACCGCCTTATTGAGGGATACCGCCTTATTTAGGGGTACCGCCTTCGTCGTGGACCAATACGATTGTACAACTAAACCGACGGATGCTCTTTCTGAGACATCCCACGCCAGGCTAGGGGTGCAGCAGAACTTTCTTGAGAATTTTCTGAGCTCCTAACACGAGAAGCTAGCTCAGCATTAACATCACCACCCGAAACATGACTTCGAAGGCATTCGTTTCGCACTACCCGACCAACATATCTATGCGCCACAAGTGTATTAATACAAAAAATAGCAATATTACGGAGATTCATTGTTATCAGGGGCCATTTAATGCCTATGGGGTCATAACTCTGTCAATTCTTCGTCGATAACGGTAAAACGATAGCTTGGATTGTTCGCATAGGCCTTACGGTCACGGCGCAAAACAAAAAATAAAAAATACGATGTTCTGGCCGAGATATTGCGAAAATTATGAGAATTCGGAGGTGAATTGTTTGCAACATGATAAGGCATTTACCCCTGTTAACAATGAATCTCCGTACTAGTCTTAAAGCAAGTACTCGAAGTATACTAGTAACGTGATCATACTAACCGGTAGCACTATAAATACCAAACTTGAGGAGCCCAACCGGTCACAAACCTTTAGTCTAACAACCGCAGTCCCTGCCGAGGGATGACTCTTCTCCCCTCACGGTAAAATCGTCACTGCCCGTTACAAGCATCATCACACGTACCCAGTCATGTTGCAAAACACATAAGGGCAGCAGTACGGACAGTTCAAAGTACAAGAGGTCGTAACCAGGAGGAAGGAAAAAAAAACACACACACACACACACACCGAAAGACAAAACACACGCACGACAAAATACACCCCGGCGCACACAGTTAAACATGGCCCACGGGAGCGGGAAGAGGGCGTACGTACAGTACATTTCTAATCGAACAGTCCCTGTCACATACATCCATACACATGTGACACTCACCAGCCGCCACCGTCGCCACCGCCGTTTCCGCGACAGCGGCGGCAGCAGCAGCAACAGCAGCAGCAGCGGCAGCAGCATATGCTCTGCCCCTCTCCCTCACCTCGCGACCCAGAAGAATATGATGTCGTACCCGGTCTCCAGCGCGGCCGCGGGATAAAACTTTGCCAGGTCCGACCCCTCAATGCCCTCCGAGTGCGGCCAGCCCACTGACGCGAACGGCCACAACCCGGAGCTGACGAAGACACCGAAACCCAAGGCGGCGGCGGCGGCAGCGGCGGCCGCAGCCGCATTGGCATCGATCAGGGTCGGCAGTGGCAGTGGCATCGACCGGCAGCCGCAATGGCATCCGCCGGCGGCGGCGGTAGTGGCATCCATCGGCAGTCGCAATCCCATCGACAAGTCACAATGGCATCGACCGGTGGCGGCAGTTGCATCGGTGGCGGCGTTGGCGGCGGTGGCAGTGGCATCGATCGACAGCCGCAGCAGCGGTGGCATCCATTGACAGCCGCAGCCGCAGAGGTGGCATCGAGCGAGGTAGTCGGGGTCCACGGTTTTTGCGCGCGTACGCACGTGCGGGCGAGAAAAGCGCGCAGGGGAGAGCGTGAGCGCAAAAAAAAAAATCGAAGGTCTCGATGTAACCGGGCGGGGTGGGGCCGGGTGGCTTGGTTGAGACTCCTGTCCGCGTACGAAAGAAGGACCGCGAGATGGGTGACGCCACATCGTTACACAAATGCACGCAAGCAGCGGGTAACGGCGCAAGCTGTACTATACACTAATGGTACGGTACAGTGTGGAATGGTACGGTACGATGCGCTATGTCATGATACGGTACAATATGCTACGGTACCGTGCAATATGGTTCGATACTAAATGGCATGGTACGGTACAAAATGGTATGGTATGGCATGGTATGGTATGGTAGTGGCACGTCCCACACCACATCCAGTGACAGACCCAAACGGAGGCCGAGCATGGCAGATGAACTAAACGAGACATGCCTACCAAAAACGACACGAGCGGTGACACGGCAGATGAACTAAACGAGACATGCCTACCTAAAACGACACGAGCGGTGACAAAAATCGAGAAAGGAGAGTACATACGTGGCAGACCTAAACAAGAAAACACCTACTGCAGCACTCGTAGTGTAAACGACGCCCGAAGTAAACCTACTACACACTGTACCTTCTGTACTCCATAACGCATGATACGCCCAAGCAGTAGATAACCGGCTATCCCGTACCGTACTGAACACGACGACCGACGACCTACGAACGTCGAACGCTTATAGACGACAGCTAGAACGCAACTAACCAAGAACGAACGACCAAAAACGAAAAAACGAAAGACGTCGAAAAGAAAGATGCAATGTTGACGACAAAAAACAAACTTCGCACAAAAAAAGAGAACAGAAAAAAAGGCCGAAAGAAGACGCAAAACAAACTTCGCACAAAAAAAAGCGGGGGAAAAAAATAAAATAAAGTAAAAAATGTGCGGGGGGATGATTGAACAGAGGCTTAACCTCCACCTCCACTCCTTAGTATCCCCGCCGCCGGAAACGGATTCAACGCGCGCCTCAACCGAACCAAAACCAAAACTCAGCCAAAAAAAAAGGCAAAAGGTTTGGCCGGCGCATCCCAGGCACAATCCGACAAGCAAAAGTTGGGCGGGTGTGGTGATTATCGAAGGGGTGCTACCCCTTCTCCTTCTCAACCCCTCATAAGGCTAATTCCGATCTGACCTCCATAGGTCCGGTCCCACGGCAAAAAGGGTGGGCGGGTGGGTCAAGGGGGGGAGGAGGAAGAAGAGGAGGAGAGGGGGGGGGGGCGGGGGGGGTAGGAGGGGTAGGAGTGAGAGAGAGCGAGCAAGAGAGAGAAGGAAAACCCTCTCTTCTTTTTCACCCCTAGCTTCCCGTGTCTCCCCTACCTCCCCCCCCCCCCCCCCCCCTCCCTCCCCCATTCCCGCCTCCTTCCCTCCTTTCCCCTCCCGCCCCTCATATTTTGCCGCGAGGCTAGTTGTTGTCTGCGAATATAACTCGGTGGTGCCCTTTCTCTGCTTGTCGTGTTGACCTTTCGTGCGTTAACGGGAAGCACGCTACCGCCGGCGTCTATCTAGCAGCGATTGTTTTTTTTGTAATTTCGGTGCCGGCAAGGAACCGTGGGTGGTTGCGACCAAGCCGGCCCTGAGGATCGCTGCCGCGGCTACAGTCCGGTAGCCGCGGAAAAAAAAAACGAACGAAAACGAAAACGAAAACGAAAACGAAAACGAAAACGAAAAAGGGTACATATCCACCACAGGGATAACTTAATTTGAAGTAAAATATAATCAGTACCCTTAGCCCTATGCAACCACGAAAAAACAAACCAACACTCGAAAAAAAAAAAACTATTAACAACAGAAAAAAAAAACGAAAAAAAAAAAACGTACCCATGATGACGGATGGGGCCGAGACGCCACGGTATCACAGTGTACTTACAAAGACCCCTGTAACACTGTAAAATGACCCAACTCCACTCTGTTTCAAAAAAAAAAAAAAAATGTTTGCGCACATTTAATATCCCCGAACCAATCAGTGGTCGATGATGCTGCTATCGTCATTTTTGGTCGTCACATATTCCGCGTCAAGTCCCCAAGGGGGCCAATCCCCCCTCCACCCCCCATCCCCTTTCCTGAGCTGAACTTAGCACGTGTTCCGCAGAACGCCGCCTCGACAGGAAACCCCGGTCCGGAAACCCCTTTTGTAATTATTACCTGAACCAAGTGTCGAGCACGTCAGGGTCTCTCTCGAGGGGTGTGCCCGTCGAGACCCCCGCCTCGGTGGCCTGAAGCCTCGCGTTTTCCTCGCTCCTACGCCGCCCGACATGTATAGTGAGCACAACGAGGGTCAAAACAGCATCAACAAAAAAATCGAAAACAATAATTTCAAAACAATAACATCAAAGACGACAACAACTAGAATCCACTACCAAGACAAAAAAACGAAAAAAAACATCAAAACACGAAAACCGGAGCGGGAAAAAATAAAAAAATAAAAAAATACACGATAAAAAACACGTGTGAAAACAGCTGACAAGCTTTTCGGCAAAGCTTAGTATCGACTGTGTGTGTGTTCTTCACACTACACTGACATTTCCACCCATCTAGTATGCATCCAGCACAGCACACCAGTGTCCGTGCCGATGCCGCCTCCAAGAGAAACGAGCTCCGTGGCCACAAAAATTACAATACAGACACACATTGCAAATACAGCAAGGTGATTAAGCCATGCCCACGCCGAACGCAATGAACGCGGGGCCAGACACTCGATCGGTCGAATTCACAGCAGATACAGAGGGAATGATATGTTGTTCGTAAAACAAACAATAAAATTGGGTGTACGAGTACGTAACCACGGCAATCTGTCGAGGTAGCGGTAGCTTGCGTTGCCTTTGGCACGGGAGCTCGGACGGCGCGCCAGCTACGTAGCCCCGTGCCGCGCACGCAACAGAGATCACTCTTGACAAACCCCACATTTCAAAATACGTGGAAGCGTGTGCCGAGGACAACGCCTTCACAAGTGTAAAAACCGAGCGTAACGCCTTCACAAGTGGAAACCCGTTTTCGGGGATAAATTACTTGAAAGTAATACAGAGAGATATTTTGGGGCTCTAGAGGGGATAGTACTGACCCTTTTGAGGCCCATTTATATCAACCAAAAAACAATATATTTTGGATGTTATCAACCATCTCGGAAGAGTCTGCAGCAGTACATATTGTACTGTTAGTAGTATGAGAATGAATGCGGTGCGTGTGTCGTACAGCACCTACCCGTTGCATCTTTAGCACACTAGTCAACACACTAGTCAACACACCCTCTGCCCGGCTTCCAGGGCTGTTTTGTGCGACGGGTTCTGGAATCGTCACTTTTTTGTCACTTTTTCCCTAAGGGGTTAAGCTTTAGCCCTACCCATCCGCCGAAGGAAAAAAACTAATAAAAAACACAAACAAGAACAAAAATAAAAAAATAAAAAATAAAAAAAACAAAAACAAACCAAACCAAATACTAATACGTGTAATACTATTAGTATTAATAATACTGATACCATTACTACTACTACTAATAACAACAACAATAATAATAATGATACTAATAATAATAAAAAGAAAGGAAAGCAGTACCCACCCACCTGGCGACGAAGTAGCCTTCGTGCCCCGGGGCGTACCAAACGGGGATCTGATGGCCCCACCAGAGCTGTCTCGAGATACACCAGTCGTGGATCCCATCGAGCCAATTGTGCCATACCTTGTTAAATCTTTTCGTCGAGGAGCAGGGCACGGTGAAGGGGAGACAATCAGACAAGACAATACGAGACACAAAAACCCCCGAAGATTAGACATGCGAAGGAAGAGTTGCGGCAAGGCAAGACTAGGGGAAGGCATGGTACAATGAGCTACCGCGGGGCGAGCTAAGGGAGGATGGGCTAGGGCTAGGGCTAGGGTTAGATTGGGTGTGGTAGGGTAGGGTAGGAAAGATTAATAAAGTGGAGGGTGTGTGAGGGTGTGTAAGGGTGTGTGAGGGTTAGGGTTACATAGGGTAGGGGGGCGTAGGGTGAGGGTGGGTTGGGTTAGGACGGGAAAGGTTGAGAAAATGGAAGGGTACAGTAGGGTAGGGTAACCTAGGGAAGGGTAGGGAAGGGTAGGGTAACGTAGGGAAGGGTAGGGAAGGGTAGGGTAGGGTAGGGTAGGGTAGGGTAGGATAGTGCAGGGTAGGGTAGGGTAGCGTAGGGTAGGGTAGGGTAGGGTAGGGTAGGGTAGGGTAGGGTAGGGTAGGGTAGGGTAGGGTAGGGTAGGGTAGGGTAGGGTAGGGCAGGCAGAGTAGGGTAGGGCGTAGGGTAAAGTAGACAAGCAAAGCAAGCAAGGCAAGCGAAGCAAGCAAAGCAAGCGAAGCAAGCAAAGCAAGCAGCCAAGCAAGCCACCTGACCTCGGCGGCAGAATCTGTATGTCCCCGTCCTCGACGGCCGCAAGAGCCTTTGCGCCCATCCCCTCCGTCTTAACGAACCATTGCGAAGACACAAGGGGCTCGATCACCTCGCCCCCTCTCTGGGAGCGCGGGACCCTCTGCTGGTGAGGCTCGACCTGCAAACCCAAACCCTGCAAACGCACAAAAAACAAAGAACGAGGGGGGGGAGGGGGTAGCAGGAGGGAGACCTGTGTTTGCGAATTGCTTGTGCGAACTACCGGCTTCCATGTGTGACGAGGGGCGGGGGGGGAGGGAGCACATATTTGTGAATTTCCCGTCGGAATCACGCGCGCGCGTGTGCGCAAACTACAAACGCCTCCACCATGTTTACCACACACTCGCCTAACTACAGTACATAGCTCATTAGCGCAGCGGTCCGTAATGTGTGTCACTAAATCGCCGGGTTAGCTTAATAGCGCCGCGCTTGCAAATGCATGAACGCCCAAGAAAAAATAGGAAATCCAACCCACCGCTGCCTCGATGTCTGCCCAGAGGTTATCTCTGCACGCGAATCTGTCCTGGCCGGCGTACGCTCCCGCCTCCGCCCCCATGGTTCCATCCTTCTCCATCAGGTTGATAGTCGCTAGGGATTGACGCTTTCCGATCTCATAGTCGTTGGGGTCGTGCCCTATACACCGGGCAGGGGGTGGGCAGAGGAGAGGGAGGGAGAGTATGTAAAAAATATATCCTACACCCGAGCCAAGCGTAGTTGTCGTAGTTGTCCACAAAAACGCGGGTGCATTTGGAGGCGTTGCGCATAGTCAGCGAGTCGACGAGGGAAGAAAGGGACGAATTTTTCTCGCGCAAAAACCGAAGGCGCGTACCGTAGTGGGGAGGGGGGAAAAGGGCCCGCTTTCAGTGACCCCCCCGGACCTGAGCTATGGCCAGGGAGGGAGAAACATAAAAAAAGTGCGAAGATCATAGATGGGATGAGTGTGGATACCAGGTCCCCTTCCCCTAGACAGTACCGCCTCATTACACACAAGTTCAAGGTCACCAGAGGTTCCCCAGACTCCGTTCCGTGCTGACTCGAGGTACCGACCCACCTCCATGTGTCCGCCACGTCACCACCACACAAGGAACTGTTGAGGGTACTGCCCGCATTGGCGTCGTCGGCACAACAATCGACGCTTTTGTATTTAGACGCGCAGTTGCACGTCTCGCAAAAAGAGGAAGGCGATGTGGATAGCAGGTCCCTTTCCCCTACAGTTAGTACCGCCTCATTACACACAAGTTCAAGGTCACCAGAGGTCCCCCAGACTGCGTTCCGTGCTGACCCGAGGTACCGACCCACCTGGGTGTGTCCTCCACACCACATCATCACACAAGAGAGAACCTGTCACGGGCAGCCCACTATGAGCCAAAAAAAAAAAAAATCAACAGATCGGACATGTCAGATGCCCATTGGTTGATTGAACCCTGTTGGGACTTGAACGAGAAAAACTGACGAACAAAACTGACGATTGCAGCATCCTTCATTCACATCGCACGAACCAACCCGGGCTGCTAGATTAGCTGGCGACGATTTTCCCGTCGACCTCCAATGCAAGTGCCTGTAAGACGCGCATAGCTTGCACGGCTGTGTTCTGCATGCTCGCGCCATGATAAAACCGCGCTTATAATTTGTTTTGTCGATGCACATGGCCCCCAACAGGATCAACGTATTTCAGGGCAGATATATTCCAGGTTTATATATGGTTGGCAGGGTCTAGAACTTCGATGCAAATCGCGAGCATCAAAAAGCTGAGAAGTGGGAATGCTGAACCCTATGGGCCATAAAAATGAAGGCAAGTACCGGGGGGGGGGGTAAAAAAAGGAAGACACCTGTGACCACGGCTTGTCCACAAGGACGTTAAGGGTAAAAACTTCTCGCGAGTTGAGATGGGAGAGTAAAGAGTGACGATCGAAAAAAATAAACAAATGTTGGCGCGTGGGAGTCGGACGGCCCGCATGCCCTAGCACCTGTGTTGTCCTGGGATGGATCTGTACTGCACAGGTCTCCCACAACAGATCACAACGACAGATGTAGCATCTAGATCACCGACATCATTATGCATCCGATCTGTGCCATGCCTCTCACCGGGAGTGATCTTCAGAGCTCCGGTCCCGAATTCCATGTCCACGTAGTCATCGGCGATGATAGGAATCTCGCGTCCGGAGAGGGGCACCACTACCTTGCCCCCCACCAGGTGCTTGTACCGCGGGTCCTGAAAGCGCGCGCACACACAACAAAACAAAAACACAAAATCAGTCCCACGTATTAAATATAACTGGTATTATGACTATGACTACAAGGTTCCCCTGCATGATGTGGTTGGCTTTCAATGTACATGTCCCGTGGGCGTCGCAAGCGTTCCTAATATACCACACTGTCCGTAAATGTAATCAACCTTTGGACATTAATTTATACCAAAATGTTGCCTATATTTCCGGACAGAGTGGTACAGCTGTACCAGGTATATTCAACTATTCCATATTATTTTTGGTTTAATCCTCCGGTGGATGGGAAAAAAAAAATTGTGCTCACCACACTCCCACATATTTTCATGCATGTAGTGTCGTCAATTCAAACTCACTGCGGTCGCGATCCTGCGGGCTACCTGGCGTATCCTTCAGTTCAAGACAACACATTGAAAAAAAAGGTCTTGAAGAAACTAACGACAGAGTATTCAACCGGGCAAGTAGAACGAGTTACGTAGTAGCTAAGTCCATTTACTTACGATACAAGTACGTGTATACACGTTATTCGACTCCAGAGTTAGTGGAGCCTGCCCTGTCCTGTCACGACGGTCTGCTAATAGCGCATGGCGACGATGAAGCTAATGTGACAACAACACCCAAAAGGCATCATACGAAAGTACATGACTATTTATCGTCCTTCTTGGGACTCAAGAGGGGGGGTTTTCAGGGCTCATCACGGGTCATGACCCGAGCCGCGCGTCGGGTCACGAGTTTTTTCGAAAACCTCACGGGTCGGGTCAGTTCGGGCCGAGAGCTTTTCAAAACCTCACGGGTTGGGCCCGATCCGACCCGCGAGGTTCGACCTGACCCATGAAAAACTTTGGGAATTCTTACGTGGGGTAAGTTTGCAAGTTTGTATCAATAGGAAAACAGTGTTAAAAAGGCACAACAAGCCTCATTCCTCGACCCTGTGCTGTTCTGAAAACCAACTGACTATTTACGGCATTACAGAAATTTCCAAAACACCTTATCCAAAACTCCCCGTGATATTTGCCTGATGTGCGATGACCATCGACCCCCCCATCTTATCGCCGTTTCTCAATTCCGCATGCTCATGCATATACCTATTACTCTTGTCTGCTTGCGGACACAGCTTCCAAGATATCAAACCAGGCACCTGGTACTGCTGTATTGATTTGTTTCGTACTCACATTATCAATGTGATCGCATGTCTCGATACACGGACCCCCCCCTCCTGCCCCTCCCCCATAATATCGTCATAATATACGGAGGAGGCGTTTTTTGGGCATTTACCTCCGGGTGAACGCAGACGGCAGTGTCGCCCAAGATGGTCTCCGGCCTGGTCGTGGCCACAGCCAAATGTTCTCCGTCCTTGCCCCCGGCAACCATGTACCTGAAAGCACAGGACCATACCGTACACATGTTAAAACAACACCAAACGAATGCGAAAAAACTCAGGTGCCCAGGCAAGTCAGGAGACAAGTCAAGCAAGGGAAAGCGCCCATTTGTTTTATATTTTTATATATGGATATTTTTTTCATCTCTTCCGTTACTATCTTCGCTCTTTTTCTTTCTCCTTCTCCCTCTCTAGTCGTAATTCAGATCTGGGGTCACTAAGAAGGGTCTTCTCCCCCCTCTCCTCTCTGGTACGCGCCTTCATTTCTATCGCGAGAAGACTCCAGCCCTTTCTTCTCTCGCCGACTTGCATCGAATTGCAGTACTACTGTCAAGGAGGGTGCAAGGCCTAGTGTTTCCACACTGAAACCTAGTACTTTGGTGTCGGTCAACAGGCAAAAAAAACTGTAACAAACTGTGCAGTCTGTCAAAGGGGGGAAACTGCTGTATCCTGACATATTTGCACGTACCTGCATGCATGCACCATCACGATAGCATACCTATGTACCAGGTGGATCAAAAACAACAAGCGAACACGCAACAAACACACACACAAAACATTGAAGCACGCTGTACGACTGCGACGACGAAATCCGTCACAAAAGAAGGCGACACATGCAATCCACACAATACATAAAAACGTACACGATATACAGCAGTGCATATACGTACGAAACCACTCATTCAACCCTTTTTGAGACCCAGAGAAAAACAACACGTACGAAACCACTCATTCAACCCTTTTTGAGACCCAGAGAAAAACAACCAAAACAACGATACGTTCGGTTGTATCAGTCGTCTTTTAGTATAGCGTGAGCGCGCCAGTATCGTAGAACCTGCCACAGTTTTGCTCGGGTATCAAACGTACCACGCCCCAACCATGCAGCGACGGACAAAATACCCTCACCAAAGTCACAACCCCCCCCCCCCCCCAACCTACATGTACCTGGTATTATCCAAGCACCCAAATCAACGTGGAAAATGTGCTGAAGCCCGCCTCACGAGCGGTTTTCACTAGGACGCAGCTCTCTCTTCATGCGACTCGCCGAGCACCTCACGGCGCTTCGCGCTTGGTGCCGCGATGTCTGCCTGGTCGGTAAAAAACCCGAAGTGCTCCGTCCCGACATTGTGGGGATGCGAGGGTCTATGGTCATACGACTACGGCTATGCATGATACGATGATGATTACACCCCCCCCCCCCTCCACCTCCCGCCTCGCGGAGCTCACTTGAAGTAGTACAGTGAGGGTCTCCCTATAGCGCCGATTGAATAGTGCCTGCTTCGGGTACGGTGCCGGTTAAGTCGCTTAGTTCGACTGGAGTACGCTTACTACTATAGTGGTACCAAGTATCGGCAATAAACCCAATAGTGCCGGTGTCCGGGATACTGCCGGTACTGTTAGCTGGCACATACCGGCCCTAGAGTGACATCATCACTGCAACCCCCCCACGCTCCGCCTCCATGTACTAGGAAATATCCAAGCATCTGAACGACCTCACCCCCCCTTGCTCACTTGAAGTAGTACAGCTTGCCCTCCTCCTCCGAGTACTCTACTTCGAGATCGCTGACGGCGGTCTGTAGGGAAGGGCTCCAGTTAACCATGTAGTCCCCGCGGTATACCAGTCCCTGCGGCAAAAAAAAGAGCAACGAAACGAACCGTCTACGGCATATTACACCGGTAAACCGTGTACGCGCCATGACCCGTACCATGTACGATGACCGCACCATGTACCATGACCGTGCCATGTACCATGACCGTACCATGTACCATGACCGTACCGTGTAGCATGACCGTACCGTGTACGAAGGCCGTACCATGTATCGTGACGCTATAGTTACCGTACCGTGACACTACCAAGACAGCACCGATCCCGTTACAGTGTACCATTACCGTATGCACAGGCGTCTGTGCTCCGTGAATACATTGGACGCTACCGAAAACTGTTTATGCCTTGTCTTGCCTTCTCGTGCAGTCGGACGAAGGCCTCGGTAACAGCGGCGGTCATGTCTGGGTCTAGCGTGAAACGTTCTCGCGACCAGTCCGCGGAGGCCCCGAGCCGCCGCATCTGGCGCACGATATAGCCACCCTTGTCCTCCTTCCACTCCCACACCTGTGTACAGAAAAGGTCGGACAAAGGAATTGTTAACACGGAAGAGGGAATCCATTCTAACTCCTACCAGGCAGTCAAATTCCAACCCACCTTAAAATTCCTTCCTACAAGATCACTCTGATTTGTAGCCAAATCCCAACCCACTCCAATTCCTAGTCTACATCCAATCTACTCTAATTCCTAGTCTAATTCCAGCCCACCTTAATTCCTAGTCAAATTTCAAGCACTCAAATTCCTAGCCTAGTTCCACCCCACTCTAATTCCTGGTCGAATTCTAACCCCCTCTTGACTCCTATTATAATTCCATAAGCAGTTTGTCTCCGAGGACATGGGTGTAAATGAACTCTTTTCACTATCACATACTGCAAAATCTGCCCGCCATTAATTCCAAGTGATTCGCCACGCAAGGTGTGGGTACAGCAGCTCTCAAGGCTGGGTGGGACATGGACGCGGCGTAACCCTTTAGCGTTGTGTAATCCTTCAGCGCGGTCCAACGCTTTAGCGCGGTGCAACCCTTTAGCGTTAGCGGCGTAACCCTTTAGGGACCCAGGCACAGCGTTCTAAAAAAGCGGCAAGTGCGGTCTTATCAACTGGCAAGGAAGAGCGTGCAACACAGCCAGTAGCACGGCATGAATAGTGCATGTGTCATGTTACACTGCCTGCGGGCGTATCGTACATCTTATTCCGTTGTGATGGTCGGGCGCACATCTCTCACTCCAACCAGCCCGGGCGGCGTCGTGTGGCACTGCTGCAATCGTCACATACTACTGAAAACAAAAGCCCACACAAGGTCAGCAGTAGTTGACGCCTTTACAACTGGAAACCCTTTTTTTTACAAACTTACATGAAGTTAGTATAAGGAAGAATTTTGGGGTTCTAATGGGGTTAAGCCGTCAAAACATGGGTGCAGTTCTAAAGGCGTTAAGATTCTACAACTCGTACAGCATACCACTCTGGACGGAAATTTAAGGACACTTGGCATTCAATATTAGTACTGCAACGGTCCTTACAATTCCGTCCAGTTCGGTACAAGAACAAGACACATCCTACGGGACACGCCTCACTTTCTTCAGGAACGCCTCGCGACCGATCTCCTTGCGGTCGATGCCCTCCGCTGCGAGAGCCCTCTCCACCAGCATCTGCGTCGCGATCCCGGCGTGGTCTTGCCCCGGCAGGAAAAGCGTCGGCTCGCCGCGCATGCGGTGGTACCGCGTTAAGATGTCCTGGACCATTAAAAAACGCAGACCAGCAGTATTAATAGTAGATCAACAGTAGTAGTAGACCAATAGCAGTAGTGCAGCGGTAGGGTCAGATCAATAGTAGCGGTGCAGCGGTGGAAGCAGACCAATAGCAGCAGTGCGATATCAGCACAAAATGAATTGTAGTATTAGGCCAATAGCAGTAGACTGATAATAGCACCGCCGCACAGCAGTACATCTAAAATAGCACCTACGGAGTTGATAGTGTCCCATTGCGCGTAGAATACATTATACTCGTTAACACTAACAGCAGTAGTAGATCAGCAGCAGTAGTAGACCAATAGTAGTTGTGCAGCGGTGGGGTTAGACCAATAGCAGTGGTGCAGCGGTGGAAGTAGACCAATAGCAGCAGTGCGGCATCAGTATAATATTAGACTGCACTGTGCTCAAAAACTCAAACTCGAATAATACTCCGGAGTACCTGGTAACCAAATATCTCCCCCCGAAAATAAGCTCCCGCAAAACGGGGGTTCGCACGTCGATGTACTTCGAGTTCGACGTACACACTGGGTTTTGTGCCAGGTAATCGTGAATTGTAATATTTGGCCAATGGTATTAATAGTAGACCGATAGTAGCACCGTTACACGGCAGTACATTTAAAATAGCACCATAGTCGATAACTTCCCATTGCGTACGTAGAATACATTATATCTCGTACTCTGTAACAAGAAAAAGTAGCAATCGGTACTTGCGGTAGTACTGCGTACGTAGGGCCGTTTGGACCGCCTTGAAAAATAAACACAACAAGAAAACGATGACAGAGAGTAACCGCACCTGCAGCGTGGTGCCCATGGCGTGGCCCATGTGCAGGTAGCCGGTAACGTTCGGAGGTGGCATCGGTACCACGTACGACTTCTTCTTTGGGTCCCCCCCCGGCTCGAAGTACCCCTTTCCCTCCCACCACTTGTACATGCTTCGCTCAACCGACACAAAGTCGTACTGGTTGATTATTTCATTCATTGCAGTGACGACGGTTGTTTGTTTTGAAGTTTTATTGGTCATTGTTATAGTAAAAAAACGTTGGTCGTTTTCAAAACGGGGTGTGTGATTTGGCGCGGAAGCGAAAAGGATTACGACGGGCGGGAGGGAGGGGAGAGGGAAAGAGAGAGGATGGGAGACAGGGAGGGAGAGGACGGGAAGCGAGGGGAAAGGTGGAGGAGGGGGGGGGGGGAAGGGCGACCCGTCAGAGTTCAAGACCGGGGGTTTCCTATTTTCACCTTCAACAGCAGCACGTACCAGGTATGTATGAATAATACGTGGTATACAACACAAGTACCAACATATTACTGGAAAGGAAATCTTGAAACAAGCCTCTGCGCCATGTGCCCGGATACACCGATATAAAGCAATCGAGTAGTCTACATTGCCTGTATTCTCCCATCTACAATATATACACCAGGTACTAGGGTGTGTAATCAAACTACTGGTATATACTAGCGAGGTACTGGGGGCACTGTACTTGCAACATGTAGTACTACATACTCTCAAAACACTGGTATATACATATGACAGGTATGATGCCGGGAGGAGCGGCAACGCTAACACTGACGCTACGAGCACATAAATAGTATTATCAAGCATACGATACGGGGAGAACTGGTAGCATTAGCACCAACACTACCAACACTCATCTATCTAACCTGCGCGGCCATGTCGCCGTTTTCGTCCACAATCGACGGCGGTCGGAGCACCGCATCCGTCGTGTCGGTCGCTGCCGCCGCCGTTGGCGCAGCCGACGCTCGGATCCATCGCTTCGGCTGTCGGTGCTCCGCAGCGGCCGCCGCTACCCCCGCTCGCCTCGCCCTCGCGGTATCAAAAGGAGGAAGGCTAGACCAGGCTACGCTAGGGCCGCCTAAGCCGGCGGAGCCCCGAGAGGAGTACGAGAGACGGCGGAGCGACGGTCGGAAAGCCGACGCGCTGGGGACGAAGGCCGCTGCCGTGGAGAAAGACCGCACGGCCACCGACCTGCGCGAAAGCGATAGTTGCGTAGGGCGGTGGAAGTCACTGCACCCGTACGATTGATCCTACGCGAACCCAGACTCCAATCACGAAACGCCACGCGCGGGTACTGTTGGCGCGCTACCCCCGCCCCCACGCCCCTCCCCTGCTCTACTTTTTCGGACGCATTGTAGAACATCGTCGATATACTTGTAGCTCCGAGCAGTTCTTGAAAACGCATTGTTCGATGGGGCTGCAAGGCGTGCTACGCTGCATTTGCAAAGCGCTGCTACTGCTGGCATGCTACCCCCCTCCCCCCCCCCTATTTTTTCGCACGTATGATAGACAACTCTCCGGCGTCTATGCAGGGTAGGCCGGCTGCATATGATCCGCGTAATATGAGACGTAAGCGCTGTTGTCAGCTAAATAAGGCAGGTGTAGGCAACAAGCAAGAGAGCACGCTAAAATAGGCAGCATGCAACGCTCACGATGACATTTTTGCTCTTTATTTCTTGCCGTCGACTTGGCCCCCCTCTCTTCCTTCCTCCATGACGCCTCTGCAACACTTCGATACAGCAGCAATATGCAGGACCACCTATTAACACTAAGAAAACAAGCAATACGAAAGTCAGGCTGAGATTTACAGGGAAACAAGAAAGTCGGGAGTCGGCATACTGATTATAGTGTAGAACTCCCCATTTCTCAAATAAGAAATCCAGCCTGAGAGCCAGCCCCTCTCGTACTGCAGTGTACAAAAACCTATATCTGACTCTATTTTCAAGCGATTTATCCCCAAATTGGGACTGAGTCCTAAAGGGTTTAGGCGTGGTTGCTTCAATCAGCCTGGCATGAAGTCTCACTTCTCACTTCTTCATCGTTGCTTTTTCTTCCATGTTTTGTTCAGACAGAAGCAATAATGATTTCCTGGTGGTCGTATCGAGCTGTTGTTGTTTCTGTTGCCTCACATTAACTCTTGTAAAAAATCTAACGTCCGTGGTCACACAAAGGTGCTGAAGCCCTAGGAAGATCTGAAAAACCAAATGAACCGCCTAAAACGCACGATACGAAGAAGGCGCACAAGTGAAAAGGTCCAATGCGCAAACTGAACTCACATAGCCGCGAGTATCCGCTCAACTACAGCATAGATTTCCCCTGTTCCCACAACTAACCAACTCGTGGCTACAAACTACAGCGGTTGAGCTGCCAGCCCCGTACGGACCGCGCAGTAACCGTGAGCACAGACGAACGCGCCTGCTGTCTGGAGTGCTGTCGGAGTACAGATACGGCCACAAAAAGGTCCATGCACGAGTGTGAAACTTTGAATCAAATAAACGAGTACAGAATGGTACCCGGTATACTTCACCGACAGCAGTCGACGCAACAGTCCATTGTGCAGTGTATAGTGTACAGCAGTACCTGGTAGTTCGCATTTACGAGTAGTATTTAAGACTCCTACGCCCACAAGGCGCATGAATCCAGGTGAGTTTGGTTGGGGGTCACGGGTCAGCCATGCGTCTCGAGCGACATGCACGAATATGTTGTGAACATAACATACAAACCGACGCGGTACACATGGGCAAGGAAACAGCACAGCCATGCCAGTCCCGTTCGGGAGTTCACGTCGAAAGCTACGTTGGAGAGAAAGCGCCAATGCACGTCGCGGTCTTCCAGCGATCTAACTACTCGCATCTTCGTCTGCTCTTGGCGGTATGCCCATGTCAACTCGAGCAACCTGTGTCGCTCTCTGTCGACCAGACGACCAAACAGACGAACGCACGAGAGAGCAGCGTTGCTCACCTTGTCAGCAGCAGCATTAGTGTTGCCTTCGTAGCTACCGCCGCCTTCACCACGTGCGGAGCGCCGGCTGAGAGGCCAGGATCCCTTAGGACCATCTCCTTACAACGAGTGCTGCTCTTGGGCGCAGCTAGAAGCCCTTGTTGTGGCATCGAGACAAGAGCCGTGGGGAGCTGAAAGGCGATGGGGAGTTCCAATGATATGTGGTAGCATGTTTTGGGTTAGAGGAATTCGTTCTCCGGTCCCCGGGTTCTACGTTCGGTCCAGTTCTTGTGGCGGTTGTTCTTCGTTTTGCTGGTCATCATCAGGTTGGCCCCGTTTGCAGCGTTGCTACATACGTGACTACGGTCGTTAGAAGAGGGGTAGAGACGACATGGGCTGCACGGCCAGCGTTTGGTCGTTGTCGGTGTCCCTGACATTGGCGATGAGGGCGCCGTCGTTTGCACCTCAAACGTCGCTCATACAAACAACGTGCATGCGCCCTCGTACATTTTTCAGTTGATAGTTGAGTACGAGGAGCAACGGCAAAGATTGACACACCAACACAAGACCCATACAAGTACCGTGTGAAGAGTTCTACGAACTACTTGTATAATCGCAAAATAGACGCGTACAGAATCCTTGTGGACGTATCAGCAATAGGCCGGCATGCTGGTTGTGTTATCCTGATAGTTTTTATAAAAAATTGAAAAACGTCAGCTGTGAGTATGACTGATAGAATGGTTGAAACTCAACTTTGCGAGCTGCGTGGTACATTAGATCTGTGTTTCATCTATGATATGGTGTTTATAGTTGTAGATTCCCTCTGCAGGTAGAACACCACATAGTGTACGCAGGATTTTTATATTGAATGGACATTGAACGACCCCGCCCCCGGTGGCTATAGGCTGCGGTGGTTGTGCATGTCTCGTCATCGATTACAGGAGTTTGAGCCCACACAGTCGTCATGATTAATAGAACTTCACGCTGCTGGTACACATGATACTCTGGTACGGATTCAGTGTTGTATAGAGCTGTGGACGGCGCTACAGAGAAGCAATATCTTCCTCGCCAGCTACAACCCCCGTCCCACATGTCGACACGTATATCCAGCCGGCCTGCTGAACGAGGCGACACAGCCACAGCTAGCTGCTGCTTCGCCAGCTGCTCATCCACGCAGCACGACGTCTGGTACACCCGGCCCACACGGCTTCACGGCCACACTTGCTACTGCGGCGAGTCTGCGACGTCAAACTGCGCCGCTGGCCTTCAGCCTTTTTCGATGAGCGCACCACAGACCCAATATACGCCGAGCGACGAGAAATCTGAGAATCCATCGCCATTCGACACTGCAGAACACTGCCTCGGCAGCCGCACGTGTAATGCCGCTGCCGACCCTTCGCGTCGCGTTTCGCCAACGCCTGTTCCCACGGTGGTTCATGATTTTCAAGTCACCATTTCGGCGATGGGAGTCTGCGCTTCGAGCGCCACCCCCCTTCATCAAGCGCCGCGTGTCACGATGACTGTTGCCCCTTCACATCGCGACTCTCCTCAGCGAAGGTGTCGCCCCCTCTCCTCTGTCCGACCATGCCTCGGCAGTCGGTTTGAGGTGCAGGAAGACTTGCACCGATACCTCGAGATTCCTTTTGGCCACACTCAGCTCGTAGTAGCAGCAGGCGCTCTTCTACTAATTTTCCTATCAAGGAAAATGCGGCAAGCCTACGTAACTCGTCCACATTCTCCCACAAGTCTGAAGGGAAACCTCTCCGGTGGACACTTCGTCGCCATCCACTCGAGACCCTTTCATAAATGTATCTACTGGGTCTGCGGGCCCTCTTTCGTATTCGTGTACACTACCCCACGTGCGCCCCGTCAGCGCTCTTTGCGGTTACAGTGGCACAGGAACCCTAGACACTGCCCGCCGAGCCAGTGGTGACTCCATAACCTCCGGTGAGGTCAACCAGATTGCATACCCGCCATCTTGCAGAATAACCGCATCTCTCGTCACGCAGTAGCCACTCAGAGCCCTGCTCCCTTTCGCTTCAGACCGGCGGGCGCAGAGAGAACACCTTCAAGCCATGTTTCGCCTGCATGCGATGGTACCACCAGGACAGGATCCGTGGGATCCGTGGGACCGAACTCATCTCGTGCACCAGCGGCCTAGCGTCTCCAAAGGACAACACCTCTGCTCGCTCCCCTTTCCACCGTTGCGGTGACCGACGGCTCGGCACCGTTGGTCTTTGATCGTATTCTCGAGTATTCAACGGATGAAGATGTGCTGTCCTTTGGCAGCCCACTTTTTTATTCGCCGTGGTCCCCATCGTCTATTGCTGTTGACGGCTTATCAATTTCCAGCGCAGAGCAGCATAGGATGGCCGAAGAAAAGACTGGTTCGCGAGCCTTTTCCAGGACTACCGCGCAAAGTGGAGCTCCTTGTGTCCTCGTCCGACCCCCCCGTCACACAAACGTCGATCGCGGCATGCGCAATTTCGACTCCGTTACTTGAAACCAAACACCGTCCTCACTGGCACTTTTGCAAAGTTCATACAGAACCCGGCCACGAACCAGTATCGGTAATAAGCTTTGGCTGAACCCAGCGCTCTTGACTCCGTTTGGAGCATTGATCTCCGGGCGGACGAGCCCAAGGCCAGCAATCCCCGCCGACGGCCAGACGTTCCAAATTGTTCGGGAAAACTCTTTCTGCTCCCCGCGACACCATTCGTGAAAGAAAGGCCCGTTCGGTACAACCAATCTTCTTTCTCCGACGGAATCCACGAGATCAACTCAGCACCACCGCCTCGTCCGTAGCAACGGCACGTGCTTGCCAACTTCCTCTTCTGTAATTTTATATACGGAGTATATTTTTCTGATACGGCGCCTGATCACAGCCCTGAGGTTCTGGCTATCACCTCTAGGGTCAACCCCTCGCTAGCGCTCTGGGAATACGGCCCCTGTCTCGTCGAGGTACGATTTGCTTGACGGCACTTCACATACCGTCACACTTGCCGTCCACAGCAAAGCCGAACGCTGCTGAATATATTGATTGCATTGCGATCCCCGGCACTGGACTCTCCGCAAACTTTCATCCTGCGTGAAGCTCTGGATTGCATGGTCTCGGCAGGAACCGTTTCCGCTGATAGCGAGGAGGACTGCACGTCTCGCTGTTGTTTTTGGAGGGTCTGTCCCCATCTAAACTTCGACGAGTGTCGCGTGAGCATCCACTTTTGTAGAGAAGATGAGGCCACGTGTTCCCTCGCACATTGGTCCTGCGTAGTCCCTCCTTCGGTGGTGCAGCATACCGTGCTGCTGGGTCGCCACAGCTGAGCGAGTTTCAATAACTGTCCCTACCGTTCCCTTATTCCCCTTGCCTTTCGGACAGTCTGTTTTTTGGCGAGCTGGCAATGTCTCGCCACTCCCCGGTGGGCGTTGCAACAGGTTTTTCAATCGATCCCCTCGTGGCGAACGGCGGCTTTTTCCACGTTCGCTACGATATCGTCGTGGTGGGCGTCACCGTGACCAGCGAAATACTAGATTCTTACGGCCGAGTTTGTACGCAGTAGTCACTCCCCGGCGCTCGCCAGTAATTAACTCGTCGAGATGCTGCCCCAGCCGGGCCTACTCTCAGTTGAGGAGGTCGCCTCCGAGCGGCAGGCCCTCCTTCTCCTTGGAGTTGTCGACCTCGAGCCCGGCAAGTTTCTCGGCGTCCCACAGGAAGCCTTGCAGCATAACAGCGGCGCCCCCGGCCCGTCTTCCGGCTGGTCCGCAGGTCATCACGTTATCGGCTGTTTTAGATCCACCCCTCTCGCAAGCTGCGGCAGCCGCAGCTTTAGACTAGTCTGCCCTGCTCGAGCGCTTGATCTGACTAGCACGCTTTGCTCCTATGTGCCTGGGGTCGCCTCCCCTTGAACCTGGGAGCTATAGCGTTCGACTCACACGACCCGGATTGGACCCGTTCGGTCATCTAGTAGCTGGGTGACGTCCTCTGCGAATTCTCGGACGTTTGCTCCAAACCCAAGACGGATTCCGGCTCCTGATCTCTGGTGTCCTTCAAGACACAGGCCCTGAACGCATCGCGCCTACTTCTTCCCAGCTCCATCCCATCAATCAATTTTTTGCCTGCGGGGTGGACGCCACTCCGAACTGGTATATCGCGGCTGGCTTCATCCAGCGCTCGACTTCGCCGTATTCGAGTCCACTGGCGGTCACCCCGAAAAGTGGTGGCGGCGATTGAAATACCCTTGACTACAATCAGCTCCACGATATCGACACCTTCAGCCAGCTGCCCATTCCTCGCGTGGACCGGGTCCTGGACCCTTTGGGCGAAGGGCGCGTGTTTTCCCTCTCCGATCAAGGATTGTTGCTCTATCAATTCACCCCACACTAGTACACGATTCCCAAAGTTGGCGTCTTGCACTCCAACAAGTCTCAGCGAGTAGCTCGTCATGCACCAAGGTATCAAGATATAGCCCGGTTGGTTTGCCAAGGTCATCACTAAGGTCACCAAGGATCTAGAGCAGGTTGCGGCCTACCTTGACAACGTGATCGTGTTCGATTCGGACTCGTTTACTCATGCCAAGGCCATGCATTCTCCGTCGAGCGGCCGCGTGAGCGTTCACTCAGGCTTGCTCTCTCAAAGGCCCGGCTCGGCTTCGAGGACGCTGATTTCCTGGCCCACTCCATCTCGCCCGCGGGTGTGCGTCAAGCCGACGAGAAAGTGTCGGCTTTTACCCTCATGCCCATGCCCCGCAAACCGTAAGGGCTTCGATCCCTTCTGGGTGGCCTGTCGTATTACAGCAAAATCCTGAGAAGACATTTCCAAACGCATTCGTCTGACGACTGCTCTCCTCAAGAAGAGCATCCAGTTTGGAATCACGCCTGCTACGAAGGACATCGTTGGCGACTTTCTCGCCGAGCTTCCTCGCCGCCCATCTTGGTCTTCCCCAAATCGGACGCCGTGAAGACCGGCTCTTGTCCTTTTCGAATGTGCTATGCCGTCATCATCGATGCTTTTGGACTGCGCTTGAGCAGAAGCGACCCGACGACCTCGTTCGACCTATCCTCGACTCGGAGAGACAATGGGTTCCGCTTGAATCGGAAGAAGGCAGCGTTGTCTAGGCCATTACCCGTCTTCGAGGTTATTTTCGGGACCCCAATTCTTTTGGGAAGTACGAAGCGCGAGTCCAGCGGTGACTTGAGTGTCTCTCCCCGTTCGGCTACACGTTCAAGTGCCGAAAGGGAAGCGCCAATGACACGGAAGCTTCCTTTCTCACCTGTCACAATCGGTCACTGAGAATGACTGCAGTGGGTGTAATCGCTTCACCTCCGTTGGCGATGGGGCCATACACCTCGTCCGGGCCTGCGGTCTGTGCACTCTCCGTTCACCCGCTTCCGGCTTCGGCTTGGGTGGGCTGGTGCCCCTGCGCGACAACGCCGTTTTGGGTGGGCTCCCTTTAACCCGCCGATTTTTGCGATTGTCGCGAGCGATTGCCACGTATGAAGATAGACGACGTTTCTGTTTCTACTGAGAGATTCGTCGCTCGTGTTTCTGCGTTCGTCGATACCGGCGATAACCGCCTTGGCCGGGCGCCGTTTTTGCCTGCCGCCGACGTCGAATTCTCTCCTCGTTGCTGTGCCTTGAAGGGTTACTCAGTCAGCTACTTCAGCACCGAGCTCCGCGCAGGGTGCCGACCCCGCCGTGATCGCCGATCCCGCGGTGTTCGCCTCTTCACGTCCCGGCCTTAGGGCCATATCGCTTCTGTTGGGGACCCCCGAGGTATTGCCGTCTTCGAGCCGCATATCCACTAGGGCACGGAGAGAAACAGCCGCTGCCGACGGCGCGGTGCAATCTGCTGTCGATTCTGGTCTCGGGCCAAGTAAGGGCATCTCATTCACCTTCTTGTCGAGTCGGTGCCCCACCGCATGTTCCGCGCTCGCGACCAGTTTATGCCGTCGCCACCATCCAACGTCTGTCCCGACGGCACCTGATCCGTCCGACCGCGACCGAGTCGATCCTTTGAGCGATCGGTGTTCAGGACTCCCGGTCCCTTCGAGACCTCCCTACGCCCTGACGATCGATTGGAACGCCCTTGGCGCTAGTGTCGAATTTCACTTTGGCGCTTTCGCTGCACGTTTTTTGCCTGCTCACTGGGAAAGGGAGTAACGTGCAGAGCCTTCATGCTATGCCACCTTCTAATACATTGTCCTCGGCGGCCGCCGGCCCTGACCGTCGAGTTCTTAGCGCCTTTTCCCTTGTACCAGCCCCTCTCCTGTTCGGAGACCAAGGAATTTGCTGGCGAAGGTCGCCTCCATACTACCTACGACGCCACTGTCCTCCTCGTCCGTAGCCCAACCCCGCCTCCCCCGTCCGCTCCCAACGACCAGCGGGGCGCGCAGCTTGATTTTCGGAAGGTGAGCCTGTTAGCATTTACGTGCCTTTGCTCCTATGTCGTGGGATGATGCAGGCGCGCCACTCGATTGGTTCCTGCCGTCTTGGTGCGGCTCGCACGCTCCGCACGTCCGAACGTTGCCATTGGTGGGTGAAAATGAGCATTTGGACCGAGTCATCCCAGGGTTAGACTGATTCTGCGATAGCCCCCCCAAAATCAACAGCGATTTTCTTTGACGAACGTTTCATGGCTGCTCGACACGGGGAAGGATGCTATGAAGAATAAAACCTGTCACATATTTTCTTGTTTGCAAAGGACTATCGAACGACATGACGTCGGCGGGGGTGAGGGGCACCGTACTTCAGGAGATACGGCCGGGAGCTGGTTTCGAAACCGGCGATTTCGTTAAAGAAAAGTTGGGGGGGGCTACCGTACAACGACTTGGTAGGGGTCTTGCACTTGTTGAGCCAAAAAAAGGTATACCTTGCCGGTTGGCCTCCTCAAGCGAGGAACTGCTGGTCTCAGTCGAACAATTTTACGAGTACGATCTGTTTTAGGGCCAGGGCATGGAAGCTTCTAGTCGAGTTGCGCGTACGAACGCCTTCGAAGTCATGTTTCGGGTGATGGTGAGATGTTGAGCTAGCTCCTCATGTTAGGAGAGCTCAGGAACTTTCTGCTGCATTCTTGCCGCCGGGTGGCTCACTCATTCGGTGGCTGCGAAATTGCTTAAACAGCCGCGAGCACCAAAACATCGCGGCTATCGGTTCGTCAGACCACCACTTCGATGTTCCGTCTTTCGGATTCGGGCATGGCGATCAGCATCGACCGTTTCGGTCCTACGCCGGTCAAGCTCCTGGGCAACAACTACATCTTACTCGTCACCGACCGTTTAAATAGTCGCGCGGACATGTTCGAGGTCACTGCTGCCGAATTCACGGCTGAAGGCACGACCGGCGTCCTTACAACACGTACATTCCCCTTTGAGGATGCTGCAACCTCTCGAACAACGGCCTCCAGTTCTGCTCAAGATTTTCACACGTTGTTTGCGAGTTACTTGGCGTCCGTGAAATCGCCACCAGCTCGTACCGCTCCAACAAAATTGGCGGCGTGGAGCGTGCAAATCCCACAATGGCGCAATGCTGGCTGTGGTGGTGGTCAATGATCGTCGATATTACTGAGGTTTGCAACGTCCTCAAGCATTTTTTTTCTGCAGCAGCTCGGTCAGCGCCGCCATTGGGTTAGCTCCTAACGAGGCTCACATAGGGAAGCTTCCTCGCCTCCTACTCACCATTTTCGATCTCTCCGGGGTTGCTGGCAATCAGACTCTAGCCCGCGATAAGCTCGCACACTGCGATCTGGCGACCGACTGTCAACAGCGTTCTTATGACATCGCTCGCGAGCAGAATTCTCTCACAGCTTCTCGCGTGGACCACCAAAAATCCGCCCTATCGGACGCCCAAGTTCCGGACTTCGTTGTTGGAGCTTGGGCTTGGGCATTCCAACACGGTCGTCACTATGCACCAAGGCGTGAAGGCCCTCGCGGCCGCTAGGGTGCTTAAGGTCAGACTTTCGCTTAATTGGACGGGGCCCAACAAGGCTCTTGGTGTTGCCTCCTGCCTATTTTTCCGGCGGCAACCTGGACGGCTCTCCCCTCGGGGCTAAGCTCATCTGCTTGGATCTTCCCTGGATTGTGCCTGGTGCAGATGCACACGGCCGAGTCTCCGTGGCGCGCGGCAACCCAATATTATGACACTGAAGACAACATGCGAATTTCTTTTGCCGGCGGGACCGACGTTGTGCGTTCTCGACAATTTCACCAATAACCCCCCTCTGCCGTACCACGTCTTTTTGAGGACGACGTTTGGGCGCCCCTTCAACGTCTAGTAGCGGAGGGGATCAGCCATCCATCAATCGATCTGTGGTTGAGGCGGAGTTATAACGGTAATTTATGAGACAAACTGGATGGGACCCTCCCGCCCATCTTGGCAGCGGGAAAGGGACTCCCAGTTCGCTCGGCGGCAACTTTTGCTCTGTTGGACCGACACTGCAAACCAGCAACGCCACACCAACCGCCTGTATCACCGGATGCGAATCCTCGCTGCCCAACGAAGAAAATCTCTAGGTAACGGTGAATGCTGTTTGGAACCCGGTTACGACAGAGTGCCTCGCGCTGACCGACTCCGTCGGTATATCACTACGGTGCTTCCCAGCGGCGTTCGTTTTGGGTGCAACGGCGACGACGGCTTGTGGTTGCTCGGGAAAATCAGTGCGCGTACAGCCACCGGTGGGAGGCATATAGTGCGTTTTCTGGACGACTGGTGGGCGATCAAGCTTCCACTCCCTCCGGTTCGTTGCACGACGTCGACAGGGGCCGTTCCAGGTTGTTAGTGTCTTCACATCTACCGGGTTAACGTTTTTATGGGAGGGATTCAACGTAACGTGCGCCAATCTCGATTCGCGGACGTGGATAATTGACCTTCACGCCTCCACCGCACTCGGTTGCTTTTGTTTCTGTGTCTTGGGTTCTGGCGTTTGGTTTCTCGTGTGATTTTTTCCGTTTCTCTGGGTTTTATTTTTTGGTTCTTTGTGTGATATTTAGTTTTTCCCGGCTCGGTTTTGACGTCGTTCTCGCAGCGTTGCGGATGATGTCCACACCATGATGCGCAGGTAGAGATCCATACGTAGAGTTCTTTTAGTGTGTGTGCCTGTAGTTTTTGGCGATCGCTCTGGGTTTGGGGCCAGGGAGCCTTTTCCCTAACCTCTTGCAAAACCTCCAGCGTCTTTGCCCTTTATCGTTTGCTGCTCGTGCTATTCCTAGCTGTTTGTCCTGCGGACCCCCTCGCTCTCACAGCCGAAGGCGGCGTGGGTAACCCGGCAGCTCATACTGCGGCGAAGGACACTGTTTTCGTGTTTTATTTGTATTCTTCCTTTGTAAACGATGCTTTTCCCGCCACTTCGCTTCACTGGTCGCGGTACCTGCAGAAGTTGTGTTATTCCGTTCTCTGAACACATTTTCGCCCTGCCCTCTCCCTCGCTGGCGGCGTATGTTGGTTATATAGAGCTACCCACTGGCCCACGTAGTCAATATATAAAACTACCCACTGGCCCACGTAGTCACGTGACTACGTGGGCCAGTGGGTAGTACTACATAGCCAACAAAATATATGTTTGCGAGTCCGCCAATTGACTCTCACCGACTTCGTAGCAGGGATCTCCGGGGCTTTTCCCCTCGCCACGCACTACCATAGTACTCAGGAGCAAACTATCATAACCATTCACGCCTCCAGCGCGCACGCTCGCAAAGACGTCATTTCTTCTTTTTTTTTCCCGGAAAAAAGCGGAAATATATGTAGTCGGTGGGATTCGAACCCCCGACATATCTTTTGTTGGTTATATAGCACTACCCACTGGCCGTCAGTGGCCGTCAGTGGGTAGTGCTATATAACCAACAAATGTGACTACGTGGGCTAGTGGGTAGTGCTATATAACCAACAAATAATATGTTTGCGAGTCCGCCAATTGACTCTCACCGACTTCGTAATAGGGATCCCCGGGGCTCTCTCCCGCCCAGCCACACACTAGTGTGTTCGTAGAGTCCAAGCCTGGATGCCCTGACCGCCTCGCGGTCTGATGAGTGTTCTTATCTTCGTTGTAATAGAGGACAGAGAGGAGATAATGAACAGAGAGCGGAGTACTGGAGCTCTCCTCTCATGAGAAAAATTGCATAAAAACGCCGACGAATCTATACGAAAAAAACTTCCACAACTTTTGTAAGCGTCGTGCTGTGACGATCCAAACTAACAGCGTAGCGGTTAGTGTTTGCCCGTGTTCCAAATACATGTCCCCCCCCCATCCCCCTTCACTGGGATGTGGCCACAGCTTGAACTTTTCTGTTTCAAGGATGTATTTTCGCCCTGCCCCCGCCCGCCGCTGGGATGTGTGGCGACACCTCTGGTGCATGTCGTTTTCAAGCCCCTTACGGGTACTGATTCTCCTTTTATTTTCCATATTTGGCGTTCCTTTACGAGTTTTCGTAGCCTTGCAAGGTAGGGGTATGGGAGTGGTGTTTGAGGAGCCGCTCTTGGTTTAACGTTCTGCTATAGTTCGTGAATAACTGGTGTTTCCCCGAATATTATTTTCTCCGTCTCTTTAGGGTGGGCAAGTGTTATGGTATTGCTCTAGACTGCCCTAAAACATGTACAGGAGGATTCCGGAATGCGGGAAAAGGGGGGTGACGTATTAATTGGAAGGCATGCGCGTATAGGAAAAACAGGGGGACGAGTCAGAAATGGTATCCCTCCTCTCGCCCGTTTCCACTCCCCCTGAAACTGGGATACCCAGGCTCAGCACACGTAACAAGACACATGTACACTGATCCCGGCGAGGTTTCTTATCTGGGAGAGAGAGCGTTGTGCTCTAACTTCAGTACAACGGCTCCCGATTTTCCTATTCTCTTGAAAATATCAGCCTGCCTTTTTTCAACACATACCTGTTTCTTGGTTTAGAGGTATCCTGTACTGTAATACCAGGTGCGACAGAGCACTTTCTAAGAAACACAAGTCAGTGACACCGTGGGATAGGCCAGGAAGGGGATGCGTGTGTGTCCCTAGCTCAGCAGAGAGAAAGACATTTCGTGTCCGCAGTAGTAGCAGAGAGAAAGAAACTTCGTGGAAGCGATGACCGCTTTTTAGAGCAGTCACGGGTCGTTCGACAGAAAAAGGTATCGTAGCGGGCAGACAAGAGTCGTTGTACGCTAAAGGTTTGTTGGTTTATTGTACCTCTGAGCTGATTTTCTGCGGAGTATTCCCCGATAGGCCGTGAATTGGCGTGTATAACCAGCGGTATACCAGCACACCGCTAGTTCGTTGTTTTGCGTCAGACGGACACATTCGCTGATCTCGTCATGGAGAACCCCAGCACACTGGGGATTTACCCGTAAGGAAAACTAAGCCATGTCGGTGCGTGAATACAGCAAGATCGAAATTGGATGCTGTCACGTGTATGCGCCTTTGATCACGGTCTTCGTGTGTTCACAACTTGTGCCCGTTTACACATGCTGCTCTTTCTTGATCCGGTACTGGTCAGTAGATTGACGATGACCGACCAAGCCATCCATCCAAGCCATGACTTAAAAATTGGCATTTTTCTGCTTCGAGAGGAAATCATCACAAGTTAGAGCTTAGCGTCGCTTTTAAACCTCTACAAGATAAAATACGCCACGAGCTAACAGCGCGGGTTCCCGAACAAGTAAACGCCCAAAACTGGTGTTGATTACCCAACTTAAGCGCCATAGGGCATCTGGCGGTACTGCCAACGACAAACAACCCGCCGCTCCCTCCTTTCCCAGTGATTGGGCAAAACGCTGCCCCGCCGTCTACTCCTCAAGAACAGGCGAAAGGCTAACGGCCGAGTGGACGGAGCAGGGCAGCTACGTACAAACACGGGAACTTCGATGGCCCCGCCCCTCCCTCCTCATTCATGCGATGCCGCACACCCCACGGCGCCTCGGACGCACGCTACGTCTGCCTGATTGGTGAAATCTCGACGTGCTTCGCCCTGGCATTGTAAGGATGCGAGGGTCTATGGTATTGGGACCAAGGTCGCGCATGAAATTTGTAGCAGGTACACCCCCCTCGCGTCTTCGCCACGGCAGCCCAGCACATACTCTCCTTCTTTCGTCCCCGCTTATGCACCAAGAACGAATTTTAACTTACCCCTCCCCCCCCCGCCGCACTTGTGTACTGGTACAAGCGCTGCTATAGATGAATCGACACACGACACACACGAAAATGCGTGGAAGCGTGGTGGGCTTAAGCCTTACATCTACCCATCCGCCGGAGGATGAAAAAGGAAAAAGAAAAAAAGAAGCATGACACTCCCGCCAATCCGCGGGAGGATGAAAAAACTAACATAAAAATAACAAAGGCCAAGGCCATTTAAAAGCAGAACCTTCGCGGCGGCGGGTCTACCGGAATGTAGCCCGCCCGAAACTTCGGCGCCTCGTGCGCTGCCAAGTCTTCGGCGCTGATCTTGTCTTCGTCGGTGTACCAGGTCGCCATGACCTCCGGGGGGACCGCGGAGGCTGCCGACGGGCGCGGAACGCACGCACACAGAGAGGTACAGCAAGCAGCAACACGGTTCAACGCACGAACGGTCGAACTAATTTTATAAAATACTTGTAAAACTTTTGTCACCTACTAGAAGGGCAGGGGGGTGGGCAAAAGACACGGACTACGGACACACGCTACGATAGGGCGCCTTAGACGTTATCTTTCGAGGCTCTCCACTTGAGACGCTCTATACCGCACCAACAGCCGGCTTAGAGCAAATAAAAACAGGGCTTTCCAAGGGCAAATGTTCCGACCCTCGGGCCGGGTCAGGAGTTGTTGAAACTCTTGCGGGTCGAGTCGGGTCGCGTCAGAAGGTCTCACGGGTTGGGTCGGGTCTTTTTTCAAATATCACGGGTCGGGTCAGGTCATGTCGGGCCGGGACGCCCTGACCCGACCCCGCCCGCGACAAATACCTGATCCGTGAAATGCCGTGCTTTCAAAACGCGAAAGTTTCGACCCGTTGAATACTCACATGGTCTTCGCACGCACATCACAATAATATTGAAAAAACATAACTGGTGTATGGTGGTCGAACGATATTGGGCGGCGTAGTCAACAGTTGATTACTTTTTTTTTTTTTTAATCCTCCGGCGGATGGGGAAAAGTAAAGCTTAAGCTCACCACGATTTCCACGTATTTTCATACACGTCGTGTGTCGATTTAATTCAACTGCATTTGCAATCCAGCGCCAGCTGGCGTGTCCTTCGATTCCCACTATAACGATAGCGCGAGCTGTCCCTATCGGCGGTCCCCGTTAGTACTCCGGCAGTGCAACTTGCCGTTGTATACGGATGCGCGAGTATGTCGACTCCGCCTGACTCCTGAGGGTCAGGTGGCTACTACTGTAGCTGAGGAGCCTAGTCTGTCAGAAATATTTCAAGGTCGTGTTGTGTAGGGTACGGATAGTTTGGATAGGGTACGGATAGTTTGGATAGGGTACGGATAGTTTGGATAGGGTACGGATAGTTTGGATAGGGTAGGGTACCGAGAGTAGTACCCAATCTACCCGGGGGTTGGGTACGGGCACGAGAGTAGTACCCAACCTACCCGTGATTATGGGTACGGGTACGAGAGTAGTACCCAACCTACCCGGGATTTGGGTAGGGAACCGAGAGTAGTGCAAACGTTGCTCGGGATCTGGGATCTGGGTACGGGTGCGAGAGTAGTACAAAACCTACCCGCGGGTACCGGGTAGATACCCGCGTACCTGCGGGTAATTCGAGTAGAGTACCGAGAGAAATAAAAAACCTACCCGCGATTTTGGGTACGGGTACGAGAGTAGTACCCAAACTACCCGGGATTTTGGTAGAGTACCGAGAGTCGAAAACATAACCGCCATCTGGGTACGTGTACTTGTACGTGAATAGTACAAAACCTACCCGGGATTTGGGTACGGGTACGAGAGTGGTACAAAACTTACCCGCGAGCTGGGTAGGGTAAATACCCAGGTAAACACCCGCGGGTACTCGGTAGAGTTCCCTATCCAACACGACCTTGAAATATTTCGACATCGCTATTTCAAATGCGTCAGCTGTGAGCTCGACATTCTCCAAGGGTCGATGATCATACGTTGCAAGCCGCGTGATACACCGGCCGGTCGTTTTTCGCAGAGATGTACTAATCGTTGAAGATATATGACTCCCATGGATATTTTCAGGGTATGGAAAATCAACAACAAACTAATGTCAATTAAATTAATGGTACGAAGCAAGTACTTCATCCCAAGGTAGTAAGTTGTTACGATTCATAGTATACCGGTGTTGATGGCGAAAAGTGTTGGCCAAAAAATGCTACCCCTCTCGAAGCACGCCTCTGTAAGTATATAAACAGTAGGTAGCCCCCTTCAAGGGTCCCCGCCACAAGGGAAAACGGCAGCTTGCGCCGCTGGAGTAGTAACGGTGACCGCCACGCCGGTAAGGACAGCTTGCGCTGTCACCACCGCGGGAACTGCAGCATACGCCAGCTAGCACTGGATTGTGAACGCAATTGAGTTGAATTGACACGCGACATGTATAACAATACGTGGAAGTGTGGTGAGCTTAAGCTTTCTTTTTTTCCATCCGCCGGAGAGTAAAGGCATCTCAAATTTCTGCGCATCGACTTTTGGTACGTCAAGAGACCTCGTGCCTTACAATGGGCCAATACACGGTCTCGCGATTGCCCAAACGCCACATATATTGCTAGAAAACGAGTTACGCGCTCCCGAAGTGCTAAATGTGTTGAATCTGATACGGGACCTCTCCGCCCCGACGCACTACGAAGGGTCACTTAAAAGGGGTTACCTACTACTGCATCTACGTTTGTGATTTGTTTGTAGGTTTTGGCTCATATCTCTTCTGCTTACTTTCGTGTATTCATAGTGTCAAGCTTGGGGAAAGCGAAGGTCTCAACCGGGAACACAAGAAGAGGGGGGGGAGGATGCAACGGCGAAGCCTTGCGACCTACGAGTCTCTTACCTAGTTTCGTTGACGTGCGGTGTTCGTTGCAGCTTGCTGAGGAACACAAGAAGAGGGGGGGGGGGATGCAACGGCGAAGCCTTGCGACCTACGAGTCTCTTACCTAGTTTCGTTGACGTGCGGTGTTCGTTGCAGCTTGCTGCGATGAAACGATTTAGACCTGCTGCTACCGATCGGGTCACAATTTAGACCTGCTGCTACGGAGCGCACCGGGTCATATACAATAACCGGCGAGTGCTTTAGCCAAATCCATTACATAACAAGAGTGCAGCATTGATCGAGAAATGGCCAGGGAGCACCAAACACAATTACGATCAAACTACACGCGATCAGCGCCGTTTTTCACAGACGAACACGCAGGGTGTTCTACCCGCGAGACGCTTGGAGAGGGCGCGAGACACGCGAAAGACCCACACCACAAATCGCCAAAGCTGCTCACCTTTCGCGCGGACACCTCCCAACGTGCCTGTCGACCGGAACCCCCCAACGCCTGGGTTCGCCCCTGACCGATGGAAGGCGCCGCTACTGAATGAGCCGCCCGCTCTGTTGACACCATACCCCGCCCCGCCCCCGCCCCCGTCCCCTCCTCCACCCGCACTCCCACCTCGACCCCCATTCCCAAACCCACTCCCACCCCCACCCCCGTCCCCGCCTCCAGCTGAGCTAAAGCCGGGGCCAAACGCGACGGCCCCACCTGCTCCTCCAAAGCCTCCTCCGCTACCAAAACCTCCCCCGCCACCAAATCCACCACTACCACCAAACAATCTACCACTACCAAACCCTCCACCGCCGTCATTGGTACCTCCACCCCCAGTAGTCGCATCACCCCTATCACGCCCACCACTGCTGTGATTTTGCCTAGGCTTGCTATCCCGGAAGCTACCCCTGTCCCCGCCCGCCCCGGCCGCAGACGGGTTTCCACCGAAGCTGCCTCCGCCACCTCCGCCGAAACCGCGCCCGCTTCCGAAGCCAGCGCTAGCCCACCCAGCGGAGTCTCTCGCGCTCGCGGTATTGCCTGCGGTGTCTCTCGCGGCGTAGCTGTTCCCGCCCCCATCAGCTCGAGGCACGCTCATGTCGTGCCTGTAGCGGCACCTATCTCCGTATGTGCAGTTGCCCATCTGCGTTGACAGGGTTCGGGAATGTTCGCGGAGGGAAACGGGTTTTCTTGGAGCGTTGGGAGGCGTGACAGTGAGCGGAGGAGAGTGGAGGCGGCGGGGGTCGGGGGGGGGTTAGGTGGGTGTTGGGGGTATTGGGGAGGGGTGACGGTCGGGGGGAGGGGGGGGGGGCGGCATGGGGATGCTAACACGATGAAGTTATGGGTAAGCCTACCCGCCACGGAGCGGTCGCTGGCTATCGGCGCCGTATCGCCGCAAAAAATTCTCGCGATTCCTGACGCTGTTTCGCCTCTAGCTTTGTAGTAAACCGACTTCTCCCGGGGGCGAAAAGGGGCCACGCGGTTAATCCTTGCACGCTCCAACCGCAGCCATTGCACAGAAATTTAGGGGTGGCACATTTTTTTTGTCACTGTACTTCTGACTCACGAGGCTCTTGAAGTAACGTATCATACCCCGACATTTGTCTCACTTTCGTTTTACAACTGTCCGTTCTATACCTTGGTCATGTCGTTGGAACAAACGAACTTTGCGTTTTTGACAAACCGTTCGCTTCGCGCCTAGCCCAGTGGGCATTTTTGTTTTTGCCCGGGGTTTCCCTTTCGCATGTTTTCAAAAATCAGTTTCTGGGTGAGTTTTATAGGGCTGTTCGTTGTATACCTACAGTAATACCTGGGCCATGTTCATGTTTTGTCGGTGTGTTCTTAGGCCGCGGCATTTGCGCATCGGGTTGCACTCCCACATTTTCTCAAAAAGTGTTTTTCGGGTAAGGTTATAATAACGCTCCTGAAACGTTGAGCCTGAAGAACAATGGGCGCACCCGCTATCGCAGCCTTAGTCATAGAAACCCTTCGCGCGCATCGCATCGTATCGGCGTCACAGAGACATGCCGTGTTCCGCATACGCGCGCAGGAGTGCCGAGCAAACCGCCGCCACTCTCTCGGCAAAACCGCACGTGCAGCAGGTCTCGCCTGGAAGCCTCTGCACAATGGCGCTCGATCGTTTGCCGTCCCGCCACGACCCCTTGCACCGCCACCGCCGCCTCCACCGCCACCGGCCGAATCATCGTGGCTGAAATGGCACCTGTCTCCCTTGTTGCAGTGACCGCGCTGCACGATCGACGGCGGATTTGTGGCACGTTTTGGGGTTAGGGTCAGGGTTTTGGTTAGGATTGAGGTTAAGGTTGGGTCAGCGTCTAGAAAGGGAAGACAGGAAGAAGGGGAGAGGGGGCGGGGTGGGGTGTGGGAGAGGGGGCTTGGCGAGTGATCATAGCGTTAGGGTTGGGGGTAGGGACACGGTCATCGTGCCTGTACGGGCACCTGTCTGTCTCCCTTGTTGTGGTGACCGCGCTACGCGATCGACGGCGGGTTGACCGCGGCACATATTAAGGCTAGGGCTAGGGTTAGATTGAGGATATAATTTGGGCTAGGGTCGGCTTTCGGCTGGGGTTTAGGTTAGGGTTGGGAGATATTGGACTGGGGTTACGGTTAAGGTTGGGCCCTAGCTATAGGGAGGGCAGGGAGGAAGGGGGGGGGGGGGGGTACGGTGAATGGTGATACGTTTCGAGACTTAAGGTTCTGGAGGACGAACATAATCTCTAGGGAGCAATAGGTGGTAAGGAGCAATCGGGGGTGGACGGACGAAGGGAGAGGGGAGGGGAGGGGAGGGGAGGGGACGAGGAGAGGGAAGTAGGGACTGAGGAATAGATGAACGTCGGGTTTGAGCACGTCTGAAAGGCAACTTCAACGTTACTACGCGTAGTTGACATCTATTATGTATACCTCAAAACAGATGCAGATGAGCTACCTCCTATGTCTCACCCTGGGGAAACATGTGCAGCTTATGCAGCTTCCATAGTTCACCCCGGGCAAACGTGTGCAGATTGAGCTATCTTCTATAACTCAAGACTTGAAAACAAGTGCAGATGAGCTACGTCCTATAGCTCAAGCCGGGAAAACATGTGTAGCTCATGTAACTCGTATAGCTCACCGGTGAACTACCCTTGAAAAGAGCTAGTTCAAGCTACGGTGAGATGGTCTGCCCAGGGTGTGCAAGCTTCCCCTTCGTGATGTGGTTGGCTGGAAATCCCGGGGGGTATCGAAAGTCGAAAATAAAGGGGGGCAGAAACACTCTTGAAAACCAGTGAAAACAGAATTTAGCCACCGCGCAAGTAACCCGGCAAATAGCACCGGCCGGCCCAACCGAGTTTATAGCTTAGTCTATTCCCGTGGAGTTCTGATCACGTTATCTTGTTATGATCGTAAAAAAATGCCGCCTGTGATTTGTGGTTGTCGGTGTTGACGCCTGGTATTATACTGAATACCGCAACCGGGGGAGAAGGGACGACACTTGTGACCATGACTTGTCCAGAAGTTGGAAAGTACAAGTTTGAAAAAAAAAAATATACATATACTGACTGCAGCAACTGACTGGTACCATTGTTATTCAAGAATGATACGAGTATGATACTATTATAGTGCACCCGCTGGTCATGCACGATATCGCATCCCCTTACGTAGGCCGGTAGGAAGGACGAATGGTTTTCGTCTATACACCTAGGCCATGGGAGAGTTGATGAGGTTGCATTTTTTCATGTTTTCGTCACAAAATCAGGGTTTGGGGCTCGCATGCAGACCCCCTCTGACGAGGAGAGTCTCAACATTCGAGGGTTAGGGGTACCGCCCCCAATCATAGCACGCGCCTGCTTGTATATAGGCACCTCCATGACACCACCGCATTAACCCTTTTACAGCGGCAAACATGTCCCCACATAATTCCAAGTGGGTGAGTTTCTCCCCCAAAAGAACATGGTTGCAGTTCCGAACGGGCTAAACTGCCGACCGCGGGAACCGCCGGACAATTATTTAGGCTTGGGTAAGCTATTACCAGGCGTTTTGAAGGGTCATGATTCGGCCCGTGGGTTGGTTCGGGAGGTTAAAAAATATCGCGGGCCGAGTCGGGTCGAGTCAGGAGGTGTTCGAAATCCCACGGATCGGGTCGGGTCGGGTCGGGTCGGGTCCGATTAGGAGGTTTGAAATCTCATGGGTCGGATTCGATCACCCTCATCCGACCCGACCTGGGGGAGAAGTGACCCGACCCCGGAAAAAAACCTGGGTATAATAGTTTAAAACGTCTAAAGCCAAGTAGGGCATGCGACAGCCAACTGACACGGGGGTTTGGGGGTAGGATAGTCTGGCCCGGCCTGGCCTGGTCTGTCCATGGGAGGAACGGGAACATCAAAGGCAAGGTGTGGTGCTTGCTCTCCCGCATAACATAATGTTATTTGCTCAGGGGAGGGCATTGATCCGCGGCGGCGGAGCGACAACTCAGACCACTCAGTGTATCTAGGCATTCTTTTAAGTCCCGTTTGGGGCGGAGGTGTAGGCGACGAGACAAGGATGGAGGGGGGCCGGGTGCAATCATCGTATCATGCATGGATGTACTCCGTAGGACCAAAGACCGTCGCATCGCTACAATGCCGGGACGGAGCATGATGGGTTTTCACCGATCAGGCAGATATTGCGGGGTGAAACGGGGGAGGGGGGGGGGCGCACTCATGTCGTGGGGAGAGGGGGCGGGGCGGGGGGGGGCGTACTCATTTGCTGCTTGCCGTAGTCATTTGACCATTGACCACGCATCCCGTTCGAGACGGAGCACTATTCCGACCAAAAATAGAAACACCTCCAACTTTTGGGCGCTCATTACGTAGGGGGGTGGGTGTGATTCTGGCATGCATAGTCGTAGTCCTTACGTAGGACCATAGACCCTGGCATCCCCTGCCCTACAACGTCGGGACGGGGCACGTCGGGTTTTCACCGACCAGGCAGACATTGCGCGCACCAAGCAGAGGAGGGGAGCGGAGGGGGGGAGGGAACACAATGAAGCTGAGGTGACAGGAGGGAGAACGGAGAAAGGTATCAGAGATATGGCGAAAACAACTCGAGAAACTTGTCCATCGATCGCGCCCGAGCCCGGTGGGACCGACGTTTACGTTTACAAGGTATCTGCAGGGCACATCCAAACCCAATCAATTATCGGGGCGTCAGTCTTGAATTGTCAGACAGCTCGACTTGCCAGTTTTTGTATTCGCTATCTGGACATACCGTAATCATGCGAAGGTTGGCACCCATCGGAAGGTTGGCACCCATCGGAGAGATAGCACCGGGGTGCGATAAAAAACACAACGTAGAAACATTTAATCGTGTTTTCGCACCCCCATCGGAGAGATCGCACCGGGGTGCGATAAAAAACACAACGTAGAAACATTTAATCGTGTTTTCGCACCCCCATCGGAGAGATCACACCCGGGTGCGATCTCTCCGACATGAATAGAAATTGAGGGCCACCGCAGCGGGTCTGTGGTAGGTAATATTCTCATTATTTCATACTCCGATGATATATCACCAGTGCGCCACTCCTCTCAAACGTGCTTTACCAACGCTGCTTCGGTCAAGTCGTTTTAGGTAGCTTTGAGTCGTTTAATTTGTATCCGGGGTGCATGTACGCAGCACCGTTGCCTCAGTACGGCGCGGTGTATTTCGATTCAGCAGCGCACCCATCGGAGAGATCGCACCGGGGGTGCGCCAAAATTGAAGAACGGCATGATTTCCGCACCCCCATCGGAAGGTTGGCACCCATCGGAGAGATAGCGCCGGGGTGCGATAAAAAACACAACGTAGAAACAAAAAATAAGACACCTCCCAATAAAAACTCACTCATATAGTATATTACGAGTACCAACAACGCAGCTTGCAAAGATGAGTATTGACCTGAAATTCGTCAAACTCACGGCTGACGTCCTTGAAAATTAGTTATAAAACATTTAAATATCGATCGCACCCCGGTGCCAACCTTCGCACGATTACGGTAAGCCTGATAAAAAACCCACATGACTGCCGTCTTGCTCAAGGAGCGTGGCTCGTGGGACATCTATGTGTGGATGTCCGGTTCTGGGCTATAATATAATGTTGTACTATGGCGGCAATGTTACGGGCTAGATTGGTATGGCTCACGGACGGGCTCATGACGTTGGCGGTACAGACTCGCTGGCCTTCAAAGTTCTCCTGTGCGTACCCGAGGTGGCGCGAAATTCAAATAATACTTGTTAAATGCACTTCAGCTGTGATATCTCATTTGAAGCTGAAGTAAAGCAGCTATTAATAGCTGGTTAGCGGCTATTACGCCAGAGTCTACCCGCAACACGAAGCATTCCGCATGTACACCGGCGACACGACGCTGCTGGGCCTTTTAGAGCCGAGCCTGTTAATAGAGTAGAACAGAACTGACAGGAGTTTGTAGACTCTAGACTTCCATCTCATCGGCACGGTCTACGGCAACATGAACCGTTGTTGTCATGGTTGCGATGACACATACCCCGTCATTTTCTGCAAATACTACTACCATGACATGTACGAGTACTGCTGTACAAGTATTTATCGTACTTCGTATGAGTACTGCTGTACGAGTACACAGCCGATAGGCACGCTGGTAGGCACGTACTTGTATCATTGGTACGATACCAGGTATCATAGCGCTCGAACCGCTTACGTACGTACACATAAATTCAAATCATATATACGAGTAGCGAGGCGACGCTAAATGTAATGTGATAAAACAATGCTGGTAGAGGAATGCAGGGCTCTCGGGTACGGCACGGGGCCACCCCGAACAGCACACCACACACCACCACTACTGTTATTGGTGCCGACGACAGGTTTGGCGGCTGTTTCATCAATAAGATACAAGAGGTTCCGATTGAGGCACCTCTGATCGCAATAATATTATTAGTACCACTTGCAATAGTATTATCAAACATCGTTTTACACTCAATCAAAATGCAATGACCGATACTTGGGGCAAGTATAACCCGCTGCTGCGCGTAAACTCTCATCTTCGCGAGCTTGTACCAGCTGCTGTAGTACACCTAATAACAGACCTAAATGAGTACGGACGCGAAATCCAACCAACAGAAAACATTCGTTGCACCTGAAAGTAGTAGACACAAGGGTCGACCCTGGCACCTCCTCTTCCTCCACCACCAGCGCCGCCTCCGCCACCAAAACCACCCCCAGACCCAAAGCGAGAGGCCATTTCTCTGTCAGCACAGATGGAGAAGGCACCTACAGCACAAAGCTCAAGGTACTTACAATAGTAGTGTGGTGCCTGGCAAGATGGGGCACAAAAACCAAAAAAAACTTTTTTCGCTCTTGACGACGTCGATTCTGTCCCCTCAAAAACATGCCTTCCAGGGCAAAAATGTCTTGCCAGGGGTGTGACGGGAAGGGCACCGAGAGAGAGCTCGGGTCGCTTGTGCCATCGACGTGCCTCGATCGCAGGGGCGCCGATAGCGTGAAGAAGCCGCGCGCCGAAGGAGCGTTCATCGTTTCGCGCTCGCCGGCTTTTTGGTTAGGTAAGTGTCTCGGCGAGTCCGCAAGCCCTTCCCACGTGGGGGAGGTTTTGGTGTTTTGGTGCGTTTTTGGGAGTTCGGTCAACTTTGGATACCGAGGGAGTGCGCCGCGGCACGGGTATCTAACGGCCGAGGCGCTGGGCCCGGCTGCCTCAGTGGCCCCTGGCGTGGACCGCCCCATCGCCTTCGTGTGATGGTGCTCTGTTTTCGAGCCAAAAAGTTTTTGGAAGTCGCAGGTTCATCAGAGTACCACCGATGGTTCTAGAGGGGGGCGGAAGCAGAGGGCCGGGGCTCAGTATTTATCGTGGACGGTACCGTAAGGCTTGAGCTAAACATCGCGCTTTCAAACCCAGGATCAGATTCGTATACTACTTTCAAAATCCGCAGGTCACACTTTTGTGGTTTTGTCGAAGCGCGCGGCACCAACCGTAACCAAAGCGCCGCCGACTCGTCGCCTCACCCTTTGCAACCCCCGGTGCCTGCGCCGCCGGCAGACCAGGCGCAACCCAGGCCTGAACACACCCCGTCCCGGCCCTCCCTGCGCGCAGTGGCGTTGACAAAACTCGAAATAAACGCTCCGACAAGCAACCTCATTGCTTTCTTTCCCTGACAGAAAAACCCTAACGCACGCGGCGCACACGCCCCGCCACAACCAGCCGCCGGGCCCCTACCCCCAGGCACCCTCCCTGGTTCCCTTTCCCCCCCATTTCCGTGGGGCCACTGCCCCGTGCGTCCCGCATTTTCAAATTTTCCGCCCTCGTTTTTTACGCTGTAATCACAGGGAGCCTCCATAGAGGGGCCATTTTCCTGCATATTTTCGCACTCTGAGAGGAGGGCGAGTTTTGTAGGATTGGGACAGGAGTGTGGAGTGTACGTTGTGTCGTTGCTTTGAGCGTGCTACCATCACGGTCACGCCGGTTGATGGACCTCGCGGGTGCGGCCACAGGCGCCAACTGTGAGCCTCCGCACCTCGGCCCCGAGCGCCAGGCGGAGGAAGCAGCAGCAGTGGCGCCAACCGCGGTCAAGGGGGGTATCGCAACGGGGAACATTATCACCAGCAGCAGCAGCAGCGGCGGTGGAAACAGCAACATCAACAGCAACTGCGGCAGCATGAAGATTGACGAGGCGAGCAAGACCTCGACTTCTTGGAAGGAGCCGATCGTGATCAGCGATGCGATGGCGATCCACAGCGGGACGAAGGGAGGGGAGATGCAGGGGTACAGCAACAGCGGCAGCAACAACAGCACGGCCATCGTCGTTGGCGCGAACATCAGCAGCAGCGCCGCCATGGTTGTTGGCAACACCATGGTCAGCAGCAGCAGCAGCGCCGCTGGCAGCAGCGGGGGTAAGGGCTCGATGGCGTCGCAAGCGAGCTCTTACCCTCCTCAAGCCTTCGCGTTGACCGCGTCAGACTTGCCGCCGTCCTCGGCGAGCTTCGCGCCGACCGTCGCGACGAGGACCAACGGTGGTGGTGGGGGAGGTGTGGATGTGGGTGTGGGTGGTGGGGGGGGAGGTGCCGATGCCGGTTGTGGTGTTGCTACCTCTACTACTGGGCTGGTTTTTGCGACGCCGAACGGGACTGTCAAACCAACAGCAGGCATGTTTGTACCGGGGGCGAGGGGAGGCGCAACCGCCACCACTTCCGCCGCAGCAGGTGCCGGGGCCGCCGCCTCGTCCATCGCTCTGGTAAGTGCTCCGGCTGCAGCTCACGGGAAGACCTGCCCGAGTGCGCCCGTGCCCCCGCGAGCCCTGGCCAAGGCGGGGCCGGGGGCGGGCGCGGCAGCGGCGAAGGTGCCCGGGCCGGATCCCGCGAACGGTAAGAGTAAGGTGCCGAAGGTTAGCAAGAGTAAGGGAAAGAGTAAGAAGAAGAACACGCTGGGATCCGTCATGAAAAACTGGAAGCCTATCGATGACAAGCTGGCCTGCAATGTGTGCCTGGACGAGCAGGACTACATCAACAACCCCCTCATGCAGTGCGCCAGGTGCGTTTTATGGTTTGGTTTTGGTTTGGCTTCGTTTTTGTTGTAAATGTACTGCTGGTGCTGTTAATATCTTAAAATCCGGCCTAGTGTGTGACCCCATAATGGCGCATTAACCGTTTTGTTAACATTTGTCGTGTTTGATTTTTGGTTTTTGACTTGACACCTCATCTGTGGAATCGAAAAAATCGTCGAAACTCATCCGTGCACGCTGTGTGTTACAGCGTGTTACACTTCGATCGCGCGTGCTACGAGTGTATGGCCTCGCGAAGGGCATAGATGGGTCAACTCCCCTGGATTTAGGTGCCCAAGGTCAACATTACGATATTACAAAGCAAGACGGTCAGCAGCCTGTAATCATGTTGCCCACGAAGACTACAAAACCTAACCCTCAGTGATGAGGGGAGCAACCCTCAGTGATGAGCGGGGCAAAATCTAACCTGTGCGTTGCGTTGATGAGGGGGGGCATAGTCTGACAGCGGTGAGGCTCAGGGGGTGTAGCATAGGTTTGTCTTGTTTGGTGATGGAAAATTGAGTTGCCGTGTTTCCACTGTGACTCTTGCTCTCATAAATTTGATGCCTGGTACGTACGAGGTTTGATGCGAATATCAAGCTCAAAATCGGGTAGAGCTAGGAAGGGAAGAAGCGTTTGAGTTCGGACCGTCCCCGTCGAAGGGAGTTTCTCGTTGGGTTCTGTTTGCGTGCAACGCCCGACGTGTGTTTTTTTGTGATTTACATCCGGTATCCCGCGGTCATTTAGTTCTAAAGGGGCTATGACAACGACGAGAACGCCTTTGGGGGAAAATGGAACGAAACGAAAACCGTGCGGAAAAAAATTAGAATTGATTGTGTGGCTGGCGCCTGGGGTCTGATAAGACACAGCGGCGTGTTTTTCGACGGAGCAGCATGGCATTCCTGAAGCACTTGTGACTTGCGTTAGATGTACTCGTAGCGCAGGAAGGAGCAAGCAAGGCATGCCTGCTTTTCTTACGTCTTGTTTCATGTGTTTTTCTCGCCACGCGTAATCTCTTTTTTTTTTCTCGGCACGTGTTTACGTGCAAGGGTCATATTTTGAGTTGCGTATCTTGTCATAATTTTTTTCGTTTTGCTTTTGTTTTCACGTTTTTACACGTCTTCTCGCCTTGCCCTTTTATGCCCCTGTCGTGCTTTGCTGGCTCGCTGCTGTGGCTTGGCAGATGTAACGTGGTTGTCCACCAGCACTGCTACGGCCGGAAGGAGAAGGTGGAGCGGGGCAGGGCGTGGCTGTGCGATGTCTGCGGTGCCGGCGAGGTAGGACTCGAAGATTAACATGAGAGACAATATCTACAAAATGAGAGGAAGAGGTTAAGACAAAAAAATTAGCAGAGACAAGAGATACAAAAATAGAGGGAAAAGGTAAACAGGGAGATTGACATGGCGTAATGAGATGCAAAAACAGAGGAGGGTAATTTTTGCATGGAGTTTATGCATCCAAAAACAGAGGAGGGAGAATGACATGGAGTAAAGAGATGCAACAGCAGAGGAAGAGGGTAAAGACAGGAAAAATTGACATAACAGCCAGAGATACGAAAAAATGAGGAAGTGAAGGAAATAGAGTCATATTAGAGGGGTAAGACAGATATAAAACAGACACATGTGGTACAGAAATGAATGAAGTACCAGGTAAAGGAGAGAGTAAAGGAGATACCGGTAGAGGCGAAGTAGAGAGACATAGCAGAAATGCAGGAAATGGCAGATATATATATATGCAAGGAAGAGGGAGAAGGAGATAACAGCTGGAGGGGGGCATGGAGGGACAGCAGCTGAGGAAGGGACACACATAAAGACCGACAGAGAGACGGGAAGAGGGGAAGAGAGAGGCATAGAAAGGGGGGTAGAGGGAGAGCTCTCGAGAGAGATTAGAGAGAAAAACAAAGACATCGCACGTAAAATGATAAGAGATACTGTAACGTGTATTGTTATTAATGTTCCGATGTTTCAATTATTGAATGTGTCGGATATTTTTTATGTGTCGTTATTGATATTTTCGGCTATGTTTTGATGAATCGATATCCCGACCCTTCCGCTTTGCAGAACGCGGCCGCGTCACTGATTGGTGTATGATTCGATGTCCCGATGTTTCAATCTTTTCATGACTGAAGAACTGCCCGATATCGCGATATCTTCCATGTTTCCATGCATCGTTGTTGATACTCCGGCTATATTCGACGTTTCTATGGTTCGATGTTCTTCCCCTTCTGCCTTGCAACCTTGCGGTCGTGTCAGTGTTTCAATGGGTGTATGATCCGATTTTCCAATATTTAATGTTTCCGTTGTTGGATGTACCCGATGTTTGTTCCATTTATTGCTGTTTGATACCAGGTACGAAGTATGATTGGATACACCCGATATCTGTTTCTCTGGTGTCGATATGATCCCAAGCTCGTATTTTTTCTGACGGTGTTTTGACATCTGGATGGTTCGATGTCCCGACCGTTCCGCTTTGCAGAACGCGGCCACGACACGATGCCAGCTGTGTTCGGTGACCGGTTACATGGGGGGGGCAATGAAGCAGGCGAGGGGCGCAGGGCCCAACGGGGAGAAGGAGTGGGTGCATGTGTGCTGCGCTATGTGGATCCCAGAGGTAGGTGGTCGAGTGAACGGGATTTTTTATTGTAAATAATTAAAATGCACTCCAGCTGTGAGATCGAAGATTTCATCGAACTCATCTTTGCAACCTGTGTGTGTATCTCCGATCGAGCGTATTGCTGGGTGTGTGTCCTTAATAAGGGTATAGGTCGGCGACTACCCTTAGAACTAGCTTGTACGAGGGTCAACAGGGCGATGTTGATCAGTCCGTGCGTGTGATATGATGGTTTAGCTTCTCTGAGTAATTAACCCCTATAGAGCCCCACAACCCCTCCCTATGCTAATTCCCAAGTAATTTGTCCCCCCAAACGGGTATCCTTGTCAACTTTGTGCGCTGGTGGAAGGAATGTATTTTAGGACTTTTGTGCGTTTTTCTCGTTTAGAAAAAAAAAAAATCCCTTGAGATTTTCGGTCTGACGGCGCAGATCTTCGACTTCTTCACCCAGAGCACGAAAGGGGCCCTCTATATTTATGTCGGGCGTGTTAGTGATAAACTCGCTTCCCTCCTAATATATCAGGTGCGGTTAGACGAACCTGGCATCATCTGCCGAGGCTTTGTTGCTTTTGTTCATGACGATAACTCTGACGAGTTTTTGCCCCCTCGTCGCGTTTTTTCGGTAGTTTGGTTTTATTTCCGCGGCCTTCCGACAGCAATGTGCAGTGCGTGTCATATGTCGTTTCTCCTCGACGGTGGAAATGAAATATTGGCTTGATTTACGGTAGTATCTGGTCATCGTTAATTTGTTGTGTTTTGTCACCCCTACTTTACCCGCTCGTCTATTGGTCTACAGCAGGGGTCCCCCAATAAGGCGGTCTGAGTAAGACGGTATGCCGATATAAGGCGGTCAAAATCGCCTGGCGCGACTGGGGAATTGTACTCATAACCTGGCGTGGATGAGATGGCTTCCCCCAATAAGGCGGTCTTATTGCTCTGACACGCCACCGCCTTACTGGGAGATCCCTACTGTGTTTTACATCCGTTCCAATGTTGCGCGGATACGCTGCTGGCTCTCTCACAAGAACGAGCTACACTACCGGCCCTCTCATAAGAAAAGAGCTACGCTGCCGGACCCTCTCATGAGAGAGAGCCCCACAAGAAGCTCATGCCTAAGAACTACGGGGGAAATCAGAACTTCGATGGATGTTATACTGAATTTTGTGCACGTTAGCCTAACAACTGCAGGAAAATAAGAACTTCGATAGCTGCTATACTGAAGCTAGAGTTGGACACACCCTTTTCTCGAATATGAAATGAAATCTTACTAGCCTAAAATCATCCTATCGGTTTCTTACGATAGGGCCGGCCCTGTAGAGTGTCCATTTTCGGGCGGTACGTGACGTTTGTTCGTTTTTTTTTGGTCGCCGTGCGTTTCGGTCGCTTTTCCGCATTCTCCCTCACCCCATCAGGTGAAATTTGCGGCTGTCGAGCTTGACCCAGTACACCTGGAGTACATCCCCCCAGACAGGAAGAAATTGAAGTGCTGTCTCTGCGGCCAGAAGGGTGTCTGTGTGCAGTGCGCGGGGGGGCGGTGCCTGGTGGCGTACCACCCCTGGTGCCTGGTTCACGCCCCGAAGGGGATCTTGCACCGCTCGATTCACCCCAACGGAAACCTTCACGTGAGTGAGGGGGGAAACAGAGGGACGTGTGTGTTTTTTTGCGTTTTGGTGTGAAGACTAATTAAGATTGTCAAGCATTTCTTCGTTTTCGTTTCTGTTTTGTTTTGTGTTTTGCTCTTTGCTTTTGCTCTGTTTGGTGTTTTGCTTTGCGGTATTGCGTTTGTTATCTGCGTTGCCTTTGCTTTTTATTTCTGTTGTATTGCGTTTGGTATTTGTATTGCCTTGCTCTTTTACTGTTTTGAAGAAAGTATTTTTCTACTTTCTCCTTTGAGTAGGGGAGGGAAGGGAAGAGGAGGGAGGTAGAGCGGAGGGTTTGAAGGCGGGGTATTTTGGGTATTTTCCGGCAGCCCCTCCCTCCCTTTGCCTATTTCCCCGTTTTCTCGTGGTATTTGTTTCCCTTTCCTGATTTCCTGTCTGGCCCCCGTTACCCCTTCGTCTTCCTTCCATTCGTACATCTCGTCTCCCGCTCGCCCTCACAATCAATCATGTACCAAAAGGTATAATACCAATAACCCCCTCCCCCCCCCTCCTTCGCCCTTCTGGTGTTTGGAACACCACCTTATGTACAGGTTTACTGCCCGAAGCACGTGAAGGACGTGAAGTCATGCCTTGATGTCGAGGGAAGGGATAGTCAGATTGGACCCGTGTCCTACCAGGAAGCGCGTGACCGCATTCTGCCGAAGCTCCTTATGGGGTATATGTCGGTGCCCCCGGCTGCTAGCAGCAAGGCCGCGAAGACGGGACGCGCTTCGAAGCCGGTGAGAAGCGGAGGGGGAAGGGGGGGGGGGGCAGACGAGGGGGAGGGGGAAGGGGGCGTACTCATTCGTTGCTCGCGTTAGACATTTGACCCTTGACCACGTATCCCTTTAGAGACGGAGCACCGTACCTACTCCTAAGAGACACATCCCTCAAGTCGGCGCTCAGTACGCTTTTCCCATATATATGGCATAAAACATTTAGTTTATTTTGGTAATCGCCTTCCTGTTGAACAAGACATGGAAAAAAACAAGAATAAAGAAAAGAGTTGTTTCGGGGGAGGGGTTAAGGGGAGGGGGAGGGGGGATGCAATTCACGACGGGAAGCGGGGGGGGGGTGGCGTGCTGTATTTCGTGGTTTGTGTTGGTTCGGTTTGGTTTGGTTATGTTGTATAGGTCGTGCTATGTACGAGATCTACCAGGTCAGTTTTTGATATGTTGGTACCAGGCCTAGGGAGTATACCAATTCTGCTAGTCGCGCGCCGTAGATACACCTAAAACCACGGCCTTGCCCAGGCGTGTGATCTCACCGCCCTAACATTAAAATTCTACGATATATTTTGTCGCGTCCTATTATCTACGTGTCACATTCACATCATATGACGTCGTGGTGCGTCTCTTGGCGCTTTGACACGCTTTAACATGGTTTGATGTGCTTGGACTTGCTTGGACTTGCTTGGACTTGCTTGAGTTTTTCTAACCCCTCCCCGCCCCCCCGCCATCCTCTCTATTGTCTTCGATTTCTCACCGCCTTCCTCCCCGTTCGTAGCTCAGACCCGGGGTCCCATAGCAGCCCCCCCACCCCCCTTCTGCGGTGCTTGCCTTATTTGACTTGCTTTGACTTACTTGATCATGCTGTTGCGTGAGCAGGATGGTAAAGGAAAGGACAGCAAGAAACGTGCGAGAGAAAACATGGGAGGTCCTATCGACGTGGAGGCTGGCTGCAGCACGAGGCCGGACCAGTACCAGAAGAGCACTGCGGCCGCGCAACTCTTGGGAAGGAAGCGCCGGCGGAAGTTTGGGCGCGAGTCAATCGCTGTCAAGGAGGTGCGCGGCTCATGGGAACCGGGTTTGCCGACGGTGGTGATACACGAAGGGTATACGTATCATGATGCAATACCGCTAAACAACCCCCAGATTTCCTACGTTCAATCTTGCTCTCTTTCCCCCCCCCCCCCCTCGATTACCCCTTGCGGGATCGAACTACTTTTTTGTTTTGTCTGTTAGTTTGCTTTTTTTTGGTTTTCCCCAATCGTTTTCCTTTTTGTTTCAGGAGGCGCTCTTTTAAAATGTTTTTGTCTACGATTTTTTTTTCCATGTTTTTTCCCACCAGTCGTCCTTGTGTTGCTGGATCCATCTATCTGTGTTGTAAAGTAATGGTGATATGTTTGTTTGTTTTTTTTCCATACCGTCTATTATCTTCGCGCTTTTTCTCCATTTCCCTTCCTTTTTGTAGCTCAGATCCGATGTCGTATCTGTAGCATGCCCTCCCCCCCCCCCCCCGCCCCCCCCCCAGTAGCTTCCTGGTCGCTGCAAACCCGACGTGCTCCGTCCCGGCATTGTAGCGATGCGAGAGTCTATGGTCCTACGACTACCGCCATGCATGAAATGGGTGCACCCCCCCCCCCCCGAGTGGTCCTTCTGAATACCGAGTCCGTCTTTTTGTCTTATACATCAATCCGCTTCCCCCCCCCTTCCTCCTACCCCCACCCCCTCAACGTCCACCCTTCCCCCGGCTCCAAGTGCAGTTTATGAGTGTCGGATCCATGTATTTAGTACTGGTAGATTTTAATTGCCTCCCGAACATTTGCAGTTCGTACTTCATTCTACTCACAAAAGCTGACACACTACTTAATGTTTGTCTTGAAACTATTTTTGTCCAATCTGTGTGTGTTCTGCTTTTTTGTTTTCCCTCCCCCCAATTGCTTTTCCCTTCCCCCAATTGTAGGAGCAGGGGGAACCAGAGAGTGTGGACAGGGTAGCCGCCCTCATGGGACCTAGGGTGGACACGGACATCGATGAGAAGGGGGGCCTCGTACTTCACACCTTCTGGGTAAGCGCAAAGCCACACCCCGGACATGTTCCATCTCTTTTTGTGTTCTCCTTTACCGTCTGGCGGATGGGGAAAAAAAAGCTCAAGCTCGCCACATTTGCACGTATTTTCATACGTCTCGTGTGTCAGTTTTTTTAGCTCGATTGTATCCGCAGTCCTTTGCTAGCTGCAGTATCCTTCAGTTCCCGGGGTGGCGACAGCGCGAGCTGTCCCCACCGGCGGTCGTCACCGTTGCTGATCCGTCATTCCCAACAACAACAGGGCCACGCACAGCTTTGCGGTGATGAGGTTCGACGGAATCCTCGGTCTCACAGCTGAAAATCAAACTCTTACGTAAACTAGTCGGGGTATACCGTGTACTAGGGTGCGGCAGCAGCTTGCACTTTGCTGCCGCTGCCCACGGCAGCGCCGTTGTTTCGGTGGCGAGTTAGTGCACCTTTTGGGCCCCCCCAAAAAAACGCGTTCAAACAGTCGAGATGGGCGGCCTCATTTTCCGTCTGGTGTGATCCCGAAGAAGCATGACTATTAATACTTTCGGGCCTCTTGCGTGTCGTACAATTTATTGGGTTGCACCGGAAAGTAAGTTTGACCACCCCCCCCATAGTCCCAGGTGCCCGCTTTTCTTCTTGGGAGTCGATGTTGCAATCGTCGTTTCTTTTTTTTTTTTTCGTTTTTCGTTTTTTTTTTTTTTTTTTCTTCCCTGTGGGATCCCAAGAGGGGATACGTTGACACGCGACGCATATATTCCCCCCGAATCCTGAAGATATTTTCGATTATTGAGCAACCCTCTCCTGTCTCTGGCCCCCCAACCCGGAACAAAACAATGATGATCGCTTGTTTAATTAATGCATCGATTATTCGTTGTACGCATACATGGATGTGTACACTGTAGTTAGGAATGTAAGGACAATTCGGTGTTTCATAGTGATGCCTCAACCTCCACCAAGCTTGTGTACAATGGTTTTGTTATTAAGCCTCACGCTGCTTATTATCGGGGGGGGGTTGTGGTTCGGTGGTGATGGTGCAGGATAAGGCGGGCGCGCCTCGGATTGGTCAGGACGCCGTGACGTCCGAGCGCTTCTGGGAAGTGATATCAGGGTACTTCGCCGAGGACCACAAGCGGAGCTGGATGGAGAAGCTCCTGGACATCGAGGTTGGTGACGCGTCAAGTCTGTCTCGTGACGTCTTGTGACGATAAATGAAAATAAGATGCCGCAAGAGTACGCTAACGACCATTGGGTTTTCACGGGAGTGACAGCGGATGGCTTTTTTTTCAATGTGTCTTGTTGCATACCTGGTACATATTTATTTATTTTTTGGCGTGCTTATTTAATTTCGGTATGCATCATATGTTGTGTTTTTGTTTTCATCAATGAGGCATCCGCGGGCGGGTGTCTGCTTTTGTGGTTACCACGTAACGGGGGCAGGGAGGGAGAAGGGACGACACGTGTGGCATGTTCAGAAGCTAGAAAGTAAAAGTGAGACGAAAACAAATAAAATGACGTTTATATGTACTGATCGCTTTTTCATTTTTATATTTTATCCGTGTTGGGTGTTCTTTTTGTCGCGTCTTCGGTTCCGTCCTCGGCAGCACTTGCCCAAGAGCGACGACCCTATCTACACCATCCCCGTGCCGAAGAGCAAGGGGGACAAGACGAGGAACAAGCCTCCCTCCAAGGTCAACTCCAAATTATCAGTACATTCGCCTTTCTGATGCGCATTGCAGATTGTGGTTGATGTTAGGGTCCGCTTTATAGTATTAATACGAGGTAGTACTGCAGTAGTAGTAGTAGTAGTAGTAGTAGTAGTAGTAGTAGAAGTAGTAGTAGTAGTAGAAGTAGTAGTAGTAGTAGTAGTAGTAGTAGCAGTAGTAGCAGTAATAGTAGTAGTGAAAGCATTAGCAATTTCTTGTTAGCATCAGCGGCAGCGGTGGCAGCAAAAATAGCAGTAGCAAGGTCAGTATTGAAAGGAATTGGCAGTGTCAGTAGCAAAATCAGTATTAAAATGCAGTGTCAGTAGCAGTAAGTAGTGCTAGTAGTAGCTATAGAGTAGTACTAGCAGCAGCAGTATATAGTAGTGATAGTAGCAGTGGTGTTTGTCGATGGTGATGGTGATGATGGTGGCCCAATCACCGCGATCCACTCTTCTGTCGTCGTGCGTTACGCCTCTTTCTGCTAATATTTTTTTCGCGTTCCCGCTCTTTTTTCGCGCTTTTGTTGTTTGTGCTGCTGCTGCTGCCGTGTCTATGAATGTCTGCCTCCCAAAGTGGCTAATCCCTGTCAAAACTGCGAAACTAGTCTACACCGATTCCAAGTATGTTGTCTCCAAATAACGTGGGTGCAACTTCTAAAAAGGTTAGTTAACGCGTCCCCTACCCCCCCCATCCCTGATTACACAAGCAGGCTGCCAGCAACAGCGTTGAGGACGGTGACAGCGATGGGTCGATGGCCATGTCTCTGGATGACGTGATGGACGCGGGTGGTATCGAGGATGACGATTTTGATGACGAGTACAGCTCGCGCCGAAGGGTGAGACTGCCTAAAGCGCGTCAGACGGCGTGCTACGATAGAGTAGCGACGTTTGGCCGAAATAGAGCCGGATGGCGTTATGATCGCTGACGCTTATCCTGATTCATCCCCTCCCTCCCTCCCGCCTTCCGCCCCTCCCTCGCCCCCCCCCCCTATATTGTCATGCATAACGCCGTGCCGCCACTCTCTGCTTGCTTGTCTGCCGTTTTAGGGAGCCAAGGGTAAGACGCCGACGAGGGGTGTTCGCGGTAGCGCCCGGCTTGGCGGCGGAAGCGGCAGCCTTGGCGGTTGGGGTGCCTCGTCAGACGCGCCTCTCCCTGAGCCAATGGTTGTCGACTCAGAGTTTAAGTCGGCCACGTGTCATCGCCAGGTCGGTGCACAGCAGCAGTTAGGCTTTTCGGACCATTTAACCGTTTTTACACGTTGTGCAGATAATCTATTCCCAATTGATGGTCTAGATGTTTCAGGGAAGATTTTAAAGCATAGCTCATTTCACCGGGTGGGAGCCGTACGATCTGTGTGGTCTAGTAGATGCTTCCAATGTTGGATATGTACTCTAGATATTCAGACAGATTCTGCACAGATCCTACATAACTTATCATAACGGCAGGTACATGATCTATTGTGGATGGCCTAGATCGTGATCTGGCCCTGCTTTTTTTTCTTACGAATTTTGTGCGAGAGTCGCATGCATGCATAACTTGCACCAAAATTGCTCAGCTTTTAAGACGAGTTTTCTTCAAAATTCGTTTGTAAGCGCTCTACCTATGTAATGGGTATGCGAGTAAATGCGAAAAAGCTCAAAACATAAACTTCTAAAATGATGGAAAAAGTGAGCTTTTAGTGGGGCAAAGCCGAGCTCTGTATTGTTTTGCTTGACCAGTTTTTTTTTGTTTCTTGACCTCTGTGTACGTGCCTTTTTTATCATACGTGCTTCCTTTTTTATTTTTCCGGACGGCGGGGTGGGATAATACGTTTTGCATGGCGGACACGCGCCCACCCGTGCAGGTGGGGCTCGTGCTTCAGAGAGGAAAGAAGATCCGCGCCGGCTGCCGCTTCGCCCTTCGCATGGCCGAGACGCCGGAGGAGATCGCCGCGCTCTGGACGGAGAGGGCCGAGACCGGCATTGAGTGGACTAAGTACGAGGTGCCGGACGACATTGAACTCGACCGCGACGCTTACCCGGGGCTGCTCATGGCAGCCTCTAGCTCTAGCGACGGCGGCAGCGGCGCTGGCATGGGCGCGGGAGTAGGCGCAAGCGGCAGTTCTAACGGTGGCGTGCCTATGCTGGAGGCGGGCTCCGTGGATGTAGATGCTGATGGTGGTTGGGGGGGGGGAGGAGGCGAAGTGGGTGATGTTCTGTCTACCCTTTACGTTGCGCTTCAGGGCTGGGTGAAGCTTGATGTCGACGACCCGGAGGTTGGGTTTCGACAGAGGGTGGCCGGCGGGGTGGCGGCGGGGAGCGACCGGATGTATGTGCAGGTGAGGGGGCGTTGTTACGGAAGGAGGGGGCGTGGGGTTGATGTGGGGGTGATGTTTGTTACGTTCGCTTCCCCCCCCTGCCTCACAAGTGGTTGTTAGCAGGATGCAGCTGACCCTTCATTCGACTCGCCGAACACCTCATGGCGCTTCGCGCTTGGTGCATGCGATGTCTGCGTGGTCGTTGAAAGCCGACGTGCTCCGTCCCGATATTGTGGAGATGCGAGGGTCAATGGTCTTCAAACTCTGGCCATGCACGAAATGGGTACACCCCTCGCGTCCCTGTGTTGCGCCTACCGTAGGTCTTGGCTTGTTTATTCTCACTTTCTTTGAATAGGGGTCGATGGTCAACGGCAAGCGCTCATACAGCAGTGTAGTAACGGCGTCCGCTCGCTTGATTGCTTGGTTGCCTGCTAGATTAATTGCCGGCTTGCTGGATTGATTGCCTGCTGGCTAGGTTGATTGATTGATTGATTGGTTTGCTCGATTTCTCGAGCGCCCACGTGATTGCTTGCTTTGCTTGTTCGCTTGTCTTGCTTGCGCCACGCGCGTGCTGCGTGCGCTGCGTGCTTTGCTTGCTTGCGCTGCGTGCTTGCTTGCTTGCTTGCGCTGCGTGCTTGCTTGCTTGCCCTGCCTTCTTGCTTGCGCTGCGTGCTTGCGCTGCGGGCGTGCGGGCGTGCGGGCGTGGGTCTTGGCTTGGCTTGGCTTGGCTTGGCTTGGCTTGGCTTGGCTTGGCTTGGCTTGGCTTGGCTTGGCTTGGCTTGGCTTGGCTTGGCTTGGCTTGCGTGGCTTGGCTTGCGTGGCTTGGCTTGCGTAGCTTGTCTTGCGTAGCTTGCTTGTCTTGCGTAGCTTGCTTGTCTTGCGTAGCTTGCTTGTCTTGCGTAGCTTGCTTGTCTTGCGTAGCTTGCTTGTCTTGCGTGGCTTGCTTGTCTTGCGTAGCTTGTCTTGCGTAGCTTGCTTGTCTTGCGTAGCTTGCTTGTCTTGCGTAGCTTGCTTGTCTTGCGTAGCTTGCTTGTCTTGCGTAGCTTGCTTGTCTTGCGTATCTTGCTTGTCTTGCGTAGCTTGTCATGCGTAACTTGTCTTGCGTAGCTTGCCTTGCGTAGCTTGCTTAACTTTGTTGACTTTTGTTCACCTGCGTAAACTTGCTGTGCTTCGCTTGCCGTTTTCGTTGCCTCCAGGCGGTTAACGGGAAGGCAGATATCCCCTTGCCCGTACTGGAAGACGAAGTCACCGAAGCCTTGATGCGCGAGCAGGCAACGCTCAGGGAGCACACCGGTAGGCTAAGAGGAAAGCTTGACACGAAGATTGCTGCCCTCCAGCCGATCATCACCAAGGCCGAGACTTTTTCGTGAGTTTCCACTCGATCCCCCCCCCTCCCTTCTCCCTCCCCGATTCCCATCGATCGTTTCCTCTCCATTTATCGTGCGATGTGGGGTTTCACATGCAAACGGCGTTGTACGCTAGGGGAATATGGCGTGTTTAGAGACGGGATATTTTTGTTTCCGTGAATCTTGGGGTTGGTATTACATACCTGGTACCAATTTACCTGGTATTTACGAAAAGTATGTTTTTTTTTTCATGAGTGGAGAGCACGCCCCTGATCGGGGCGATCGGTGTTCACGCCCCTCCTCCTCCTTCTCCCCGTTTGGTGTCCGGCACCGCTCTGCGGAGGGTCGGCGAAACGATAGAAGATTATAGGAATACTAGTGGTACTCCCGAAATATGCCAGTTGCCGGCCGGTATGGCGGACAAAAACAAATTGGTGCTGTATCCTCTGTATTAAGTACTAAAAGAACAAAATAATAACAGGGCAGTACGACAATGCCGCCGTACGTATGGTAGTAAAGGTATCATCCTCTGTACGTAAGTTTTGCAAAACAAAAAATATAACACGGCAGCAGCAGTAGTACGTACGGTAGTAAAGGACAGAGGAGTGCAGCAGTGGGGACGGTGGTACTCCCAAGCACCAGTGGGAGGCCGGTATTAAATTGTAGAAACAAAAAAAAGGGTTCATCTCCTACAGGACGCAAAAAGACTCCCACGTACAGAACGGCCCACCCACCCACCACGGACGACGCAATGCACCCTCCACCCACCCACCGACCAAACCTTTACTACATACAGCAGAACAGCAGTGCAGCAGTCCGTACATCAGAACACCCGTGCAGCAGTACGTACAGCAGTATACACCTGGTACGCGGGGCGCAGTTGGTTGGTTGGTTCTTATGAAACAGGAAACAGCAAAAAAAAGACTCCCACGTACAGAACGGTCCACCCACTCACCACGGACGACGCAGTGCACCCTCCACCCACCCACCGACCAAACCTTTACTACATACAGCAGAACAGCAGTGCAGCAGTACGTACAGCACAGCAGAACAGCAGTGCAGCAGTACGTACATCAGAACAGCTGTGCAGCAGTACATACAGCAGTATACACCTGGTACGCGGGGCGCAGTTAGTTGGTTGGTTCTTATGAAACAGGAAACAGCAAAAAAAAGACTCCCACGTACAGAACGGCCCACCCACCCACCACGGACGACGCAGTGCACGCTTCATCCATCCACCCACCAAACCTTTACTACATACAGCAGAACAGCAGTGCAGCAGTACGTACAGCACAGCAGAACACCACCCACCATGCACCCACGAACCTACCCAGTACAGCAGTGCAGCAATGCAGCAGTACCTAGAGCAATACACCTGACAGGCGAGCAGCAGCCGATTGGTTGGTTACAATGCTCTCGGGCTGGTTAGGCCAAGCCAAAAGCTCTCGCTTTGCCAATTGCAGTTCGAAAATAAAAAATTAGCAGGCAGCGACGAAGAAAAAGCGGGGGGGGGGCAAGCGAGCCGTCCCCGGGAGGGCGATTTCCACGCTCCCCCCTCGCCGAGGTGGGGCACCGACGGCCGTTCTTTCGCCGGCATGTCGTAGTGCTGCTGTGCGGATGGGACGTGGCGGCACCGCGAGGCCGCCTGAGGCCGAGTAGAGCTCGGGAGTCGCCGCTTTTGGGGGGGGGGTGTTTTAACCAAGATATTTTTCAAAGATCCAAAACGTCACGACCATCCTTAGCGTATTAATTAATAAGGATACGAGACGTTGTTATCTCTCTCGTCAGCGGCATTCGTTTCGCGAGTCTCTCGCCGCCTAATCGTGCGTTGGCACATTTATCAAAATGTGTTGCTCTCTAATTGCAAGTGGTTTGATATGTAACGGTTGATTGGTTGGTTCGTCGGTTGTTTTGGTTGATTGTTTTGTTGATTGTTTTGTTTGTCGATTGCGTGCTTGGTTGATTGGTTGATTGATTGATTGATTGATTGATTGGTCGACTGTGTGATTGACTTGTTGGAGTGATTATTTCCTTGGTTGGTTGGTTGATCAATTGCTCTTGATTGGGTGAGTGATTTGACTGTCTGATTGATTGATTTGTTAATTGATTGATTGATTGATGGATTGATTGATTGATTGACTGATTGATTGACGGACTGATTTATTTTTGTGAGTAGTTGGTTAATTGAGTGCTTGATTGGGTAGTTGATTGATTGATCGTGTTATTGGTTAACCGAGTGCTGCGTTGACTGCGTGCGTGCTTGGTTGCTTGCTTGGCAGGCTCGAGAACGACCGCTCGTTCAAGCGGTTATGTAGGGTGCAGACGTGGAAAAAGATGGTGTTGAAGATGCAGTACGGCGTGGCCGACCGTCCGCTCAACTTCAACAAGGTGCGATCGCGGGAATGTCGATTGATTCGTCGATTGCGGGTGGGGGTGCCTGTCCTTGTTGTTTTCGGGGCTAAGAAGACTTATCGTTATACTAAAGTTCGAGAGAAAACTGCAATCAGGATGCTCTGCAGCAGCCACCGCCGCAAGTGTTGCTGCACAACATTGTTGCTGTTGCTGTTTGATGGTTGGAATGGTGTTGTCGTTGTTGTCTTTGCTGTTGTCGATGCCATCGTTTTGGCCGACGACGCCAATGTGGGCAGTACCGCTGACAGTTTATCTAATGTGTGGTGGTGTGGATTTGGAGGACACACCGAGGTGGGTCGGTACCTCGGTTCAGCACGGAACGGAGCCTGGGGGACGTCTGGTGACCTTGAGCTTGTTTGTAATGAGGCGGTACTATCTAGGGGAAAATACTTGCTAACCACGTCGTCATTGTTTGGTGTTGGTGACGGCGTGATACGTACCGTTTCTGCTCTTGGTATGGTTGCACATATGATATGATATGATACGCCACCCGCCTCCGCACACGGAACAATAAACTAATACCCTTGCAGGTGGACGGGGACTCAGTGGACAACCTCCCGCCTTCCTGGCAGCGTGACGTAGAGGGGAGACAGACGCGAGAAGAGGCAGAGGCGGAACTGAAGGCTAACGCGGAGGCGGCCAACAAGGAGGATGCGGTGAGTGTGATACCGTACTCACAACCGCACCAGCCCTAACGACCATACGCGGATCTGTAGCAAGCGAGGGCCCATGTGGATTTTGACTCCCCACGAGGCTTGCGCAGACGATCGTCCAACATGCTGGCTATTGCTTGGGGGTACTTGGGCTTTGTTTAGCCCTTTTGGAACTGCACGGACAAACTACGTATATTCTATGAATACTCGGAATTAGAATGTGATACTTGTTAGCGTAGGACAAGGACTCTGGCTCCACCCCCCCCCCCCCCCCTCCCTTCCGTCCTCCCCTCCAACCCCCTTACCCCCCCCCCCTTCCCACGCTCTACCACTGCCTGCTGAAGGTTTGCATGGTGTGCTTTGACGGGTCGACGGATGAAGACCACAATATGTACATCGTGTATTGCGACGGGTGCGGCATGTCGGTGCACATGGACTGCTATGGTATCAAGAACGTCGAGGCGGACTTCTGCTGCGAGCGCTGCACGAAGCTGAGGGAGCTTGAGGCCGAGTCGTGAGTGTTTGTTTAGGCCATGTTTTTTTTTCTTGCTTTGTTTCTGTGTGCTGGGCTGGTTTTGCGCTTATGCGGCCATGACTTGTTGTGTGTGTAAATGTGGGGGGGGTGTATGCGTATCCATGCTTCGTACTTACCCGCTTCAGCACTGCAAAATCCCATGTCGGGGAAACATCGCTTGGAATTGGAGTTTGGTGCATGTTTCGATTCATGTTTCCGTGCAGTGCTGTAGTACAATAGTTAACGGATTGGCCTGACCAATTACCGAATTGGACCGATTCGCTGAACTGGAAGAACTAAAACGGACTTTACCTTTACGGATCGGTTTATCGAACTGATCGGGACATTTGACTGACCGGGAAATTCGACTGACCGACCCACCTACGTACCGACCCACCTACGATTCTACCTACGGTACCTACCGACCGACCGACCGACTGACCGACCGACCTACCTGCCTGCCTACCTACCTACCTGCCAACCTACCTATCTACCTAGCTACTTACCTACCTACCTACCTACCTTCCCACCTACCTACCGATCTACCGACCGACCGGCTGACCGACCTATCCACCAACCTACCCGGCGGACGTGTAGGAAGTCGTCGGTGAACGTGGAGGACGTTCGATGCTGCCTGTGTCCGGTGATCCATGGAGCGTTGAAGGAAACAACGTGCAGACGGTGGGCTCACATGACATGCCTCTTGCTTATCCCGGGAGTGCGGATGGATGATCTCATCAACAAGACACGCATCGACATTTCCGAGGCAAGTCTTGGATTCATCCATTTCTACCTGGTATGGTTTTTCTTTGCTGCCTACAAGTTTTTGTAGTGGAGAGGGCTGGCTTGTCTCAAGATTCCCCTGCTGCATCTCGGCTATTGGTTGCCGCCTGCAGTATTGATATAGACCTATAAACTTGCTTGGGCTGGTCGGTGTTAGCTGCTCGGTTACTTGCCCCGTGGCTTACGAGTAGTTGGTATAAAGAGCGAACTCCTGTGTTCTCCCTTGCAAGCTTGCGATGCCCCCGGGGCTTCAAGTAAACCCGAAGGACAACCTTGTATACTACCAGGTACATACATACGGTCGCGGTAAGACCTACCTATCTCTGCCTAACACGCCTCCCCCCTCCCTCACGTCTTCCCCTGTTCTCCTGATCTCCAAACCCGACTCCTTCCAGGCTAACGTGGACTCGTACATGCTTCCGGACCTACTACCCTTCCCTTCACCACCACTGCCACCGCCACCACCACCACAAGCACAAGCAGCGTCCACGTCGCAGCATCTGGCCGTGACGGGAACCGCGTGGCAACCACCTCCGCCAGCGAGCAGCGGTGCCGGTACCGGGGCGGTGGGGGTCGCTGCGATGGCCGGGCCTTACGGTATGGCGGGAGCGTGGGGATCGGACCAAAGCGTACCCTCGGCGGCGCCGTCCGCAGTGGGTGGCGGTGCTGGTGGCTATCTGCAGAGCTTTGGGGGGCCGACTCCGGACATGGCAGCGGCGGCCGCAGCCGGGGCTGCGGCGGCGGCTGCGGCGGCGGCGGCGGCGCAGGCTAGATTTGGAGGCGGGATGATGGGGTCCGCGTTGCTAGCCCGGCAGCAGCTGTCGGAAGAGCACTCGGACGAGTTTAGCGTGGATGTTTCCACCCCCACCGAGCCTTCACTGCTTGCAAACTTCGCACCCCCGCGTCGCCGCGTGCCTCCCGAGCGGCAGCTGACTTGCTTGTACTGCGGGTCCGAGGAGGGTGCCCTCTTGGATTGCGGGATTACCGAGTGTGGTGTGGGTGGAGGGGGTTGCCAGAGGCACGGGGAAGGTCCCATGGTTGTCGACGGCGCGGGAGTTGTAGGAGGGGAGGGCGCGGCGGATGGTAACTTGGGGGACGGAATAGCTGTTTGCGGAAGGCGGTTCCATTTCTTGTGCGCGTGGTTCGCGGGCGCGTACGTCAAGGTCGGCGTGACGGAGCCCTCTTTCACAAGGGGAGAGCGCGGCCTTGCGGGGGACATGGACTCCTGGCCCGAACCTGGGCAGGGATGCTTCGGGTTTCCCACCGGCATGTCCGTCGAGGTGCGCTGCTTGGAGCACTCTTTTGGCGCGCCGGGAAGGAAGGGGGCGCCGGCTTCAGTGGCGAAGGTCGTGCAGTTGGCGTCGGCGGAGGCGGGGCCTGGGGCTGGACCGGGAGCGGTCTTGGAGGGGACGACAGCGCAGGAGCAGTCGGAGCTTCGTAGCAAGTACCGCTTCAAGGTGACGCGTTGTTTTTGTGTTCCCGTTGCTGTTGCCGTTGTTGCTGTTACTTGTGCCCGTTACTGTTACCTTGGCTGTTGCAGTTACCGCTACCGTCCTTACTATTACTGTTACCTTTACCGCTACCATCGTCACTATTACTGCACCGTTACCGCTACCGTCTTTACTGTTACCGTTACCCTTACCCTTACCGTCGTTACTCGTACAGTTACTGTTGCCGTAGTTACTCGTACCGTCACCGTTTACCGTTACCGCTACCGTCACTATTACTGCACCGTTACCGCTACCGTCTTTACTGTTACCGTTACCGTTACCCTTACCGTCGTTACTCGTACAGTTACCGTTACCGTAATTACTCGTACCGTCACCGTTCACCGTTACCTTTTACCGATACCGTTCGCGTTGCCATCGTTAACGCTGCCCGATGGGACAGGTCCAACCCGAGTGGCAGGTGGAGGGTAAGAAAAAGAAGAAGACCAAGGGACAGCTCAAGAAGGTGCGTGTGCGGTGCCGGCGGCGGGTTTTGGTTTGTGTTTCTAGTTTAGTTTGGTGGTTTGGCGTGCTTAGGTTGCTTTGTCTGGCCTTGAAGTGTTTTGCTTTGCTATGCTTTGGTTTGCTGCCCCTACCCCACCCCACCCCACCCCCACTTCACCCCCACCCCCACCCTCACCCTTAACGCCATCCCCACACCCCTACCCTTAACGCTATCCCAACACCCCCCACCCCGCCTGCGTGTCTCACGGTAACATTCTGCGCTCCCTCTACCCCCTACCCCCCCGTCGGTGCTCCCCCTCTTCACAGGAGCAGAAGCAGGCTGAGCGTGAGAAACAAAGCACAATGCGCGTTTCCGGCCCGAGAGCACTGGACCCTGACTCGTACGATAGGTTCTCTTGCGCCGTGTGCATGGAGCTAGCGACACCCATGCTGCTCTCTAACCCCCGCTTAGTGGTGGAGGATGCGGGAGGGGCGAAGGCGGCGGTCCAGGAGGCGAGGTCTCTGTCGGGTTTGGTGGAGTGTACGGCGTGCAAGGTGCGGGTGCACAGGGAGTGCTACGGGGTTCCGGAAGGCGTTGGCGCTCTGGGGGCAGGTGAGAAGGGGGAGGGGAAGGGGGGGGGGGGGGGGGGGCAACTATTTGTGGACACTTATCGGTGGAGCAAAACTGCATTTCATAGGCAATATGTACTGGTTTTTGTTGTGTTTTTGCTGCTGGGTTTTTGTGGCGTTGCAGTTTTTTTTTTGTCTCTTGGCAAAATGTCGAATACGCTCGTATTCTCAATAGTAGGTAGCTAGGTAGAGCTGCCGTAGAACTGGTTTATACTGGCGCTAAGAATTTTGCATACATGGGGATTTTTATTCTTATTCGCCAGCGAAATTATATTGTTTTCGTACTCCAGGTACAGACAGTGTTAGCCTTAGTCCTTAATCCTCAAAAGATTCCCTCCCGCCCCCCCCCCCTTCCCGCTCTCCTTTTCGGCTCTTTACCGACGACAACACAAAACACAACCGACAGCCCCCGGCGAGCAGTGGTTCTGCGCGCCCTGCTCTTCCCGGAATGCCCAGCCTTCCTGCACCCTCTGCCCCCGTAAGGGCGGCGCATTCCTCCGCGTCAAGGGATCACAATTCTGCCACGCCTACTGCGCCGAACATACCCCGGGGGCGCGGGTCGTGGATCCCCCCCTCCCTACCGCGCAAAAGCCTCCACCGGAGGCAGCACCTGGCGGCGACATGGTTGTCGTGGGTCCCCGCGAGGGTTCCGGGAAGGGACGGTCTGCTGCTACTGCCGCGGCTGGTGTTAGCGCGGGGGGGGCTTATAGCGGCGTCACCCTTGAGTCGATGTTGTTGGACGGAGACAAGAAGGATACGCCATTGGGTTTGGTGGCCGGGGCGGCGGCGGCTGTGGGAGCGGGAGCAGGGGTGGTAGATTACACAGGGGATGCCGTGATGGGGGCTAGTGGTGGTGGCGCAGAGGTGGCGGGTGGAGGGAAGAAATTGGCGAGGAAGGCGCTTGCTGGGAAGTCGCCGCGGACGGGGACCCCGGGCGCCGGGGGCAAGATGGGCAAGGCAGGGGCTTTGTGCGGCGTGAAGTTGGCGGAGACTAAAGGAGTGCCAAAGGTGCGTGAGCCGTGTTGTTGTTTTCGCTGTTGGGGGCTTTGGTTGTGTGAGTGTTCCTTTTTTTGTTTCTTCTTGTTGCGAGATGTGGTTCGACTTCGAAACCGAAAGGCCTTCTAACACGTACGGAGGCGTTTTATTTTTTATAGTCTCGGCGTTTATTTAGCCTCGCCTCCTCCTCGCTTTGCTTTTTGCGTGTGTGCGATCGACCGACTGTCCCCCCCCCCTCCCCCTGCTAGGGTATTAAAAACTCGCCCATGCCTGACAATAACCACCACCCCCCTCCCCCTTTTATGGCCTTAATAGACTACGGCCATACCTGTGATATAATCACCCCCCCCACCCCTCCCCTCCCCCCGCGCTGATGATTTTTCCCGGCCCCTGCAGGAGGTGAAGAAACAGGGTAAGTGCCACATCTGCAAGCGCAAATCTGGCGCCATGATGCCCTGCTCCCGGTCTATGTGTGAGCGTTGGATGCACCCCATGTGTGCCGCGCACGCCGGTCGCCACAAGAAAATGCTCACGGCGGAAGAGGCTAGGGAGGCCAAGCACCAAGCCGAGTACGCGATTGCGTGCGAGGATCACACTGCACCGTCCTTGCGGCAGCTGTCCAGGTAAACTTGGTGGCCGTAAGTGGTAGCAGTGGTAGTTGTGGTGATGGTGGTGGTAGTGGTCGTAGTAAGTGTCGGTAGCGTTAAGAGTATCATTTGGTGTGACTATATGTCAGGTGCCGGGTAAAGGGTGTCATTTGGTGTGACCTATCTACCAGGTACCAGCTATATTATTTTGTAAACTGTCAATAATTTATTGGCCTTGGTGAGTTTGCGCTTGGGCACTGTTCCCGTCGTTGTACCGCTTTTTTTCTTGCGCCATTATCACGTAGCGTACCCTACGAGTAGCACCTACTGGTTTATTTTTACTGGTATAACCTTCCTGCCCCCCAACCCACCCCTCACCCCCAACGCCGACTTATAACGAAAACCGCGTTACCCTTTCTTTTTCGTTTTTTTCGTTTTTTCATTTTTACAGCGGGCACTGGATGGACTTTCTCTCCCTTTATCGCCTGCGGACCGACCTGGACCGGGCACGCGTACTATTTGACTGCATCCTACGGAGAGAAAAGGTGCCGAGATGCGGTTTGTTTTTGTGTTTGTTGGATTGTCTTCTCGACCCAAAGGACGGCAGGCACACGCGACGGGGCGGAGGGGTAGATGGCGCGGAGAGGCGGAGGGGGGGAGGGAGGGGGGAAGGATTGCTGTCTGGATGAAGCGAGTTTCTGTTTTGTCGCGTGGTGTACATCCCGCCCTGGGCTTTGGGCCAGGCGCGGGCAAACTGCTCGGTTGTTCTCCGCCTCAGGTGCCGGTATGGGTGTGTCTTGCGTTGTATCCCCACCCTCTCACCACAACCCAACCCACCCGAACCAACCAAACCAAGCCAAACTAACCCAGCCCTGCCCCCCCCCCGCAACCCTACCCCAACCCCAAACTAACTCCACCCCACCCCACCCCACCCGCGTCCTCAGATCAAGCGTCAGCTGCACCGGACGAGCTGCGACCTATTCGACACGAGCTTGGCTCACTTCCGCGCCTCCTCCGCTGCCGGGGCCGCTGTTCTCAGCGAGCGCCTGGAAGCCATCAAGTCTGCCGCCGCCCGCTCCGCCTCGGCAGCGTCCGCCGCGGACTACCCCAGCCTGGACGAGGAATCGGGATCGGACCGAACGCGGGCGATTTTGTCGAAGGCGAGGGAGGCTAAGGAGGCGGCGGCTGCGTGGGCGGCGGCGTCGGCCGTGTCTGCGGCGGCGGCGGTCGCGCGGAAGAAGAATAGGAGAGGGGGGAAGGCGGCGGTGCAGGAGATAGCGGCGGCCGTGCCGTGGTATGGAAAGTATGTTCCGATAGAGGATAACGCTTTGACTCTGCCGGAGGTGCCGTTGGTGCCCGTGGAGGAGGAGCGGAGGGAGCCGGACGATGGGAGGAGGGGTTCTAGGAGGACTGTGAGTTGGAATCGTTTTTATGAGGCGAAGGCGAGGGGTCTCTCTCGCTATCTCTCTCTCCTTTGTTGCTTTGCCCACATTATAGTTTTTTTTTCGCCAATTATATCACAATCTACAACTGGAAGGACCTCTTTTTCCGTTTTTTCCCCCAAAGGCATTTTCGTAATTGTGCTCTATTAATAGCTCAACACTTTCCCGTTGATGCAAAAGTTTGGCAAGACGGTTGTTGGCTCCTTGGTGCGCTTCCGCGAGGGCCCTACTTCGAGTCGGATCTCGTCGCTGAAGTTTGAAAATGGTTAAAAAACGGTGGTTCCGAGCGGTTGAGTTTTGATGTCTAGGTGGTTCTTAGCTCTGCAGCAGAAGCGTAGAATATGCTCTCGCGCTACCGTTGCTCTCCCCACGAACACAAAAGCTGCTGCGCTTTCGAGTCTAGCACATACTGCGTGTCTGCGTAGGCTTCAGGACAGAAATCGGAGCTCTTTGGCGTGTTTTGACTGTCGCCACAAGCGCTAGTAGGAGAGCTGTTTTGTGCATGTTTTTGTTGATTTTTCAGGCATCTACTCAAGTCGATCGTGGCAGCTGGAGGTTAGACGCCTAATTTCGCAAGGGGGAAATCATATGTCTGCCTGTGTATAATCACACAGGCGGAATTGTGGTCGAGTTCGTCGAGGTCTTCGAGTCGGACCTCGGCCGTGAAAGTGGCCTACTAACCTGGCGGCGCTGTTGCCTCGACCGGGGCTGCGGTTTGCTTTAAGCTGTGGTGACACCGATTTATCCAACTTTAGGACGGCCAAGCGCCAACCAGCCACAGAACAGACTCTACTGTGACCTGATTGCGTTCCTATGAGCATGGTGTGTCATTTGGAGGCGTCAGTGGGGAGCACGCTGAGTGTGCAGAGTGCCTCCAAGGGCGTTTTGTGGGGCTGGTTTTGACCAAACCCAGGTTTCAATAATGTTCGCGTTACTTTAATTATACCCCTAAAACTCTTTATGAGAAATGCAACACAGGTGTATCTCTCCATTCCTTCCCCCCCCCCCGTCTCTCTCTAGCTCGCTCCCCCTGTCTTTCTTCCTCTTTCTATCGTTATCCAAGGCATTATTTCAATTGCATTATTTCACACAACCCCCCCCCCCCCCCCGTCAACCCCGCCTTCCAGAACCCTGACACCACAATCCGGCTCAAGATTCCGCGCGCTGGTGACCTCGGCTCCTCGGAATTCGGCCGCGTCCGAAAGAAGACCCTCAAGGCAGAAGAGGCCGGGCCGGGCCTCGTGATCGGCTCAAAATCACGCCGCGCTTTCGCCATGGCGGAGGCAAATGCAGGGGGCGGGGCGGGGAAGCAATCACGCGCGGCGGAGGCGGGGGCGCAGGCGCGAGCCACTACCGCTGCCATTTCCGCGGCAGCGGCGGCAGCTGCCGCCGCTGCCGCCGCCGAGGCTGCTGATGCGGGACGAAAGAGCGGAGGGTCTAGGCGCCGGAGTGGGGGTGGGATCGGGATTGTCGAGGTGGGGGATAAGCGAAAGCGACCGACGTTGGCCGTAGGGGAGGCCCAACGGGGGGAGCGGTGGCCGGTTATCTCGAATGCGCCACCTGCGCCGAAGCAGAAGGCGTTGTGGCAGCCTGGGAAGCGGCCTAAAGCGGGGAGGGATGGGTCACACACCCGGTCTATGGCGGCGGCGGAGAGGCTCGTGGATTCATGCATTGGGGCGACCCCGCTGGAGGGTATCGCGGCGGCGGTTCTGCTGAGGAGGAGGGCGAGTGGTAGCGCGGGGTGCCACTCAGGTGAGCGTGGAAGGGTGGTGGGTGGGATAATGATAAGTCGCACCTACCGTAGGCGGGATTTTTTATATCACGACTACAGCGGTGTTTACGGGGACCTTTTTTTTGGCGAGATTTTAAAACTTATCTCTTTGGCGTGCTACGTCCCAGAACTCTTCAACATCGTACATCCGTCGCTGGCTTCACCCCCCCCCCGCCCTCCGCCCTGCCGCTTCTTCCCGCCCCCTTCCCGCTTCCGCCTGGTTATTTCTTGTTCGATGTACCTTTCTGACCAAAACCGTCCTCCCCTCTTAGCCCCGGAGCACTTTGGCGGTGTTTTGGCCAGCCTTGTCGGATCGCGAAACCTCCGACCTCTCTCAGAAGCTAGGAAGGCGCACTTGAAGGCAAACCCTCCCCCCTTGGACACGCCTCCGCTCTGTCTGGACCGGGTCTTGTTAGACCGACAACTGAAGGACTTGTGTATTGTGCTGTGCGAGAAAAGGTGGGTGGGGTGGGTGGATTGGTTGGCTTGTTGGTTTTGGTTTGGTTTGGTTGGTTTGATTGCTTTTGTTGGTTTGGTAGGTGGGATTTTTATTTTTTTGTTGGTTGATTGGTTGGCTGGTTGGTTGGTCCCTTTGTTATTGGTTTAGTTAGCTAGCCTTGTCTTTACTAGACTTGACGCGTCTTTGCTTGGCTTGGTTTGGCTTGGCTCGGCTCGGCTCGGCTTGGCTTGGCTTGGCTTGGCTTGGATTGGATTGGATTGGATTGGATTGGATTGTCCTTGTATGGTCTTGCCTTACCCCATGCCCCTTACCACGTACCCCTCACCTCATCATACGTTACGATACCTTACCTCTCCTCGTCTCCTTTCGTTTCGATGCCCAACAAACCCCAACCGAACCGAACAGAGTTCCCAAGGAGGAGGGGGACCCGCGATGGGAAAGCGGGAGGTACAAGCGAGACGATGGCATGCGCGACCTAGGCGAGCTGTTCGAAGAGGCCCCCTCGGTGGAGAGCTACCCGGAATACCACGTGAAGGTCAAGCGCATCATGGACCTCAAGACCATCAAAAAAAAGGTGGGGGAGTCTTCGTCTGTCTGACGGGCTGGCGGGCTTGCTAGCTGTGTGGTTGGGTGTCTATCTGACTGACGGGCTGGCTGGCTGTGTGGCTGTTTGTGTTGGCTTGTTTGTCTGTCTGTCTGCCCGTCAGTCTGTTTGTCTGTCTGCCTGTCTGTTTGTATTATGTATTATGTATGTATTCCTGCTTGCCCGCCTGTCTGCGTCTATGTTGACGTATTTTGTTTTTGATGTTTTCCTTCCAATATGGTTCTTGTCGTGTCTGCCTTCAGGTGATTGACCGGGTCTACACGAGCATCGACGGGCTGCTGGCGGACGTGGCGCTGATGTATTCGAACGCACAGGCCATCAAGCATGAACAGGCGAGCAATAGTAGGCGTACTATTTATAGTGGAGGGTAATAATACGTGTACCCCTGGTTTAATCACGAGTAATTGTTTGCGTGCACTGATAATAGTAGGGGGTAATGCATAATGTATTCGTTGTTTCGGAGGGACGATGTGAGGGGTAATAGGGTAATACTGATGATGTATTTCATTGTTTTGAGGGGACGGTGTGGAGGGGGTAATCCATATTTTTTACTATTTGTTTGTTTAAGTGAGACGATGTAAGAATGCTGTTAAGAAAGCAGCCGAGAAATAAACATTGGTGGGGGCTTAGTTCTAGACATACAACGGGGAGAGGGAGAGGGACAAAGAGGGGGGGCTTAAAGATAAAGAGCGAGTAAGGGATAAAAAGCTGTTCGATGAACTTGGCAGCGTACACGTTTTTTATCCCGTTTGCATCTACCCGCACCCACGATGTGTGTGGGACACACTGCTTGCTGTTGTGAGAGGTGGGTAACGTTGGCTGTGTTTACAGTAAAAGCCTGAGGCAGGATAATATTGGTAGCGGTTATTCGGTGAAAAGTTCAACCCCTCGGTTTGTTTTGTTTCGGTTTAATAACAAGCGGTGTGGTTCGATTAAAAAGAGCTCATATCTTCTTGTGCACGTTCGATATGATTCGTAGAGGTTGTTGTGTCTTGCGCGCTGACTGGCTCGCTCCTTGCCCTCGTCCCTCGTCCCTCGCCGCCCCCCGCGCCTTCGTCCATCCTTCCTTTGCCTCCCCTCTTCCCTCATTGGTATCGTATGCCATTGACAATCCAGGCCACGAAGGATGGTAGGATGCTGCTCGACCTGGCAAAGGAGACGGTCGAGGCTCTTCATAGGGAGAAGCAGGGGGAGACCTGCAGCCAGAGGATAGCGCGAGAGCGCAAGTCTGCCCCACCGGTGCGTGATTGCGTCTCGATGGCGTTGTAGGGGTTGGAGAGGATCGGGGAGGTGGGGGGAGGGGGGAGGGAGGAGGAGGACTCTAACTTGTAACCCCGTTGGTACATGCTGCAAAAAATAGTTCACTTTTCCATCAAGTATATTCCCCAACAAAGCGTGGATCTGTCATGTTCTATAGGATTTTCGTCCAACCTAACCCTTCAGAGCCCCAAGATGTTTCCTTATGCTAATTTCAAGTGAGTTGTCCCCATAAACGGGTTTCCACTTGTAAAGGCGTAAAGAGTTGCACGCTGATGACGAGTAATGCGGCTTGCTCCAAAAACGTACGTGAAGTTTTGCTATGAATAGAAAGGGGTTCTTACTGTGTTTATGTTTCCTACCTTATTTTTCTTGTTACATATATTCGTATGGATATCCATGTTTCGTTTCGTTTTTTTTTTCTGGATATTTAACGTTGATGTGATGCTCCGTGTCGTTTTTTGCATCTGGATATAGTTAATGTCGATAATCATTTTTTTTCTCATTTTTGTTGTTTTCCTTGCTGATTATTATTATTTTTCCTCTGTCGTATGTTCCGTTTCGCTTTTCGTTTTTCGTCCGCCGCCCGCCAGGAACCCGCCGCCCTGTCGAGCAACGGTAACCGGATCCGCTGTGCGAAGTGCGGGAACGTGCGAGGGGACCCGGACGGGAACAAGCCGAAGTCCTTGGTGAGGAAGGAAAGCTACTGGTTCTGCGAGTCCTGCGTCTCCGAGAACCCCGACGTGTTCACGGGCCGACGCATCAGCATCAGCTGGGATGGAGGCGGAAGGTGGTTGACGGCGACCGTGCGGGTGAGAATGGGAGTTGGCAAGGGGGTGGAGGGGGGGGGTGGGGGGGTGATTAATCATGGTGTCATGTATGGCCGAAGTCTTATAAGGCCATAGACCCTCGCATCCCGACAATGCCGGGATGGACGGAGCACGTCGGGTCATCACCGACCAGGCAGACAGTTGCTTTCGCCCAAAGCAGTGGAGGGGGGGGGGAGGGGGGGGGTGACCGATTGCAAGGAGTTGTGCTCGTGTGGCGGTTTTTGCCTTTTTTCCATGAGTGCTGCTAGCGGCAAAAGGCAAAAACTTCTCGGGCAAAAGTTTGAAATAGCTTGTCACGTGGGTGCCATCCACAAGGAAGTAATAGCTGAAAGAGCTTGATATGTATACGACGGCATGTTTTTGTTTGATCATTTGTCGAAAAGCGTTTTGTCACTTTTTTTTTCGTTTTTGTTTTGTGGGGTGGTGGGAGGCCGGTGGCGTGACTTTGTAGTTAAAGTTGCTGTGGCGGTGGCAGTTGGATTGGCGAAAATGCCGCCGCCGGGTGTTTGTTCCGTTACAGGATAGCCCCGGGGGCTTCTTTCTCGGCTCTCGAGTGTTGTTTGTTTATGTTCACACGTTCTCGCGTGGTGGTCGATGCCCTGTACAAGGTACTCGTACCAGGCGATATGTAGATGTATCGCTGCAACTATTTTTCGTGCTTTGCTTGGCCTCAAAACGTGTACAGATGCAAAAAAAATCTAAAGGGGTTAACTCTTATACCCCTTTGAGACTTGAGAGGTAAACATTGACGACGAAAATTGACGGTTGCGGCATCGGCCACTGGTGGTTGAAGATGAGAAAATGATGTCCAAACGACGACGCCAACAATGCAAAAACTCGTACGGGACGGGTGCAGGCAGCATGATCCATCCTACTCGCACTGCTGCGCGCTCACGCTACCGGTAGACGCTTGAAAATGTCGTGATCGCGGTTTTTGTGTTGGTCGCTATACTATAATCAAGATAGATCAAGTCCCGAAAGGGTTTATAGCCCGACCCAAATCCGATGAACACACAGTAGGGGACCGCCTTATTTTGAGTAAGGCGGTATCCCGACATAAGGCGGTCACAATCGCTTGGCGCGACTGGGGAATTGCACTCATGACCTTGAATAAATAAGGCGGCTTCCCCCTATAAGGCGGTCGTATTGCTCTCGCACACCACCGCCGTGATGAGGGGGGCCTATGTAGTGCTGCTGTATGTGTGATACTCACGCACACCCGCTGAAAATCATCTTCTTATTTTATTTTTCTCAGGGGTACGAGCCGTTGTCCGGGAAGCACGAGGTGGCGTACAGGGGCGACGACCCGTGGGAGGTGAGCAAACACGGGATGGACGGCATGAGCTGAGCGGGGTTGTTTTTTGTTTTGTTTCGATGCACACTTTTTTCTTGTGGTATGTGCGATGGCGTCGAAGACGGCAAAAGCGTGGGGGGAGTGCCCGCCACGGGCTTTGAAACTGCTTTGCCGGTTTGGCCTTACACCTTTTTTACTACTGCCAAACAAACCCCCCACTAGTTTCAAGTTGTGTTTATTTCTACAGGGGTTGAAGTTAGTGCTTCAAGTCCTAAAAATGGTCCTATTAATGGTCTTTTTGTCTCAAGTGTTTTGTCCCCGAACCGGGAATGAAGTGTGAAGAGGGTTGTTACCCTCTTTTGGGAACTTGATTATGGTATGGCGATAAAGCAAACAACACGTACATGCGGTCATGAATTACCATAAGAAGCGTGAGTGCGCTAACAACACCATAAGTTCGTGCTACGCGCGTGGTGTGTTCGTGTTGTGCACTTTCTTGCCTTCGACGTTGGAGCCCCGCTTTAAATGTCATCAATCACCCCGTGCGCTAGCAGCCCGTGTTGCTTCCTTCGTGTGGCTGATCCTTGCGATGGTCGGTTTTCTTCATCAAAATTTTTCGCTCTGGAATCCCATAGAAGGGTGGGGTGTGGACTGGTGTGTTTTTGATTGGGTTCGACCGCTGCCGCCACCCGATCGCCGCCGAAATTCGAAGCCCCGCGGTTTTGCTCCTGTCATAGAGGGCTTCTGCTTACGCTTTGTTGAGTGTTGTGTGCGTGCCGGTGTGTGTTGCGTGGGCGGGGTGGTGGTACGTGTTGTTATTCTTTCGTTGACCCTTTTGAGACTTGAGGGGGGGGGGGGGATTGACCAGTGAAAATACCGTTTACGGCATCGGTCACCGTTGGAAGCAACGCGGGCTGCTTAGATATTGGAAATACGTTTCATGTCCGAACTGCTATAATACAACGATAAGATTTACGACATGATCCCGTTAGTTCTGTTGCGCACTGACTGGGATGGTGGATCACATCGCACTTGTCATGTCTCTGGTCGCTATAATTTAATCAAGTCCCAAAGGGTTAACTTATCGCTATTATGTAGACCGTGGTAGCAAGACAGGCTCCTGTACAGCGAAATCGAGAAAAACATGGAAAATAACCTGGAACAAAATCGCACGCAGACAAAGAAATTATTAAATGCATTTTCCTTGCCTTGCCTTGCCTTGCCTTGCCTTGCCTTGCCTTGCCTTGCCTTGCCTTGCCTTGCCTTGCCTTGCCTTTCCTTGCCTTGCCTTGCCTTGCCTTGCCTTGCCTTGCCTTGCCTTGCCTTGCCTTACCCTTGCTCTTGCTCTTGCCTTACCCTTTCTCTTTTGCTCTCGCCCCGCCTTGCCTTGTCTTGACTTGCCCTGCCTTGCCCTGCCCTGCCCTCTGCCTTATCTCTGCCTCACCTTGCCTCAGTTCGTGTCACTCGGAGATCCGCGGAACCACATACGGTACCACCAGCCGATACCACCGGCATCGCTGACGCTACCCTCGGTGTCCAAGCCGCGACAGCAGCAGGACCAGGAGAAGACCCCGGAGCAACAGAAACAGCCTTGCCAAGACTCTTCGACGGTCGAGGGTGACCCGGGCAAGGGCGGGGCTGGGTCCCGTCTTGCTTTAATCCCGGAAGAGACAGCACCACGACGCGCGGGGGAGGCTCTGCTGGAGAAAAAGATGGAAGGCGTACATGCCGGCGGGGATGAAAGCGCCGCATCCCCTGACCGTGGCACAGCCGGGGCAGCGGACAAGGCGAATGGTAAGGCCGGTGGTGGTGTTGATGGCGGCGGCGGTAGCGGTAGCGGTAGCGGTGTGAGTCGCGACGGCGAATCTTCTTCTGGCAGCGGCGGTGGCAGCAGTAGCGCGCCTCGCTTGGAGGGACCAGCAGGCAAGCCACTAGCAGCGTTGGACGGCGGCGTCGGCGGGGGGATCAAGACGGCGCCCGCGGCGGCTTCAAGCGAGGAGCGCGTAGACGCGACGACGGCGGGGCGAGCGAGAGGCGCAGGTGATGAGATCCTCGCCGCCGCGCCTAGTGCTGGTGGTGACGTTATTTCCGCCGCCCTAGATTTCGCAGTTTCAAACCCGATTGACGACGAGTGCGCGAAGGACGGCGAGAAGTCGCGATCGAAGCCGTTGCCAAATACAGCGTTGGAACCGGTGGGCGTGGTCGGAGGGCCCGGGCGCGAAAGCGAGGCTGCCCCCAAGGTGAACACGGAGGCGGAAGGCGCGCGGGAGGCGGGGATGTTGGCAGCGGGGGCGATAGTGGGGGTGATAGCGGGGGCGGCAGCGGGGGGAGAGCGGCCAGAAAGCGACGCTATTGATACTGCGCAAGACCCGCTCCCCGCCACTGGGGACGTCTTTAAGGTCGGCGACTTGAAGGGTTGTGGTGGCTTGACGGATGAGGTCCGGGACGCGGCGGCAGCAGTGGCGCCAGCAGCAGTGGCGCCGGTGACGGTGGCGGCGGCGGCGGCTGCGCCGGCGACGGTGACGGCGGCTGTCGAGCGACCTGTGCCGGGCTTGACGGCCTTGACGGTCTTGCCAGCGGGAGACGCCCAAGCCTTGGCGACTGCGAGTGGTGCCGCGAATGACGAGAGAGGAGGGGCTAGCAGCGGAAGTGCCGCCTCGCCAGGGGCTGCTGTCGGTCTCGTACCGCTTTCGACTTCGTCGGCGTTGTCGCCCGTGGCCGAGGCTGGAGAAGGTGCGGGCGATTTGGCAGAGGAGCCGTTGGGGATATCCGTGTCGTCGCAACTCGTCCGTGATGCGTTTATGTCGGGGAAGCGCGATATCGCCGGAGTTGGTGGAGAGAGAACGGCCGGCGGTGAAGGTCGTGGAGGGTCTGACGGTCGCGGTGCGCGCGCTGGCGCCGTGCAAGAGCGAGGCGGCGATCGATTGCCATGGACCGGCCTGGGAGGGAAAGGTGGGGGCGACGCAGGTGGTCAGTCTGGGGCAGGCTCAAGCAGCGGCGGCAGTGATAGCGGTGGTAGCGGGGGCGGCGGCGGTGGCCGCGGAGGTGTTCGGCGGGGCGGAGGGCTGACGATTCAGGCTCCGACGGTGGCGTCGATTGGGGACGGACCCGGCAGCCGCATCCGCAGGACGCGCAGCAACAGCGGCAGCAGCAGCAACAGCAGCATTGGGAGTGGGAGCGGGAGCGGGAGCGGTGGCAGGGGAGCAAAGCGAGTTAGGGATGACGCGTGGCACGGTGCCGCGTCCGGGAGGGAAGATAAAGCCACGAAGGAACGACGCACAGATTCTTAGGGGCCGTAATGGGTGTGCCAGTCGGGCAGCCTTGGCTGCGATATGGAAGGGGGGGTGTTGTAGTGCTTGCGGAGTTTGAGGGAGGGTGGTTGGAGTGAGGCGTAGACTTGAGATGGCCGGGATTTTTTTCCCGCGTTGCCGTCATCGCTGACAACGACGCTTTGTGTGCCTCGTGTCGTCGTGGGTCAGAACCCCTCTTGCACCCCCCCCCCCCCCGTTGTCTTCGGAATATCATTGTTGCGCGCTCGCTGGTTGGCTTCTGGAAGTTCCTGTTGGATAGATTTTGCTTTCCCGTTTTCTTTTCGCGACACGCCTTCTTGGGGCATGCCTTCGTGACGGGTTTTCTTCCTTCGCCAGTTACCTTGGCGTGCTGCCCTGTTTTTTATCTCCCGCGTGCGGCAGGATGTTGCGTCTATTTTCGAATAGCTGGGAGCTGGATTGGGCGAGGTCGGCTAACGAGTGTAGCGCGTAGCGTTGATTTGTCGCAGGTTTTTGCGTCAACGCTTGTGTGTACATGTTTGTTGCTTTGTGCCCCCCCCTTCCCCCACGTTCTGCGAGAGACCTGTCGATCGAATGCGGTCCGCGTGCTTCGTAGCGTCGGTCTTGGATGCGGGGGCGGGGGAATAGGGGCGAGCGGACCCGCCGCTGCCTACGAGGGAGTTCGAGGGGGGAGGCGACGTTATCGTTGGCGGTGGTGGTGTTGGTGGTCGGGTACCGGCGCCGTGTCGAAGTCCATTTTGTACGTATGAGTTAGAGTTGGGTTGGTGACTGTTGCGGACCAGGTCGGAGGTAGTCGGTGGGGTTTTGATGCATGGATGCGGTTTTTCGAGGGGAGGAGTCGGGGACGGGGGAGCGGCAAGGGGGAAGGGGGGGTAGATGGCTCATGAGCACCTAGGGCTGGTTAGCCTGCTTGCTCGCTTGCTCGCTTGCTCGCTTGCTCCTTTACGTGCTTGTTTGGCTCGCTCGCTCGTGTGCTCCCTTGCTTGTTCGCGACTTGCTTGCTTGCGGGCTTGCGTGCTCGGGTGCTCGCTTGCAGGTTTGAGTGCCCGCTTGCTCGCTTGGCGAGGGGGGTTGAGTTTATTGTAGGTGGCTCATGAGCACCTAAGCTTGATTTACCTGCCTGCTCGCTTGCTTGGTCGTTTGACCGTTTGTTCGCTTGCTCTCTTGCTCGCATGCTTGCATGCTCGCTTGCGTGCGGCTTTCTCGCGATTTTTTGCTTAGTCGCGGCTTGGTCGCGGTTTGCCCGTGGGTTACCCGTGGCTTGCTCGCGGCTTGCTTGCGGGCGCGGGCTACCCCACCCGACCCGGCCAATCTCTGCTTGCGCAGGTCGTCGTTTTTTAGCGTTGCGGCATCCCTCGGCGTCATGGCCACGCTTTCCCATTATGCCCTTGTTGTTCCATGAGCCAGAAATTATGGATAGATTACCAGCCCAGCTATGCGCTCGCTCACGGGGTTGTTTAGTGGCGGGTATGTTAGATAGCATGTTGTATACCAACCATGGTGGTTACAGTCGTGTTGGATACCAGTCCCGTTGGATTGCCAATCCCGTTCAATTTTTATCGTGTTGGATACCTATCATGTTGGATACCAACCATGTTGGATACTAACCACGTTGAAGGCGAGATCGGCAAACTAGTAGGGTAGAGTCGGGTGCGCGTTTTATGCTTTGTGCCTCCCTTTTACTTCGAAATGCTTGACTGAAGTTGACCAATCAAAAGTCAGTCGGCGTGCTTCGTAGCATCGCCCCTTCCAGGGTGCGCGGGGGGGGGGGAGGGGGCCGCCCCTGAGCGGACCTGCTGCTGCCTAGGAGGGAGTTCGAGGGCGTGTCGTACGGCGCTGCGATTGTTGGCGGCGGTACAGCTTTTGGTGGTCGGCTGTCGGCGTCGCGGTCCATTTTTGTACGTATGCGGAGGGGGGGAGTTGGAGATGGGGGGAGGGGGACTTCGAGGGGGTTGAGGACGGGGACGGGGGTTTACTGTTGTTGATGGCTCGAGAGCACTTCGGCTTGCTTGCAGATTGGTTGCGGCCTGCGTGCAGTTTGCTTGCGGCTTGTTCGCGGCTTGCTCGCGGTTGGTTCGCGGCTTGCTCGCGGCTTGCTCGCTGCAGGCTCGCGGCTTGCTTGCGGCTGACTTGCGGCTTGCTTGCGGCTGGCTCGAGGCTGGCCCGTGGCTTGCTAGCGGCTCCCTATCTCGCAGCTCGCTATCTCACAGCTCGCAATAAACTCGCTTGTTCGCGGCTTGCTCTTGCTTGCTTGGTTGTTTGCCTGCTACCCGACTCGACCCGGTCCGACGTATCTCTGTGTGTGCAGGTTGTCATCTGTCAGCGATACGACACCTTTCGAGGTCATAGCTTTGCCGTCCCGTTATTATCCCTCTTGTTGTTCCATTGCCCAGGGGAACTATTAATAATAGACGAACGGTCCAGCTCGCACGCTGGGTTGTTTACTGGGTGGGTCTCACCAGCCACATTTTAGATACCAAATATGATTGGATGCCAATGCCAAATATGATTGGATGCCAATCCCGATGGATGCCAATCCCGTTGGATCTTTATCACGGTGGATGCCAAGATCTTTGTCCCGGTGGATGCCAATCCCGTTGGATGTCAATACCGTTGGATACCAATCATGTTGGAGCCGCTCGCGAACTGTTGCGTCAAATCGCGGACGCTGGCTTTTTTGTTTTATTTTCTTTTTTGTGTTTTTGGTTGTTGGCAGGGGCGGTTCGATTCGATGCCGTGCGGTGCGGTCGGCTGGTGCTCTTTTTATATCACGGTATCTCTTTTTCGTACGGCGCGTAGCTCAGGAGAGCTAGTGCTGCGTGACGTGGCCGCCGTACGCTCAGTCAGAGTTTTCCCCCTTCATTTTGTCTTGCTTGTCTTTCTTTTTTACTAGAAAGAGGTAAGTCGTGTCCCGTCGATTTTTGTCGTTTTTTTCGTTTTTTTCTTCTTAAAACCACTTTTTTTGTTGTGGTAGTATTGTTTGGGGGGTGCGTGCGCGGTGTGGTTGGTGGTGTGGATTTTTTGTATGATGGGTCTTAGAGCGTTTTACTGTTTTACATGCGTGATGATGGTGGTGACGAGGATGCTGTGGATGTGGATATATATGATGCTGTGCTGTATTATACTATTAGCCCCCCCACGCCATGTTTCGTTACCGCCTAATTTATGTAGGTTGCGGGGCGAGGGTAAGCGCCCCCCTTTCCCACCCCCCCCCAATAGTGTGTCGGTCTCGCTTTCCCCCACCCGGGCAGGGGGGGGGCGGGGGGAGAGGGGGTGTATCGTATGCGCCGGGCTTAGCGCGAAACGTGGTTTATTATGTGTAAAGCTATATTTGCGGAGAAAATTGGAACCACGATCGGTGAACGGCAAGAACAGGCAGAAACGGGGTATGGAGTTGTAGTGGGGTGGGGTGCGGGAGGACGGGCTTGGTTTATGGGAAATACTGATGGTCATTTCGCTCGCACGCAAACAATTACTGTTCCTGTAGTGGCTGTAGCTCGTAGACGGGAAGGGGGGGCGGGGGGGGGGGGGTTGGGGGGAGAGAGTGGTGTGGGGAGAGTGTGAGAGTGTGAGAGTGAAGAGGGGTTTGAGAGGGGATTGAGAAGTGAGTAAGTTGACACGAAGCGAGCTGCCAGTCAAGAGATAACGACGTAGCGTGATGAGCTTCGCACGCTATGTCCAGGTTGTGCTTAAAGAGTAAAGACGGGCGCTCCTCCAACGGCGGATGAGTTGTTTACTATCTGTACTACGTGTGTACCTGGTACGTGCGTTTTCAACGAACGAACGCATCGCGAGACAGGCAATGCTCACGCGCGCTTTCAACAAACGCATCGCGCTACAAGCGATGCTCACGTGAAACGCTCACCGCGTTTTTGATCGACGATTCATCACCGCTTTTTTCGGTATCAGTGTTCTGTCTCCTGAACTCTTCTTGAGAGTTCTATGCACGCCATTTTCCGGCCGCACACCGTGATCCCTGCATATACGAGGAGGAAAAGGGGTGGTCAAGTGTATCATGCCACATATGTCTCTCCTCCTTGCTCCGCCTTCTTATCGCCTACTACGTGCACGTGCATTTTTTTTTTTTTTTTTTTTTTTTTTTTTTTCAGCACACTTTCACTTTCCAGCTTCTGGACAAGCCGTGGTCACAGGTGTCATCCCTTCTCCTCCCCGGTTCTTGCCTTCAATTTTTATCGCGCATAGGGTTCAGCAATCCCACTGCTCGTCGATTGTTCATCGAATGTTGCTAACTCACGCTCTCGCGCTTTCCGCAAGTCAATTTGTCCACAAGAAAAAGTCCCAACGAATTTATACGAGTATGCACTCGGCGGGGCTCGAACTCACGAAATTGACCTATACCAGGCTCGAGGATAACCTGATACGCCACCGGGGCGACCGGCTTACATATATAACATCCGCCTCAAGGATCAATCAACGTTTCTTCTCACGTACTGTGTACGTGAATCTTACGTACTGTGTACGTGAATCATGACAGTTGTCGAGATACTAAGTGAACACGGGCGGCCGGTGTAGAATGCAGCCTGCAAAAATGACTATCGACAATAAATTTGGCGAGCTCACTGAGGATGATGTTGAAATTATTATATAAAACATCTACTTTTATCAACGTTCCTCTTGAACTTTTCTCAGCAGTCATCACATGGACGCCGTTCTCCGGCCACGGACCGTGATCCCTACGAGAATGCAAGGGGGTGACCAATTCATTGCGCATGCTACATCACCGTGCGCAGTGGCGGCGGCGCACAGGCAAAAGGAGGCGCCAAGTTGGACCGCCTCGCCGCACTCGCTTGCCCCCGTCCTTGAATCGCCGTGCAGAGCAAGCAGACAGACATAACCCACGTACCTTTGGTAGTATGTAATATTATATAATAGCAGCGGACGAAACCAGGCCCCCATTTTTACCGCCTCCCCTCCCCGAACGAAAACCGTTCGAGGTCAGAATGTTGCAGCCAGCTGACGAATCTACACACCAACCAACCGACCAACAGCCGAAGAAAAAAAAGCACAACACAACCAACAACAGCAAAAACATTCATCATAAAACGAAACAAAAACTAGTACTGCAGCCGGCCGGGACGAAACCAAAACCATCGAGACGAGCCGGCCTTCGGGGCACACGCCTCGACAGCAAAGCCAAGCGAACCCACCCCCACCACGAAAAAAAACAGGCAATCCCGTGGTCACGCGCTCGTCACCCCCCAACCGGAAAAAAACGCCAAACCAAACAGTGGAAACCTTGCGTCGCCGCCACGTACAATAAAAGTGGTTCCTAGAGGCTGTAGCGCCGGCATGTGCCAGGTGGCAATATCGGCACTACCAGGTATAGCGGCAACCGGCAGTACGCCCCATACTGCCAATACTGACTGTTTCCACCTGTGCCAAGCGATTTCACAGGCGCTATCAAATAGCGGGAAACCGGCATTTCTCAACCGGCACTATAGAGGGAACACTGCTGTATCATAGAAATGCGTTCTGCTCAGGACACGCTTCCTCTGCCGGTGATGGTCTATCGGTGGTGCACTCCTATAGCCAAGGTTGCACAAAACTTATGTGAAACAGTAAGCCGCCTGGTAGGCGCTCAGGAGTTCGCCATAAAACCCCGCCTCCGCTACTACAACTCCTCCTTCTTAGCCTTTTTGGGGTCCAGGTATAGCGACCTAAAACTCGACAATCGCGGGCGCGTCGAACTTCTACGAAGAGCGTGCAACAACTCTTACGTCGAAGGCGGACGTTATGCTTCTTTCATAAATACAAGTATCATCAAGTTCCGGCGCCGTCAATATTATTGCTACTCAGCAGCCCGCGCTGTGGTCGATGACGACGTAATGTAATCGTCACGTGTTTTCGACGGTTTTTCGCTCTTGAATCCCACGAGGGTTAACAGTTAAGAAAATCGAGAGTACTCGCACATATTATACGTAGCATCGACGGTCCATGTTCGATACCCTCCCCCCCCCCCACCCCCCGCGCGAAGTCGTCGCTCGGGCGTACAAAAGGGCGCCGCGAGCGACAAAACAGGGTATAAACACAACGGGGCCGCCTCACCGTCCCGCCCAACCCCGCCCCCATCTCCAGCCCTCTCTCTACCCGCGCCGGCAAACCAGGGACAGGATAACGGAAGGACGCTTGCACCAAGCCACAGCACACCATAATCCACGTCTCGCGGCGCGGCTCAGCCTCGCGCCCGACAAACTGCGGCAACCTCCACCGCCACCACCGCCACCGCTGCCGCCGCCGCATCTCCATTTTCAGAGGATTTTGTGCCCATTCTCCCTGCCGTGTTTCCCGCAACACTTGGCGCTCGGAGCGTCGCCCCCCGTCTCTCCCTTCCCCCGCCAACCGGCGCTATACTACCTGTAACCCACGACAAGGGTTGCGTAGCGGTGTGAGGCGTTTTTTTTGGCTGATCGCGAGCACTATCTCGTGCCGCCGCGCGATCGATTTCCGGAAGAGATCGAAACACGGCGTGATCAAAAAGAGACGTGATCGACAAACAAAATGATGGAAATTTGGCGCCAAACAAGAGCGCGACCGAAAAGGACTACATCTCTTTCCAGCCTCCGCTACGTAAGACAGTGCCCCAGTAACCCCCCTACTGCTGATGCTGTTGTTGCTGTTGCTGCTGCGTAGCCTGGAGGCGACGGCGGTTGCAGAGGCAGCGGTGCGTTCGGTCAGCAGTCGAGGAAATTGGCCGCCATAAGCAGCTCCAATGCCAGCTCCGGCTCTATGTGAAACTCGGGGATGCGAGTGGCGCTATTCGTGTATCGAACCTGGTCAAAGAAGGACAGGGTTGGGGGTGGGAGGGGAGGGGAGGGGGGGCAGGGTGTCAGAGGAGGGAGGAGGGTTGAGGCGAGTGGAGGGAACAAGAGAAGGGGGGGGGGGGGGGTCTTCTCGAGAGGATCTGGCCGCGTCTACAATCCTGCGTTTTTTGCCCAACAGTGTCGCCGCGGCCTACCCTACGGACACAACCCTTCCTCCCAAAGGGGGGAACCGTACGGGGATAATATCATTCCACTGAGGCGCAAGCGGTTCGAAAGGCACCCACCCAAGCATAGGGCTGTCGGCTCTACCTTGCGCCGTCGCGGATATTACGGGTGCAAAGCCGCCCCAACGCACTAGCACACAAACGCACAAAACAAGAACAAACAATAAAAACCTCGCCTCACCCAGCAGCAGCGCTTGCAAGGGCTGGCTGCTGTGGCCCACGCCGCACGCGTACAGCTTCGATCCCGACCAAACGCACAAACAAGCACACGCTCACAAAAGCCGAGGAAGACGGTATATACAGGCGGCGGGAACGGATATCGATCGCTCTCGACGGTGCACCATCCTCTGCTCTCCCCCCCCCCTCCCCCCCCCCCTGCCCGCCCTACCCTTCCTCTTCCTCCCCCGCCTGTCGCCCCCTTCCTCACCCTCTCCTCCCCCTCCTTCCTCTCCCCCTCCCTCTCCTCCTCCTTCTCCTCGCCCCCCCCCTTCCCCCCCCTTAAAACATACCAGGCATATGCTATGGTTGGCCTCGGTTAGCACCGACGCTGTAAAATATTATATGTATATTGGGGTTGGCGTTGTTGGCGATGACGCGTAAAACATGCTAATCACTGCGTGAGCTAAACAACCAGGGTATCGTTTTGTTTTTGTTTTGTTTTTTGGCGGTCACCAGGATGGTTATCGAGTAGACCATATTGTGCGGGGTGGAGAAACTTAACTCCGCACAAGGGGGAATGATCGCATCACGTAGTGTGAGTATGGTAATGCACACACGAGGCAGTTACATAATAATACCCATTGCTGTCTCTGGAGTGGCCACACCAGAAAACGAAGTATCACTCATTGGCGCTGTCATCCATAAGCAGGAAAGTAGGCATAAGGTGCCGAGGTTGGTCTTACGAGCGGTTCTTGGAAGGATGCAGTTCACCCTTCACGCGACTCACCGAACACCTCACGGCTCTTCGCGCTTGGTGCAAGCAATGTCTGCCTGGTTGGTGAAAACCCGACATGCTCCGTCCCGGCATAGTAGGGATGCGAGGGTCTATGGTCATACGACTACGGCCATGCACAAACTGAGTACACCCCCCCCCCCCCTTCCCCCCCCCCCTCCCCCCCCCCCCTCCCCTCCCCCCCGGTTCTCTTCATTCCCGTACTCCCCCTCCTCCTCCTACAGCTTTCTCCTGTTGACAGAAGTTCGGTTAGCTGGCGTGTGGTCACCTTATAGTAAACGAACTGGATGACCTTCTCGAGTATTGGAGTAGAGATTTCCGCGAAGTGCACCTGTCCCGACGCTGCCTCTCCAAACCCACCTGCCCAAACGCACGTACGCACACACGCACGCACGCACACAATTCAGTGTTTTTCAGTCGTGTTGTTACAACAGAAAGTACAAGACATCCTGGACAGGTCCCAGCTGTCAGATCTTGGAAGATTTCGTCCAAACCCAACTCTTGCTAGCTGCGGGCGGTGTCGCAAAGCACGCAAGATAGATAACACACACCCTCGGGACGATTTTCGAAGCTGGCTTTTACGGCAACGGGGAGAGTGGGTGCGAACAACGCCGAACCATGCATGCGTCTATGGAATCTCGAGATCTTCCCAAAGCCGTCATTTTCGATGTGTTTCCTCGACGAGATCTTCCCAAAGCCGTCATTTTCGTTGTGTTTTCTCGACGAGATCATTCGAAAGCCGCCATTTTCGCCGTTATTTTTCGACGACGGGATATTTCAAAAGCCGCCGTTTTCGTCGTGTTTTCTCGACGAGATATTTCGAAAGCATCCATTTTCGTCGTGTTCTCTCGACGAGATAATTCGAAAGCCACCATTTTCGTTGTGTTTTCTCGACGAGATCATTCGAAAGCCACCATTTTCGTCGTGTGTTCTCGACGAGATCGTTCCGAAGAAGCCACCATGTTTCACGTGTTTTCTCGACGAGATCTTCCGAACAGCCGTTATTTTCGTGTGTGTGACACGTTCCTATTATGATTTTCGTAGGAAATACGCTCTAAAATATCATCCCGAGGTCAACCTTGTAATTAACCCCTGCTTCCGTAGGCGTTTTTACGACTTGGCCCAGCTTCGCCGAAATGGTTGATAGTGTAACTCCTCAGGATACGCCATTCCGAAAAAAATTCAGGATGATTGGGCTCCACGAGGAACACTGTACAGTACAGGTCCCTCTATAGAGCCGGTTGCGTAGTTCCGGTTACCCGCTATAATGCCTGTGAAATCGCTTGGCGCGGATGGGAGCAACCAGCAATGTGAGTATGCGGAATGGTGCCGGTTGCCGCTACAATGCTGGTGATCCCGGCTGGCACACACCGGTACTATAACGGGACCACTTCTGTACGTACAAGACGCGCGACTGACGTGTTACGTGGCACTCACTCTCCTCACCTTGCAAAATAAAAAGTTCGACCAATCAGATTGGTCGAACTCGCTTCTGGCGAGCTTGTTCTTTGCAGCGAGCACTATTGGTCTGCACTATTGGTCTAGTGCCTTGTACCGGGTCTACCGTATAAATACAGATACGATCGCGTTGGCGGTGTGCCCTGAGCGCTCCTCGCCTTTTCTTAGACGTATTTTCGAGTTTTTGCCGCGCTAACTTTCGACGAGGATACCCCCCCCGCCCGAAACTACCTCATCGTGATCCCCGACCCCTACTGTGTTGGGGGCGGCCTTGGACGGGCTTGCGCCGTGCCCTGATTGCCGGCTGGCCGGGTGTGCTACACTCGATCTTGACCAACATTATTGCAAATACGTCGGCTGTGAGTTCGACCAATTGAATGACCAACACTGAGCTCGAACAGTTGAGTGATCGGGATCCAACGTTGCATGCTGCGCGGTTCATGACAGTTGCGTGGCCAAAGGTATGGGTTGACGATCTAGCTTTGGCCCGTCAAAACCTCTTTATCAATACCGTAGTTTTTTCTGTGTTGGGAGGTCCTTGGTAGATGATTGCCAAGGGGCAAAACCGCCGTCAACCAACGTCTATGCTCGCTCATGACGGTAAATATATCCCGTTTTAACCGACATCTATGCTAGCTCGTGACGGTAAAAATGCTCTGTTTTAGCCGACATCTATGCTCGCTCGTGACGGTAAAAATATTCCGTTTTCGATGCCAGGGCCCGGGGAGGTCATCTTCTAGCGTGGCCGATACGGGAGAGGCCACCGCCTCCGCGGCTTTTGACAGCTAGTGGCGGCAAGTGTGGGAAATATAGGCTGGGCAGCCGGCCCCGTGCCCCGCCGTTGTGGGTGTGTCGAGGGGTGGCCGTCACGGAAACGAGTGTCGAATGAGCGATTCGGGCGATTCTACGTGAGATAGCACCGATTACCTGCAAAGGTGTTGAGATTCGTACGCTAGCACAAGGACGCGAAACGAGCGTTGCGAGCCGCTGCGGCTACCACGCACGGTGGACGACCGGGCTCCGGGAGGCAGAGAGGGCGGGGCTCTTGGTTTTGAACGAATCGGAATAACCTACTCCGAGGGAGGAGCGGCGCGCACGATTCGTTTTGTGGAACAACGCAGCATCATCACGTAAAACATGGGTTTCGGTTGTATGGTGAAGGCGTGTTTCATTTTAACCACCATGCAAATATCAGGAAGAAATAACTTACGCAAGAGTACGTCAGTCAATTTCGACGTACATACGCACGGTTTTTTCATGAAACCGCCAAGAATAAGTGACTGACGTACGAGTACGTCTGCCAAGTTTGGACGACGATGTATCGTATGATACGTAGTTTTTTAACGAGGTGGTGTGGCGATTATTGCTGCTGCCATTGTTGTACGACGCAGTAGTACTACCATACTACCTGTCGGTACTCGTAAGTACCTGGCATATGATAGGATCATCATGGATTCCTCGTTTTCCCGACCGTTCCATTGTCTTTTCCCTTCAATATATATATACAAACTCCTCTACACTCGCTCCACAACCTCGTACTTTCAATACCATGAACTGACTTAACACCACACCGTACACCCCTTGGCGGTATTCTGTCGCTTTTACGGTCCATCTCCGCTTCTTTTCCTGTCTTACGGGCATGCGCGGAGCCGCAGGCGGGCGTCAGCCCGCCTCGGCGAAGCCCCCCGTGTACCTGGTGTTGTTGAAAAAAAATAGCACTAAAACGGCGAAGAGCACTCGGCCATCTACACTGCCTAAAATCAGAACCACAAGCACCCGTAACACTGCCTTCACCCGCGGCGGTTTTCAATATTACAGCGGCGTTTGCCTCTCCCTCCCCACGTTAACCCCGCCCCTCTCTGCCTAAATAGTAGCGGGAAAACGAGTACTATGCTAGGAGATAGACCACACAATGCGAAACAAGGGGATAAGCTACGCATTTTTTGGCAAAGGGTATTTACTGGAATGGAAAAACGTATCGAGCGTACCTGTACAATGGTTGGAGGTGTCTATTAGGAGAAGGAACGGTGCCCCGTCCCGGGGTGCGAGGTCAAAGGTCAAATAACTAAGGCAAGCAACATAGCAGTACGCCCCCCCCCGCCCCGCCCCCCCGGCCGCCGCCTCCATATGTTATACTCTTCACCCCTCACATAATGCTACGTACACAAAGTAACCGACACCTCTTACCGCTGAGCATAGCCTTGATTGTCCCCGACACCATAGCACACTTGCGATCTACCCAAAACTCCGCGCCTTCCGCGCTGACAAGCTTCACGAAATCCTAGAGTAGGCGGTTCGGGGGAGGGTGGTGGGGTGTAATCATATGAGGGGGCGGGGGCGTGGGGGTGTAAGGCATGAACAATGAATAGTCCCGGCGTGAGAGCCGGCGTGATCAACGTTGTTACTGGTATTAATGAGGGTTTGGGGTAACCCAGGTTCGACTCGCAACTTGCAACTATTTCTCTTCTTGTCCTTCGTAGCGTGGAGGACACGCCAGGTTGGAGCAAGGTTCGACGACGAACCAAGCGACGGTAACGATAGAAGTGTCTCGAGGCAACGAGAGGTGCTTCGCGGGCAAAACAGATAGTCGACAGTGATCACTTGTCAGCGAGAAACGTGATTACCCGCCTCTCTGTCATCAGAATCTACGGAGACTCCACGACCACTTTTAGTACGACAAGACACGATATCCAATACCTCTGGAACGGCTACCGTTCATACAAATCTTCACGAGATGATCTGTCTACGTAATGGTAGAAAGTGTACCTGCGACCCATATTAATAGGAATCCTGAAATAGGCGGTTCGGGGTGGGGGTAAGGAGGTGAAGGCATGAATAGTTCCAACGTGGGAGCCGGCGTGCTCGACGATATTTTTATTTCGTACTGATATTAACTAATGCCAGTTAGGAATCGCGTACGAGTATAAATGAAGTACCGGGAACGAATCTGGACGAAAGTTTAAGGACCGCTTGGACATGCATATGTCAACCCAATGTTCCCTACATTTCCGCCCAGAGTGATATGACACATGATACTGCCAGTACTGCTGTAATCGATGCACTCATGAATATCTCGGCAACTACTTGTAATTCGTCTTGGGATCACGTGGTTAAAAGGCCCTGCTTTGCTCTCAGCGCTCCCACCCGAATACGCCTGTCTAAAACCTCCTCTCGGAGAACCTTCCCGGTGGCTTTCTTTGCGTTCTTTGCTTTCTTCGCTTTCTTCGTGTCCCTTGGGACCGCTCTACTTTTCAAGACAAAATATATGTAGCTCTTGGCATTATCAAATCGCTAGTTGCACCAAATCATGGGCCTCTTCTTTTTGCCCCCTTGACATTTTGTTGTATTCTTCCTTACGCGAGGGTAGCGGGCGTCTGACGCCGCCCGCGCGGCGGAGCCCTTGTACACATGCACGAGGAGGTGCACATCCTAAGGTCAAGTGCTATTAACAGGTTTCGAGGAACAAAGAAACGTTGAGGTCGAGGGTAACGACGTCCCGTCACCAAAGCAAGACGCAGGTCAAACCGTCCTCTACTCTCCGCAATACAGCAGCGGTACCGGTATTGAAGAGAGCAGTCAGTCAGCAGAAGGTGAAGTTTGGCTTCATCATTCTCATCGTTCAGTGTTGGCGGTCGGCGAGAATCGGACGTTTTCCATCGCGATTTTGCGGGAAGCTTCCCGCGGCTGCCTTTTCGGTGTGCCCTTGTACGAATGGACAGCTGCACCGCTTCTCATCTATGTCAAGTTTGTCAGGTTGCGTCCTCGCTACATAGCACAACCAGCGGGCTGAAAAAAATATCCATGTTAAATTTCCAGTAGACGTAACGAAAGAACCAAAGGACACATGATATCTGCGGTACCATGGGGAAGCTCTGCATGTACTAGTGGTGTTTACGAGGCCCATACCGTACGAATACCAAGGTAAACAACGGCAACTCTCGAACTACTGCAGCAGTAGTGAGTGTAGCAGGAGGAGCAGTACTACAGCAGTAAAAATGGGATCAGCGAGCCCAATAAATATCAATACAGTACATCCAACTTTTCAACCGGTGAAAAGGTGAAAACAAAGCTCCACCCACCACGACCATATGCCGCTTGAGAAAACAACCAAGTCCATCGCTAGAATAAATGCGAGTGTCACCTACCTTAAAACAGCCTTGACCATGGCCTAGCCAGATCAGATTTGCTCCACGCTGACCCGTTACGTGCTGGCCGCCGTAAAAAAATCCTACGAAAGATTGTTGTTCTGCTGGTTAATTTTTGGGGGTAACAGGGGGATCAGAATCCCGGCGCGCTCGCTAGAAACGGATGCATCATGTAGTTCAAGAGTGTAGCGGGGCGCACGTGTCACGCGAATCACCTGCTGCTCCTCAGTCGCCATGGTGTTGCCGTGCCAAGTGTACCCTTTTCTCTTGGCGTTGTGCCACTGCAAGCTCCCACGGATAAGTCTTGAACTGAAGAACAGAACGCCCCCTGAAACATTATAAAACCCTGCGGTTTGTTTTGGTCCTGTTTAACAGCTTCAGAATTACTACGACAAGTTCAAAGGGCACGCCAACGTTAAGAATACGATGCGCTCTATCAGTAAACAGCATGCTGCATTGCGTGCTAGGTTGCAGGAAGCTGAAGTGGGGGCGATGTTTGAGGGTGTTGTCGGTAGCGTTGTTCCCCCGCCTGTTCCGCGGAGTCGGTCTGGGGCAGGCGGTGGTGTTTGTGGCGGCAGTGAAGGAGGGGGCGCACCGGGCGGTGCAGGCGCGTCGGCGGGGGTTGCAGATATGTTTACACTTTGGGGGCGGCGGGGATGGGGCTGGGCAGTTTGATGCCCCCCAATCGAAGCCGAAGAAGCCCAAGGGCCCACCCCGGGGCCCTCAGATCTGCTTTCACTGCGGCCACCGTCGACAAGAAGGCACGTACCAGGAGGCGCACCCTTCTCCGCGTGGGAGGGGGGGGGCTTCCTCAATGCAATGTGCCGCCAGAAAAGCACCGGCCCGAGGCCTGCAGAACTGGGAAAATTAGACCAGACGGAAAGCGGTCGTGGTCGCGGTGTGATTGTGAACAGTGCACAGTAGGGTCGCTTGATACTCCGGCCCATCTTGATGTCGTAGGTTAGCGTCTGCAGTCTCGCGTCGAGTTTTGCGTTTTATCAGTTCACAGAGGGTAGACCGTTCGAGTTTCATTTTTGTTTTTCTTTGTTCGCGAGCCGGTCGGTTCGTTTTGTGTGGCACTGGGGGGGGGGAGCTCACAGCGATACTACGAGCTAGATACTACGCTAGATACTACACCGTTGTCGACGAAATAAGGCATGACCCGGTTTTGATTTGTTTTTCCTTTCCCCTGCTTCCTTTTTTCTGTCCCGAGGAGGGAGGGGAGAAGGGGGGAGGGTTATCTGGCACCCTAATCGTAGCTACCCCTCCCCCTGCCCTTTCTTTGTCTTTCTTCTCCGTTTTTATTTTATTTTCTGCTTTCTTGATGTTGCTTTCTTGTTTCCTCCGAGTTTTCTGATTTGTGTATCGTTTAGTTTTTCTGTGCGTTTGCGTTGCGTAGGCTATTCTAATATTTACGGTTTCGATTTCCTGTCTCGTATGTACTTAGTAGTTTATGAACACAGAGAGAGCTGATATCTTCTAGCTAGGGTGAAGCATCGGCGCGGTACGTATGCTGGACGTGGCCGGGGGGCAAGAACCGTTCAGTGTCAAGAACTCACCACGCAAGAGTCTGCAGTATAATCTGTATTGGTCTATTGAAAGAAGGAAGAATGATCAAAAACATCATCTGGTTGAAGTGGAGTAAACTGCTGTTACACGGGTCCTATTTTTTGGGGTGTTCGTGTCGTCTATTTTTGGCGGAGCCTCATGCATCACTTCCCAGTCTTCAAATATTGTCACCGGCACGCCCACTTCATTCGATATACGCCACAAAGGAGTTCAACCCAAAAAAACGCGTTGTATTTGAGTATTAGCAACGGCAACATAATATACAATAATACATGTATCACAAGCGTACCTGGTATGAAAAAGTCACTGCTGCTGTGCTTTGCGGCCGGTTGTTACACTGCTTGCCGTCGTTTTACATTTCTTTTATGCGATACAACAGAAAAAAAAAACAGATACCTGGTAAGCACAAGCCTGATACTTAATAAGAAAATCGGAAGCCCCTGTGCTGAAGATAGTGTGTAGAACTCACCCTTTCTCAAATAAGAACTTCAGCCTCGGCCAGAATTATTCCGGTTTCTTCCTCTTTTTCCTGTTTCATTACTTCTACTGTATGAACAGCGTTGTACCTATAATAAGCTATCTGCACTACTACACCTATCAGGTACCTATTATTATTGACAGCGAGAAACAGGAATCCTGCGGGTTTCTTATTTTGGCGAGGGTGTTATCTGCACTAACTTCAGCTTCCGGATTTCTTGTCTTTCTGGAAGTATCAGCCTGCCATTCGTACGTCCTGTACTACTTTACGAGTATTATTGTGCCGCCGGCCCTCTGATAAGAAACCGAGGTTTCGGCTTTAGGCTGAATTTTGTATTTTTTTGAGAATTGCAAAATGCTGTGGGCAACCCCACACTAACTTCGGTATAAAAATTACCGAAGTTCTTATTTCTCCGCAACAACCTTGCGTGAGCCCCATTCTTATGAGAGGGAGGCATGCGCGATTTTTTTTATGATGTTTTACCATGTTCCAAAACGCCTCCAAATTTTTTTCGCGCTTCGCGCGATTATTTTAATGCCTTACGAAAGTGTCCCTATGTATGGGATCCGTGCCTTTTTTTTCGCCCCCCACACTTCTTCTCCCATGGGCTTCTTCGACAAGTTGAAAGATAGCTTTGCTGGAGATGACAAGCCGAAAACCTTCGAGGTAACCTTCACCGAGGAGCAAATGGGTATGTCCCTGTCAGCTGGCCCTGGCGGAGAAGCCGTCGTCACGCAAGGTGGGCAGGACAAACAGGTCTACTCGTAGAATGTTAATTTGTTTCATTTCGATTGCTCCGCATTTCGACGGACTTGCAAGCTCCTGCTCCTGTACACTACGTACTGCTATTAATAAGCCGCTCCCTAATCGCCTGATCGTGGAAATACTCCGTAACATCATGCAAAACAGCCCGGCTACGCACCGGTGTGCATGGCCAGCTTTTTTTTTTTTCAAATCGGTGGCGGAAGCACAGGTCAGCTAGAGCTAGTACACGTCCCACGCTTCCTTGCGTTATTACAGCGGACGAAACGGAGTTGACCGAAAATATCTTCGGTGGATCGCGTCCGTTCCTTGTTCCTGATGAGTATTTCATGGTTCTAGTCTAAGAGTCTATACGCGTACGTACTAGTAATACTAAAACTGGTACCCCAGAACGGTCCGCGACTTCCAAGCTTCCCTACAGCAGCAGTACCTCTCAGTATACCACCCTGCTACGGATCATAAAGGTGACGGCGTCTGAAGTGCCAGGTGTTGGTATTTGGCCCATCTCTCTTACGTAGCACTGCTGCTGTGTGCTCGTACCGGGATACCAGGTACCAGAGTGGAGCTATGATACCGATTACCTGGTACTTACCAAGAGGTTATCGTACCAGTACGAGGTATCGGGTGTCAGTATGAGTCATTATCATGCAGCAGCAAACAGTTGCAGCAATCGTCAGACTGCAGCCACCAGGAACAGGAGTCAACCGTCCAGTAACGTCAATCAGCGAGCGTTGGTCGTTGTGTTCGCTCGTGCCTTTACTCAGCCATCGCGTCGTCGCGCCTACTTCTCGTGGCTCAGAGCTAAACAGCAACAGCAGCAGCGTTTTGCAACGAAATCGCCAATGTTACCCCTCCCCCCTCCCCTTCCACTCCGCTTCCCTCTACATGGAAACCTCAAACGATCGAGCAGTGAAAGCAGGCAGTGCCGCGTCGAAATCAGGCGTGCGCGCAAAAGACGTCGTGAAAGCCGTGAACGGCAACCCGTGCCTCGCCTACGACAACTTAATGGCGATTATCGGCGCCATGGGGCGGCCTGTCCAAATGGAGTTCCGACGCCTTGGCGCGGATGGAGGAGATGGTGGCGGCGGAGGAGGGGGAGGGGGGGGGGCTCGGTCGCAGAGTGAAGAGCCGGGGCCTTTCCAACGTGCACAGGACGCAGCACGGCGTAAAATGGACGAGCTTAAGGGGCCGCCGCAGGTGGGAGCCCCGGGGGGGGGAGGGGCGAGGGGGGGGGGGGGGGTAGTGGGGTGAAGGGCGCAGAGGGGAAGGGGTCAGAGGTTAGGGGGAGGGTCGGAGGCGAGGGAGGTGGCGGAGAGAGGAGTGAATTATGTGGCTGGTGCATCAGCAGCATGCAGCCGTTGTTTGTCTGCTTTTGTCTTTTGTTATAAATATGGATGGTGCTGTTTTTTTCTTTCTGACGATACTGCAGTTGTTGCTGTTGCCGTTGCTGTTGTTGATGTTGCTGCTGCTGTTGTTGTTGTTGTTGTCGCTACTGTTGTTAATATCGATGCCGTGGTTGTTGTCGTTGCCGTTGATGTTGGTATCATATTATTTTGTTGTCATTTGTGTTATCCTTTTGACGACAGCCGCCACCGATGACGGCGGAGGCAAAGGCGGAGCGGCGGGAGGCGGCCTTGAAGGCGGCGGAATCCCGAACGAAAAACTGGGACAAGCGCCTTAACAAGGGAAGGCAGGCATCGCAGGCCAAAACAGCGAGCGACGGGGTAAGTGGAAGAGCCGGGTAGACGGGTGGGTCAGTGGTGGGTAGTGAGGTGGGTTGGTGAGTTGGTGGGTTGGTGAGTTGGTGGGTGGGTGTGTGGTTGGGTAGGTTGGTCGAGGGGGGGGGGTGAGAGCTGGAGGGACGGGGTTAGCAGTTCGGGGGGGGGAGGGGGGGGTACTCATTTTACATTTCATGCATAGCCGTAGTCATACGACAATTTACCGTTTACCCCTTCGGGAGGGGATTCTTCAATGCTTGGACGACCGCAAGCAACACTTTGCTGTTTGTTTGTTCGGGTCATTTAGTTGGTTGTGTGGTGTTTGGGTTGTTCGCTCTTGTTTTTTTATGTTGTCGGGGGTTCGATTGCCTTGGTATTGTTGGGTGGGTGGGTGGGTTGGTGGGTTGTTGCTGTTAACAACTCTCGAATCACCAAAACATGGCAGAGCTGGTTGGGGTGTTGTTGGAGTGTTTGGTTGTTAGGTTGTTCGTATTGATGACTTCCAATTCTTCGTAAAAATACTAACCAGGTGGTGGATAACCAGTTCGAAGACTCTCAGAATGCGGAGACTCGGCGCATGGTGGACCTGGCAAAGCGGCAGGAAGCGATGACGGCGGCAAGAATGGGTTACAACCCGTATGAGGCACGCCTAATGGGGAACACGGTAAGAGGGAGGAATAACAGTAATTTGAAGAGAGATAAGGAGGGCTGGAGAGAGGGGGGGGGGAGGGGGGGGGAAACAGAGAGAAACGGAGGGAGGGAGAGGGAGTGGGAGAGGGACAGGATCACCACACCAAACTATCACCGCACCTTCGCCCTCAACCAATCACCGCACCGCACTTCCGCCTTCCACCAATTACCACACGACGCTTTAGACCTCGACCAGCCAATCCACCGCACCGCGCCTTCGCACTCAACCAATCAACGCACAGCACCTTCGGCCTCAGCCGATCACTACACGCCACCAAGCAATCACCGAATTGATGTTATTTTCGTCCAGGCGGCGAGAGCGGCAATCACCGGGGGCGGGGAGGCGGGTGGCGGAAGCTCCTTGCCACCCCCCCCGCCACTGCCTTCCAACCAACAAACAACCCCGTCGCGACCGCCAGAGGTCGTTGGGGACGAAGATGGGATTTTGGCAGAAGCTATCGGACAGGAGATCGATAAGGCGTTACGTACGGTTTTAGAACAGGTACGAGTAAAGGCGAGACCGGGGATAGGTAGAGAGGGGACGCCGGGGGATTTTGCGGGGGGGGGGGGGGGGGGGGGGGGAGAAAGAGAGGTGGGAGAGTGGAGGACGGGAGAAGGTTGGGGGGCGGGGGGTGGAGGGGGGAAGGCCTTCCATATTCATCTTCGTTTTTTTCTTAATATATATATATTTATTTGTTTCCTCTGTTTTCAGGGACTGCCGATGTCGCTGACGGCGGTGCAGACGATGTTGAAGATGATGAAGAACATGGCGGCCAAATCTTCGGACGACAAGTTCAAGAAAATCCGTCTCGGGAACGCCAGCTTCAACGCCAAGGTCGGCGGTGTCGACGGGGGAATCGAGGTATGTCGTCACCTATGATATAGCGCTCACGAGTTGTCATATATACCGCCATAACGGAGTAAGGGGGAGGAGGGGGGCGGGGGCAGTGGGCAGGCAACGAGTTTGGGGTTGAGAGTAGGCAAAGGAGAAGGAAAGTTCTCTAGATGAAGCTGTACTTACGCTTTTACTTTGTCGAAGCTCGTCCAAGTCGTTTACGCTACCGGCTGATTGTGAAGCTGGCCAAGTCGAGAGGTTTAAGCACATGTGCGCGGCTAACCGGTGTAACAGTGCACAGTACAGTACAACCCAGCACTGCAAGAACTTGGCAGTTCAAAATTGTTGGTTCGATTTTCTCACGGAGCATAAGAGATAAGCCATTGTTTTTTATACTGAAGCTACATCCCCTGCCTCACGCAAGAAATTGAGCCTGACCGAGTATTGCAAAATCGTTTCACGGGTCTGGTCACCTCTCGCGGGAATGGTCGGGTCACGGTGACCCTACTCCACCCGTGAGAAAATTGAAAACTTCCCGGCCCGACCCGACCCGACCCGACCCGACCCGACCCGACCCGACCCAAACCCCCGCCCCGACTCGATCGGCAAAATTTTGAAACTTCCTCACCCGTAAAAGCCCTAAATATATGGTATCTTTTCTTTCATAGCGTCCCGTCCTGTATTGCAGGTGATGATGGCGGCGGGATTCCACCTTGATTCAGACGGCGACGAGCCTGTACTGCAACACGGACCTTGCGATCCTGCACCCTTGAGACTCAGGTAAGTCGGCTTCAATCGTGTTGCTGCTGATAGTGCTGCTACTGCTGCTGGTACTACTAAAATTGCTGCTGCGGCTACTGCTGTTGCTATGGCTACTGCTATTGCTGCTGTCGCTACTGATGTTTGCTACGGCTGCATCCATTGCTACTGCTATTTCAATAGCTACTGCTATGGCTACCCTATTGCATTTGCTACTTCCATGCCAATTGCTGTTGCACGTTGCTACTGCTACTGCTACTGCTATTGCTCTTGCTGTTGTTATTGCTACTGGTCGTGCTACAGCTATTGCTACTTCTACCGCTACTGCCATTGCGCGTACTGTTGCTACTACTTGACCACTGTCATAGCTATTGCCCTTGATTGCTGCGACTACGGTGAAGATTGGAGAAGCTATTTTGCCTACAATAGTTCAGCCAAGGCGTATTCTTTCGTGCATTTTTTTCCCTCTTCGCGCGCGCCGGGGGGCGCCGTCTTCTTGCCATTTTTCTATTTCCGTTTCCCCACGTACGCTCATGCTCACGTTCGCTCGTTCCTTCTCTCTATCGTGCCCCCCGTTTCCTCTTGCTGTTGTTGCTGTTGCTGTCGTTTTGTTCTTGCTCTTGTCCTTGCTCCTGTTCCTCCGCTTGCTCTTGCTCTTGTTCTTTGCACCTGCTCTTGTTCCTGTTCCTGTTCTTGTTCCTTTTTCGTCTCGAACTGGTGTCGCTCGCAGGTTGGCAATGGCCAGGCTCGCCAAATCGGAAGTACATATCAAGAAAATTAAGGGCGGGGGGGAATCGTTGACTTAAGCCCATTTGTCATTTAAAATAATAATCCTGCATCATGAAGTTTCAATCTCGCACTTCTGTACGTAGGTCCATTCAAGGCGTTTGTTCCCCAAAGCGTGGCTGCACTTCTAACGGGATGGCCCCTGACCTTGACGAGAGGCCAAGATAGCAGCGAAGAGGGCAGATCTCGCCTCTTCCCCCCCCCCACAACCCCCCCTTCCTCCATCCCTTCCTCCATCTCTCCCTCCCTGCTTCGCTCCCCGTGGGTGATTGGATGAAACCATTTTTGTTTTTTTTCTGCGAATGGATTTTGGACGAAAAAACCAAAAAACCATTTTCGTATTTTTTTCTCAGTTTTGTTGGGGGGGGATCGCTGATACATCCCCGAGCAGATGTAAGGCTTCTTTACGTTCGATTGCGGTGCTTTACGAGGCGGGGGCGGGGGCGGGGGCGGGGGGCAAGATCGATGCGCGTCACGGGTGATTGGTTTCGTGGTGACGGTCTAGGTGCCAGCCTCGTTTCTTCTATGCCGTGATTTTCTCTGTCCCCGTTTTTCTTTTCGATTTCGACGTCGAATTCGATCCTGCTTTTGACTGCGAATTTCGAATTCGTCGTCGATTTCGATTTCGTTTTCGATTCTCGTCTTCGGTTTCGTGATCAGTACCGATTTCGATTTCGCCGTGGTGCTCTCTCTCTTAGCTCTAGCTACGATTGCTGGCTGTAACCCCCCACCCCCTTTCTCTGTTATCTCTTTTCTTCCAGTTTGTTTTTTTGTAAGGTAGTGCTGCCGACTGCTGTGGGTGTTCGTGCGGAGAGGCCGGTTTGGAGGGGGTGAAAGGGGCGGCGGTCGGAGCGGGATTGAGAGGGTGGGGGTGGGGGTGGGGGTGGGGGCGAGGGGGGTGTTTGGTGTTCGTGTCGGCGTTTGATTTTTTTCTTTTTGTTAGGGTGCCGTTGCTAGTGTGATTGGGGTAGCCACTGTCATCGCGATTGTGATTGCGATGCCCGTTCTGTATGCTAGGGTTAACGTTGACTGACGCGTTTTTCTGCCCGAAGAGAGCCCGAAGTGTAAAAATGCCGCCTTCTGATGGTGCATCAGCAAGCGGGGGGAGGGGTGGAGGTCGGGGGGGGGGGGGGGGGGGAGTGGCCGGCCGGTGATGGTTGCTTGCACCCGGATGCTCATGCGAGTTTTCTCCTTGTCTCATTTTGCCACTGCCCCCTTGCTGCTTTGCGTGTGAGAAGTTAATTGGTTTTGTACGTGCTAGTTTTCGAGGATGGCTTCCTACGAGTTCCTCCCCTGTTGTGTCTTACGGTTTTCGTTTGATTTGGAGATTCCCCCCCCTACTGTACCTCGTTTTTTTGTATTTTTATGTTTTTTGTTTTTCTTGTTGTCCGATGGACCGCTGGGACAGGAGTTATTGCCATACTGCGGAGTAGGCGGGTCCGTGTCTTATTATCGCTGTCGACGCGAGCGTGCATATAGCTGTAGGAGTATGCCGATGCAGTATTTGGTTTGGCAGCGAGGCCGGGCTTTGTGAACAGCCATGCATGTGGGGGCAATACAGCCAGTTTGATGTCGGGAATGTTGCTAAATAAGCTGCTGAACTACTGCTACTACTGCTGTGCCGCTTGAATAAACGTACTGCCGTATTTCTGCGGTCGGATCTACCTCTACTACTGTCATGCTGCAGTAGAGCCTGTTGCCGTATCGCTGCAGTCGAATCTACTACTATTGTACTGCTGCAGTACACTATATGATATATCGTATTGCTGCAATGGAACCTATTGGTACCGCCGCGGCAGAATATACTGCCGTATCGCTGTGGTCGAATCTACTACTGTGTACTGCTGCAGTAGACTCCACTATCGTATTACTACGGTACTGAAAGCATTCATTGCAGTTTGTGTATGGGGGGGTGCCTGTTACTTGCCCGGATCTGACTTGAGAGACAGGGGGAAGCTGGAACAATACGCAAATATAGTATTAGGAGATGGGGTGGAAAGCGAGCCCCGCCTTTCGATCGCTCGCTCGTCCGCTCGGGCAATCGACCTCGTCGCTCGATTGATAGTGTGGCGTGGCGTACGTACCATACGAGGCCCGTTCTCTTTTCGTTCCTGCTTTTTTTCTTGCTCGACTTTCGGTCGTCTGGCTTGACACTATATTTAACGGTTGTACGGTACCATTCCGTAATAGCTCCTGCTGCTGTCCTACTCCGTGCCGTGCTTATGTGCTATTCAAGCAGTGCACTGTGGAACAGCAGGGCAGTGTGTTGTAGCAGTATCGGACAGTGTGGACCTAGGGACCGACTACTGCCATGCAGGGGTGCCTCTGGCTCCGTACTGGTCACTCAGCCAAAGGTTGCTTGGATGTTACATATCCGGTATTACTAGTAGCGTGCTGTTCGCCGGATACCTTCTGACAGCAAGGGGGGGCGGTGCCGTTCGTTCAGACAGGCGATCACGCCTGCCCGCTATAAACGGGAAAACTGCCATAAATCATTACGCCGCAACGGGGTGGAAGGGATACCATAACACTAGCCCACCCTGAAGGGCCGTATACGCAAATTGTTAGAAATTGAAGGGCCGTATATGCAAATTCTTGGAAAGGTCGCGTGGAACTAAATTGCTGCCCTTAGTATGGTTATTAGTCGTTTTCAGCGTTCCGGTGATTCTAGCTTTGCTATTTCGATTTTCGCCTACTGGTATGTTCAGACTTTTGGTGTTTGATTCGCCTTGTCCGTGTTCCATTGGCTTTCACGTACCGGTATGTTTAGGCTTTTTGGGGGATTTGATTCGCCTTGGTATCTGATTCGCCTTGTACGCGTTCCGTTGGCTTTCACGCACCGGTATGTTCGGACTTTTGATGTCTGCTTCGCATTATACGCGTTCTATTGGCTTTCATGTACTGGTATGTGAGGCGTTTGGTGCCTGCTCTGATTTGCACCCGTCCAATTGGCTTCTGCCGTGCAAGTTAGGGGTGTGGGATTGGGTTGTGACGCGCCTCATTTTCGATCAATTCCCCGAATTCTCTACTTGGAGCCAGGGCAACGGATTACACTTCTGCTACTGAAAATCTATATTCATAACACATAACTTTGCTACCTGACCCACGGAAAAATGCGCTTCGAGCCGGGACGACAAAAGGGGGCAGATATTTGAATACGTGCTGACGCGACGTAGCTCACTAAATCAGTAGTGAGGATAGAAGTGATAAAATCAAGGCGGAAAAACGACAAAAAGTTCGGTCACGCGATCACGGAGACGGAACTGACGCATGAGAATGTTCGGCTTACTCTAAGCGCTAAAGGTAATACGAGACTAAGTTCTACGTAGAAAATAGCAGACACCGTCACGATCTACGCAATAGCGCCTGGGGAAGGCGGGGCGACAGAGCAACGATCAGTTTAGCCGACGCTGAATCGGCAAACGGTCGTTGAGGGACAAAGTCTATAACCTCGAGCGGGCATAGATAAACAATGCGATAAGGCGAAGGAGGAACGCAAGCACGATGCCGCGAAGATACCTGAACAACGGCCGAACCGTACGGAAGTATGCTTGTCTAACATAGAGCACTTACCCCGCCTGCTAACAGGAGGGCAGATGAAACAGGAAGAAGCAACAAGGTACGAGCATTCGCGCTGATTCTGGGAGGTTGGAAGAGGCTCGTACGAAGGGAGTACGAAGCCGTTATGAACAATTCCGTCATTCTCGACAAAAAGAAAAGCACAAGACATCATAATTCGTGGCTAGGGGAGACAGGGGATCCGTGACCAAGAGGCAGCCGGGGCGGGCGTATTCGTGTACCCAACGTTTACCAACGTTGCAGTCATCATCCATGAAAAGTAGGAGACGGCCGGAGAAATCGCTAAACAAAAAACGGGACACCGGGGAAAAACAACGAAAACCATGTATATATATCAAGACTCGTTGACTACCTTTGGCAACAACGCTAGGACCAGACCCAACTACGGTGACGAGTATAAAACGTCAGGGCCAACGGTTCCTTTTGCGGGCGACTCGTCACGCACGTTACGCCCAGAACCTCACGACAACACAAAACCCAAACCCAGTTACAATCACGAATCCAAAGCGCCAGGGCCGACAATGTCAGCTCCGCGCTACTCATCTACACTATGCCCAGAACTGCACACTGACACAACACCCATACCCAGCTATGCTTACGAGTCTAAAATAAATCGGGGCCCACAATGTTGGCTGCGCGCGACTCATCTACGTTACGCCACGTACTGCTCCAGAACGCAAGCACCCAAACCTAGTTACAAGGACGAGGCCAAGCGCCATAGAGCCAAATATTTCGGCTGCGCGGGACTCGTCTACGTTGCACACAATACCGCACGTGAGAGAGCGTTCTAGGTGAACTTGCAGACATCACGAGGCAGGGTCCGCGCCAAGAGCCGTGGAGTGCCTGGTTGGAGACAAAACGAGAGTGACAGACCCGGGGTCGTTCAGGAAGCATCATGTACTTGCTTGAAGACGGAGAATGCACAGAAATGTTTCCGAGCCACCAGAGTCGATCGCTGGTCATTTGCCAGAGATAAGCTCCGACGGAGAAGATGGTGTCGCTAAAACGGCGAGACCAAGTTCGACCACGCGGTAGGATGTCGAACTTGTAGAGGACGTAGGATTTGGTGGTAAACTTGTAGAGGACGTAGGATGTGGGTCCCGGTGGAAGGTATCGGGGGAGGTCGTCGGTGTCGTGTGGGTTGGCACAGGGTTTGAAACGGTCTACTAAGCACGACAGCGGGCATCCGGGCCTGGCATGTCGTTGGAAAGGCCCAAGTTCAACAGCTCGGTGGTCAAGGGGCGTCCATTCGGCGTTGAGTCGGAAGACGCCGGGCCAACGGCTAAGGCCTTGGAGGGGCATTTCAGTTGGGCGCCAACTTCGCCTTGAAAAGCCTGGCGTCGGTGCCAGATTCGGCGCCCTGGCAAATGGTTGCGGCGAAGTTGTAGGTCCACGCCTAACCATCGAAGGCCTAGGAAGGTGTTTGTTTGAATGTACCAGAGAGCGCTGAATTCCGGCTCTTTTTGCGGGAGGCGGAGGAGGCGGTTCATATGCACTTCGACGGGAGCCGACCCGGTGGCGGTTGATGCCCGTCGAAACTTTACGCTCGCATAGATGTGTGTACACGGTGACTGCCAGCTTGGAGCAGACGCGACTTTCCGCATGCCTAGAAGCTTGTACACGGTGACTGCCAGCTTGAAGAAGAATTGAAGGTTGTTATCAGGGAGGAGGCTGACCGGACGTCCTCATACAGGGATGTACTGGTTTATCAGAATATTGACTGCGCCTTCCGCCGTGAATCCGCTCCAAAAATGGCTTACATTTCCGTGCATCGGATGGACCGATCCGTGGGTAGAAGGTAGTAGTAGTCCCCCCGTGGCATAGTCGGGAGAGAGCCGAAGTAGTTGACGTTACCGCGACACTGGCGCCGGACGGCAATAGAAGGGCGACAATAGACCAGCGCCCCTTCTGCCGAGAGGCCTGCGCGGCTGGTGCCTAAGGCAGCGACGAAGCTACCACCGTGTGCAGATTTTATGTCGAACCACCAGAAAAGCGTTTGAGCTTAGAACGTGTGTGAGCGACGTTGAGATGGCAGCACACCTTAAAGTGGCATCCTTGCACAATCGACGGTCCCATGAGCGGCAAGGCGCATATTCGCGTGGGAACGTCGTCGAAGAGGAGGACCGCACGCCCGCCGCGTTTGTCGGAACAAGCCGGGGCGGGGGGCGTTAACTTCCGCACGTGAAGAAGAACTTCACCGTCGTCCGTTTCAAAGCACCCTTTTCCCGCTAAAGAGCATTATTTCGACAACAGGGGCCGTTTGTGGGACGGAACATGCAACAGGAAGTCGCACGGTTGAAGCGAGGGACTTCCATCGAGGAGATACCAAATGACGGCGTCACACACCGGTTCGGCGCGTTGTTCACGCGCTCAGCCGGTGTGTGAGTACCGCTGCACGGATTCGACGAACTCGATTTCTGCCGATGTGGGTATCTCTGAGGGAGCGGCGGGAGTGCTGGAACTCGAAGGTGCATCGGGCGAGAACACACCTAGCAAGGGTGTAGCACTACCGACTGCATGGGTGGCGCGCTGGACCGGCACTGTATAAACAGGGCCGGTGGAGCCTTCCGACGAAACTCCCGAGGTCGAAACTATCCGAGGCGGGCGCGGTGTCCACACGGCGACTGGTAGGGCGGCGGCAGTGAAGTACGATCCAAGTGGTTGCCCTTAGTCCACGACAGCCTGAGGCGTTCCAGCGACGGCGACTCGATGGCGGTGCGTCTGGGTCGAAATGTGATCGGACGGAGGAGGGGACGGCAGGGCCATCTGAGAAGGCGAAAACAGTCGGAGCTGCGGATACAACTAAACGGTTGGTCCCGGCGACGCACGACGCCAAGTAAGACAAAACAGAGGGCGTCTGATGACCGAAGTCCGTTGCACACCCAGCTGGGTTTGTACCCACAAGGGGGGCAGAATGCATAGTTCCCTACCCCGCTTTGTCGAGGGTGGTGGCCGAATCGCCATCATGCGGTGAGAGGGCAGTCTCGGGATATACAGTGATTTGACCGAGGCCGGCGGCCCTAGCCGGGGTTAGAGAAGGTGCAACAGGTACTGCAAACACGGAGGCGACGATCTTATCGTCGACCCATGTGGAGGCAGCAAAAAACAAAACTGCTAAACCCTCATGGAGTGGCGGGACAAGGGGAACGGGGAACGAATTATCCAGAAGGAGTGTCGAGGTCGCCAACCTTCATTCGGGGCCGGTGTTCGCGAAAGTTTGAAAATCGTGTGTGGGGAGAGTGGGAGCCCACTCAAGCCAGAACTCGGGTTTGGGGGCGCCAGCCCACCCAAGCCGACACGCATGGCGGAGGGCCCACCGAGAAAAAGGCTGTGGGGGCGGACGAGGAAATACGTTCTTCGTCTGACGGAGACAGGCCGCGGCGACAGGTGCGATCACACTCACGGTGGCGGGCAGTGGTAAGCGAGATAGAAGATCGGTATTTCTGTTTGCACTGCGCTTGCGATATTCCAGCGTATCCCTGTATGTGGTGGGAACATTTTTTAATCATCGCTGTACGCGTAGGTTGTTGCCCGCGATCTGGTCGAGACTTTCGAGCGCTTGTGATCTGAAAAATATTCAGGTCGCGGTGCCTCATAAATAAATATCCGCGAAGGTGCGTGATGCTCCAGACAATGCTGGCCGCTTCCAAACGGAGTGGAGTCCAATAACATCCAGACTCGATTGTGGCGCGTCTGATGAACAAGATTGGGCGAACGGGTCGGTCGTCTTGCTCTTGCTCAAGAGTGGCAACGGAGCCGTCCTTACTAGCGTCGGAGTAGGGGAGAAAGGGTCGAGAGTTGTCGGTGACGGTGTCCCAGTGAGCGTACACCAGGGCTTGGGGCTCTGATAGCCCTTCTAGAAGCTCCCGCACTATGATTTGCATGGCGGGGGGGGGAACGAACTAGGCGCCCTGTTTGATGAGCGAGGTTAGCGATCGTATCCGCCTCGTTAGGTCGCTCAAGAACTTTCTGCAACAGGCGATACCGCTCATCCGTGAGCGTGGCTGTTTGGTGTCGTCCGGCATGCGCGTTTTCGTGAGTGTCTCTACCTTGCCGGCGTGCTGCTTGAAGCTGGCGGGGAAGATGTTGTGGCAAAGGAAATCCGTATCCGTTGCGCCGAGGGGCCAGAATCGAAGACAACACCCAACGTCGTCGAGGTAGGCGGCGGCACGGTCGAGGCGTTTGCTAACATCGTTAATCACTTTAACGAACCATCCTGGCGCCCCGCTGTTGGCTGGCGGCACGCCAAGCCACTAAATGAGGCGTGTGGGCGTGCAAACGCCGTGAGGGGGTATGGTGTCTTAGTGGACCTTCTCTGGTAACACGACGACACTACATCGAACTGTGAAACTACTCGACCGATCCCTGGCTTGTCAAGGACCTCATCGGCGTGAGGGATAGGGAGTCAGTCAAGAATGCTGAGTTTGTTCAGCTTCTTGTAGTTGATCGTGATCCGAATGACACCCGATGTGTTCGGTATGAAAACTACTGGGCTCGCCCATGGCGGCGTGTAGTGCCGGAATAGGGCTGCCGCGAGAAACTGTTCTAGAACCGCGCCAACTTTCGTGGCGGTCGCGGGGTTAATGCGACATTGGCGTCGTGTAACCGTAGAGCTGTTCAACGGACCCGGAATATCGAGGAGAAGCAGAAGCCAAAGTCGGTTGAAAACTTGAAACACGTCGGGAAACTCCGCTAGAATATCACCTAACCCCGTGATGACAGCCGGCATCCAACCGGGGTCGTTCAAGCCGAATGCGATTTCTCGCACGTGAGTTGGTAAGCGATTCCATTCCTTCAGGAAAACCGTGCGGTAGCCGGGGTTTACGCAATCGAGCAGGGTAGGGTAGGATACGCGGTCGTCAGGCGGCGGCGTGGTAGCCTCGTTGTGAGAGAAACGCTTGTTTCGTCGCGGAGGTGATGCACGAATGGGTGCAGACACTGTGGCGGCTGCAGACACTGCTGTGCGTTGTCCGTAGGTGCAGTGGCTGGACCTAGAACCCATGAGTCCGTGCACACTAGTGTCACAGGGAAACGGTGCGGGTACTCCAGTACCTGCCAGAACCGCTTGTACAGGTACGTGGAGTAATGGACTGAAGGAAGTGCCGGAAAAATCCCCGGTTCTAGATTCGCTGCGCAGACTAGCAGGCTGAACTGACGACCGTGTTCGACAAGACGTGCGTCCGTCGAGCATTTAACGGCGGCATGTAACATGCCGACCAGTTAGCTGCCGGCGAGGGCCGGAGCATAGCCCCGTCGGACTAAAGTAATATCGACGAGTTGGTGGTCGCATGAAAGCAAAAGGCCTATAACACCTGCGTGCAGCAGGTGGAAAGTTTCGGTAGGGGTCGAAGTATCGGCAACAAGGGCTACGGCCTCATCGAGCCCTTGCTGAGAAAGCGTGAGGTTTCTCATTACCCGATTATCTTCCAGGGGAGGGGCAAGCGTACGGTAGGAGCGGCCGTTCGACGGCATCCAGCTGCCGTGTTCAAGGAGTACAGCGTGCTGCATGACCTCGGACGGGACGACATAGGCCCAAACGACGAGTGATGCTGTTTGGCAGGCCATTGTGAAAGAGCTGTAAACAACAATGTTTGTCTGGCCGGGTGGCGATTTCCCTAAAACACCCAACGGCCGCGAAGGGGTTCGAAGTTCACAGACCACAGAGACCGCTACTGCGGTTTTCATACTCCTCATAGCATGGCTTAACATTAAGGTGTGTGGTGACCCCGTATCCAAGAGGGCGAGGGCGACGCACCCGAGCTCTACAGCTGTGGAGCCGCTATAGATATCAATTTTCGTCGTAAAAAAAGCGTCTTTCATCGCTGCTGTTCCAGCAACGAGACACGGCCTTTGCTCTGGGAGCATAGGCGGGGACTGCCGGGTGTGATAGGCGGCGGATCTCACTGCAAGAACATCGACACCGTGATCCTGTGGAACGTTTGTCGAACTCTTGGAGAAACCGGCGGTGTTCTCTATTGTGTCACTTCGACGCAGTCGCTTACGTGTGGAAGAATCCACTGTGTACATGTATCATCTACTCTGTAAAGGCGGAACCCTACGAGAAGACAATGTTTGTTTACAGACGCGCCGGAGGTAGCGCATCGTCGCGGAAGACACGCCCGACGTGCTGCAAGACCTTGCCCAGCACGGTTGAGCCGCGCCACAAGGGCGGCGGTTGTGCAGATGGGTCGTCAGCCCTGTATCCGATGCTCCATTTGAGATCGCATGAGCTAGCCTTAGCGAGAAGTTTCGCAGGTGTCCAGGAGAAGACATCGTTTATCTCTGGGCTTCGAGCGAGCAAGGCGTAAGAGCCGACAAGCACGATATTTTGCCGCTCATGTTCCCACAAGCGACATCGAAATTACGCACCCTTCGTCCCAATTGCTTGCGCAGGCGAGGGTCGGACGCACGCATAATACGTCGCAGTGTCCGGTGGTCTCCTGGAAGACGACTCTTTTTTGGCGATGAATTATTGTTCGCCGCACGAATAATACATGCCTTCTACCGCAACACAGGAAGGTGTCCATTGCGAGAAGCAAGAGTGGGGCTTTCAGAAAAATGCAGAATCTTGTATGCAGTAGTCTTGGGTAGCATCGAACCCGGCGATATTAGCTACCGCGTGAGCAGAGGCGGAGGGCATGTCCGCAGAAAAACAGTTGGGGGATCTCCCCCTTTAGGGAGACCGATCTCAGCCTGTTTCCAGCCAGGACCCGTTAGGCGCATTCGCCTGCACTGGTCATTAATGACGTTCCCGAATTCACACAAGAAGTGGCAGAGGGATCCTGACCAGGCTACCTTAGTCGGGTGGGGGAGACATCCGCCATGTAGGCGGGGAATTTTGAGTGCGTCCACTCACAATGGTGTTGTCGGCACTGCACGGGCGACGCGCGAGGCCTGTGCACTCAGATCACCTCGACGCGTCTCATCAGGATGTGGGGCCCAAAGGTTTGCCGAGGGCGTAGCTTAGGTTAACCTCTGCTTACATTTAGGTTAACCCCTGTGGTGGACACCCGTTCTCCACCGGCCTGTTGGCCACCAGCGGCAGGCCGGGACCACAGGGAAATCAGTCGTGTTGCGCTGGTCGTGAGGAACGCCGGAATTGGCAAGGTTCAGGCGTGCTTCTTCGATAGGGCGCAGCGGGAATCCAGGATCTCGAGCGGAACGACGGGTAATGGTCTCGAGGTCCTGGATTCCCGTACCCGTACCTCAAGGCGGCCCTCACACCCTGGGAGTCACTCTTGGACGTGGTGGATGCCTTAAACGGTGATGTTGTGCATTTTCGCACGCGATATAGAACGACGAGTGTCATTGCCGCGGGGACCAGAGATCGCCGCGCGTGCCTGGTGCCGGCGGTAAACATACCATATGTATATTAGCGTTGCCTTCGCGGGGACCAAAGGCGCAGCGCTTGCCTGGTTCCGGCGGAGAACATACAACATTATGGCTAGTGTCGTCTTCGCCGGGACTCGGAGCGCTGCACGCGCCTGATTTTCCGTGGCACCCGTACGGCGTCACGACTAGAGTGGGCCTTTGCGGGAACTAAGATCGCAGCGCGCGCCTGGTTTCCGGACTAAACGAACGATGTGGTGATTAGTGTTTTCTTGCCAGGGGTCCGAAGCACTGCACGCGTCTATCACCAGCAGAAAGCGTACTGTAGTATGACTGGAGTCGTCTCCGCGGGGACCACAACAAGCATTGTCCGCGTCTGTTGCCGGCGGTAAACGTACGGTATCCCGAGGCCGCATTAGTCCCACCTCGACGCCTACATCTCTAGCGGTGTAACGCCGACATCCACCACCCCACCGTCGTCCCCGCCATGGTGGCCGGCGTCGTGGAGGGCGAGTGCCGGCAGCGGTTGAAGAACGGCATATTTTGTTTCGGGGCCACATGCGTGTTCGCGCACGTCGGTCACACTCGCATTGCGGGAAATAGCACTAAGTGCCAGGGGGCGACCGGTGGTGGGTCGTCCGACGGCGGGGCGGCTGCCAGCGGTGCTGCCGCTGCGCAGGCCCCGGCCAAGAAGACCAAGGTCAAGGTCAAGACAAAAGCCGAGGTGGCGGGTAGCGGTGGTGGCGGTGGAAGAAGCACCGGCGGCGGCGGCTCCGGCAGTGGCGGCGGCAGTTGCAACGGGGAGTCGGGTGTGGGGGTCTCCACTCGATGTTTGGATGCCAAAGCTGATGCATAGGGGGGACGAGCCTCACCCGTCTGTGTGAGCGAAGCCGGTGGTAGGGCGTACCGGGGCGGCAGCACGAGATGCACAGCTTGTACGCCTAGGCTCGGCGTCCGTTGGGGGTACAGGTGTGTCGGTTATTTCTACCTACATGCCGCTGTTGGGCGACTTGCCGAGTGTCGCAATGCATATATATCCGCGAGTCTCGATTATATTTTTTAGGGTCAAGTAGCCCAGCGGTGTATACAGTATTTTCGGGCGAGTGGTAGCCGTTTAGATGCATGCAGGCCTTCGAAACATCCCTGCACGTCCGGGGTGTAAAAACACCTAGAACTCGTTCTTGGCTCCAGCAAAATAAAGGATTCTCCGAGGTAGAGCAATGGGCGGATATCGCGGAACATGATGCCCCCGTCCACATTGAAGGGGGCACAGACATCGGTGCGGCTTCGGCATGTTCGAATCATCGCTGTGTAGCCCCGCACTCTGATAGTATCCTCGCTAAGGTCTTCGATGGCGTACGGTTTGGGCGGGCATTCATTTATCCGCGCAGCGAAGCGCACGCCATCCCCGATTTCGCGGTTGTCTCCGCCTGCCGGCCGTCGTGGTATCTCTCCCTAAAACTCGGACCATCAACGACTTGCCAATTTCGTTGTTTCGGTACGCACACAGCGTCAATGCCGACAAAAAGTTGGAGCAAGCACCCCCGGTAGCATTGGGTCGCGTGTTACGAGACGTTGTTTCGTATATTATGTGCCAAAGTCGATGATTCGGGTCGAGTGCACGTATCGGGTTGAGTAAGATCGACGTCATGGAGGCGTTCCGTCAGGTTAGCGTACAGCGGGCAGGGGCGCCCGTGTTTCGGCACGGCTTTCACGAGTGGGTCTTGGCGGATCGTAGGTTGCAGTTCGGGTGGCAAGAGTTCGACGGCGTTCTTCAGTTAGTTTTCGGCAGCTCTCGATCACTCTCATCGCCGCACGTCGTACGACAACGGCCACAGTGATGGAGCAGGGAAGTGCCGCGATGTGGCACGTCACGGTCCACCCGCCGAAATGAAACGATCGGCCGGCCCCCGTTGCCACCGCGTTGTTGGGTCCCCCGCGGACAGGGGAGGGGGGAAAAATAGCATGTTCTTCGTATGATACCACGTAGATGACGTTAAATTGGTGAAGGTAAAACGGTGGTCCGATGGTCGGCGCTGTCGACGCACGTCCGAGTCTTTAGGGTCGGGGCATTTTCGGTTATTTAGGGCGAGGTCGCCAGGGGGCCCCACTCTGTTGTCTCCTCATAGGATTTCGCCTTGAGTGCATGGTCTTGTGCATGCTTGGGTGGTACATCGGTACAGTGGCGATGACAATTTTATGTTCCCCTCGCAAAGCTGGAGTGACTTCGCGACATGCTGAGCGAGTGGCCCTTGGGCCGCAAACTTGCGCCCGAGAAAGAGTCATGCTCTCTGATCGGTCGGCTACAGCACCTGTGCGAGGTAGCGCGGCAAGGAAAATATACTTATGCGACGCATGCTTAACCACGTAGGCTTGCCTCCCGTTCGCGCGTGGGGCGCGAAGTTCCACGTATCGCACACGCGCGCGGCGTCGTTCCCGTGGATCTATTCAGGTCCTGAGTTCTATACCGACGTGTCTTTTTAGAGTCTAATGGTGGCAGGAGAGTGAGGGTCTCCGGCGGGTCGCTTCTTTGTCCCGTTGCACCGCAGTTACATGCCGTAGCCCGCGTATACTTTTGTGGTCGGACACCTCCGGCGACGCCGTGAGGGCCATTTCTTGGGGCATGAGGCCTATTTCTTGGGACATGAGGCCGGGTTCGGCGTGTGGTGGCGCCTTGATTTTGTTTTGATTTTGATGGCGGCGCACGTGCGCGGTGGTGGGCAACGATCCGTGATTGGAAAAAACTGTCGATTAACGTGCTTGATTTGTTGGGCATGGTTGCAACGGCGTTGATATCCGCCACGCAGTTGAACAATGGCCTAGTTACGCACCGGTATCCATATTGATGCGGGGGGGATAACGCACCCGCCGTTCAGCTGCATTATAGGTTCAAAGGGGGCGAGAGAACCCCGATGGGGGGCGCTCAAGCGTATTTTAAGGTGCCTGGAGGCAGGCAGCGGGTGCGTTTTGACGCGTTGCTCGTCGCTGGCGTTAACACCATCGCTGATGGCATCGCACGAAGGAAGCCGGCGGCTATCAACGGCAACCTCCAGACGTTCCGGACCGATGTTGTTTGGCGCCGACAGGTACTGGGGACAGCGGGCGTCGCGATGTGCTCAGGATTGTTGGCAGCCAGCTCATCCAGCAGCCGGTTGCCTCGTCGTCTCACCCAGCTTGCACGTCAAGTTTCCGGTCCTGCACCGCTTTTCGGAGTTTCGATAGGAGAGGTCGAGCATTTTTGATGCGGCGGCTTCCGATGCAGATAAGATTAAGGTGTTGCTCGATTTTTCTGGCATGGTGTGTGTGTCGGAGGGTAATCAAGCCGGTGCTATTGCGCGGCAAACTATCGGCCGTGTTGCGCTTCCACCGGGACCAACTTGCAAAATGAGTTGCCCACGTCGTCGCCGCATATTTCAAGACTCCCATTGAGAAGGGTTTCCCTGTCGCGTGCATGTTGCCGCAGGGACCCCAAACAGAGTTCGCCGCTCGATTTCGTGGGACGTACTATTGAAAAACAGGGGTTGGCCTTGTCGTGGGACTCGGGGCGACCTAGTTGTTTGGATATCTCTCGCGTTGGGTTAGTTTTCTGTGTCGAGGTCGGACGGAATTTCTTCGCCTCGTCGACCGGAGTGATGCACCTCGTGGATTGCTTGACGAGGAGAGACCTAGCGTTATGCCGGGGGGGCGGGCAGCGGTTGGCCTCGATGCAGTGGCACCAGGCTACCAGCATCGAGGTCCGTTTTCGAGGCCTCAAGGGTGGCCAGGTCTAACAGGGGTCAGTTATCGTGTGCATACGCGACGACGCCTGTGGGGCGTGTTCTGGGGTGGGAGCAGGCGGCGTTGCCGTCTCTCTCATGGTGGGATTGATGTCGGACTACCTGGCATTACCGGAAGGCGTCTCCTTGTCGTCGTGTCGGCACGGTAACGAGGTTAGAGTGTGGGGATACGCGGAGGCCCTCGCGGCAATTCGCCTGGTGGTGGCGAAGGCAGGAGATGATCCCAGCGAAGTTGGCCTCCGCTCAATGCGTATCGGTGCAGCCACCACTACGCTGGCGGCCGGCGGGGAGGTGTTGCAGAGGGTGACCCGAAAAGAAGGTAGGTGGAGGTGCTCAAGAGTCTCCCAAGGTATACACTCGCTATAACCCAAAGGAACCGACTATAGTATCTCGTACTCTAGCAGAGACTAAGAGGATGGGGCAGAGGCAGCCAGGTCAAGGCACCGTATGGGGCCGAACAGCGTAGCATCGATGCGATCTCGGAGTTGGGGTACGCCGATGGTTTCATACCATTGGGGGTCTCGGTTGTCCGAGACTGCGTATGTTAAGAGCCCCGCCTAGTTGACTCTGCTGGAAAACTCTGGGGTTTTGTCAGTACGATAGGAGACGAGGAGCAGCGGGCGGTGCCGCGGTTTTTTCGTGTGACGCCAGTGGAGCTACTCCCCCCAGCGCCAAAAAAGAAGAATAATGACATGACGATTCTAAAAAAGCAACTATATTTCTTCGGTGTGTCAGTTTTTTTTTTTTTTCGGAACCGGCGAATTAAACACTTGTACGAACGATACAGGGTGGGGGAGTCCTACCCACGGATGGACAATTTTGGGTCGGATGTAAGCGGACGCAGTGGCGGTCACTCGCGAGGCATCAAGCGTCCCACGTGCATAGCTCCGCCACTATAGGGAGGGGTTTTCGGGCTCTAAAGGGGTTATAAGGGGCCCCGTGGTCCGGAAAAAAAGTTTTGGCTGGCCAGACATAGCTCTGCTTGTATCGTAGCACACGTCAACGTCCAAAGTAGCAAGAAAACGATCGCTAACTACTTGTACACCTCTGGGAGATACATGGCGGCCGCAAGATGCGAAAACAGGAAGGGGACCAGGATAAGCTGAATAAAACAGCGTGTAAGTACTATAGGTATACACGCGAAAAGAAACATGACGAGCGCCTGTATTTTTTATGCGTCTCCCTGTTGGGAGTGACTCCGCCTCGATAGGAATTTGGTGGTCAATGGACAAATGACTTGAGGCAAGTCATAAAACGAGTCTGTAACATACGCAGAGCCTGCGAAACAGGGACACCCCTTTCGACATCGCTGAAGCCGGTTTTCCGTAAGCCGCGCGCTCGCCTCTACCGAAAATGAACAAAATAACGAATGAAACCGATACACCAGGTCTATTTTTCCCGACGCACGCCAACATTGACAACGGCGTCAAAGCATCATTAGCACACAGCACCAGGCAGCAGATCATCCGCTTCTTATGGCGGGCGCACCCAGTGTCATGCCATGCGGGTCAAAACCGCTCGATGGACTCACTGCTTTGCTCTGCTGGCCTCGTGCACTTGCTTCTGCGCGATCACTCTTTTATGTGCGGTCAAGACAGTGTGCTTTTGCGATATCCATCACAATGCGCGCTTTGTTGGGAGCAGATAGATCGTCCGCTTGGGTTCATGCACATAGTTTTGTTATTTTTCCCGACACAGCCAAACAACCACAGCGGCATCGCAGCACAAGTACACAGCACCAGACAGCAGATAACCCACAGCTCACGCCGCGAGCAGACAGCCAGTGTCGCGGGCCAGAACCCCTCGCTGATTGGTCAGCATACAATGATGGGCAAAAAAATGTCATACAACATGCATATTTTATTAACTGTAGCTGCAGTCCGACCCACCGACCCCTCCTGCCCTCCTTCTCCCCCTCCTGCGCCCTCCCCGTTCCGACTCTCTCCCCCCCCTTCTCTTCTCCCCACTCCCTCCTCCTCCCCCTTCACCCTTCCTTCCTTGCCTCCCCTGCCCATCGCCTACAAAATAGTCATCATACCCCTATCCAACATCTACTAGGGGATGTAACCAACAATTCCCTTCTGCATCATTGCCACCCCCTCCTGCCGTGTAAAAAAGATCGCCAGCTACCAGCTCCATGCATGAATCAAGGCAACACACAAGAGTCTTATCTTACCTATTGTACCGGTATTTTAGATCACATATTTTATATATATATGTATGTATATATCGTATATGGCTACGCGGCTTGCACAAAAAATGTCATCGTAATGCCGTTATTGCGTCTCCACTCTCAACAAGGGAGCATGGAGGGGGGGGGGGGGGGGGGGGGGGGGGAACAACAAAACAAAAGGAAAAACAAACAAAAAAGGTCTGAACTCGAGTCGATTAATCGACGCAAGGACTAACAAAACACAATCACCGCCACCCCCCGCCTCCACCCCCCACCCATGAACGAGACAACAAGAGTGAGAAGGATCAACAACAACCACAAGACCAACCATCAAATCAATCGTTCGCTGTAAGATGATCTATCGTCCTACCAAGTTCTTCCAAGTATCCTTATTTTCTTTATCGTCATCATACCAAATCACCGATCGTCTATATATAACTAGAGGAGAGACCATAATACAGCAAAAACAAAATGAAAAACGCACGCTGTACTGGTATGCACCAACACCACCAACGAACCGACCAAATCCTGTTCAAATCCTTATGGACCATGACAACCACCCCCCACTTCATCATCATCACAACCGACCTTCATCATCATCATCAACATCATCTCTCCACATACGTACACATGAACACATCCCACCCATCCATTCAAACCGGTATAATATAGGGCAAAAACAGAAAACAAGCCCAGCGCTGCGCTTTCAATTTATTGTGATAAAAAAAACAACATCGAATGACATCCAACCTAAAAGACCCAGCAAAACGCAAAGGGCAAGCAGTACCGATCGATCACCCTGGCTAATCATAATAACGACCACTGTTGTATGTCAACCATTTCGCGTGAAAATGTCAACGAAGCGCGCGACCCACTGCTGTAGTACGAGTAGTACGATTCGTATGTACTGGATGCGAACCACCCCTCATACACACATTGTACATACATACATCTTTATGCAAGAAAAAATACTAAATTGCAAAAAAAACACACACACAAAAGAAAAACCCAAAACAAATGACGAAATAAATAGCAAAAATGAAGGAAAAAAACGAAAAAAAAAGAAAAAACAAGGAGAAAAAAGTAACCAACTAATGTTGAGAGATTTTGGACGACAGAGAAAATCAACGCTAACATAAATAACGCTGACCTACGTACGCTTGAATATGTATACACGTACTTTTTCAACCCAACTCAAAACTGCAGAAAAAAAAAAAATGAAAAACGCACCAAGAGGGGGGAAAAAGAAAATATACACACGAAACGCAGGCAAAAACAAAAAACAAAAAACAAAAACACCCCGGGGCCAAAAAACAAAACAAAACAAAAAGACGGAAATGACAAGTCAGGGAGGGGAAAGACAGAAAACATTATTGTTATCTTATGCGTCAACCGCACCAACATTTATGTAAACTAAACCCATCAAGTTAAAAACGTCTGACTACCTACTTGGTTTTGCCTTCCGTCGTCCAAAGGGCGCAATCGCGAGCGAAATCGTTGCCAGCGACATCGCGCCCAATCAAAATCGACGCAACCAAGCTTTCGATCAACAACTCGCACGTTCCTCGTACTCCCCCGCCCCTTCTTCGTTTATTCCAGTCCCGTCCCGCCCGGCCTCGTTTTTCCCGTTCCCCGCCCCACCCCGTGCGTTTTGCTCATTTCGAGGTATTATGTATCAACTCTCCCTTCCTCCGACACTCTATTACTGGTATGTAGCCACACCTTAGTGATGGCGCAATCTCCCCCTCCCCCCCCCCCCCCAGGTACCCGAAAAATAGAGCAAAACGCCACATCCTCTCGCGCGCGATAACTCGGCGTGCATTCTGCACCGTCCGCAGTACAAGAAGGAATATAACGAAAAGAAAAAGAAAAAAAAAAACACCGCCTGCTGCAGCCGGGGCGGGCGGCGGCGGGGGGGGGGGGGGGGGGGGGGGCGTGGTGACTGCTCACCGTTTCAAAAATCGATGCCGTTCGTTCATAGAAATACTGAAATGTCGCCCGTTTGTTGCACGTATGGCATGCAACCCAACCCATCCCATCCCAACCCAACCGGCCCTGCCTGCTCTCTTCGTCTCATTCTCCCGTTCCTCCGTGGTTTTTGCTTCTGTCACCCACATCTCCCTCCCCCCCCCCTCCCTCGCTCTCCCAATGTCCCCTCACGGTGGGACAAGGCAAACAGGAGGAAGACGAACAAGAAGACGAGGAGAAAATCGACAACAACAACAACCAACACAACAACTACAACAACAGCAGCAGCAGAAGAAAACCCAACCCAGAACAAGCGGCAGCGACTCTATCGCTCGCTGGTTACCACAAGCCCGCCGCCCGCCGTCTATCCGTGTAGCGATAGACGAAAAAAAGGGGGCTGTAGCTTTCCAGCGAGGCACAACAACACCCACTCGCCAGCGCTTCGAGGGTACAATACAGTAATGGTCCCTCCATAGTGCCAGTATAGGCCGCCCGAAAATACTTGCACTACAGCGGCAACCGGCACTATTGCGCATACTGACAATATTGGTTGTTCCCATCTGTGCCAAGTGAGTTAACAGGCACCATAGCGGGCACCCTGGCACTACTCAACCGGCACCCTAGAGGGACCACGCGGTTGACGAGCAAGCGAGCAAGCGAGCAAGCAAGACCCCAACAAAAATAGGGCGCATCAAAGACACCCCTACAAGACTACAACCATCACCACCATCACCACCACCACCACCATCACCAACCACCACCACCACCACCACCACCACCACCATGCGCACATTGCGTGCGTCAGTGAGTGAGTGTGCCATGTCATCGTGGAACAAAACCACGTGAGGTACTCTTACCGCCCTTCCCCGTAGCAATTCAACTATCCGGGTCCAATCTGACCATCATGTCTGGACCTCCCGTACAAAATGCACCCATTCATCCCTCTAAGAAATACGGAAGCGCGCACGGAGAGCTGCACACCACGCTACACTAAGCAAAGCTACGCCAGCGGAGCGTAGCCATAGAGCAGCCCAGCGCCAGCCTAACGCCAGCCTAACGCTAGCCTGGCCCTTTCTCCAAGCACGAAACGTATTATGGAGCAATGGATGTAGTGTCACTAATGGTTATCGCGTGTCGACACACAATAAAACGAGCCCTCTCTAGAGCCCCCAACCAAATAACCGGAATCAATAAAGAGCACAGAACAGACGCTACAAGCTTGGAACAATCGAATCGAACCGAACCGAACCGAGCTGGGGAGAGCTACTCTTGGCAGCGCACCACCCCCGCCCCCCACCCACCCACCCCTTCCCAAAGACAACCAAAACCACATTTACTTGACTGCAAACCTCGGTGACGAACAACATAGCAAAATCCACAACCAAACACCCCTCCCACTCTCCCCCTATTGCTACTCCGACCGTACCTTTTGACGTATATAGGAACGGTGAACACGTGTGAACACTCGTATTCCAACGCCATGGCCGAGAAACAGGACAAAAAAACTACCAAGTACAAGGTACAAGTCTACTTTCGTTGGTCGGTTGAATCCCAGAACCACGCCAAAGAAAGGGGCCAATAAGAAACGAAAGAAGGAAAAAACAGAGGGCCAAAAAAAAACAAGAAATAATTTCAAACAAAAAGAGGGACTTACAAAGAAAAAAAAACACGCGCGGTCCGCAACCTGAACCAAAGCCTAACCAAACCTTATCACACTCAAACCAAGTCACATCCCGGTTTCACAAAACCACGGACACACTTCCATCCATCAAATCAAATCAAAACAAATTAAATCAAACCGAACCGAACCAAAGCTAAACAAACCAAACCAAAAGAGGGAAGCGCGCCTGCGGAAGTTTCAACAGTTCTCCGCCCCCCCCCCCTTCCTCGCCCCCAGCATCACCACCCACTCCGTCGCCCCGCCCTAATGCCCCCTTCCTCCACCTCTCAAAAGGCAATCAATCGGCCAGAGGAAGGACGGAGGGAGGGAAGCATTCGACCGGAGGGAGGGAGGGCATGTTCTCAAAAACAAGACGGGAGACAAAAAGTTGACCTGCTCTAGAGGCAACAAACAATGCCGCCCACGGGCGGTGCAATACACACGCCTCCGTTGAACAGCCGGACCCCTCTACCCAATGGGTCGCCACACCTACCCCCCCTCCCCCACCTCCCCCCAACATCGCCTCCGCCGCATAGTCGATACTGGTGCCAAAACCTATCAAAAAGGCCGGAAAACAGAAAAAAAATGAAAAGAAAAAAAGCTAGGAAACGCGCCGCGGCTCGGCTCGGCTCGGCGCGATTTGACGCGGCGCGCTGGGCGCGACGCGCCTGCTTTTTCCAATCAAACCTTCCAATCTCTTCCCATCCACACACGACAGGTGACGGGCTTTGGCGAAGCCGTAGCGCCGTCCACGCAGAAACGAGCGGTCGGCCCTCGCTCGCCCGCTTCGCTCGCTAGCACACGCTCGCGCGCGCGAAGCAATTTTTCGCTCGCCCGGCCGGGTCATATTTTGTACCATATTGTAGCCCCCGACCTATTTTCACTCCCCCCCTACCCACTACGCAAGCCTCGTGGAAACCCATCGGCTCCCTCCCAAGCCTGCTTACCTACCCTTCTACCTATACCTGTGCTCACGTACGCACTTTTACTTGAAAGCGCAAACGCGGCATGCAATCATCCACGCGCCCGTACGCACGACCCAGCCCTCTTGAGGAATACAAATGTTATCCCTCCCTCCCTCCCTCCCTCCCCTCCCCTCCCTTCCCGTCCTCCCCTAACGTGCAACTGCGGAAACAAGCCAAGCCACGCCGATTCGATTCGATTCGATGCGGCATTTTTTCTGTTGGCTTTGCTTGGCCGCAAAAAAAAAAAAAAAAGGAAAAAAAAAAGAGATATGGGGGGAGACAAGCCAAGCGCTCGGTATAATATCCCTCCCTCCCGCACCGCACGTGCCTACAACGTGCGGCCATTCGATCTCGAGAAGAGGCTGATGTTTGGCTTCGGCCGACGCAAGTCACTTTGTTCGCACCCGGCACTACCACCATCATCCCCCTACCCCCTCCCCACCTACCCCTGTAAAAAAACGCCACCTATAATAGATAAAAACCCCTATATCCCCTCGTCGGGCCAAGCTCCCACGCCTGCCCATTAGTCACACGGAAAAAAGCAGGGGGGGGGGCTCCAGGGAAACCAAAGGCTCGCCCGGCAAGGTCACATAAAAAAATGATGAAACCGAAAACAAGGACAATATAACACATCGATGATAATATTGTTGCCGACACGCGGAAGCGAAGGACGGTTCCGCGGTATATTTAAACGGAAGCCTCTGGGGAACAAAATACACGGCTGGACGAAGGAAAACATCGACCCCCCCTCCCTCCCTCCCTCCCTTCCCTTCCCTTCCCTTCCCTCGCTCCTTCCTCGTTCCCGTCCGTCGAATAACAACACACCAAAATAAAAAGACGACGGAAGTTTGGACGGCGGAGGGAGTGTCTCACCCGCAAAAAAACGACACAATAGTCTGAACGCGCCCTCGACGTGCTAATCGTCCGAGCTCTTTTCGAGCCACGGCGGAGCACCGAGCGTGTCCAGATCACCGTGCCCCGTCCGAACACGCTGGTCGCGGGTGCATAAGCCTCGCAATAATCCTCTCCCCAAACAAAAACAAAGAAACAAAGAAAAGAGAGAGAACCATATCAATCAATCACACGAGCCCAAGCTCTATCCAACCCAACCCGACCCGACCCTACCCCACCAGCCGTACAACATATTTCGCGGAACAGCCGCCCACAGAGCCCGCGCTTTGCAAGCGCGCAGCATCACGTCAACCCCCCCCTCCCCTACCCCCCTTGCCTTCTCTCACTCGAACACCTGTCTATCCCCTCCACAATAAAAACAAGGCCGCTGGGACGCGCGCACAGTCGCTTCCCTCTAGTCCCTCCCACCGCACCCAGCCGGCCAACCAAACCTACCAAAATACCGCCGTAACCTACCCTACTATATACCACCGCTGTTGCCGCCGCTGCCACAGCAGCAGCCGCTGCCACTAACGCAGCTGCCGCCGTTGGCGGCAGCGCTTGTTTTCCGGGGGTCCGCAGCAGACGCAGCCTCCATTGCTGCAGGTACCGCAGCTAATACCGCAGGTACCGCGCTATTACCGCATACCATTACCGCAGATATTACGGCATTTAGCGCCAGGCGCTTACTCTCAGGGGTCCCTTCCCCCTTACAACTCATCCTCCTCGCATTACCGCAGCTACCGCAGGTAATACCGAAGCTACCACAGCTATTACCGGAGCTGGCGCTCGGTGATTACTCTTAGGGATTCCCTCCACGACCCCCCCCATTCCCGCCTTACAAATCATGCGAAAACGGAATGTCCGAGCCATTATTACCGACAATCCCATTCTCAGAAGACCCCTGTTTCTGCTTCAGCCATTCCCTCGATCGCTTCTGGATGAGCAGTAGGGAGTGCGTCTCTCGTGCTAACGTCTGGAACCTACCCTTCCTGGCGAGCATCACGCGCGCGGCCGCCTGCAGCGCTTTCGCCGCCCGCTCCTCCCGTGTAGCCCTGTCTTTAGCGATGCCGCCTCCTGCTACTAGAGTTAAGGCCACGACGCCGCCACCGCCGCCGCTACAGCCACCGCTGCCGCCGGCGCCGCCGCTGCCTATGCTTCCGCCACCGCTACCGCCACCGCACGTATCACTGCCGCTTTCAGCTCCGCTTGCGTCGCGGGTGCTATTGTACGTGTCGCTGGCGTCATCCATGGGTTCCGGCCCGCCGTCGGTAAGACCGATCGTGGTAGCGGTACTACCTTTGCTGCTGGCGGTATTACCGGTTGCAGTGTTACCGTTAGCAGTATTACCGTTCGCTGTGTTATCGTTCGCTGTGTTACCGTTTGCGGTGTTACCGTTTGCGGCGTTACCGTTTGCGGCGTTACCATTTGCGGTGTTACCGTTTGAAGTGTTACCGTTTGCGGTATTACCGTTGGCGGAGCTTTGTCCCATGCCGGGAAGAGACGATATTCTGGGCAAGGATGACGAGCGGACGAGCGCGGGTTCTCCCAGACGCTGCTTCTGCCTCTCTCGCCAGGCGACCTGCGTCATTAGGGTACGGGTAGAGGGTACGGCAGAGCACGGTAGAGGTAGGGTAGGGAAAAGCATGGAGAGGGATGCAAGGACAAGGGGCGGAGGACGGGGGAGGGTGTGGAAGAGGATGCGAGGGAGGGGAGAGGGTAGGGGAGGGGGAGGGGGGGGTAGAATAGATGAGGAGAGGAGAAGGGAGGGGAGGGCAGGGCATGGGGAGGAGGGGGACTCAGTTTGTGCATGGTCGTATTATTAGTCGTATGATCATGGACCCTCGCATCCCTACTGTGCCATGGGGTGGGGGTGAAGTGAATCGATTGCAAGGGTTGGCGGAGGCGGGATTGGGGGCGGGGGCAAGGGGCGGGGGCAGGGCAGGTAAAAGCTAGTTGACCAACAACACAAGCGGGGAGAGCAGAGAAAAGGCCAGCGCGACAACACGTTAACTAATACAGGAAACAAGGGTGAAAAGGGCAAGAGGCTACATATTTCCTTTGGACTACTACGCAGGCGGCGGCACATACAGGGGGTGCCATACGTTCTACAGGAGATGAAACGGGATAGATGTGATGAAAAGGATGGGGCGAGAACGCGTGAACTAGTAAAGGAAATAAAAAAAGGAAGAAAAAAAGAAAAAAAAAGGCAAAAGTCTTGTTCGATGTAATGATGTTATAAATATATGTAAAAGCTGCCGAAAGTCCACGGTCCGCAAAAAACAAAGACGTTCGTTGTAGTCGGGTGATTTAAATTTTAGCTTACTTTTGATAACTGCAATATATGGTAACAAAGACTTCCGAAGCTTCATGACTAATAGATGTTGTCAACAATTTGCACTTCTTCATTGGTTTCTTTTGGTTTAGTACCATACGAAGAGGCTTCGTACATACATCCTCGTTCAGACTAGTCGTACGTGGGCGGCGCCACATACATACACAGGGGGGACGCCATACTCCATACAGGGAACAAAACGGGATAGATGCGATGGCGCGAGGAACGCATGTATACCATAAAAAATATCGTACAACAAGTTATGTATGTAACGAACGAACCAGTTTCGGAATTAATGAAAGGGAAATCGTGCACGAAGGAATCGACGAACCGGCACACCAGCCCATCGCTTGCTTCACCAGCCCGTCTCCACCAACTACTATCTGGTGCGATATAATATGGCAGCAGGTTACCTAGTAGGGAATCAGGCGCAACATAGGCTCGAATTCACGAACTAAAGCTTTTCATTCACAGCCTTTTTGCAACTTCTAGACGAGGATCGGGGGGGGGGGGGGGCAAACCCGGAGTAATTACCTGGTGCGGAATCAGGCGGAACATAGCCTCGAATTCACGAAAAAACGCTTTTTCATTGACAGCCCCTGTGCAATTTGAACCCCAGCATGGGGGGAAAACAATACCTGGTACAAGTATACATCATTTAGACTTCGAGGACTTTCGCAGTAGCGAACGATCAAAGCCTATCGACAACCGAAATGACCATCAAAACATTAGCCAATCTCAACATATTACTAGTACAAGTAGTAGACAAACGTCACCAGATAGTCATGTTTTACGTTAAGCATCTGAAAAAAAAAGTAAGTACGCCACATACCGATACCCGATATTACGAGAGATCTAAGCATCATACAATGCTCGTACAAAAAATATCTATGCCCCGTGACATGAGCGGTCGAAGTACCACACGCAGCTTGCAAAGATGAGCTTTTCAACGAAACTCCGGATCTCACAGGTGACTACACTGCTATACAAGTCTTCGTAATTTTGACAAAAAACCGATGGCAAATTACACAAGGACAGCAGTACGGACGGAGCAAGTGCTTCAGAGCTTCTTCGCCGGGCACGTCAACCGGGCACGTTAATCGAATCGGCAGAAATAAACGAACCGGTCCCACCCGCCTAAATCAGAAATCAGACATTCTTCTTACCCGCCCGAATTCATCACAATATCACAAAGTATTAAGTATTCCATACCAAGTATCGTAATAACCGACACGCCGAACATTTAATCGCAACGCTATTATTGTGCTATATTGAAACGTCACCAAACCTGCGAATCTCGCCAGAATGAATCATTAATCAGTGACTAAACAACTCTCCACGAATCACGTATTATGTCATCTATATATCAAAAGAGATAATATGTAATCGATCTCACAGCTGAGGTGTCACATGATTTTTTTCATACAAAATAAAATAAAACAAAATGATACCAAAGAGAGCGGCTAACCTTTTTGAAGCTTCAAAAACAAGAAAAAAATTACCAAAGGTAGCAGCACACCCACTGGTGTAAATAACCAAACCAAAACCGTTTCCTGTACTTGTACAAATGTACGAACGTAGATAACGCTCTGTCCTTGTTATTGTCAACAGTGTAGACAACACAGAGGAGACCAACCCGACGAATCGCGTGACCTTAATTAAAACAATACTCCGTATACGAGTATTTCGCCGATAATCACCTAATGCAAGTAATGTAATCGCTTATGTTTTATCTCAAGAGAGATTAGATAAATATTACTTGCTTGGTAAGATACAATAACTGGTAGGAGTTGAGCTGGAAATAAAAAGAAAGAGATAAAATTAATACATATGTACAATACCCGTCTCGGTAAGAATTGAGCTGGACATTGCAAGTGATGGAAAAAAAAACACCATAAAAAGTAAAAACACACTACAGCTGTGAGATCGAAGATTTCGTCACATTTCATATTTCCAAGCTGTGTGTGATACTCCGGTCGCGCGTATTGCTGGGTGTGTGTCCTCATTAAGAATATATACCAGGGGTAATAATCAATGCACTAGTATGTGTCTTCGGGATATCGGAGGGGAACACCTTCGCGACATTTAACGAGTTACAGCGTTTCTGCAATGGATCTCCCACAAGGAGGCGGTAATGGATCTCACACAAGGAGGCGGTATAGGGGAGGGGCTATATCAGAGGGGAAACAGATGGGGCGGGCAAACGTGGCTGAACCTTAAAGCTGAAGCCCCGACGAAGAAAGATATGAAAGGAGAAACGAAAACAGGCCCATCTCAAATAAAATCCAATCGAAAAAACGAATCAAACCCCAGCCCACAAACAGAAAATGTCAAAATCTGAGTAACAGCAGTACTCGTAAAACTTCGTATCAAGATTTCAGAGTTTTAGAAACATCAGGTACAGCAGTTTTGCAGTAGCAGTCTAATTCCTGAACATCAGAGGATATTACATCACGACAACAAAAAAATACCAGTACAAATCATTGAAACCGAATGAAAATCCATCCCTTTGGGATTCGAGAGGGGAAAGGATATTCCAAAAACACCTTGAAACAACACCAACACTATCATAACAAGGAAAAAAACAACCACAAAACCATAAATCGATCCCGCTACGATACATGAAAAAAAAAAGATTACACGCAAGTCCCACACTACCCGGAAAGATAACATTCCGGGTGGCTATCTCCACCGAAACTGACCCTCAGGGGACAAGCCGGGTCGACATACACACGCATCCGTATACAACGGCAGCTTGCGCTGCCGGGGTTGTAACGAAGACCACTGATAGGGACAGCTTACGCTATACCTACAATGGGACCCGAAGGGTGCGTCAGCTAGCGTTGGGCTGCGAAAGCAACAGAGTTAAATCGACACACGACGCGTATGAAAATACGTCGAAGTGTGGTGAGCTCAAGCTTTATTTTTCCCCATCCGCCGGAGAATAAAAAAAATTAAAAAAATAACAATAAAAAAAATTACATTACCAAAAAACGTACGAATCACCTGCAGAGTTCGGGCCGCCTTTCGCAGGCTTTTGTAGTTGCACCGCAGTATCCAAGCCCTGACGTTCTGCTGGATAACCTTGACCTCGTCTTCCAGATCGCTGAGGTCCGAAGGTCCCATCATCGACATGATTGCCCGGAGATCGTTCTCTCGCCACCCTCTCTTCTCCCCACCCGCGAGAACTTTCGACATGCCGGCAAGCTAATAAAGTTTTCCACACGTGGCAGGGGGGAATATGGGGGAGGAGAGAACACGGAGGCAGGGGGGGAGGGGAGGGAACGGAAAGCGGCTTTGAGCGCTGCTGCTGATCATGCTGGAATACGATTCGATGACGCTAACTAGACTAGCGCAGGGAAAGGGTGGGGGGTGGGGGGGGGTGTACACAATATCATGCATGGCCCTAGTCATAGGACCATAGACCGGGGGGTGGGACCCCGCTCATACGACATTCTACAGCGAGAACGAACGATAGGCACCCACCAGAACCCTTATGACCAACAATACTACTTCTAACGACGAACACCACGAGAGGCCCCATGTGCAACACCTTGTAAAAATATTGGTGCAACACCATCTGATTGGCCGAGGCTGGCGTACCGGCCGGCCGGGTCCTGCGCCGCGCGACCGCTCCTGCCGACCTCGAGTCCCCCGAAAGGTGAGGGCTGGGGTCGGGTTGGGTATGGGCCGACGTGACCAAAAGGTATCGCATGACAATACTTCACACACCGGACAGATGACCGATCCCCACTCGATGATCTCAACACTCCAGGGAAGATCTGTATGGTCTAGCTCATGTTGCCGGGTGGGAGCCGTACGATCGGCACGGCCTGGCGCGTATTTCCTGGGTTGGATCTGTACTCTACAAATAGAGACAGATCCTGCACAGATCCTACAGAGACGCGTGCTACAGATAGAGGCATTAGGGCATACCACTTTTCGGCTGAAACGCTTTCTGCATGACGGGGCTACTTGACTCAAAATCATGGCAAGTCCGCCCCTTTTTTCCAGCGATACAAGCTACCAGGTATTGTGTGTTTTCGACCATTTCACCCCAGCGACGTCATCGGGGGGGGCACTTCGACCGGTATGTTGGTATGTGTTAAGGTTAGTTCCATGGTTGTGAAAAACACAATAACGTAAGACACTCCTTGTTTCGCAATACTTCACTTTGCATACCTCGACCATGGGCTTGATTTAATGGGTAGAGCATGCTTTACTTTCCCCAAAACCACCTGATGGGGAGAGGCATGGACATGCTCAAGCGGCAAGCCTCGGAAAACCAACGGTTCAAGCTCTACAGCAGTAGCTTGTTTCCAGAACTAACCATGACGGCAGCTACAGGATCTAAGGTACATTATCTACTGTAGATCGTGATCTATCCGAGGTGTGGAGTGATCTATCCGAGGTGTGGAGCGATCTATCCGAGGTGTGGAGTTTTTACAACGAGGCGTTGTACACTACAGAGCTGTGTCAGGGGACCCACAGGAGTGGGTTTGTATCTCTGGAGTCATCTCCGTAGGCTTATACGAATGGTCTGCCAACCGCACAGAATCTACGTGTCGCTTTTTAGAAGATTTTAGGAAAAGCCGAGCGATTGAATAGTGAAAAAATCGGGAGCGGACTTTTAGTCGCTCTGCTGAGGATGTGACATCCAGCGGCGTCAACCCTCTTAAGTCCCACGTATTTCGACCAAAAAAGCGACGATTTTGTTTTTCCAAGCCCCCAGGAAAAAAGCATGAAGCAGTACCAGTGTCAATATGCTGCCCGTGTGCCGCGTCGCTCCTTACATTGCCGTCATACACCTTACATCGCAGTCGGGACACACATGATGCCACACTTTTCCAAGTAGTCTGTCCTAAAAAAGGTGGGTGAAGCTCTAAAGGGGGGATATTCATCAGTTTCCTGGTATATTCTCACCATACCACGTGCAGCAGTAATGTGGCTCGTCTGAAATAACGCCGGTTTGTGCCAGTCGGAAATACCGGCACTATTGCGGCACCCGGCACTACTCCGCGTACAGCCAAAAATGGTTTTCCTACCCGTGCCATGCGATTTAACAGCACTGTAGCGGGCAACCTGCACGATGACCCGGTCGCCCCGGTGGCGTATCAGGTTATCCTCGAGCCTAATATAGGTCGGTTTCGTGAGTTCCAATCCCCCCGAGTGCATACTCGTATAATTCGTGGGGACTTTCTTTTGTGCACAAATTGACTTGCGGAAAGCGCGAGAGCGTGAGTTAGCAACACCCGATGAAAAATCGACGAGCAGTGGGATTGCTGAACCCTATGCGCGATAAAAATTGAAGGCAAGAACCGGGGGAAAGAAGGGGCGAGACCTGTGACCACGGCTTGTCCAGAAGCTGGAAAGTAGAAGTGTGAAAAAAAAAAAAAAAAAACTGTTGAGTAAACACTACCGCACATTAAACGCCGAAAACAGTTGAAATCTCAACTCGTGTCTGTACACTCCAATTCGATTCAAACTTTCAGCTGCCATGACTAGTCATAACGTCTGTTCAACTTTCAAACGGCGAAGAACCGAGGTACATACGTACACTGTTGTAAAAAAAAACAAAAAAAACATGTTTCATTGCCACGATAACGAGTTTCATAAAATGTGGAATTTTTCATTCATTAGGCCAATTTCTATGCAGTCGGTTCCGCGAGTCGAAAAACGCCTTCTCCGAACGGACATTTTTTTCAATTGATCTTTTCTAGGCCTCCTTCTCATTATCAGCAGGATCGATTTATGTTTTTTGTATTTTCGGGAGGCGGTCGGTCTGAAGGAGTACTGCTATCTATGATAGCAGCCGAAAGTCGATTGGAACCTGCTTCGAGCCGTGTCCTCGAGCAACGCGCGCGCTTCACGAACGGGAGAGGCCTCGTCCAAGCGGCTTCGTGGCGTTTAACTTGGCCGACAGCCGCCAAAGCTACAGCAAGCGTACCCGTTGTTGGCAAAACTCCATCGACACCGCGCGCTGTTGACACACTCTGCTGGTGGGCGGAGATAGGGATGTGCCACGCTGACTTGTGGCGAGAAGCAGCAGCAATGACAAGCAGCCAAGCCAGAGCCGGCGCTGTTGCAGGATGCTGCGTGGTAGGGTATGTGGGTGTGGGCGTGTTTTTCGTTGTTGCGGGATGAGCGAAGCGGTGGGTTCAAACACTCTTTAGATTTAGCAGTAAGGCCATTTCTTACACAGTCGGATTCCGCCAATCGAAAACGGCCCGTTTCGACTGGAAACTTTTTCGACTGGATTTTTCTGGTCCCTCTTCTTATCGTCAGTCGAGACGATTTAATAGTTTTTGTGCTCTTCCTAGAGGCGGTTGGTGTGAGGGTGTACTGCTGTATGGCAGTCGAAAATCGGTTGGCAGCTCTGTCAGCTGTGCTTCGCGCGTTCTTGGCGAGCATCGCGCGCGACGAACCTTCGTCGAAGCGGGTTGGTGGCGTTGGGCTTAGCCGAAAGCCGCCAAAGCTACGTTCGTGGCGTTGCACTCAGCCGAGAACCAAAGATACAGCAGGCGTAGCCGTTGTTGGCAAAATGGGATCGATACCGCGCGCTGCTGTCGTGTGATACACGCTGCTGGCGAGCGGAGCTAGGAGTGCGCCACGCTGACTCGCGGAGAGAAGAAACAGCAGTGATAGCCAAGGCAGCGTCGACGCTGTTGTATGATACTGCTGTGTGGTACCTGGTATGGGTACGACGGCGTGTGGGTGTGCTTTGTGGTGGGATGAGCGATGCGATGGGTTCAAAAATCAGGTGTAAAACTTTTTCGACTGAGTTTTTCAACTGGCAGATCCAGTCGAAAAAGTCAAGTTTTTCGACTGGATCCGCCAGTCGGAATTCTCAGTCGAAAAACCTTTCGCGACTGACTGTGAAAAAAAGCCCGATTTGTGCTTCGGTCGAAAAAGGCCGTTTTCGACTGACAAATCCGACTGTATAAGAAATGGCCCCAAGACTCGCACATCCGGTCGACAAAGTCGATATTTTCGACCGGTTGAATGAGCGAGTTGGATCGAAACACTTCGAGTGAAAATATTCTTTTTCGACTGCTTAAGAATGCCCTATTGGTCTTGACTCAAAAAAAAGCTTCTCTCGGGTCACGGATTCGACTAGCTGTATAGGGATTGACTGACCTCATGGCGAGATTGATTACCTCAAAGGCAAGACAAAACCAAAAAGGATTCATACCATACCAGGTATCATGCAACACACCCGGTATCTATGTAAATAAATACTGTTCGGGTATCAACATTACCACAAAATGGTTCCTATATTGGCGTCCACAGCAGTGGCACAAACCAGGTATGAAAAAATACACTCAAAAGTATCATTGGGGTATTAATCTGAATACACAACAGTCCTTGCGTATCCAGCCAGTCTTATATTTTTATTCCATTTTTTTTGTCCACTCCATCCATTGTTCTCGCCATGCTTCTCGGGCTCTCTCCTTGTCGTAACCCCGAGGCGGGGTCACGTAGCGGGCGCTCCTCTCCCCTTCCCATTGCGGTACGTGCCTTCATTGTAATCCCGAGAAGGGATACAGAGTACCCCCGTTCTCCACGTGACAATTATTTCAACCACAGAACAGCACTGCCACGTACGCTAAAAAAAAGTACAGCCAATCTTGCGATTGGCCCAAAGTACAGACGAGGCAAACTCTACAGAACAACAAAACCTTCGAACAAATGCAACAATTAATGGCAGCACGAGTATTTATCGGAATACTATTTTTTCGCATTTTTTTCATCATCCAGCTCAATCCGTAAGAGGTTTTTACCCTCAGCGACCTTCCCGACAAGCCGTGGGCAAGGGCGTCTTCCCTTCTCCCTCCCAGCACTTGCATTCATTTCTATCGCGCATAGGGTTTGGCATTCCCATTTTTCAGCTTTTCCTCATCATCAATTTTCAAGGAATTTTGCACACTCACGCTCTTGCGCTTTCCGCTCGCCAAAATTTCGCAAGAAAACGTCTCCACGAGCACGAGCAGTATGCAAGCACTCGGTGTGATTTGAAGTCGCTACCTTTGACTTTTATGCAGGGACGAGTTTCACCTACTACGATAATCCATCGGGGACGCCGACTGCTATCGTAGGTAGTAATCGTACCTCACGTATGCAGAGCGACAAAAAAAGTCGACCACAGTGGGGCCATATCCAGCGTCTAGGGACAGCTTCCAACAGCGCAAGAATCACCATGCCGCATGCCGCACGCATGTCGTACGGCCCCTTCGCGTTGCAGTTTCGACACGTTCTTACTCCAGCAGCCCGGGCTGATACGTGTGTGGTCGATGCCGTAATCGTCACATAATCGTCATGAACATTTCCGGCATTTCTACCCCTTCCAATTTTTTCGGACGGGTTAAATACCATTTTGTATACCCTTAATAAATGGAAAACCGTGTTCGAAGGACTAGTTTTCTGAACGACAGGGCTCATTGACCTGCGGAAATTGGTGATTATTTTGCTTGATTCTCGTCGTATACCTAGGCCAAGGGATTCTTCATCCGGTAGCAGTTCTATTTTTCTACAAATCGGTGTTTGGGAGAGGTTTTGTGCTGCCAAATTGAGGAAACCTCCGAAAAAAAAATGGTGCACCTCTAGTAGCACATGTCATCTGGAGACAATTTACTTGGTATTAGTAAAGTTTTTTTTTTTTTTGTTCTGAAGGGGTTGACTAGCTACCAAGATGTTTCATTTCGCTGGGTTAGCACGCGTACAACCCTCTGGTACCCTGCCTGGTTTGCACGATAGTGTCGACGCACTTCTTTGCACAAACGTGTATTTCAAAAAATGAAAAAATACACTTGAGCTGTGAGATCCACCAACAAGGATTTTGATCAAGCCTCATCCCTGCAACCTGCGTGAGATACTTCGATCGCGTGTTGCCAGCATCACGCAGCTTGCAAAATATAGGCATCGACCAAAAAAACAATCGATCTAACGGCTAACCCATATATATATGTATTTGAAATAATGACAACAACAACAACAACAACAACAAACATTAAAAAGCATGCATGAACCACGTACCTGGTACCAGGTACCGATCATGAACGCGAGCGACCATCTTCGAGTAGAGTTGTTCCAAGCCCTTTGAGAACCCCCCGAAGAGAAAACACAACTCGAAACGATCGACAATCGACACGTGTAGCCTTATCGACCATCCATTAATAGCGTGGTCGCGCAACAGGATAAGCAGCATGCTGCTCCGCGCGTTTCGTACAGCAGTCTTGGACTACTCTATTATACTTCGGAACGCAAAAACAAACCACCCCCCGAGCCAGCCGGCCGCTGGTCGGTGCTGTAACAAATGTCAAATCCTTTCGCCATTTTCGCCGTCCCAAGTTCTCAGAGCCAGTAGGGTGACTCTGGGTGCCTGCTGTACACCGTGTGTGTTCACATTACACCATCATTTTTACCCATCTATACCCAGCACTCTGCCAGTGTCCGTGCTGATGCCTCATGTACGAGAGAGGAGCTCTGAGGTCACAAACCACGAGACAAGAGACACACATTGCAAATACAACACGATGAGTTGGCCATGCAATGCCAACCGCAATGAGCGCGCGGGCAACAAACGAAAACACGCAAAGCCAGCACACCAGACTATATGCGGTAACAAAAAAAGAAAAGAAAAAGACGACCGTCATCAGACTCATTAATCTTCGTATTTGTAACCCCATTGAGCCCTTGAGGCTTGAGAGAGTTCAGAGGGGAAACAGCAGCAGTGCCGTGATGGCAGATTCAGTGTCTGTCCGAGCCAAGGCGCAAAGAGTTGTGCGACACTACTCGTACTGCGGAGCGCTCCGACAGGACTACACGGTCGGCAATACCGCGGTTTTTTCGGTTGTGCCCATCAAGTGCCATACCCGCACCCTAAAGGGCCAGCTATTGTTGTTTGTGTCGTTGACTTGTACACGTGAGCCAAAAAAATAGTTGTACCCAGGCAAAAGGGTTGACTTGATAAATTTAACAGTACAACGCTCTCCCCTTCAGTATATGCTGCACCCAAAACTTTGGGATCACTTGGATCAAAGTGTGGGATAATTTCTGCAGTTCTGCAAAGGTCAACCCCTTTATAAATGTACCCGCGTCAGGGGGACCAGTTACCAGTTACTTTCATTCAGTCAGCGTGGGATAATTTTTTGGTAGCTACGGTAAAAATCAAAATCGTACCTACATGCTACTGAGGACACAACTGCTTTGAGTTAACGTAGGAAAACAAATGTAGTTACGGTAAAATAATGCCTACCAGGCACATTTTGGGGACACAACTACTTTAAATTAGTGAGACAATTTTTGGTGGTGGCAAAAAACGTCAATATAGAGCTCCGTGGCCGCTACTACTAGTTGTATTGAATGCTTGCTGTTCAGAGTACAGACAAGTAATCGCAGCATGTAAACAAATGAAACTACAGCGAAGAACCGTTGTCGCAAGTAATTGTTCTAATGCAAGCCGTTTTCTGTAGAGTTCTGAACACTAAACATCTCCACACAGCACATAGCAGCAGCGTTTGTAACACCTCCACATATATATTGTAAGTGCGTGTTTGCACGGAACCCCAAACAAAAAACGTTACAATACACTGGTAAACGTTGCAACATGGACAGCTCAGAAGTCAAGAGTTATGATTACGATCTCGCACTGCTGTACCTGGAATAACATTTTGTAAAAAAAATGACTACATACCAGGTGTGCTTACGACCTATAGACTACCATCTCTACATACATCTACATCGACACGATACTTAGCTGTGGCGACCTAAAAAGCACTCTAGTTAGTAAGTGCGGTCTCATCACCCGGCTAGCAAGAGCATGCACCAACACCACCACGCCGCGCGCGTGTGAAGCTCCGTACGTCACAGATCAGACAGACACACCCCACCGCGGCCACTCCGGCTGCTCCGCATGGTCGACGCCGTAATCGTCGTTTCTATGGCCATGCTTTCCCTCTAAAGTCCTACACTACGTAAACATAATTATTTTTCACGGGGGAACGCACGGGAGCACCATTTTTCTTCCAACGCTACTCCTCCTCTTTTCGAGAGTCCAGGAAGGAGGGAACATGGGATTTCGATTCGCGGGCTCCCCTGCGCATCAGGCTCCTGAAGCGACAATACTCGAAAAAAAAAAAACGGCCGTCTACCGTAGCGTGAGTCCGGGGTCATGCGAACTGTCCACTATGCTATTGTAGCAGTTATGTTACATGTCAGGCGCTTTTAAGAGCCGGTAAGCGACTTTTACATCTGCTGCTGTGCTTTGCAGGCCCTTCCTTCGGCACAACTGGGGCGTTTGTTAAGACGAAAAAGGTACCGCAAGTACATTCTTTTTATTCCGCATTATCGAGCAATAACGGGCACAGTTAGATGGGAGGAAAACCACGTCGATGTAGAGCGTTACCCTCGTTTCCCATGAAATAAGCAAAAATCTTGAACGCAGTAACCATAACCAAACTTGGTGAGAAAAAAGATGCTAATACATGAGCTTCTGCGTTCATCATGGGCTCTGAATATTATGGTTCCTCGTAAATAACAGCCTAGCCTATCAATGATTTCTCCATAATAAGTTATGCGCATCAACGAACATGAGGAAGTGCTGGCTTGCACCATTTCGTTTTTTGCCCGCGTGCTCATTGCGGTTGGTGTTCCATGGCTAAATCACCTTGCAGTATTTGCAATGCGCATCTGTCTCGTAGTTTGTGACCTCAGAGCTCGTCTCTCTAGAGGCATCAGCACAGACACTGGTCGTGCTGGGTGCAGATGGGTGGAAACGTCAGTTTATGTGAAGGACACACACAGCAGTACCCGTCGGTACAGGTTACAGCGATCGTATCATATCACATCATATATGATACTCCGGAGTATATCTTTTTTTTTCACACGTCTACTTTCCAGCTTTTGGACAAAAGCCGTGGTAACAGGTGTCGTCCCTTCTCCCCCCCGGTTCTTGCCTTCAATTTTTATCGCGCATAGGGTTCAGCAATCCCACTGCTCGTCAATTTTTCATCGAGTGTTGCTAACTCACGCTCTCGCGCTTTCCGCAAGTCAATTTGTGCACAAGAAAAAATCCAAACGAATTTACACGAGTGTGCACTCCGCGGGGCTCGAACTCACGAAACTGACCTATACCAGGCTCGAGGATAACCTGATACGCCACCGGGGCGACATATACCCCAGAACCATACTCGAATAATAAGGCTTTTCATGCATGATATAGTATATACGAAGCAATAATGTTACGTCATTCCGTCTACGATGTATTCATGTTTTCTGCGTTCCGCCTGGTAGCTTGTCAACACGGCACTCGTGCTAGAACCGGTGTCATGCATATGATACCAGGTACCTGCTATATCATATTACAGTCTTGACACCTTTTTTCATGCGCGAACTAAATGCTATATCTTACCAATTTTTTCACTCCGTGGGTACGTATGGGTATCAAAGGAGAGTAAATACCTACGAGGTACAGACTACGGACTAATGGGTGCGAAAGAAGAGTAAGTACCTACCAGCTACGGACTACGGAGTAATGGAGGCGCTCGGCATCGATCGGAAAACACATCAGAAAAACGAAAACAACTAACAATCTATGGATTCATGTCAAGGTGCACTACTCTCCCGCAATCACGGACTTGATTATGCGAGTTAATGTGAGAACAACAACAACCAGCACCAGAGGTCTAGACTACCTTCCACATTTGAATAATACGTCCATAGCACATAGCAAATAACACAACGCTTTCGTTACGCTTCTTTCACAAAAAACACACCGCAGCACGGGGTGGGGAAACGGTGAGCCGTGAACAGAAAACAGAGAACACATATTTTTCGACCCGTCACTTTCCGTGCATACACGCGTACGTACATACCTAGGATGACGTGCGTACTGCCGACTGTAGCGCGCAGCAAGCAGGCCATCTTCACCCAGAACTCGGAATTCTGGAGTCCGACTTGGAGTAGTACTGGTCATCTGCTGCCTACTGTTCATTCGTCTGCCGCAGCTGCTTGCTGTGCGTGGGTGTGTGCGTGGTGCGTGGCGATTGCCAACTGCACGACACCGTAGCCACGACCTAAAACCCATATCAGCAGTCATCTAGTAATCTATACGCGACGAGGTGCGCTGACGAGTCTGTTTCCAGGTATACAGGATTACATGCAGTAGTATTGACTATCCTCAAAAAATATTGCACCGGTAAGCATTCAACCATACTTCGTATCATTTATATCCTCCAACGCTCTCCATGTCTCCAGCATAAATGTTGGTGCCTTTTTCTTAAGCCCATGTAGCTCATCGCCATAATCCACACCAGGTAAATCGTTCCTATGTTATCATGTATTATACCGGGTAAACTTTAGGTAGTCTCGGGACAGGCTCCAACAACTCGGGGGTGGAAGCACAGGTCCGGAAAAAAAAGTACGTTCTTCGATTGAAAGAGAACGTCTACGTACTATTAGTAAGTCGCCTAAGGTATACCAGGTATATATATATATATATATTACTCGGAGTATAAAAAATGAAAATACACTCCAGCTGTGAGATCGAATATTTTGTCGAAACTCATCTTTGCAAGCTGTGTGTGATACTCCGATCGCGCGTATTACGGGTTGTGTGTCCTCATCAAGGATTTAGGTCGGCGACTCCCCTCGCAACTACAGTGTAGCTATCAGGGTCAACAGGGTGATGTTAGGCAGTCTGTGCGCGGAAACTATAATATATCATCAATGAGGACACAACCCGTGATACGCGCGATCGGAGTATCACACACAGCTTGCAAAGATGAGTTTCGACAAAATATTCGATCTCACAGCTGGAGTGTATTTTAATTTTTATATTATACCTGGTATCTGGTGTACGGTCGCCCCGGTGGCGTATTAGGTTATCATCGAGCCTGGTATAGGTCATTTTCGCGAGTTCGAGTCCTCCCGAATGCATACTCGACTAAATTTGTAGGGACTTCGTGTTTGTTTTTCATACATTGACTTGCGGAAAGCGCGGGAGCTTGAGTTAGCAACACTCGATGAAAAATCGACGAGCAGTGGGATGGATTGCTGAACCCTATGCGCGATAAAAATTGAAGGCAAGTACCGGGGGGGAGAAGGGACGACACCTGTGACCACGGCTTGTCCAAAAGTTTTTTTTTTTCTTCTATTTAATCCTCCGGCGGATGGGGAAAAATAAAGCTTTAACTTTCACGTATGCGTCGTGTGTCGAAACTCAGTTGCTTTCGCAGCCCAACGATAGCTGGCGCACCCTTTAAGCTGGAAACTAAAGTGAGAAAAATAAAAAAATAAAAAATACAACAGCAGATTTTTGACCGCGAAATAAGCCGACAACGCCAATACACAAGATCGGAACTTAGCTGCAAGCGGAAATATTTCCCATCGTTGTTAAATCCATCAACCATCCGAGATCAACCACTGAATACCCAATGCCAGTATCTACCAACCATAGAGGAAAACCTTTCGATCTCCCAGGAGTCCAGGAGGCCAAGATCTTCAATCAACAGTCAAAAGTCAAAAGCGCAATCTACATCAACCAAAACAACCTGAAACAGCATGTCCTCAACTCAACGGCTATTAAGTTCTACATTATGTACCAACACGCAAAACCTTTCAACCATGTAGGATCGTTTTCAGCACAATATCGACATCTACGATATATGTACCAATAACTACTAGTAACACTATCAATACAAGTATCAAGGTTGCGATGAGAACAGCAGTAATTCATCATTTTCCAACACACAAAAATAAATAAGAAGTGTATAACAAGATAACAGTATATAAATACACGATATAATTGCTAAATTTACACCGCCGCCAAAATGAGAATGGCCAACAATCTCTTTTGAGCTGAGCGAGCCGGAGATCCGCGCCGTCCGACCCAAAATCTCAAGTGCATCTATTTATGATATATAGTTCATTTTTCTTGAAGCCCGCAGAGTTGACGCAATAGTCTTGGGACTGCTTTCATTTAAGCCTTGCGTCGTCACACGCAGAAACCTTGTACTGTAATGTTATTAATGAATGCAAGTTTTATACATTTTTCAATTTTTGCTCACCCTACCTAGTATCTTCGCACTTTTCCTTTCTCTCTTTTCTGTCCGTGGACGTAACTCGGATCCGATGTCACTTAGCAGGCCCTTCTCCCCCTCCCCGTTACGGTACGTGCCTTCGTTTTTATCGCAGACGTCAGCCTTTCTTCCCTCGTCGACTCGCATCGGATTGCGCCTACCCATGCAGCTGGGCGCTCTCAGCGATTGATTCCTTTGATGTTATTTTGTTGCAAATAAACTCTAAAGTCCGACTCACGTGAGATTCGTACCCCAGCACTACTTGTAGTAGCATTCGAGCGTGACCCCTAGACCGTCGGGGCGACCGACAATAACGCAGTAATACCACGTATCACAGTGCAAAATGAAACGATGTTCCATAGCGTCGAAGCGAGTTGCCCTATCTTACTATCTTACTACTTCCAAGTATTAAGTACTAATTTTGCCAAAGCAGAAATTTAACCAATAATAACACCAAAAAATATACACTCGTGAACAACACAACGATGTTCCATGGTGGCAGCAACTGCCGGACTTGTCTCGAAATAGAAAACGAAGGCATGCACCATCGCAGTGGGAGAGGGGGGGGGGGGGCTGCTATGTGACCCCGGATCTGACATACGCAAGGGAGAGAGCTGGAGAAATAGGGCGAAGATATTAGATGGGGTGCAACAAAAAAAATAAACGCAACCCGATAAGATGAGCTGCCATCCACTCGAAAATGTGCCATCATACAGCTTCAAACACTTGATGATATCTCAAAACCGGCATCAGTCTGAATGTCAGTATTGGGACCGGCGTTGTCGTTGTTAATCGTGTCGGTGTTTTTGTTGCTAACAGGGTTTAAACAGCGTTTTCACCACCAGTACTGGTGTTGGAGGTGGACTCGCAAATGCTACTATTAGTGTGGGTGCATGGTGTTTCGGCGTAGCAGTGGTAATTTATACCGCTGTGGGTTTTGTCTCATCACACCCTGGCTGAAAAGCGCCTTATTGATTGTATTATAACCTCGGTCCCCGTTTACGCCTCACGACCGACACCTTCAGAGAAAAAACTGCGCCATGTAGTGACATGTACACACGCATGCACCGACAATTAATCGCAGACAACGACACCTTTCGCTGACAAAAAAAAACAAAGAAAAAACGTGGAATCACATCCCACAAATCTTGGACATACAGACTCAACAATATCGAAACAGGCCGCAGAATTTCACTAGTCAAAACCCGAGAGAGGCAAACAAACAAAACACCAACAAAACAAAACAGACCACCCACTCAGCGACCCGCTGATTGTCGCACACGAATAACCACAAAATGACAGCTATCGCCGCGAAACCGACGGCGGCACCCGCGCTCAAGAACCTCGGAGATGGGGGGGGGGGGGGGAGGGGGGGGCGGGGGCATAGTCCAACCCCTGCCCCCCAAACCTAACATATGATGACAAGTCTCCCGCTACGCCAATCCTACCTGAAGTCGATCAGAGAGGGAAACTAATATCCATTCCCATTGTGCTAGCAATTACCTTCGCACTGGTGGGCGCAAATAGCAAAAAACTAGCTGCATTGGGCGTTTTTCGTGTATTCATTAGTAACTTTTTCCATCTTTTTCTAGCAAGTTTTATACCAGGGAATTTTTAGGGAACAATTCACAGCAGGTGGATATTTTTTTCACGCTCTTTCCCTGGCAAATTTCATGCCAGGGAATATGAACGGGACCAGTTAACAGTAGATGGCGAGGGCGGGGTATACTCAGTTTGTGCATGGCCGTAGTCGGATGACCATAGACCCTCGCATCCCTACTATGCCGGGACGGAGCACATTGGGTTTTTACCAACCAGGCAGAGATGGCGAGGGGGCAGTGGACTATAGTCCAACCCCTACTCCCAACGCCAAGACAATACAACACGTGACCTCGCCACGCAGGAGCACATTTATTTTCCAAACGGTTGGCGCTCACCACACTACTCTAGTCAAGAACCACCTAGTCAGTCCATAAACGGAAGAGGAAGGACCGTCGGGACATCCATATCAACACCCCAACGGTCACTACATTTCCGCCCAGAGTGGTAACTTACACCGCCTCACTTCAAAGTCGGAAACGTATTACCCACCTCATTGGCATCCGTAACCGCTGATGCGCCATCTCTGCCCGCGTTGCCACCCCCCGCACCCCCTTGCTGCTGCTGCTGCTGATGACGCTGCTGCTGTTGCTGCTGCTTCTGCTGGAGTGACACGTGGAGCGAAAAGGCGCATTTCTCGTGCAAGCTGCTCACGTCGCACCCCAAGCCGAACGAAAACAAAACACGGCACGACGAACCGCGTACGCACGTCAAAGCAACGGCAACGACAGCGCAAGGCACGGCACGGCAAGGCAAGGAGGCCAAGGCGTAGGAGATTCGTGGTCAAGCTATATTTCACTCGCTTGCGGCATTGACATCGCGCCGCCGCCTTTGGACGGGAGCGGAACAGGCCACCCAAAAATATCCGTACGTCTACAGTCTTTGGACACGGAGCGCGTACGTTCCTGACTAACCTCCTTGACCCCTTTAGAACTACACGCACGTTATTAAACTAGTCGGATTTTGACTAGGATAACTTGACGACTTAGGAAAGGGCTAACTGCACCCTCCGCGTCCAACATTCCTCCACCCGTCGCCACGGCCTAGAGATTGTCTCACACCGGCCGAAAAAGCGTACCACTTTTCCGATTGGTTCGCGGATCGACCCGCGGGGCACACTTCGTTCCGACATTACCACCAATACGCACGGCTTACACCAGGCCATCTAAACCCTTTAGCCGCCATGTGGAGGGAGGGGTGGCCCCTTGCAGCGGCAGTTCCAACAAACACCATCCTCAGGACTGACACCCTCCCCTCCATCCCTTCTCCTGGTTCCCGCCCCGGCCCAGGTTGGAGCCAGAAACGTTCGAGACAGCAACAAACGTACGCTACATGTCCAAGCAATGCACCTTCAATTGAGGCTACAAGTTAAGACAAAGCCCACGACGTACCAAGAACAGCAAAATCGACGCACTCGATAAGGCGAGAGATCCTCCCACCCTTCCCTACCCGTCCCCTCTACCCCGCACCCCACCCCCCCACCCCTACCGAGACAAAGCTCACCTGAGGTTTGAAAACGCGTCCTCAAGAAGCTGTTCCGTCGAGCTTCCGTCCCCCCCCTCCCCTTCCGCCGCCCACCCCCCACCGCTGCCGTCATCCCCATTCCCCTCGACCTCATCCATCTCCCCGCTGTCGCCACCACCACCGCCACCACCAGGTGGGGGAAGCCCTAGCCCCCAAGACCCTTCCCCCCCATCCCACCCGCCTCCTTCGTCGAAACCCCCAAGACCACCACCGCCTGCAACGGCTGCCGGTGCCGGCCCCGCGCCACCCCCTCCCCCGACGGTACTCGGCCACTGGCCCATAAATGCCGGCGCCTCATCAGCGCCCCCGGCAGCAGCGTTATCGCCACTGCCATTACCTGAAGGCGAACAACTCCCGCCATTGGGTACCGAGGTTGTCCCCTGCTCGTGCGTGGGGGTCACCCCGCCCAGCGCGGGTCTCGGCGACGATAGCGCCGACAAACCACCGCCGCCTCCACTAGCCAAGTGCCAGCCCTCGCCCGCGCCAGTTCCCCAAGGAGAGGGGGACGGGCAGGGGGACGGAGGACAACCTACCCCGGCAGGGGAGATACTCCCAGTCCAGGAGGGGGGGACAGGGGTTACCGGCGAGTCTTGGCCAGGGGAGGCTGCGGCGGCTGCCGCTGCTGCGGCGGCGACGGCGGAGGCGGCGGCGTTGTTGAATCCGTTTGTGCCGCCGTTGTTGCTTGGACGGCTTCGCGACCACAGCCAGAATGCCATGTCCTGTTTGTTGCACCGCGCGGCCAGCTTGTCTGCGGTTCGAAACGTTTCGTTTCGTATCGGTTCGGTTCGGTTTGGTTCGGTTTGGTTCGGTTTGGTTCGGTTTGGTTCGGTTCGGTTCGGTTCGGTTCGGTTCGGTTCGTTTTAAAAAATGTGTTGGAGAAAAAAAGTCGTTTTTCGTAAATATTTTTTTCGTTACGTTTTTTTCGGGTTCGTGGAGAAGACCCCGTACAAAAGGGAGACAGAGGCAAAAGAAGGAGCGCACCGGGGGAGAAACGAAGGCAGGGCGGCGGCAAAGTTGGGCTGGGGTGAGGACAACAAAGACGACTAGAACGGTGCAGGCATGAGTGAGCTGAATAACGGGTGCGTGGAGCGAAAAGAAGAGCGCCCGCCTACCTTCCGCTGACCCGCTCCTACCCCATCGACAGCGCGCGGGGAGGGTAGAGGGGAGGACAATTTGGGCGCGGCTCAATCGCAAGATATCACGGCCACGACGGCACAACCTTACTACATTACAATAACACACATGCAACGACAAGCCAACTGCAGTATATTTAACCATGTCCATATACACGCATAAACGTACGCGCCAAAGAACATTAAAACAATGTGCCGCCTTCTATGATTTCGCGTAAACACACATAAACTGTATAAGCCAAATAACTCCAACAATGTGCCGTCACGCCGCCGCCACCCCCCCCGCTCCCGCTCCCGCCCCCGCCCCGCCCGACCTTTCGCAGTAGTGCATACCAACAATTAAACCCATGACGAAGAAACAACAAAAAGACGAAGCACGTGGGACACATGAAAATATATGGGAAAACAAGGAAACAAACACAAAGTGTATCGTATAGTACAAGCCCAATGAATAGAAGATAAAAAATGAGGGGGGGGTGGAGGGGTACTGCATCGTAGGGAAATACAAGCGGACATAAAGAAACCGCATCGTATACATAGCAGCAACATGAAAAAAGGGGAAACTGAGGTGGACAACAAAATAAAACATTATGCTAGCAGCAACAGCACAACTACCCGTTGCTTGCACCCAAGCACGCCAAACAACATGACAAAAAAAAGGCAAAAAAAGGGCAACAAAAATAACCTGTACCATGCATAGAAGCACCATGAAGAGAAAGGGCACACAAGAGGAACATGAAACAAAATGTGTTAGCAGCTTCAGCACGGAACACGTTGCATCCACCCACCTGCTGTCATTCCGTCCGCATCAACTGCGTCGACGACGGCGCCTTTGGCAACCAGCTCTCGCGCGATGCTGAGGTTTCCACCCAAAGCCGCCAAATGCAACGGAGTCTGAGCAACGCAAGTACAACGAAACAGCGGTTGAGATGTAGATTCGTCCACGAAGCAGAAAAAATACTCAGTACGAGTAGCGTAAACAACAATCACAACAACCAAGATCAGACATCTAAAACCACAAAACCACAACCGCAACCGCAACAGCACGCAACACGACACAAACACTCAACGACAACGATAACAGCACTAAACAACAGCAATCTGTTAACGCTAGGCAGAGCAGGTGCGGATTTCAAGGAGAGGCAGACGAAGAAACAGCGCACACGGTCCTTATCAGCCGAAGCAAAAACAAAAAACTGACCACAAAATCAAAGCCCAAATACAAAATGCAAAACAAACACAAAACAACACACAGGGACGGAAACGGAGACGTAGCCGAGATATCGCATTGCGCTGCTAAAGCATATCTAGGGCTACACGCCCATGTCAACACGTGCAATACAGTGCCGGCACAACACTATCAACCCAAAACAGGAAATGTAGTCCCTCTCTAGCGCCGGTATGTGCCAGCCGGAAGCACCAGCACCATATCAGCAACCGGCACTACGCCCGACACTACCACTAATAGTTGTTCCCATCTGTGCCAAGCGATTTCACAGGCACTAAAGCGGGCAACCGGCACTACTCAACCGGCACTATAGAGGGACCCCTAGGGACTGTGGCAATCCAAGTCTACAACAGCAGTACCACGTCAGTGAGAACTGGTTTCGTGTTACAGGACACGGCCTGAGAAAATCGATTTTCACAGTGATTAGCAGCAGTGCAGCAGACGCCTCGCGCAGCAGATGACAACAACTCCCGTCGGAAAGCCAACATGGCGACCAGACGACAGAGGCTCGAGGACTCACAGACTTACAATACCATTCACACCAGGCCTCACACCTCAAACACTCTCGACCCTCTGCCCCCCTCCCCCCCCGCCGCCCGCGCGACAAGCCAAAAAACAAACGAACACTCCGCCACCGCCAACAGACCGCAACGAAAGAAACCACGCTCTAGCATGACCATCGACACACAAATAAAAAGGAAACCCAACCACACACGTTTACACACGCACACATGTTTTCTCCACAAATTTTGCTACTTTCATACAACAATCCAGATACCCTACGACATGAACTTTGCAAAAAGAGAAAACACTATCTACACGTGCGCGGGCGTGGGGCGGGGCGGACGGGCGGGGCGGGCGCGCAGGCAGGCGCGTGCGCGGCAGCGTAAGAATGCCGTCACGCAGCCAGCCAGCCAGCCAGCCAGCTATAGCCAGCAAGCCAGACAGACAGACAGTCCCCGCTCCTCGTGACGACATACCCTGCCGGTCAGGTCCGGCCCGGTGCACACAGGCTTGCTTACCTGCCTAACCCAACCAGGACCACACACGGCAAGAGAGCGGTGCCGAAATCGACACTTACTGCTTAATAAAATTACTAACACCTCACAATGTACGAGGGTGGCGGTGACGTCTTCGTACAAACGTCAACAACTACCGTAAACAGTACTGCGGATACCTCGAGCTAAAGTACTGTTAAACTCTTAAGGTAGATACCTCGAGGTACTCAAAGCGCCTCGACCTACTGTACACACGACTGTATATACCTCTTCCCGGGGTACAGTAGATGGCAACGACAACAGCGACGAAGCCGGCGACACCACAAGACACAACGGCAAGACACGACAGGACACGGCTGCATCATCCGTCACAAACAAGGTCAGCCTCGAGGGTCAGCATTCGCGTTCAGCCTTCGCGCCTGGCCTTCAGGGTCAGCCTTCGTGTTTAGCCTTCACACTCAATTTTTCGCGTTCAGGCGCGACACATACCCTCTCGTTTGCTTGTACGAGTTTTGTTTTCTTTCCTTTCCTACTTCGAAGTAGCTATTTTTACCGTTCAATAAATTCAATCAAGCACTATAGCATTATCCAACCAAAATACTCCGTACCGGTGATATCTAATCAAATTTCATATATTGTCCTTCAATTTCAGTTCAATTCCATTCAATCCACAATTCATCAGCTGTACTTGATGTGATACATACCTGGTGTTTCGGTTTCGTTTCTACCAGTACAACAGTACGACAACAGCGACACATTAAGCAAAAACAATACCTGGTACAATCTCAACACTAAGGGTCAGAAACGTTGGCCCATGCTGGATTTCTCACTGGAAAGAGAGATTTCCGCACAATTAACCCCTCTAGAACTGCATAACTGCGCCCAGGTTCTTGCAGACAAACCACTAGGAATTTGTGTGTTAGCACGTTTGCAAGAGCAAAAGGGGTAACTTCAGGAGAACACATAAACAGCGCCGAGTTTCATTTCCCCCTGTGAATCTCAGCCCGTCTTTCTTAAACAATGGTAGAACAAAAGCAGCGCTTGTTTTCCAAGTACGTGGCATATACCTGGTACATAGACTATACTCGTAGTTTCTTAGTATATACCAGGTACCAGGTACCTGGTATACTGTTGAACGAAGTTGTTTAGCACGGCTACCACACCTGGCACCAAATTCAAAATATAAACAACAAATCCCGGGCTGTCAAATCGAGAATTTCGCCGAAATTCACCACCGCAACCTACCAAGGTACTACAGTACCTGGTGTTACACTTTTTTCATTTGTTTTCAATTATTACCTGCCCGTCGCCCGTGCGAAGATTAACGTCGGCGCCTCTCTCCAACAGAACGGGCACCAGCGCTCCCAAGCTGTGCAGGCATGTGTAGTGAAGGACGCTGTACCCTCGGGCATCTAAAGCATTTAGCTCGGACTCTAGGTCGGTGAGCTGATCGTGTTACCGTCCCCACATGGCCATAGGATGGCCGTAGGAGAGGGGAGGTGGGAAGGGAAAGGGGAGGGGAAGTAATAGAGAGGAGGTAAGACGGGGGAGGGGCGGGGCGGGCGATGAGAGCAGGGATGGGTATCATAGAGGGCAGCGGTGGCAGCGGCGCATCAAAAGCGAGCGCCGGGGAAAGGGCCGAGAGCGAGGACAAGCATGGTAAAAATCACGAGGCAGCCGAGAACAAAGCAGATGTCATCGACGTCTTCTCTCCGAGCACGAACGAAAACAAAATAACAAAAAAAAAACAAGAAATAAACAAAAACGAGAAATAAAACGAAAAACACTTGGACCAACAAAATTGAAGAAATACAACTTCGAGAAGAAAGCCTCGAAAAAAACACAACAGACAACAGCAAGGACGGCTTGCATCACACGTGACAAGATACACGGAGATTGAAGGACGGATGTTGGTTGAACAGTCAGTCGCGCCGAATTTTGCCGAAACAAGAATAAAAACGGTCAAACAAACGAGGTGGACGGGAACACTACATAAGAAAGACGGGGGCGGCACTGTCGGCATTACATCCCCTCCGCCAAGTTTGACGTCGAGGTAATCGACGGGACTTCCCCTGTTCAGAAAACCACAGCCACCTGATGATAGAAAGAACGCCAAGGAGAAACTTCGTCGCGCCTAGCTCCATCCCGTCCACACGACACAATCACGACAACAACAGCAAAGACAAAGGTATTTCGTTGTTTAACCCAAAATAAACCGCGCCGCCTCTACGGCCTGTACCGCCGGCTAGACACGGCCGGCCCCTTCTCCAACCAGGAACAAATCAATGAACGAACAAAAACAAGACAACATCCCGAAAACCAACCCAAAACCAAACCAATTAAACCAAAAGCAAAAAAACACGAATTGTACTGAACAAAATCAACCTAACGCCAGATCAAATCGATTGAAAAACAAATAATCCTGAAAATAAAAACAATAAAAAAAGCGTAACGCCCCGCCCCGTCGCGGCCCGCCCCGCCGAAGCCCGCCCCCGCCGTCGCGGCGGGGCCGGTCCCCGCAAGCACCGCCGCCCCCTCCTTCGGTCTCACCTGTCCCATAACCTTCATCCACATCTGCTCCAACAAGCCCTCCAGCTCCGTATCTCCCAGCTCATTAAGAGCCATGTCATCCAGATCCCCTACCCCAAACCCCGACATAGACCCGCTCGTCGCACACCCCACCCGCCCCGATAAAACTTGTTGCTGTACAATGTCACTGGGCCCTCCGCAGCCTCCTCCCCCTCCTCCTCCGCCGCCGCAGCTAGCCCACGAACTACCGCGGTGCTCCGAGCATGCCGCGCCGCCGCCGTTGCTGCTACTGCTCGCGCTCGGCGGGCCACCATCCTGAGCCGCCTCCGACGCCGCAATGGTGGTGCGCGATCCCGAAATCTTGCCCAGGCGCTCCACAATGCGTATCTTACATTCCCTACCATCACAAGGCAGGAGCGGGTACCCCAAGCTATCTTCCGACGCTTGCGCCGCAACCATCGCGGACTGTCCCAAGTCCGCCGAAGCGCGCCTCCACCCGCCAGCGTGCCCCTGCCGCCCTCCGTTCGGACCGGGCAGCCCTGCCCGTCCAGCCCTACCGCCGCCGCCACCCCAAGAAGGGGTTTCCCTCCCGCGAGGCGTGCTGCTGCGTGGGATGCCTCGGCGCGCCCTGTGCTGCTGCGCCGCCCAGCCCGAAGCCATGGGGGAAGAGTACACCGTCTCGAGAGGGGCTGTGACGTTCACCTCCCCCCACTCTCGCTTGCGCGCGCCCAGCCCTTGGCTTGGGTCCTCCGGAAGCTCTTGCCAGGTAAGTCGCTTCCCCGGCGTCTTTTGAGGCCGTTAACGGTGTCGTTGTCGTTGTCGTGGTCGTTGTTGTACATGTTTGTGGTGATGGTGGTGCCGTCGTCGTCGTTGTTGTTGCCGTGGGCGTAGTCGTTGTAGTAGTGGTTGTTCATGACGGACGTAGTGGTGGTGGTGATGGGGTGATTGTGTCGGTTGTCGTTTGCAGACGCGCCGCGGGGCATAACGTTTTTCGGCGGCCGGCGCAGAGCATCGCCCGCATACCATAAGACGTGTTCGTCCAACAATTTGAGGGAAAAATTGACGATACAGTTAGAAAAGGTCCCGGTGATACACGTTAGGCGCTAACTACAATTATTAAGAACATCATCATAACACAATGTCATCAGCCGGAGTGATACGCGGTTTTAGGGCGCAGAAAAAAGACAAGAAAACGAAAGAAGAAAGGAAGGGCGAGAGGAAGTAAAGCAGCAAGGCTTTCCGCTTCTGTTTCTCCCCCGCATTGGTGTATGATACACAACCTACGGGCACTCGGTGTCTGTTCGACTTGTACTCTCTCTGACCAAGGGAGGACAAAAAAAAGTTGTGAAGAAAAAAAAGACATTTAAGAACCGAGGGTTGACAACTCTGGACAGCAGCAGCAGCAGCGGCAGTAGCAGCAGCAGTGGCATCATCGACGAAGCAACGACCAGTCTACTTGACTACGCACGCGTACAGTACACGCGACAACATCGGAGCGCAGGAAGGCGGAAAAGAGAGTCCTACCGGTTCTGCTTCGTACTACTACGTACTGCTGCATGAATAATCACCTGGTATATCGCTATTGGTATATATGTACCTTAACGCACGCTCCTTCTCGTATTACTCCCTCTAATGACGGCATTTTCGAGAATTTGACGAGGAATCCCCTGCCTCCCTCCACGTGGTAGAAATTTTAAACTATCTTTCTATTTTCCTTGCAGAAGGACTCAGGGGCGAGCGAGCCACAGCGTAGTACTGCTACATCAAAAAATGGTTTCGATCGACGAAGCCCCGCTGACAAAAATAAAATAAAATAAAAAACAGTTGGTATTGAAAAAACGGAAAATGTCAAGAGCTTGCAGCAACAAAACACGAGCGGGCGTACGGTTTAATGTATTGCCATTGGTGACAAGCGCAACACGAAGGATAAACATAAACAACGACGGCGACAACGACGGCGCCAACGACGGCGCCAACGACGGCGCCAACGACGGCCAACAACAACAACAACAACAACAACAACAACAACAACAACAACAACAACAACAACAACAAGACGGACAGACCGATCGACCAAAAAGACGAAGAGATCGACAAGAAATAAATGGTTCTCCATCGGTTTTAGTCCGACTCCACCTCACCCCACCAACCGATGGCCAGACAGACCGACCGGACACAAAGCGATCGACCAAAAGCACCCCCCACCCAAAAAAACAACGACCACAAAATGACGCGGACGAAGATGCAAAAGCACGGGAACTCCCCGATACTCACCCTAGGATTCCCGCCGCGGCTCATCGCGGGGGTAGAGATAGACAGATCGACGAAATGCAAACATACCGACAAAAATTTGACCGTTTTTCAAGGTTCACGACCGCACGCTACCCCGCCCCGCACAAAAATTTGACCGTTTTTCAAGGTTCACGACCGCACGCTACCCCGCCCCGCCCCACACAACAAGCCCCCCAAACACACCATCGCCCGGACAAGAACGAACAAAAAGCCCGGCAACTCTCCAGCGCTTACCCTAGGAGTTCCGCCGCGGCTCAGCGCTGGGGCAGAGTTGGACGGGCTGTTCGCCGGAGAGCGGTACTCGAATACATCCACGCCCACCACCCCATGAGACTGGGGGCGGCAGCGCCCGCGAGAGGTGGAGTCGAAGCCCATGTTGCTGCTGGTGCTGCTGCTGCTGCGGCGGAGACCGCCCGGACGAGGGGGTATTTGCACTCGGATGTCGACGTGTCCGGTGCCGTCGATGCCCGGTCCTGGCGGCACTCTGCACCGCAGCACGGTCTGGGACACGATTTCCGACTGCGGCGGAGAGGCGGTTTTGTTTCATATTTTGGTTTTGGTTTTGATTTTGGTTCCGGTTTATATTCGAATTGTTTGTTGCAACATGAAAGTAAATATCACAACGTGTAGGTGTTCGTGATTGTTTCCGTTGTCAGATTAATTAATGATCCGTGACGGTGCGGTTCGTTTCATTGGGTTTCGTTATGTTCCGGTTCGTTTGCGCAGGCGTGACGCAAGGGAAAATGGGCAAGGGAGAGGACGCAAGGACGGGAGGGACAGAGGGACGGAGGGAGGGGTTGAGAGGTCATGTCAGTTCGTGCTCAAACGGCATCATCGGGTAATATGTTGCATGCACAGCAGTACATGAAGCTACGCAAAGCTAACATAAAATAAGCAGGTCTTCAAGTGACGATCTTAACATTGAGCCGATCATGACGGAAGTGCGAGCAAAGGAGTGGGAAAAGCTCAAGCCTTCTCCACGAAAAAAAAAAAGCGTTACCGATGCCTGGTACAAAACGGAGCATGTCATATTCGAAAGATTTAAGCCTCGTTCCTACAGTAGGTCGCCTCGTTCCTACAGTAGGTCGATCCAGTCGTCAAAAATATGTGATTTAAAACGGAATTTCCCAGAGTAACTTCCTACGGGGACGGGAGGGGTGGGGCGGGGTCGGGGTTGGTACCTGGTAGAAAACTGGCGAGTCCTACCTGTTTTCTTTAATATAGGTCAATTCACTTGTCAACATCATGTGTGCCTTCTCTACGACACCAAAAAAATATCGTTACCGATAGCTGGTGGAAAACGGGGTATATCGTACGTACTCGAAATTTTTAAACCTCGTTCCCACAACAGTAGGTCGATCCAGTCGTCAAAAATATCAGTGTGCTTGACGACGGAATTTCGCAAAGCAACTTCCTACGGGGAGGGGAGGGGAGGGGAGGGGAGGGGCGGGGTTGTGGTTGGTACCTGGTAGAAAACTGGGCAAGTTCTACCTGTTCTTTGTAATATTGGTCCATTCACTTGTCAAAGTCATGTGCTTTCCCGAAATTTAGCGACACAACTTCCTATGGGCACGGTAGGGGCCGAGGTCAGGGTTGGTACCTGGCAGAAAACCGGGCATGTTCTATCTGAAAGCTTCAATTCGTACGCGAGCTCGAACAAAAATATGTGTGAGCACTAGCCGGAATTAGTATATGCGCTTTGTCGAATTTCACAGGAAAATTCCTATTGGTGAGGTAGGGGTCGGGGTGGGGGAACACTCGTAACACGCGATAACTATCCCACCTGTTTAGTCCTAAGACGTTTGTCGCCAAAAAAGGAAGCGGAATTCAAAATTGAGGGTTAACCTCTTCAGAGCCCCCGAACCCCTCCCTATACTAAATCCAAGTAATTTTGTCCCCAAAAACGGGTTTCCAGTTGTAAAGGGGTCAAGGCAAAACCAACAAGGACCTCTGGACCCCACGGGGGCCACACGATACACTCCGACTTGCACATCAAAACAGTTGTATGTATAGACGAGGGTACCCGAAAAATCAAGACGGCACCCCACTACAAGGTCCGCGTCCGAGCCAGAGGCGGGGGGGGCACATTGAAACCAGCAAAAACAAGGCAAAAAAAGACGTTTCTAGAGTAGTCATAGTACTGATACTGAACATCTCATCCACTACTAATATAGTTTTCATGCTGACCAGTGTGGTTCAAGCTGACCAGTGTGGTGGGGCGAGCGGGGTCGTTTTCTCTAATTTTTCGCTCACACTGGGTAGATTGGTTAGCGCTAGGGAGCAGGAGGCGGCGACAAAACAGAAACGAGCCACAGCGGCGGTCCATTGGTTTCTGCGCGCGAACCGCGCGCGTGGTGATAGCGACGACCTCTCCCTCCTCACAAAAACGCCACCCTACACAAAAATATCTCGAGTAAGGAATACGCCGCGCGCGTGGTGACAGCGACGACCCCTCCCTCCTCACAAAAACCATACCCTACACACAAAATATCTCTAGTAAGGAATACGTTTGCTCTTGTGCCTGCCCCGCCCGCTGAAAACGCCACCAACACCTACCAACACCTACCAACACCCGAAATACCCTCATTTCCAAACACTCCAGAAGAAACCAACACTAAGCACAATCCCCTACAAAGCAGTAGGTATACGCGCGCCCATCCAACTCGCAGCGAGCGCGCGACGTCGAATGCACTGTCTGAAAACCACCAACACCTTACATCCCTCCATCTCAAGAAGCGATGTATCATCTGAACTCACACCCCGTCTCATATAGCTCAATTTCATTAAAAATGCGTTCAACTTGAATATCAGCTTTATCTCAAACGCATTAAACGTCTTAATTTCACCCCAGACATTAAAAGCACATCACTCTTACGACCGCTTTGAATATATCAAAAACAAAAATCTCGCTTATCCCCACCTGAACGGGGCGGTCCGCAAAAAACACCACCGGTCCCGGCGCGCCAACTTCCGCATCCAAAGGAGCTGCCAAGCATATAAGCAGCTTTGCCCCTCCAGGGGCAAAGTCCCAAGTCGGTGAGAAGTCCACAATGCTTGCAGTCTCTCCTCCAACGCTGGACAGCCCCATGGACGAGGGGGGTCCCGCCGGGGACAGGGCAGCGGGAACCCCTCCTCCTCCCGCCTCATGATGAACTCCTGGAGAACCGGAAGACGTTGCCGCCGCGCCGATGTTTCCCCCGCCGTGCGATCCCCCCCCTGGGTAGCCCTGAGACCACGGGGAGCTAAGCTGGAGAGCTCCTGGGGGTAGGCATTCGCTGCCCCCCGCGACAGACATGCTCACTCCGATGCTGCCGCCGCCGCCACCACCACCGTGGGAGGAGGAGGAGGCGGTGAAGCAGGAGGAAGGCGGTGGGGAGTTGGCGCCTCGGCTGCTGTTGCTGTGCATGCTGTTGCTGCTCGTCAGCGTCGGCCTCTGGTCCCGCCGGGGGGGCGAGCCGACCAACGCGGGCAGTCTCCCCATGGGAGACCGGTGCGACAGTGGAGGCGACACGGGCCGGAACGGCGCGTCAACAATGCGCAGCCCCTGCAATTACAAAAACAGCATCAAGTGGCAGCCGGGGTACGAAGAGGAGAAGGCACAAAGGACGGGGTGAGGAGGCGAAAGGAGGGGGCGGGAGCGGGCGGAGATAAGATGGCGGGGGGAAGGTTAGGTGAGGGAGAGATTAGGTAAGAGGGAGGCAGGTAGGGCGGGAGGGGGGGACGGGGAGAGGGGCGCATGGACGGAAGAAGGGGCACAAGTGCGGGAGGGCACGAAAGGATAACCGAAATTTCAGTGGGCCATTTGAGTGCGAAAAGAAAAGAGACATCCAAGGGCATTCGTAGTAAACCGCGCCCACCTAACAAGCAGTGACGGTGGTGGCGGCTCTAAAACCGGACAGACAACCAAACCAGGCAACCACTCGCAAAGCGGAAAGCCGCCCACAAAAAGAAAAATGCACGGTACCTGGTGTATGTTGACAATAAAAATATCAGGCACCTGTCAAAACTAGGGTCCATACCCAATACCTTGCTGAGGCGTCCTAGCGAGTCGTAGCGAGCCAAAAGGTAAGAAAATCCGCATTCAACGGTCGAGAGGCGGGGTAAACAACAACCAACACCCTTCCACAGCGCAAACCGCAAACGAAACCGCAAAAGCGTAACCACAAAAAGCGAAGGCCAAAAAAGGCGAAACCGCACGAGAAAAACCGCATAAGCGAAACCGAAAATCATGCAAAACATAAATAAAAGCGAACCCACAAAAGCGAAACCAAAACCGAAACTAAATGCGACCGTAAAATAAAAATCAACCAAACCGGCACGCGTATGGACGCACCTGCGTGGAGCTAGGAGCAATATCTTCGCAGTCCGGAGACGTGTTGGCCCGGCGCCTCATCGGCCCAGATCCTCCATCAGCCTCGTACCCTCCTCCCCCAGCCCCTCCTACCCTCACACCGCCTCCTCCACCACCACCACTGACACCGACTCTAAGGCAGAAGCCAGCCGGTGGAGATAGGTCGGACGGCGGCATCGCCTGGCTTCCGCCGGGGTGGCTGTTTCCCTGTGAACCCGCGAGCAAGTCCTCGCCGTCAACGAGGAAAGAGCGGAACAAGTCGTTCATGTCCTCGTCCGTGTTCGAACCGTTGGCACCGCCGTTCACGTCGCCAACACCAAGACCCTCGAACTCTGGTCCAACGTAGCGGGAGGGGGGCGCGGGGGAAATAAAGACGTGGAACGGGGGTGGGTCAGAGGTAGGGAAACCTATTCGAAGCTCAGTATTGTTGGAGGTACGAACACCTTCGAACTCGACACCTTAAATTCGTTAAATACGGAGGGGGGGCGGGAGGGGCGGGGGACATAAAGATGTGGAAAGCGTGCGGAAGGGTGGGGGGGGGGGGGGGGGGGGGCTCAGAGGTGAGAAGACCTATTTGAAGCGGATAATACCGCGGTGAGAGGCACTGGGTATGTGCAGGCGTGGAAGAGGGAGGCAAGAGGGAAAGGGCGGGGGAGGGGGCGAGGCAGCCTGGTAGAAGTTGCCAAACATTGCGGGGAGCAACGAGCACATGGAGACGTGGATGGGTGGTGGAGGAGTGAGAAGGGGGGGGGGGTAGGGGTTCAGAGGTGAGCAAAGCCAAATCGAAACTACGTGAGTGCTGGTGAAAACCCCAAAACCACACACCAAATAGCGCTACACCGGTTTCAGTGCGGTTGGTTTAATGCTGCGGGGGGCATCGGGCACATAGAGACGTGGAACGGGGAGGGAAGAGGGGGGACAGGGATCTAAGCCCCATGACTTATGTGGGTGAAAAACACAGCCCAAACAGTATTATACCGTTTTTAGTGTCATTGGGGGGGGGTCCGGGTTTCAGCGTCAGAGTCAACCCGTTCAAAACTGCACCCACACTTTCGGTGCATTCTATATTTATTTAGAATTGGATAAATGTCACAGAAAGAAAAGGTTCACGAGACGCAACAATACCATCCCCCCCCCCCCACCCTCTCAACAAAGGAACAAACATCAAAACCTGTGAGATCGAAGCACACTGTTTGGGCTGCGGTTTGCTTTCACCCACGGCCCCAAGCCTACAGTCGCGTCAGAGATGGGTTTTAGAACGACGAGGGGGAGGTAGGTGGCGGGAGGCAACGCTCGCCACACGATCATACGACCAGATATTTTTTCGTACCCGGAGTTTGATTAAATTGTTTTCTCTGGAAATGGATTTGAGTTTTTGGTTTGTCAACCCCTCGAGCAACCATGTCCGTAAATCGTACGCCCTTAGCGGTACGTGAAGGGGGGGGGGGGGGGGGGGGGGGGGTACGAACGTACAATGGTTTTGCCCAGCGGTGGCATAACGATGACGTTACATACATGATATGCAGGTGCATTCCGCTTAGAAAGGCTAAAAACCTCCCCGAAACAATCAAAGCGGCGAAGCTGTATGTAAACAGGTTAAATGCAGGTGCGTTCCGCTTAGAAATGCCGGAACATCTCCAAAGGAGCAACGGTTTACGTATGTGTGCATACCGAGGTACACACTCAGTCATTTGCCTACAATAGTACAAACAACACGAAAGTGCTGCGTCCGAATGCCCAGGGGGCAACGAGAGAGCGAAAGAGACATCCAAAATGACGCGAGCTAACGCGCGGTGTCGCTGTTTATGCCGTTCTACTGTACGCTATGGCCGGAAATTTAATGTGTCAGTAAATAAACATGGACACCTCAATGGTAATTAGATTTCCGTCCAGACGGCATGTCAAGTACCGGTAACTCAAGTAACCCTCTTCTGCCTGACCGCATTCGCGAAATACAGGATTCTGGTACAAACGACAGAGGCGTCACCTTCGTCCCTGCCTTCCCTTATTCCCACGCCACCTTCCTTCTTCCCTGCCTTCCCTATCCCCTCACCTAAACCACCGATATCATCAGCAAACCCGCCAGAATTCAGGGCCGCCGCCGCCGCTTGCTGGTGGTGGGCCTCCATGCCCTTCTTCGTCTCCCAGAAGGCCACATTCGACCCCGGTCCCCCCTCTCCTCCCACTTGGCGACTATCCGGTGGGGAAGGCATCGACGCCCTAATACCAGCGACGTCCCCCCCGTGCCCATTGCCTCCTCCTCCCCCAACTCCTCCATTCATCGCGTACATCTCATTGCCGCCATTTCCACCTCCCGCCCACACGGTGTTGTGCACAGCGGGACCTCGCGCGTCCTGCGCGCCTCCTCCCCCACCGCCAACGTACCTGTTGCGCGCGCCCGGCGCCACCTTACCAGAACCTCCAACCCACCCTCCTCCACCACCCTCGTTCGCACCAACTAAACCTCCACCGCCTCGGAAAGAACCTTCTTCCTGCTTCACCGAGGACGACACCGTTACTAGCGACAAGCACTTATCACCCGAAGTTGGTGACGACTGACCGGAGTTATCAGAAGTCGGCACCACCGCAACAGATGAGGCCGCCGCCGCAGCAGCAGCAGCTCCCGCCACCGCCGCCGCCTGCGCCGCCAGATCCTCCCTACGGGACTCCCGGCGTGAGGGCGGTAGAAACAAGTTCCCATCGCGGGGGAGCTGGGTACCCCGCCCTCGCCAACACTCTTCGCTCGTTAACGGTCGCGCTACGCCGGCCGCGCCGAAGGGGCTGCGCCGGGCGAACCCTCGCGCTTCCTCGTCGTCGAGGTAGTGTACGAGCTGGTCACCCCAGGTAACATTCTGGTGTCCACCGCCACCACCGCCACCTCGACCTCCAGCTACGCCGCCTCGGGAGGTGCCGTTGGGGGCCACAGACGGAGGTTCGAGGGCGTACCGGCGTCGCCAAAAGCAGGCGGACCCAGAGCCGCGTGAGGAGTACGAGTTGACGGCGTGTCGCCCGTTCACCTTCATCTTCACCACGTCCTCCCGGATCTGCACACGGGAAGAATTCTGGTTGGTATATTATTGTTGCGTTTATAGTTCATAGCATATGTTCAAATGTTTTGGGAGGGGAATGCGGGTCGGGAAGGGGGGTGATGGCGATAATCATGGACCTCGCTCAAGCTTTCACAGCAAGATATCACAATAAATAAAGATTAAATAAAAATTGGAAAAAAATTAAACAAAAATAAATAAATGAATAAATACATAGAATCCGTACGTTTATCTATTGTATGAATATGATACGATACCGAATCTATCGGTACGATAGTACCAACACGATGTGAATATACCTGGCGTGATGTATGATCGTATTTGCGGATTTACGGTAATTCAGAGGGTTGGTTGGTTGGCTGTCGCGAGTTGTCACGAGGCGGAACGGAAGTTCTTGCTTCTTTAGCGTTCCCTCTTTGGCCACGGAGAAACACATCACGCGTCCCATTCACTACGATTTCGATACCATACACACAAACAATAAAAAAACATTCATGTATCATACGTCGTGCACTTCATACACTATTCTGCTAACAATAACAAGACTGGCTTGTCTGTCTGACAGACATGCTGCCACATGACAGCAGGAGTGTTCCGACCGGCCTGCTCGTTCTCGCCGCGGAGTATACGTACCACAGCAATATTATCATACCACTCGTACATTACATTCTACTGTAGGTCTGTAGACTGTAGACTTTACGTGCATCTGTCTCCGGCTCTATAGGCAAAGAGCTGGAAAAAACATGCCAAGTAACCTTACAATTTTACACAAACTACGCGAAGCAAATGCCCCCCCTTCCAGACCCGCGTCCGCGAAAACTCGTACAAAACCCGAGATATCATGGAAGGCCTCGGGGCAAGCCCCGGGCGGGCTAGTCTTCGTTCTCGGGCAGGCAGGCCAAGGGCGCTGACGTCACCTGGAGCCGACGGTTGATTTTATCACTATTAATAAATCCTCCTCGGAAGAAAGCGTAACTTCGAAAATAAACAGACCTAGGCGATATTTTAGGATATTCGGATACGTAGATACGTATTGCGCTACGTATTGCGCTACGCTCAAAACTCTCCAGGTGCTCTTACCATACGTGTGATACATATAAATATATATACTCAACGCGAAAAGCAATTAACGCGAAAAGCAATTAACGCGAAAAGCAATCTGAAGCCACATAATACGATGTGAAAAAAAACGGGGTAAATCCACCAAAACGCGCGTCGGAACTCAGGATACCAGGAACAAAGTAAAACGCTATCACATTTCGTCCGGAGGACGCGAAGTACACACTTACAAACGTAGATATTATGCATTCATCAAATGAATATTGTACCGGTATAACGGTGTACGGCCAAAACAACAACAACAACAACAACAACAACAACAACAACAACAACTATTACCAGTATCTTGTTCCGTGGCGTGCTGCGCTTGCGATGCCACTTTCGGAGAGGAGAGGCCATCCGCAAAAAAAAAATACAAGCGGAGCACTGCCGTCCCTGTAAGTGAATATCTCTGAAACAACCCAACAAACAAAAACTTCGCCAAAATCGCCGGCTTGCAAGCCAGCCAGAAGCCGGGGCATCCTCAAGCCGGACGGACGCTGGAACATCCTCGCAAGTGCGCACGTGCAGCTAGGGAACCGGGGAGCGAGTGGGCCCTGCCAGCAAGTACGCATGTACCCAATGGCAAACTTCCAGGATAACCACTGCCCTCACTCTTAATTGCACCGCCCTCGATAATCGTGTTCTTTCAACTTTACACTTTAATTTTTATCATCGATACTGCTTTAATTATTACTCAGTATGTCGCTGCTGCTGCCGCCTGTTTTCTGTTTTATTAATCACGCCTATCTCCCGTCTGTCTTCACGACAACGAACCACCAACCACCACGCGGCATCTCCACGCTTCCTTGTTTTTCCTTTCCTTTCCTTTCTCTCCTTTTCTTTTCTTTGTTTCTGTTTTCCAATTGACTTGCGTCTGTCGTGCGCATGCGCAGCGATAGGTACTTCGTGTAATATATACGTGGTACTCTCTCTTGGGTGGCAAGCGGTATAGTCGGTTTTTCCAGGCGCGAGTAGTGAGACGTATGCACCAGCATGGACCTGGCATATCGTAGGCTGACTCCCCATTTCACTTTTATATGTTCCTGGTGGAGGCATGAATTGCGTCATCTGTGATATATGCGTGTACCACCTTTGTTTGTGTTTTTTCCCTGGGGTATTCCTTAGCTGTAGAGTGACTGGAGCCTGTCCTGTGACCACCGACTTGATTATGCGAGTTAACGCGAGAACACAACAACACCAACATCAACAACAACAACAACAACAACAACAACAACAACAACAACAACAACAACCTCTCTAACGCATGACATTATGTAACACAATGACAACATGGTGATATTGAATGATGTGTTTGATGGCATTCCATCTTCCTTGTTTCTTTCGTGTCACATACATTACAAGGGTATACGGCGGTAGAGTGTTGCGCGTGTATGCGTATACATTCAAATTTCACAATTGTTCGTATGCGTGTTGTACATACAGAGGACACCCAGATGTGATCGATAGACAATACAAATACAACCTACGCAATGCATACGTCATCTGAAACGAGTAGAATATACTCCTGAAGAACATACGCTACGCTAAGCTACGCGATATGCGATACTAGTGTGATACGCGATATGATACAATACAATCTCTATACGTTACATTGCGATAAGGATTACCTGGTACCTGGTACATCAAACCTGGGACAGCAGAATCCCGATGGATCCCGAGGAGCCCAAAGTTGCGATGAAATGACGCACTAGATCCATGCATCAAATATCTAACTTGCTGTTGCAAAGGCGTCTGTTCTGGAGAGCCGCCGAGGAAGATTCCCTGCTGCTCTACCTTTAAACACTAGCCAACACTGTACGAGTATCAACAATCAATATAAACATATTACTATCAAGAGTTTTGGGATAGCGCTCACTGCTGTAAATATCAACATACTTTCGAAACATTTGATATTTTTGTAAACTACTCGTACTGCAGTCAGGGAAAAGCAGCCGCGGCAACCACCGGTTGCCGCGTGTTCGGGAGGGGGGGAGGGCAACTAAAGAAGCTGTTACTGCTGCTAGCGGCATGCGCCAGCGCCTGAAAAACATGGTTACCTATTTTAGTGTACCCGTATAGAAACATTGAGGATGCGGCGGGCGGTACACGTCGTTTAAAACGTAAACCACGACGCAACGATTTTATGGCCAGCTCTAGAGGCCAGAGGGTTTGCAACCTAAAGTCAGAGAGGGTTGGTTGGTTCCGACGACATCCAATTTTCTGTGGTTTCCAGTCCTTGGGGGGGGTCGGAGTGAATATCGCACTCTACCGCTGAGTCGCGACAATAAATAAATACCGGTACTATTAATATGTGAACGACATGATATTTACAACAGCAATTGTGTGTTTCATCCTGGTTTTCGTGCAACAACGCTGCTGGAAAAAAAATAACTACCAGGTACTTCAGGCTCAACGGGCACAACCTGCTGCGCACCCCTCCCCTTCCCCCCCCCCCCCCGTCCCCCTCTCGCGAGACTTCGCGCTCGTCTGCTCCATCACACGAGCATGCTTGCCAAACGTGAACCTGCCGGTACTCGAAACGAAACTAGTTTTACCGAAAAAAAAGTGTGCTGCACTTGGGACCTCGTTAGGTTTTGGTCCTTTCCCTTACGACCCCAATCTTGACACCTTGTGAAGCAGAAACTTCTCTGAGGAGACCACAGGTGAAAACAAAAAAACGCGGCAAAAAAATGTTCGACGTCTTCTAGAGGCCCATGATTTCTTTTTATATTATACTGCCGCCATTGATGATTGCTAACGGTAAACGCTGAACAATAATGAATGTTGATTGGATAGAATGACCGGAGTCTTCGTCAGCGTTGGGGCTCACCCTGTTCGATCCCTGCGCCGCATTGCGCTTCACGTAGTCGATTCCGTCGTGTTTAAGCACTCTTACTCGGTCCTGTTTAATGGACACGATCCGATCGATGTACGAGGGAAGCACCGCAAAAAGAAGGCGTCATTTAAAAGAGACGGAAAAAGGAAAGGAGGAAGAAAGGGTGGGAGCCACCTCTGTAGTCTACCGTGCACCACCGGTACTGCTGCTGTTGTAGAGCAGCGGTATGATACCTCGCCCACAAGTATCCATGTACCCGTAGATGTATGATGTGGTGATGAGATATGATGCATGCATGTGTGCAAGCAATGTAGACGCACATACACACATAAACGTAGGGGGGGGGAGGAACCGGAGGAAGCAGAAACAGAAAAGTCAGGCGACAAGAAATCAGAAATAATCATGGCTTCGCGTGCACACACGACAGAGAGTGACAAACGAACGCGAAGTAAGCGAGAATAATCATGGACTTCGATCGAACGAACGAGCATACAAATACAACGCAGGCAAAAAATCCACAAATACATCTCAACAGCAAAGTAGAGAGAGAAAAAAACGCAAGGACAGGGACAAGTTCCCCTTTTGTCTCGCGCAACGCAGGCACGTTGTGCGATGTAATACGACTTACGCAATATCATACACACGAGCGTACCCGATGCTAATGGTCAGACATTATCTTGAGGAAAGGAGAGCGCGATCTAAGACAGCAAAAGGCCAAAACAAAACCACCGCACACAAGCTTCAAGGTTTTAGTGATGGCTATCGCCAAAGAGCATATGATTTGATTTCCAAAAAAATAAAACATCCTCTTTCATCTCTAAAAAGTACAAAAATATGGGGAACGCGGAATCATTAACTTGAAAACTGAAAGGTATGCCGCATCTTCTAGCTCAATGTTCTTCGCAGAACAAACGTGCGCATCGGAAATTGCGGGAGGGGGGAAGGGCACCGCCCCGCCGAGCCGTGACATATCAACCTCTCGCGCCCCTTCGTGGGGGCTGCTGTAATACCGCACGCGATGAGGCAGTCTACGCCCTGTGTTTTACGCTCGAAATTCTCCTGCTTTTCTATATATGCAAGGGAACGCACAACATCTAGGACAGACCTCTTCGGTCAACAACTTCCTACTCAAATCCGCGGACCCTGTGCACAACATTGAAAGAAAAGATGAAATACTTGTCGCAGGTGATGGAACCACAACACACAACCCAACCAACACAAATCGCTGTGCTCTGGCGCGCAAAGACATGCTTCCCTTGGGGAAGGGGGGGGAAGTGCATGCTCGACGAGGCATCCACTATCGAGGGCCTTCCTGTTGTGCCTGCCTAGTTTAGCCTGTTCGGGCGATCGCTTTCAGCAACTGCAATCGGCGACCACAACACAACCCCATTAAAAAAGTGGGACTTTTATATTTGCAATTTTTTTCTTTTTGGAAAAAGCAACCCAACTCACCTTTGAACACAGGTACACGGTCCCGTTCGAGATGCCCTCCGCTGGCAAGACGTCGGTTCGTACGAGCCCGAACTTAAGAGGGTCGGAGAGAATGAGCACCACCTCCTCCTTGTTCAAGCGTCGGCACCTGGCAACGTGTCTGAAGCACCCAGGCCAGTTTTGTGCCGCGTCGTCCCCATCTGGTGTTTGATCGCCGGCGTTTCCGCCGGTCTTACTGCTGTTGTTGGAAAGCAATTGCTGCATATTTAATCACTGCCTTTAGCTGAAGCGCGCTGATTTTGCACGGGAAACGCACGTGGTGGCCTCGCAAATGAGCTTTCTTGAGGGACGTAACACGGTGCTTTTTGCCCTTTCGCGCGGAAGTAGGCTAGCTCTCTAGGTCGAGCAGACTAAGGGCGATTTTGATTGAGCAAGAAAGCGCGCATCATGGAAAGCTGAAAGCATGCTTTGGATACCCCTGTCCCCTCTCGAAACGATAATAAACACGCTTTCATATCATTGAAATCTTTGTGATGGACGAATACCAGAGGAATGAGGAATACCAGAGGTGCAATAATTGGCTATAGCTTATAGCTGCTCCATAGCCGGCAGGAACAGCGTCCGGTCCTTGTCTGAAGGGAGACGCAGCGTTGTATTTCCCGGGGAAGCTGTCGCCCACGATCTTGTGCAAGCGATCGACTCGCTTCGACCCTCAATCCTGAGGAGTCGTCCGATGTTCACAGAAAGCCAACGGTTTTATTATGGACCGTACCAGCTTTGCTCAGTATCAAGTCAAGGCCAGCACCGGGCAGGGCCGAACAGGATCTCAGTCCACGACTGCGTCGTACGATAAAAGATTCGGTTCCCTAGGTACCAGCGGTGTTAATGGCGCCGGTGTGAACGGCGGCAGCGTAGACGGACAGCAGGGACTCTCAAGCTGGATGCCCGGCAAGCTCTCAGTGTGCACACAGCAATGGCGCGAGGTACGTACCACACTAAACTCAAGTCAATTGTGAGCACCTCAGAGCCAAGTCTCCGGACAGGACATGGGTTCACTCAGCGGTATTGGTGGTACCCTCAGAGCACGAGCGCGGGACACCGTTCAACCGACACCATCGAAGCTTCCCGTTGCCGTGGTTGCCGCCCTCATTGCTGTGAAGTGTTCCCACACGGGGACCCCTGCCGCTGCTGTTGTTTCTCCCTCCTGCCTCGCCGACATGCTGAAAAGAATACCCACCAGAATCTCAACGTGCTGTCGTATGATACCTGGTACTGGATAGCAATAGAGCAGCTGCAGCGCAAGCAGCATTGTCGTGGCAGCATTCAATCGCTTTTAGATCGTCATCTCAACATGCAAGCCTAGATTCTACAACCGCACGGGACGAGAGACGCAGGAGACATACGCTCGGCCCTTTCGCTCCCTTCGAGAGACCCTCTTCTGCTTCTCCCGCGCCACTCTATCCGCGCGCTGGTAAAATGATGATAGTGTTGGCTCTTTGGCACGATTTCCGATTCCCGGTGATTTCTTTCTCCAACCCAACCTCATGATGAGCTCGATTCCAGTGATGTTCTTTCTCCAACCTTCGACCCCGACCTCCCACCTCCGTTCGACTCGTAATGGACGATATGATAGACAATGACCAACATGTTCCCTACTACTGCTGTACCCGGTATACGCCCTGATACTGGTGTACCGGTATGTACACGCCATCGTCAAACACTCGACGATAGCATGGGTCATGACCGGTAACGCAAATATCGTACCAGGTACATACCAGGATACCACGCACGGGTATCATGCACCACTTATTTGGACTAAATTGTAAGGACCGTATTCGTTTTCAAGTTACTTAAAAACTATCCTTACATTTACGTCCCAATAGTGTTGTAAATAGCGCTGTTACGACCCATCGTGCTGATGCCGCTGTGTTGTGGTTCTTGGCGTACAGGAGAAGGAAGGAAGCAGCGGGGGGCGGCTATCGTCCATGTCGATGTCGGTGGTGATGGGAGCGGGCACTCTCAGCCTCAGCGACTTGCAGGACTTCCTAGCGAAGGAGGTGCTGAAACTCACTGGCCAGGCGGCGAAGGAGCTTGAAGCTGTGCTGGCGCAGGTGAACGTTAGAAAACCAAAAAACATCGCCGACACCGGAAAATAAGCAGTAATAACGCCTCTTCCTTAGTACACCCCCCTCTCCTAACCCCGAACTCTCGACCCCCGCTGAAAAGGGGTTATACATATTTGGTCTACTCGTACAGCAGCCCTAAGTGCCTATGGTGTTATATGAAGCGATGTTGAGATAGCACACCTTGTATGCATGTGTGGCCTGTTTCTCCGTTTATCTAAGCTCACTGTTGTTGTGCTACAATGACGACGACCGGTTACTGCGGCAGACGTTGACCCTACGCGTATGTAGGTACGCGGCCAAGCGTGTATCGGGGAATGGTCGTGCGGGGTATTGCATCATCACTGCTGCTGTATAATACGAAGAAGATATGAGGGTCCCCCACAGTTAATTTCGCTCGCGGCAGGCAGAAGCGGCAGTTTCGCACGATGTATTCATAATACGACACATAGTGCTCTGCGTGGCGAGGCAACACGCGTGTCAAGCAAGCCAGCCGCCGCTTCTATAGGCTCTCCTGCGATCTGAGATGTGTCATACCACGATATCGATAATCAATCGATCTTCATGGTGGTTACCGCATCGCTGGCAGTCAGCATCTTCGGTAGTTTCAGGGGTGTTTTGATACTTTCAGTAGCCATCGTGAAAGCGCGAGTAGTTGGCAAGACTCGATGAAAGTCGACAAGCAATGAGAATGTTGAACCTTCTGCGCGATAAAAAACAGGCATGTGTGTACGAGACACCGGGGGTGGAACTGATAGACTCGGTACTACCCGTAGCTGTCAGCAGGCAACAACGGGCCTGTAACCATGGCTTGTTCAGAAGATCGTTGAGTGTAAAATGTCTACTGCGATTTGAACTGGAGAATAAAAGTAAGCGACGATTACCAGAAGGAAAGAAGAACTAGAAACGCCGGAAGCGGAAACGCGAGGCTAATTACAGCAAGCCTTCGTGAGGTTGCGGTGGAGTTTGGTACAATATCCGACAACGAGCTATTTACAGCAGTACTTAAGAGTGGTTGATAGACGCGCCTCATCCAAGCAATGTGCAGCAGAATGGCACTAAGGGCTATTCGAAGCAGGATGTGCAGAATGCGAAGCATCTCCGTTCTTGAAACGGGTGCAGGTATCAACGAGGGAAGACGGGTTCGAGGATAGCGCGTCGAGCCGAGTCATCCCACGATAAAGGTTGAACGTTTTAGGCCAGGTTGATCCTCAAGTGGGCAACCACCGTTTTGTCTGGTGCTTTTAGGAGTATGTTGTAGGACTGGGGCTTTGGCGTGTTGGTCGGGTTGCGCAAACGAATGCCTTCGAAGCCATGTTTCGGGTGAGGTATTGAGCTGCTCCTCATGTTGGAAGCTATGAAAATCCTTAGAAACTTCTGCTGCACCCCTACCATGGGATGGCTCAATCAACGACCAGGTACGGAGGCCGCAATCCGCCTGCGGCTACGGCCCTCCCTGACCCTAACGCCAACCCCAGCTCCACCTCATCCAAACCCTTGCTACACTGCCATGGCATGCAGTAAATCAACCACCCCCACCTATACACGCCTTCACAAGGAGGTAGTCTAGAAGGCGAAAAAACGTGTTACAGCTGCATCGGCCGTCTTTCAACCCTGCTAGGCATATCACACGTCCGGCTGTGAACCAACCCCTTCGGGGCTTCATAGGGGAAACATGTCGGTAGCACACGACGTATGCTGCATCGGTTACACGATACAGCCTTGGCTACCAGGGTAAAGGGTGTGTCGCAGCTGCAAATGAAGGAGCTGTACGAATCGCGCGCAGCTTTTTTGTGGAACTTGTTTTGCTCACGATCTTCCTAGACTCTCAATCCTGATCAGATGCCACTCGGTTTTTGGTCGCTATACATGGGGGTTCTTGTATGGCGCCAGTACAAGTGGCGTGAGTTGAGCGCGCGCCCTTCGATATACCAGCAATCCCTTCATGCACCCTTGCACTCGTCATGGAAATCGAGAACAACAACGATACATACCGCTCTAACCTCCGCAGCCATCTGAGACCCGCTCTACCCCTCCACCCTCCCCCCTCCCCCCTCTGGCCTCCTCTGCAACTCGTGTTGTAGGTGGGCTCGCAGGACGCGGAGGAGGCGCGGATGCGAGTGGTCGGCGAGGTGCTGACGGCGGTTGAAATGGCCTGCGACGCATGCGTGAGGCAGGAGAAGGAGGGCAGAGACCGCTACCTCTCGACCATTGACAACACCAAGGTGACAGGCTGGTATATTTTATTAAATGTGTGGACCGATATATACCGACCGACATATCGGAAGACTGACTGACCGACCGACCGACCGACCGGCCGACTCAACACGCCATTTTTTCATGCCGAAAGCCGTCCGGATCATTTTACTTATTTCTCCCTAGCTACCTCTCGACCATTGACAGCGCCAAGGTAACCGACCGATACCGACCGACTGACCCGAAGACTGAGCGGAAGACTGACTGACCGGCCGACGTATTCAACACGCCGTTTAGTTTTGTGGAAAGCCGTCCGGATTTTCGTGTTTTTTTTTCCGTCCTGATGACCGACGGGCTGCTATTTGCTTCCAGACTATTTGGTTACCATGTACTTCATGTAAACATGAACAACTTTAAAAAACATGAAATGTACATGAAGGGTAGGATCTTGATTTTTTCCCCCTTTTTTTTGTTTTATTGCTCTCATCTCTCGGTACGGGTTTAGCGATTGCCCTTGTTTTGCTGGCGACAAGGGAGTGATGGTTTTCGGTCCATATCTACTGATGATAGCGGGGAGGGAAGGAGGGGTCGTGTCTGTTGTCTTCCCCTCCCCCCCTCTGTCCAGATGCCTCCGTCGACGCTACGAACTAGTTCGTTTTTGTTGTCGCTGTTGTGATCGTTGCCGTCGTTGCCTTCTTCGTGGGGATCGGCGGCGGACCTACCAGCCAGTTTCCAGTTGATTGTCCCGCGCTGCGATGGCCATCTGTGGTGTTGTCGAGAATGATGGCCGGGTCTCGGTTAATGAGGGGTCGGCCTCCTTCTGTCCGAACTCCACGTCGCCTCCTGTCCCGAGAGATTGACATAAGGGGTCGTCGTTTCGTTCAATTGTTCAATAGAATCGGCAGGAGGCTGGTAGTTAGTCCGTGCGGTGGTTTAGCAATTGGACATTTTGATATTTCGTTCGATATTTTCCGACACAGCAATGCGCGACACCACATACGATTCTTCGTGGGGGAGCCAGGGTCAAAAATGTTGTTTGAGGTAGGGTGTGTGCCTTACTGTACACATGTTTCAGTTTGTTTGTTTTTCTGTGTTTTTCGTGCAAAAATTGTCCAAATTAAGTTGGGCCGATTTTTCACAGCTCCCAAATTATTAAGCGCTGACGCGTTCCTGGCTGAAGTTTGTAAGCTCTGGACCGATTGTGTCAAAGTTCGTGAGTCCCTATAACTATGTAGTGAGGCCATCTCTTGTAATGGCGTACCCGAAACAGAAAATGAGCTTGATTTTCGGACGGCAAAATCAGGCGGGCAGACTCGGATCGACGACCCTTACAATAAACCCGAATTTATAGACTGTTGAACAAAGTTCTCGCGAAACAATCAACACCGGCGATCGCTCGACCACGTACATACTCGCACGAGTTCGCTGCAGCAGAGCATCTCAGCGCACACATAGATGAAGCTTTGTAGGTGGGGCGAGGGAAAACACGCCGTGTGCGCTTTACGCGAGGAGGGCTGTCTTCCCCCTCGCTCCCGTCGATCTCGTGCATCAACGACATGTCGCAGACGGTGGCTGTCCTCGTCCTCGACAAATACAAGTAGCAGTAGTGCGTGTCTCTTTTTTTGACGAATGCTGCAATCGCGACTGCGAGGAGAGTGTCTAAGGCTTTCGTGGTCGTCATCATCACTATCCGATCCCATCGGCACGTGGTGAGGCCTGAAGTTTATGTCAGCGGACAGCGGGACACAGCAGCAGCAAGAGTACGCCCATGATACGTGTGTTGCGTGCTCACAGCAGACAGATAGATGTGTGCCTGATGCGTGTGTTTTGTGTTTTGTACTACTACAGCAGTACTAATACTGTTTTCGAGTTGTTACCAAGCCTGTTGCCTGCCATGACATGCGTTAAACCAAATCCGGATGCCGTTTTCAGATGGGGATTTCATCCGAAAATGGCCCCCCTTTTTTTGCTGGAGGCCGATCCGAAAACGATACCCGAAAATGGAAGCCTGAAAAATCGCCATTTTCGGGTCTATAAGATAGCCAAACAGGATTTGGGATCCGAAAACGTTTACTTTCTGGTTCGGATACGCTTGTTTCAAAGAGATGGCCTGATAGTTTGGCCGATTTTTCGATATCCGTTGGTTATTTCGTTGTAGATTACCCTTGCCGTTGAAAAAACTACCGGCAAGCTTTTTCTCGACCCGCGGCAGCGTGGCACCAACAACCTATGAATGCAGCCCGTAGTACCGTCCCGATGTGTATTGATACTGCGGTGCACACATCATTTTGAACTTGTTTTCTTTCCATCTGGACTCTTTTGTTTTAGCCTCTTTTGTGACCACGGGCTACGAATAGTTTTCGAGGGAATTAGTTATTAAGAATGTGAGATAATCAACACCATCATCGCCATGATCATTATTATCATCATGTTTACAATCACCATAAGCTTTCTCATGATCGTTCTCATCATCGTCGTCAGCGTTGTAATGCGTTGTTCTCGCTTGTCTGTATCTCTCTACGTTGCGGCGCTCGGCAGGCTAGTATCCTGGAGCTAAGCCGCAAGCTCGGCATACCCACCCCGGCGGAGGGCGAGGTGACGGACGAGTTCTTCTACGGCAACGAAACGGTACGTATCCCGCCGCTCCCCCCGACACGTGGTGGTTGCTGTTGGTAACGGCGATGGTGTTGGTGTTGCGGTGGTAGTTGTTGTCTTTTTGGTCGGTGTCGTTGGTGCTGGTGTTGGTGTTGTTTGTTGTTGTTGTCGCCGTTGTTGTTGTGGGTGTTGTTTCGGCTCTCGTTTTTTTGTTTGATTTTGGTTGTTTTTTTCTCGCCAAATGTACGTACATGCGGAAAGGTTTTTCCCCGCACCGACCCATCTGATCGGTCGTTTGCGCAGTCGATCGGGCGAAGAGCTATCTCGTGCGACCGACCATCTGCCCGTCCGGCCATCTGTCCGTGCGGCTGATTGCGTCGCATGCTTTGTGGTATCTGCGTCTCTTTTCCCACGCCCCTAGGCACGCAAGAGAAAAGGGGGGCGCGGACGGCGGCTCGATCGGTTAGATTGGTCCCTGCCACAGTGCTATTTTGAGTAACGATCAGCCTGGCAATGGAGAAATATCCGCAAGGCATTTCTGACCCGCCAAAAAAGCACTCAAATACGTGTACATGATGCATATACCGGTAAATGTACTTGCCTCGTCGACTATTTAGAGTCTCTCGGCTCTTCTCGGACTGTCTCTACCCCCTCCTCCCAATACCTCCTTTTAACCTCGGCCTCCGTCGTCCCCTTCCTTTTCGTTACGTTCGTCTTTCCCCTCCTCCTATCCTTCTGTCTCGTGTGTTGCCACTACACGCGCCCCCCGAAATACCGCGCTTGTTGCCCTCGCCCAGCTGGACACCCTAATCGACAAGCTTGTCAACCTCGAGACAACCCTAGAGTGTCTTACGACACAGCAGAACGACCGCAGCAGGACGGTGGATAGCCTCGTCAAGGAAATGGAAACCATCAACACCAACATGGACCGAACACCGGAGGTGGGCTAAATTGTTTGTTGTTGTTTTTTTTCACCTCTGGTAGTTTGTGGACGTGGGGGGTTCCCTCTGGACGTCGGGCGATTTCATTGGTGGCGAGGGTGGGCTCCTGGTTTGTTTTCACATCAGCCGAGATTGGCTAGTTTATTTCTTCTTATTTTGTCCTTGTGTTTTGCGCATGTGGAGCTTCGCGGTGGGCGCAGGTTGGTTTCGCTAAAGGGGTGGGGAGGAGAGAGAAGAACTCCTTCCTGCAGTTGGCTTTCGTCGCTGTAATCATCTTCATATATTTGTTAGGTTCGCTCTTCTATCCGTTTGCCGTTTCCCTCAGGTTTAAGGGGACAAATATTTCGGCAGTTGGAATCAAACCCGGACAGTTCCCGATGAGACTAACAGGGCTGGCTTGGCGTATGCTTCATCTTGTCGGTCCTTCCTTCCTTCCTTCCTTTCCTTTCCTTTTGTCGCCTCTTCCTTCCTCCCTGCCTCCCTCCCTCCTTCCTTCATTCCTTTCTTCCCCCCCCTTCCTTCCTTCGTTCGTTCCTTCCTTCCTTCCTTCCTTCCTTCCTTCCTTCCTTCCTTCCTTCCTTCCTTCCTTCCTTCCTTCCTTCCTTCCTTCCTTCCTTCCTTCCTTTTCCCCCTCTTCCTCGCTCCCTCCTTCCCTCCCTCGTTTCCTTTCGTCCTTTTGTCGGTCATCTCATTCGCCCCCCGGCCCCCCGCCCACTCTGGCCCCTCCATACCATGACATTTCTATTTGCGTCGAGCAGCAGGGGGAGTTCGAAGAGTCGGGTGGCCCAGAGTGGGAGGGGAAGGAGGGGTGGGAGCTGTCGGAAGCGCGCGTGGAGAAGCTTAGGGGCCGCCTGGCGACCCTGCGCGTTCTTAAGTTTGAGCGCGCGACGGAGATGGTGGGGCTGGTGGTGGGATGCCAGAAGCTGTTCAGGCAGCTGGGTCTTCCGGAGACAAACCCGCTGCAGACAAAGGTGAATTATCTGACTCACTCACGCCGCAACCGGTGTCGATCCTACCGATCATTTTTTGTTCGTCCTGCGAAAATGGTCCGTCCCATCGTATTTCCAAATCTTGACGTTTATGTATATCCTTTTTTTAACACGCTGCATAAATGGTTCCATACCAATTCCAAGTATTGTACCGTTTAAAACCCTTTTTTACAGCTTCAAAAATGACGTCTTGCTAGTTCCAAGTAGTTTGCCATTTAAATCATACTACCACTGCAAGAAATGATCTCATTACTCGTTACAGGTCACAAGTACGGTTGTCCCCAAAAGCATGGGTGCAAAGCTAAAGAGATCGAAGGCTACAGATGATGATGTCAACCATTGGTTGCTGGATTTTTGTGGGTGGTGACATGCGGCGTAACCTCTTCACGGTGGTGTATTCGCGGACAAAGTTGTTGTTTTCCGATTGGTTGCAGCGCCTGGGGGGGGTACATGCGGCGTAACCTCTTGAGTATGTCTTGACACGGCTCCCCACGATTCTCGGGTTAAGTGTTAGTTCTCCGATTGGTCGCGCCGGGGGTGATATGCGGCGCAACCTGTTTTACGATTTTTTGATTCCGCACGATTCGCGACAAAGTTATTGTGCTCCGATTGGTTGCTGCCCCGGGGAGTAACATGCGGCGTAACCACTTCGTGATTACTTGAAACGGCTCAGCAAGATGTAGGGACAAAGTTGTTGTGCTCCGATTGGTTGCTGTACCGGGGGGGTGATATTTGGCGTAAGCTCTTCACGATCAGTTGAAACGGCTCGGCGAGATTTGCGGACAAAGTTGCTGTGCTCTGATCGGGTGCTGCGCCGCGGAGTGACATGTGGCGTATCCTCGTCACAATGACTTGAAACGGCTCGGCGAGATTTGCGGACAAAGTTAAAGTGCTCCGATTTGGTTGCTGTACGGGGGGATGTCATGCTTGAACGGCCCCGCACGGTTCGCGGACAAAGTTATTGTGCTCCGATTGGTTGCTGCGCCGGGGGTTGACATGCGGCGTAACCTCTTCTCTATGAGATGAAACGGCTCCGCACGATTTTTCACGGACGAAAGATTTTGCTCCGAAATTGTTCCCCACGGTTGGATTGTTTTTGTAGAGCGATTGGTAGGTGATATTTATTTCAGGAGGGTTATGAAACCCTTTAAAAGTTTCTGCGCTGGCGTTTCGGAGACGAACTGTTTGAAATTGATCTGAATATGGTCATGTTTTTTCGCTGCAAGCAGGAAAAGGGTCTATTGTGGAGATTCGTGTTGTTGGGCCAAACGTTATGGGAAGACGAATCTTGATCTTGCTCTGTCTCCACATTTTCCATTTCCTACCTATTCAAGTAATGCTCTTGAAAATATTGAAGATGGTTGGCCTCTTGTAGGACGAAACTTAAAACAATAAAAGAGGGAAGAGGGGGGGGGGCATCCCTTGGGTTCTGGTTTTCGTTCGTGACCGTTTTCGTGCCTAGTCTACGCGCTACAGAGGTTTCACAGACCGACTCAGCTGTCATCGTATATAGGAGCGCTTGCCTGAAGATTGGAGACTTTCCCGACGACGCCCAAGAAATAGAGAAGCTGACGCCACACTCACTCCACCCCAGATCAGTCCGAAAATGAAATGAGTGCGCGAGGAGGTATTAAGTTTTACGTTTTTTTTTTGTTTTTACTTTTTTCTTCATCCCATTTATTATTCCCGCACTTCTCTCGCGCTCCCTCTCAGTAGTAACTCAGATCCGGGGTCACATAGCGGGCCCTTCTCCCCCCTCCCCACTACGGTACGTGCCGTCATTTTCTTTATCGCGAGAATAATTCAGAATTTTCTTCCCTCGTCGACTCGCGTCGAATTTTACGTACAACTCACAGCTGACGTCCTTAAAATGTTTTTATAAAATGAAAGAAACGACATTCAGCCAACCCCTCGTTTCTCGATAATGGTGATGCTTATGTTTTTGTCTTTATGTCCTGTGCCCCTGGCTTTTTCCCTGTGTTTGTATTCTATTTCTTCCAACCAGGGTATTACATTATCAATGGATCTCCGAAATAGCCGCGGCGACCTATGCGAAGCATTATTTTCTCTCCTTTTTTTCATTTGTTTTGTTGGTTGGTTGATTGTCTTGTTTGTTGTTTGATTGGTTGGTTTTGCCGGAGTTGTTCGGTTGGGTTTTGTTGGTCTGTTGGTATGGTATATTGGTTGGCTTTGTATGTTGGTTGTAAGCAGCCTCTTCGGTTACGCCTTTGTTGACGGGGTAGATCCTCGCCGCCCCTAATACTGTTCGGGTTTCGGGCGCTGACGCAGATGGGGGTGTAGTAATTTGTTGCTTGCCTAGTCGTTTGACCATTGACCACGCAGCCCTGTCGAGGGGGCAGCGTTCCGACTCCCAATGGAAATACCTCCGACACGTCGGCTCTCATTTCTCGCTTCCTCCATTCTTGTACATAAAAGGCTTTGCTTATCTTAATCTCTTTCCTCTTTGGCCACATGTAGGGTGTAATGGCGGGTTTTGTTGTGGGCCAGGCGCTTCTTCCCTGGGACAACATCGTTGGAGTATAATTTGTGTTTTTGAATATCGTTCGTTCCGGTTGCTCGGGCCATGGGACCGTGCAGGAGTTTTCATGAAAGTGTTTCCCGCTACTGCGGTGGGGCTTATGTAAGGCGTGTACCGTTGTGGTCGTATCATTGGGCATTTTACCTTACATAGAATGGTTGGATACATTTTGTCAGGGAGTTCAATTGTCATTATTGGCGTTTCTTGTGAGCTCTTGAGATCTTGAGATACGAACGGGAAGGTCCACGGCCGATGGCATGTCACTTCCCCGTGTGATAACGAACGAACTATTGCATTGTGGACAAACGCACTCCGAGCCTCCGAGGGGAAGTCCTCGGAGCTGATACCACCGGGCCCGCGGTCGCGCGAGTCGGTACAGGCGGTTCGACAAAGACGGCCACTCGATACGGGGCGTTTGTTGCGCTTGATGGATGAGTCATCCGACGGCAGAGGTTGCGCTTTTTGGGGCGAAACGTTTCCCCGACCTTCTGACGGTCGATGTTCTCAAGGAAGGGTGGAAACTATCGGTTTTGCGTGATGGTTTCGCGAGCGTAGTTGTCGTAGGACTAATATTAATAGCGTATGGAAATGTTGGTCGGACTGCACGAACGAATGGAAATTAAGTCATGGTTCGGGTGAAGAAAAATATTGAGCTCCTCATGTTTTGGGAGCTCAAGATTTTTTTGTTAGAATCTGATGCGCCCCTAGCGTTGGGATGACTCAAATCTGGAGCTCTTGATTGATGTTGACCCTTTGCTCTGCAGCCAAGCTCCTTCGGGTCGTTCCGTACAAACGCTAAAAAAAAAACACGGATCCTGACAAAATGTCACGATTTATGACATTTTGGAATCCTGAAATGCCACGTTTTCAAAAAGTAAATAAATCACTCGCGTTTTAGCCAGGAATCCTGATATTCAATTTTTATGGAAGATGTCAGCGCGATTTAGAGTCGGGAGGGATTCCTGACAGATATCGATCATCACGATTCGTGAAAATGTCACGTTTTTTTTTGTCAGGATTCCTGGCGTTTGTTGTGTTCGTTAGGAACTTGCCTTACTCTACTCTAATTTAGTACACTCGTAACGCACCCAACCTCACTACTCTACTGTTGTAATCTGCTACACTCGTAGCGCATCGATCCCCAAAGTCCTCCACCAACTACATACAGGCGGTCCCCAGGATGGGCGGGAGGGAAATCTTCCTGAACATTCTGCTATTCCCTTAAGCTGTAATCCTCACAGCAGCAGCAGGTTCTGCCACTCGGTTACCAACGAGCTTCCTGTACTCTGCTGCATGCTTCGCTTCTCTAGTACGCATTGATAGTACCCGTCGTGTCCTTGTTGTTCTCCTCGCTTCAAGTCCAACCTCACACGTGCTTGCTCTTGTCACTGACGTAGATGTCTGCGAACCAACACGCCTTCCATATATTGGGATTCGATACCGTTCCACAACTCCAGGTTTCCTACGTTCCATCTTCCACGTTGAAGTAGGTTGGCAGTTCTCCTTACGGCAAGTCCAACCTCACACGTACTTGCTCTATCGGTTACGTAGATGTCCACGAACCAACACGCCTTCCATATATTAAGATCCGATACCGTTCCACAAGTCCAGGTTTCCTACGTTCCATCTTCCACGTTTAAGTAGGTTAGCGTGAGGGTAACTTTTAACCCCTTTAGAGCCCCCAAACCCTTCCCTATACTAACTTCAACCAGTAATCCCCCCAAAAGGGTTTCCAGTTGTGAAGGCGTTGAGAGGGCAAAAATCGACGAATCCCAACCGCTTTGGGTTGTATCCCCTCCCTATACTAGTTTCAAGTAATTTTGTCCCCCAAAAGGGTCTCCAGTTGTGAAGGCGTTAAGCGGGAAAAAATTGACGAATCCCAACCGCGTTGGGTTACTATATCCCTTCTCTATACTAACTTCAAGTACTTTTGTCCCCGAAAAGGGTTTCCGATTGTGAAGGCGTTAAAAGGGAAAAAAAATGACGAATCCCAACCGCGTTGGGTTATTATATCCCCTCCCTATACTGACTTCAAGTAATGTCCGACAAAAAAGGTTTCCAGTTGTAAAGATGTTGAGGCAAACTGCCCGCATGAAAAGGGTGGGCTCTCTGTACGTCGTATAGGGCTGCCAAAATTCCGTCGCACTCTACCGCCTTGTGCAAGTGTATAGGCCCTACTAGTAATACTGCTGTATTAGGAAATCAAAGATGAAACGGTTCGAAAATAAAATGACCAGCATGGGACCAGCCTAACGAAAAACCCCGGGTCGCTAGAGTCGGGGGAGGGTGTACCCGAACGATATTTTATAAAACCGTTTTACATATGTACGTCAGCTGTGAGTCCGATAGATTTGAAGGCCGGTACTCATCTTTGCAAGCTGCGTGATACACCGGCCTGTTGCAGGGACGTGCCCGACACGCTGGACGCACTTGATGCGTGCTCCCAATTGACGTTGATCAGACCACACCCGACGTGTTTTAGATATAGATGGCTGCATCTGTTTTTTGGAGCGGCTGGGCTCCCCCCCCCCCCCCCAAGCGAAACGAAATGACGCCGTCACTTGCTGCCATCCTCCGCTGCTGCTGCGTTACTGAACTTGCTGTGTGTTGCAATACCGCTGTTTTCGCTCACTGCTACGTTGTACTACTGCTGTGCTAGACGATGCTATCCCGCCCTCCCTCCCTCCACCCGCACTCCCTCTCTCCTCTCCTTCCTTTCCTCGCATCACTCTCTCCCCCCCCCTTGACGTGGTGTTCCTTGTTTCCTGTAGTGGCGTTTGTTGTGGGTTCGCACCAAACCGAACCCAACCCAACAAATCCAACCAAGCTCGACCCGAGCTAGCCCAACCTAAACTAAACCAACCTAAACTAAACCAACCCAAACTAATCCAACCCAACCCAAGTAACCCAGAAACCAACCAAACCCAAACCAACCCAACCCAATCGAACCCCCACCCACCACAAACCAAACCCGCCAAACCGCCGAAACGAAACGAAACGAAACGAAGCGAAACGAAACGAAACGAAGCGAAACGAAGCGAAACGAAACGAAACGAAACGAAACGAAACAAAACGAAACGAAACGAAACGAAACGAAACGAATCGAACCGAAACGAAACGAAACGAAATGAAATGAAACGAAACGAAACGAAGCGAACCCTACCTTACCTTGCCTTACCTTATGCCATCCTACCTTACCCTACCCTACCCTACTCTACTGCAGATGTTGATGTCGCTGGACCCTTCGTCACCGGTGAAGAATTCTTCGCTAAGATCGGAAACCAAGCCAAAACAAAAACAACGTCACTAAAATAACCCAGAACGACCGAATTCAACCAAACCAAATCAACCGTACCGTACCACGCCGCATTGAATCGTACCGTGCCGCACGGCACGGCACCGCACTGCACCGCGCCATACCATGCTGCAGATGTTGATGTCACTGGACCCTTCGTCATCGGTGGATAAGCCTTCCCTAAGGACGGAGAACCAGACGCAGACGAGCGTTGGGCTGAGCGTGTTTAACGTCGACCGTCTCAAGAAGATGCTCGAGGATATGCAGGCGAGACCAGGGAGGGGAGGGCAGCGGGGGGGGGAGGGGTTGGTAAATCATTGATTCATGATTGGCGGGAGATAATCTTGATGCTTGTTGCATTTGGTCAATGTTGGCTAGTGGGATGACAGTTTGCTTTGTTTTTTGTATGCTCTTGTGGTTTTGTGGTTTAGATGTTTTTATTATGTCGTTGGTTGTAAGGCCTTTGTGATTTTAGTGAGTGTTTACGGCAACGCTTTTTTTCTTGTTTTCTTTTTGTTTTTTTGTGTGTTTTAGGCGTTTGGTGTTTTTTGCGCTTTTCGTGCTTGGGAGTTTTTTCTGTGCTTTTTTGTGCTTGACCTCGTACGTTTTGTGTTTTTTTATGTTCGACGATTTTTACCCGGTTGATATCCTTGCTGTTTTGCGGTGGTGTTTTGCTGCCATGCTGATTGAAGGTTTTGACAGCTGTTGGTTTTGATGTTATGGTAATTCGTATGGTTTTGTGCGCTTGTTGGTCTACGCTTTTTATGAATTTTGGTGGTTTTTACTTTATTTAGAAATTCATGATTTGTTTTTGCGGTTCATGTTTCTGGCGCTCGGTGCCTGGTGTCTTTTGCTGCTCTGCTAATTGGTGCTGTTGTTGATCAGTGCTTCTGATACTTGTGGTGCATGACGCCTCAATACTCGATGCCTCGTGCGTGGTATGTCATGCTTGATGCATCGTTCCCCACGCCACACAAGCGGGGGGGTACCTGCATGTTCTGGGTACTGACACGAGGAGCTCCATACCTCGGTCAAACACAGATTTCGATGAATTTTATTCGCGCACTCCGACAAAAAATCGTAAAATCCCATTGGCTACTTTTTCGGCCCTTTAATAAGAAGCCGAGATACGGACCCAGGCTAGATTTGTTAGTTAATTAGCCGTTTTGGCACCGCACTTCCGACATGGGCACAACACACTTGGACTTAGACTAGGAAACAAGCTTAAGAGTGGGAAATGGGTTAAGAAAGACTGGCGGGGCGATCTTAATGCCTTTACAGCGTGGGAAATGGGCTAAGAAAGACTGGCGGGGCGATCTTAACGCCTGTCCAGCTGGAAACCCTTTTTTTATCAAATTTACTCGAATTTAGTATAGGGAGGGAGTTTAGGGCTCATGAAGGGGATGTACCTCTCGCTGCTGTTGTAATAGGAGGGTATGATGCAATATTTACATTGCTGGCCAACGCTAGATTTCTTATCTAGGAAAGGGTGTTTTCCATAGCGACTATGTACTTGTAGTGTAATCTGTGTGTGGACCATCCACGCCATAACTTTAGTGTAACCGCTTCCACACTAAAACTGTGTGTTCCATCCAAAACATAACTTTGGTATCGCCGTGTGTTCCATCCACACTATAACTTTAGTATAACCGTGAAATCCACACTATTAATGGGTTTAGTGTAACCGTGTGTTCCACACTGACTTTAGTATAAACGTGTGCTCCACACTAATTGTAGTGTAACCGTGTTCCACACTAAACGTAGCATAACCGTGTTTCCCACACGAAGTTTAGTATAACCGCTTCTACACTAACTTTGGTATATCCGAATTTCTTGTTTTCCCGGCGCTCTTGTTGGCGGGCCGGTGTGATAGTGTACGAAGTACCAGGTAGGCCCTACGCTCATCGAAAAAAAATGCCGTCACAATCTGGGGGCTCCCCATAGTGCCGATTGAGTATTACCACTGTCCTATATAGTGCCGGTTGATTAGTGCCACTTCTCTCTATGGTGCCGGTTGAATTGCGCCACTGCTCACTATAGTGCCGGTTGAATAGTGCCACTGCTCTCTGTGGTGCCGGTTTAATAGTTCCACTGCTCTCTATAGTGCCGGTGAAATCGCTTGGCACGACTGGAGCTCTCTGCAGTAACCATATCACGGATAGTGCCGGTGCCTTAAATAGGGCCGGTATGTTGGGCTGACACGTACCGCCACTATTATTGGGAGCCTTTGACTACTGTATGTACTGCTGTAGTACCGGTATGATATGCCGTAGGTAAAATATATGCCAGGTAGTGCGTACATTACGAAAGGAATTCCTGAAATTTGGAGCAGTTTCTCGTTTGACCACCTACACCAGTCAGAAAATGCTGGGCCTGAAAAACCGCTTCTGCGCCCTGGCATGGCTTAGCAATGAATGGCTCGTGCCAGATATGTCATGCTTCGTGTGGCATGCGTGATGCTTGATGCCCCCTTTGCCTTATTATGCTAGTGGTACGGGAGATACCGCACGGCCCTCGGGCGAACTTTTGAGTCGATTGTCTCGATGATGCGGAGAGTGCAAAACCAAAACGCCGATTCGTTGTATGTGCTCCCGTTGTTTTAACGCCTTTTACAACTGGGAACCCTTTTTGGGGGACAAATTTACTTGAATTTAGTATAAGGAGGGTCTGGGGGGGGCTCTAAAGGGGTCAAGTAGGGTTTACTGCCTATTCGAGAATGTGGTTGAGGCGCACTGTGTCCGAGACGGGAGGGAAATTATCCCTGCGTCGGTTTGATTGGGTTTGAATGGGACTAGGGTTAGGGTTTGGATTAGGGTTACATGTAGTAAATTGTGGGCTACATATAGTAAAGTGTGTTATGTCAACCTTTTTTCTCGAAACTACATATAATAAAGTGCGTTATGTCAACCTTTTTCTCGAAAATGTGGTGAGGTGCCCTCCGTTATTCCGGGGAAAAAAAAAAAAAACATCTGAGGGGGGGGGGGTTGGTTTGTCTTGGTGTTTGTTTTGCATGCCTTAACGCTTTATCCCACGGGGGGGGGGGTGGTGTCTTGGGTTCTGTTCGGTAGTTTGATGCCTCCTGCTTGATGCCTCCTGCTTGATGCGCCATGCTTGATGCGCCATGTTTTGATTCATGAATGCATGAGGCCTCATGTGTCATGATTGATTGATGCCTTGTTAATCTTACGGCGGTAGTGGCCTCATGCTTGAATCTTCCCGCCCCCCGCCCCCCGCTTCGTCCACGTCAGATTGTCCCATGCCAGATACCGCAGTATATATCCCTAGCATTAGGGTTTTCGGGGAATTTCAAAATTGGCTGGGTAAGAACACTATATACCTGGCATTAGGGCATTTGAGGGATTCCAAAATTGGCTAGGTAAGAACACAATATACCTGGTAGTGCTACTGATATTCACAGTATGGAAACCGACGAACTTCTTGACTCAAGGCCAACCCACCCCACGAAAAAAAGATGCAAAAATGGGCCAAATGACACTTCAGCCCGTTTACGTCTGGGAGCCCGTTTTCGGGGACAAGTTGCTTGGAGTTAGTATAGGGAGGGTTTTGGGGCTCTAAAGGGGTTAACCGAGTTAGTCGTGGTTTGCGTTGGGCTTGGATTGTGACGTTCGTCTGCTTTTAAGCTACTGTAGTATCATATGGTATGTTTTCCTTACCAACCAAATTTGGTATCCTGCAAACACCGTATTGCTTGTGCTTATTGTTGTTGTTGTGGTTGTTGTTGTTGTTGTTGTTGTTGCTGTTGTCGCATGAACTCACCATCGCCATAACCAAGTCCGTGGTCACATGACAGGCTCCAGCCACTCTGGAGTGGAAGAATGCCTCAGGATAGAAAATAAAAATGTACTAGTGGCACACGTATCATAGCTGAAGCATGCATAATTGTGTGTTGCCCCGTGCTTGATGTCTCGCTTTTCATGCTTGATGCTGCGCGTGTCACGCGTGAAGGATGCCCCGTGCTTGGTGTGTCATGCCTGAATCTCCTCGCTCCCCTCCCTCTTAGTCTGCATCGGGTTGCCCCATATGCCACGTGTATCCCTCACATGACCTTTTTGTGCTTGATGCATAAATGCTGAATGCATCTTAGGTGCCATGCTTGATTTGATGTCTCTGTTGTCGCCTGATGCTTTTGTGTGTCATGCTCGAATATTCTCGCTTCCCTCCTGCTTCTTCTGGGTCAGGTTGCCCCACGTTCCAGATATATCCCTGACGTGACCTCCACATATACTTCTCCCTGATATTGTCTCCACATGTAAAAAGTGTATTCCTGGCATTGCTTAGTTGTGCTTTGATGTTGCCTGATCTACGCGTATTTGCTGGGTGCCTCTGGCGTGCCATGCCTGATTTCATCCCTCTATTGCTGCCTGATTCTTTATGTGCCATGCTTAAACTTTGTCGCCTCCCTTCCGCTTGCTCTGCATCATATTTCCCCGTAGTCCTCATGTGTCCCTAGCATGGCCCCCACTTATACTATATTTGCAGTAGGGGGCGGGAGGCAGTAAGGCGATGGTGTGCCAGAGCAATATGGCCGCCTTGTTCATTCCGGGTTATTAGTGCAATTCCCCAGTCACGCCAAGCGATTTTGACCGCCTTATATCGGGATCCCGCCTTACTCAGACCGCCTTATAGGGGGGAGTCGCCTTATTCAGTCCAGGTTATGAGTGCAATGCTCCAGCCGCGCCAAGTGATGTTGACCGCCTTATGTCGGGATCCCGCCTTTTTCTGACCGCCGTACCGAGGGAAGCCACCTTTATTCATTCCAGGTTATGAGTGCAATTCCCCAGTCGCGCCAAACGGTTGTGACCGCCTTCTATCGGGATCCCGCCTTACTCAGACCGTCTTATAGGAGGGAGTCGCCTTATTCAGTCCAGGTTATGAGTGCAATGCTCCAGTCGCGCCAAGCGATGTTGACCGCCTTATGTCGGGATCCCGCCTTTTTCAGACCGCCGTACAGAGGGAAGCCGCCTTTATTCATTCCAGGTTATGAGTGCAATTCCCCAGTCGCGCCAAGCGGTGTTGACCGCCTTCTATCGGGACACCGCCTTACTCAGACTGCCTTACTGGAGGACCCCTACTCTGTACGCAGAATATTTAATTATGCACCGGAATACCCCCTTGTGAAAATTGTCCTGTTGGTCCCGGCTGAATCCGGAGGAGAGTCGCTGACCTGCATCCTTATAACTGCTGTGGGTCATTATATCCCCTCCCTATACTAACTTTGAGTAACTTTGTCCCCAAAATAGGATTTCCAGTTGTGAAGGCGTTAAGAGGGAAAAATTGACGAATCCCAACCGCTTTGGGTTATTATATCCCCTCGCGATACTACTACGGGTAGGCGCTTGAAGATGTCGTAGTCAATCGTCGCTTTCTCTTGGTCGCTATATTATAATCAAGATAAACGTGGGCCCCGACAGGGTTGAAGAGGAATGGATATGTAAGAATGCTCGACCCGAAGTATCGCGCAAGCTTGTGCAGGGTTGAGTATGGACCACTCGAACGGCCGAACTCACGGCTGACCTATATATACGTATATATGTTATAAAAATAAAAATACACTCCGGCTGTGAGATCAAAGATTTCGTCGAAACTCGTCTCTGCAAGCTGTGAGATTTTCCGGTCGCGCGTATTACTGGGTGTGCGTCCTCATTAAGAATATAGGTCGGCGACATATGTGAAACTTTTTTTGTGTAAATATATATATCTGATATGACCTGCTGGGACGCTCCCGTTCCGTTCTTTGAGCGGTGCTGCTGCTGCCACGCCTTTCTTCGGCCCCTCTGGTATTTTGTCATAACTGTGGACCTCGTACCAACGTTGAAGAATAAATCTAGAATTCCGGAGGAAAAACCGAAGAAATACCGAAGAAGTCATCCGGTTGTTTTCATATGCCTCTGGTACCAATTTTGTGTAGGAAATATGGAAATACCGAGGAAAACCGCCTCTGGTCTTTGTTTGATGATTCCTGTGGTTGGCACCGAAATTTGATGGGAAATCTCAAACATACCGAGAAAGTACCGAGGAGAGCGTCCGGTCGTTTATCTTGCGTGCGGTGTGCCAGTGTTTGGTGGCAAGCATTGAAAAACCAAGAAAATATCGATAAGAGCGTCCTGGTTGGTTATCATATGCGTGGTACCAATTTTGGATAGGATGTTTGGAAGTACCGAGGAAATACCGAAGAGATCGTCTGGTCGTTTATCATACGTTTGGTACCAATTCTTGATATGATACGCACGAAATATAGGAATGCTGAGGAAATAGCGAGGAATGCGTCTGGTTGTTTATTGTATCTGTGGTTGGTACCAAATGTGCTAGGAAATGCAGAAATGCAGGAAGCTCGAAGAAATACCGAGGGTAGCGTCGGGTTGCTTATGGCACGTGGGATGTTAGTTTTGACAGGAAGTTTAGAAATGCCGAGGAAATACCGTGGACGGCGTCTGGTCGTTTACGGTATGTGTGGTACCAATTATGGGAGTGCTGAGAAAATACGAAGGAAAGCATCTGTGGTCGTTGACCGTATCTGTGGTTCGTACCTGGTACCAACGTTGATGGGAAAGCTCGGAATCCCGAGGAAGCACCAAGGAAAGAAACGGCCTGGTATTCTTTTTTTACCGCAGCTGCGGTACCAAGAACCGAAGAAAGCGTTTACGAGGCGCTTATCGTACGTTTGACCTCAACTTTTGATAACTACGGAATCTAACGACTACCGAGAAAGCCCCCGAGGAAATCCTGAGGAATGCTTTGATTTTTTGTTTCCTAATGTTTTTTTCCTGCCCCTCTTTCCCCCCCCGCGCCCCCCCGCCCTCCTTCCCGCCTCCCCTGTTACTGCACTCCCGCCGTTTGGGTTTCCAGGAAGATCGTGAGCTGCATACGCGCCAGAAGGAGGAGCACCGTCGGCAGATCGAGGTCCTCTGGGATAAGCTCAACGTGCCAGTACGTTACAGAGAGGTGCGTGCGGCAGTGGCTTTTCCCCATCGTTTCTGTGGCTTGTTTTTTTTTTTTTTGCGCTGATGTTACCAGGTACACTATTAATAGATACGAGTAGACTGTTGGACTAGACTATACGTGCACCCTTCGGTATATTTGTTTTGTTTCGTTTTGTTTAAGATTGGAGAGACACGACACCTCAGGTGCAAAATCAAGAAACCTCGTCGTTTGCGTTTTGTGATATAGGTATTGCGGTGTAACTATTTGATCGGATTGTTGTTGCTAGCGTTAACTTTCCCCCCTCGGAGATATTCCTACCTACAATATCGTATATAACTACGAGCAAGGCGAGTTGCCAATTTTTTACGGCAAACTAAAATGTAGCCCCCCCCCCCTCTCCCCTCTCCCTTGTGCGCTGAGTGGGTCCGGAGATCTGCTCCAGTATGTAGACCGGAAATTCTCGAAAATAATAAAGTAAGCGACTAAAAAACAATCACGAGAAACAACGACAAGTAGCACCCCAACAACAAATCAAATGTCAACTAACAGCAGCATGTAGCAGCGTAGGACAACACCGAAAGACCGGCGTGCTAGAGCAGGCAGTTGCCAATGCACTTGGGGACGATGATCTCTACACCTGAGCTGTTTTTTTTTTTCTAGGTTCCTTCTTTGCCCTAGTGGGCGTTACTGCTGTTTGCCCGCTCAAGTTTGGACATCATTAATGGTATGGTTCGAGAGAAGCTCTTGAAATGTTGATGAACGCGCGAAAGTGTGAGAAAGCAAAATTCGATGAAAATTCGACGAGCAGCGTGAATGCTGACCCAGATCAACATGAAGGCGCTCACCAGGAGGGAGAAAGGAAGACATCTGTTTTACTCGGCTTGCCTGGAGGGCCGCTGAGGGTCGAACCAATCCCCCACGGTTTGAAGTGGGAAGTATCAATGACGGAAAATCGATTCATAAACGTTTTGAGATGTCGTCGCCCCGACTGCTTCGCGTGCGGCACCTCTCGCGTTGTTTGCTGGTTGATGCGCAGCGGCGGGAGACTGCCGTTAATGGTAGAGAACGCGACAGCGAAGAGCCAGCAGGCGCCCACGATGGGCCGAAACCTAGGAGTTTTCTGACAGTAGGTCACCGACTAGTCATTAGTTGCCTATTGATAGGCGTTATAAGTGCATGGGGGATTACCCGGAGGTTGCACGAGACTAGCCGAGGGGTCCGATTAAGACCAGGATTTGAGCCGTCTTCGAGGCGACTCGAGCTAAGGTCTACCTCGCGGCGCGCTGATTCCTGGACGTGCCTCTCACCTTACTCGCCCCTCCCGACTCTGCCGGCGGCGGACTCGGCTGTTCTCGCTTCGTGTCGTGACCGGCGTTGCTGAAAACAGTTTTTCGCCAAAAATGCAGTACAGCTACTTAATACTGTAGTTGCGAGCGATACATTTGCGGAATTCTGAGTGTTTTGCGTCTCACTCATGCGTTTTGTGACACGGCGTGTGGTGTTTAGCCTTCAAGACTACCTGGGAAGTCAGCTAGTTGGCCTTTTCCAAAGTCAGTTAGGTGGCTTTCACTCCCGCCACCCAACAGATAGCTGACCTGTTAGTTGCCGTGAAGTGAAGTCCATCCAACTCACAGCCCCACCCACCGGAAAACTCTCACCTTGTCCGTGAATAGATTTGGCAAGAAAAGGAGATTTCTCCGTTTTTTCGAGCCAGTTATTTGGCTTTTTTACTCGGCCACTGTGTCAGCCAGCTGGCTCTTAACCCTCATTTAGAGCTGCCCCCGCGGCTTTTGGGATAAAATCACTTGGAATTAGTGTGGGATCATTTTGCAGGTCTTGATCTTAAAGGGTTAAATCATCTGTTAATAGTTGGCTGTTACACACCAAAAAAATCACTGGCGGTGAAGTCCGTCCACGTCACATACCAAAATCGCTTGCCGCGGGTGTGATGAAAAATAACGGCAAAAGTGCGGCATGCACCCACCAACCTCCCTATCTCCTTACCTCCCTACCTCCCTCCCTACCTACCTACCTACCTACCTACCTACCTACCTACCTACCTACCTACCTACCTACCTACCTACCTACCTACCTACCTACCTATCTACCTACCTACCTACCTACCTACCTACCTACCTACCTACCTACCTACCTACCTACCTACCTACCTACCTGCCTGCCTACCTGCCTACCTACCTGCCTACCTACCTACCTGCCTGCCTGCCTACCTACCTGCCTACCTACCTACCTGCCTACCTACCTACCTGCCTGCCTGCCTGCCTGCCTGCCTGCCTGCCTGCCTGCCTGTTTACCTGTCTGCCTGCCTGCCTGCCTGCCTGCCTACCTGCCTACCTGCCTACCTACCTACCTACCTACCTACCTACCTACCCACCTACCTACCTACCCACCTACCTACCTACCCACCTACTTACCTACCTACACCTACCTACACCTACCGACCGACCGACCGACCTACCGACCTAGCTACCGACCTTCCTTCCTGCCTGCCCGCCTGCCTGCCTACCTACCTACCTGCCTACCTGCCTACCTACCTACCTGCCTACCTACCTACCTACCTACCTACCTACCTACCTACCTACCTACGTACCCACCTACCTACCCACCTACCTACCCACCTACCTACCCACCTACCTACCCACCTACCTACCCACCTACCTACCCACCTACCTACCCAACGTTCCTTTTTGTCTGTCAGTCGGGGCGACTTTCGTCCTTGATCTCGATACCTTGCGATAAGTTGACTATTTTCGGACCCATACAAAACGACCAAAAAACGGGGCGTTTTGATCGGGTTGAATCACTTACTTGTCATGGATTGACCCGACCCGACCCGACCCGACCCGAACATATTTGAAAACCTCTAAACCCGGCCCGACCCGTGAGAGTTCGTGCAGCTCCTGACCCGACCCGACCCGACCCGACCCGACCCGCGAGTTTTTGACAAGCCTCCTGACTCGACACGCGGGCCGGGTCGTAATGTATTTTAAGCCGACAAAAAAACGAAGGGCGCGACCTTGTCAAGAGCGATGTTGTAAGAAATGCGTGCAGCAAGCACCGCAGGTATCGTCGTGCCGCCCGCGTGCAGAACAGGCCCGTAAGTTGTGGTTTTGGCGCGTACCCTATAATATATATATACGCAAGCTTTCACCTTCGGGGTGTCTTGAGTTGATAAGGGAGACGAACCCTCTTGTAAAAACTGAACTAAAAAAAAAAGGAGCTAGCCACGATAGAGGTGCACCGACCATTGTTTTTTTTCTGAGGCTCAATTTGGGAGCTTAAGCACAAAAACCGATTTGGAGGAAAAAAAAAAATGCTACCGGACGAAAAATCCTCCCATGTCCTAGGTACACAACGAAAATCGTGAAAAATATGGTGGCCGACGAGTTTGGGGTAAGGAGCGCCGTCGTTCAGAAACCATTTTACACAAAAAAGTGAGACCTCTATCTCGTAACATTCGTCAACAACAGCTAGCCACCGCACAAGCAACACCGACCAGCCCACTTTTTCTTTCTTTTTTTTTTTCTCCTGTTGAGGCCTCAACGGGGTGACAATTGGGGGCTGGGACTGTCAGCTGTGCTCGGGGCGTGGCTTGTGGGATACGGTTGACAGACGGCATGGTGTCACGGGATGGCTATGGGAGCAAGCAGTAGAGCTTGCCACATAATTCGAGACCATCCGTTTATTGTCAACCATTGCTATTTCGGGATGTTTCGTTGGTCACGACAAGCGCAAGATAGTTTTTTCGCTTAGCGCTCTGATCCCACCCCAACTCCAAATTTGTAGAGCTGCGAATTGGCACGATGTAAGTCGCCGACTGGTTGTTACTCGGACTACGAATAGTTAGTCGTTTTGCGCAGGTGCCGACTATTCGACTCATTGGACCTCCATACTACGGGATAAATATTTTGTTCCTTATGGAGTAGGGTCCCCTCGGCCAGTGGGAGCTGATTTGGATCGCTTTTTGCTCGCCTGACTCTTGAGTCGACCAATCGGCTGGCCATCGGCTTGCTTCACCAGTCGACTTGCCGAATTAACGTCAGTTAGTCGGCTAGCGACAGCTATCTATCAGTTATTGGTCGTCACGTACTGCCGACTCACGGCTCTACTATTTCTGGGTGATTGAGTTTAAACGGGTCAAGGCGTAGGGTTTGGGTTTGATGTAGTTCAAAATTGCATGTCAATCATTTTCTCGCATGACTGGTAAGAAGCTGCCCTCGATTTGTGGTGGTGTTCAATCAAAGCATCATTGGAGTGAGTGACTTCTGCTGTGCTTTACTCCGACACAGCTCAACACGGCTGATGACAGTTACCAATGCCACCCAGCGCGAGTTCCTTGCGAGAGCTATATGCCAATATCCCGAGTATTTGCTGTTGTGTACGTGCCTGATCGGGTTTAGCTTGATGTTGCCAGGCGCCTTGTTTGTACCTGGTACCGGTGCGAGTTATCGATTTTTTTTTAATTGTTGGCCGTTGTTATTTCTTCTTTTTATTTTTTTGGCGAGGTTGAATTTTGTTGCTGTTGTTGCTGTTTACGTTGTGTGGTGTTGCTGTTGTTGCTGTTGTTTTTGTCCTGCGCGGTTGAGTTTTGTTACTGGTGTTGGTATTGATGACTTTGTTTTTGTTTTTTTGCTGTTGTTTTATGTCTGTCAGGGTCACCTTGAGGCGACGAAGGGCATCACGCACGCCGACATGGACAAGCTGGAGGCAGAGCTCGGTCGCCTTAGGAAGATCAAGGCGGAGAAACTGACGGACATGATTCGGACCGCTCGGGACGAGATACAAACCTCGCTCCAGGTTAGTCTTAGCTCTTGGCCCATGTCGTGACATGTCGCATCGTGTCTTGTCCTGTTTTGTTGTGTTCTGTCACGTTTTGTTCTGTGGTGTTATGTCCTGTCCTGTCGTGTATTGTCCTGTCCTTGTCGTACAGTTCTGCTGTGTGTCCTGTCCTGTTTCCTGTCCTGTCCTGTCCTGTCCTGTCCTGTCCTGTCCTGTCCTGTCCTGTCCTGTCCTGTCCTGTCCTGTCCTGTCCTGTCCTGCCCCGTCCTGTCCTGTCCTGTCCTGTCCTGTCCTGTCCTGTCCTGTCCTGTCCTGTCCTGTCCTGTCCTGTCCTGTCCTGTCCTCTCTTGTCTTGTCCTGTCCTGTCCTCTCTTGTCTTGTCCTGTCCTGCAAATCTTGTTATGCTGCGTGATGGGTCTTGTCGTGGGCCGTGGTTCATGGCATGAACTGGGTTGTAGGTCACGTCGTGGGTCGTGTCATGTTATGGTCCGTGGTCTGTCATAGCTCGTGATTCATGTCAGTCGTGAGCCGCCATGCCATGGGTGATATCAGGTCGTGTGCCATGTAATGTCATGGATAATGTCCTGTCAGAGTGAAAGTGAAGAAAAATTATGAATGCAAGAAAAAAGCGTCCTGTCATAAATGTCATGGATCATGTTATGTCATGGTTTATGTCAACGGTGTCGGGGCTTGACGGAGACGGCTAACGCCCTCCTTTCCTCATGTCAATGCTGTCGTGCCCTGGCGTACTATGACAGTTTCAGAGCGTTTTTCTTTTTTCAAGTACCAGGTACATTTTTGCGCTTCCTCGGTACTCTGTGCTGTGCTTACTCGTGTGGGATGTTTTTCGTCGACCAGGCGCCGGGCAAAAATAGCATGGCAACTAAAATATTTTTTAGAAAGACGCTCGGTTGTCAGCTGCTCGTTTTCTTCGCTTTCTCCACACGTTCTTTCCCCCCTCCTTCATGCGTCGATCCCCCTCTTTACCTTTCCTAACCCACCATTTTCTTACCCAACTCTGACCTTACCCTAGCTTTTTCCTAACCCTGCCCTAGCTCTTCCCTATCCCTACCCTAACCAACCCTAACCATAACCCTGCCTTAGCCCCACCCTACCCTGACCCTACCCTGTCCCTAATTCTATGCTAACCCTACCCTAACCCTACCCTAACCCTACCCTAACCCTACCCTAACCCTACCCTAACCCTGCCCTAACCCTGCCCTAACCCTACCCTAACCCTACCTTATCCCTACGCTATCCCTACTCTAACCCCACCCTTCCCTAACCCTACCCCCATTGGATGTGTTTTTTGCCGCGATAGAGGTGCCTTTATCTGTTCCGGACCCCCCCCCCCTCCTTACCCTAACCCTACCCTAACCCTACCAACTCCCTACCCTACCCTAACCCTACCCTAACCCTGCCCTAACCCTACCCTAACCCTACCCTGCCCTAACCCTCCCCCTCCCCTAACCTTACCCAGCCCCTACCCTAGCCTATCCCTCCCCTAACCCTTCCGTAACCGTACCCCCTTATTTTTCCCTCGATAAAAAGGTGGTGGGGGCGAGAGCCGAAGAAGTGCTGGGAGAGCGCGCGCGAGATCTGCACGTGCCTCCGTCGGAGTGGACGGAGGACCTGTTGGGAAGGCACGATGACTTCGTGTCGGAGCTGGACGCGATGAAGGAGAGGGTGGCGACGATCGTCGAAAAAGTTAACAAGCGCGAGGACCTTGTTAAGGCGAGTCGGATGCGGGGTTGGGTGGGGGGGGAAAGGTTAATCGGTGTTGGGGGAGGCGTTAGGCGCGGGTAAGGGCGGGAGGAGGGGGAGGGGGGGGAGGGGGAGGAGCAACGTACTTTCTTGTTGCTTGGCTTAAGGCAATATGACCATTGGCCACGCATGAAGGGCCTTTCGAGACGGGCACGGTTGCGGGGGGAGGGGGGTGTATAATTTTCATGCACGGCCGAGGTCCTTAGGAGCATGGACCTCGGCGTCCCTACACTATCGGGAAGGAGCACGTCGGGTTTTCACCGACCAGGCATAGGCGTTGCTTGCACCAAGCGCGAAGCGCCGTGAGGTGTTTGGCGAGTCGCGTGAAGGGTGAGCTGCACTCTACTAAGAATCGCTTGTGGGGCGACCTTCGGCATCTTGTGCATGCGGGGATGGGAGGGGGATAGGCGGGGTTGGGGGGGGGTGTTAGGCGGGGGAAGAGAGGGGGGCAGGTGGAAAACTGGGGGTGGCGGTAAGCAGGTTAGGGGAGGGAGAAGGGGTACATAGGTAGGCAGGAAATTGAAGGGGGTGAGGAGGGGGGAGAGGGGCCTCCGCGAGCCTTGAACGATTTTTTTTTCATTATTATTTTAGAGTTGGTATGGTGGTACCTTTTTGTTGTTTGACTTGGTACGGATTGAGATTCTGGGGTTTTGAAGTGGGTTGTTGTAAGTTGTTCACGTTAGCTTGGATCGGGTTGGGTTCGTTGCGGTTCGGGTGTACTCAGCACATTTTCCCTGCACTGTGCTACTACTGGGCTTACTGGGCTGGATTGGATTGGATGGGACTCTATCGTGCTGACCTCTGGACGTGTTTTTGTCTTGTATTCCTGCCGCTGCTGTCGTTGTGTTTGCGTTTTTTGCCTAACGTTGCAGAAACGAGAGTACATTGATTCGGTCAAGGTCGACTACCGCGCAAGGGGGAGCTCGGGACTTACCTCGCAGGTGAGCGGAAGGGCGCAATTCTTTATATAAGCATTGCGCTATCTGCGGCTGTCCTTGAGTAGCATTGCGCTGTAGTCGTCCTTGTGCAACCTTGCGCTATAGCTATCCTTGTGCGTCGTTGCCATAGGTACTGTTGCCCTTGTGCGCCGTTGCACTGTAGCTGTCCTTGAGCAAACCTTGCGCTATACCTGTCCTTGTGCATTGTTGTGCTATACACCGCCCCTTTTATCTGTTCGGCCGCTCATCGCTCGTCGTTCCTGCTCACGGCCTTGCTACCTTGTTCGACCGCCGTTGTTCCGTTTTTGGCGCTGCCCGCGGTCGCCACCAACGCCAATCCCGCCGCATCTGCTTCTGTGTCTCCGTCGGTAAAGACGAAACTTGTCGACGGAATCAAGAAGGAGTTGAAGAAGCTGCCCTTGGTCACGAGCGCTTTGAGGAAGGCGCTCCGGGAATGGCAGGAAAATGAGGGTTTCCCGTTCCGGTGGGTGGCGTGTTTTCTTTCTCAAGCGGTCTTTTCCGACGTTTTTGGGGGTAGGGAGTTCGTTTTTTTTCATTTAATTGTGGTTCCAACCGCTGTCGGCGCTGCAGAGCGGTGCGCATTCGATCGCGGTAATGCTTGAAAGCGAAGTATAGCATCCCGCAAATTCGGCCCGAACCGTACTTTTTTGGTTCTGACTGTTGCAGCAGCGCCCGAGAACACCTGGAGACGATCACAACCCTTGAATGCGATATATGATATCCAGCAAACTCAACCCGAAGCGTTACTTTTTTTCTGACTTGTCACATTGTAAACATTCGAGAATATCTTGAACTATGAAGTATCGACCCGAAACGGTTGTTTTCTTTATTCAGGCAGTTACTACGATGGAGAATAGCTGAACAGTCGACCTGAACCATAACTTCTTGTTGCGATTTCACCGCTTGAGAATCGAGATTACCTGGAAAATCGACCCGGGCCGGAACACCGTTTGTTCCTGAAAGTTGTATACAACGGTCGAGAATACCTGAGTGGACAATCGCGATATTCCTTGAATGCTATTCGGAGCATATGATATCCCACAAAATTCAATCCGCACGGTGATTTGTTTATTTTCTGCTCAATTTTGACGGTCGGAATTAGGAAACCCGAAAACTCGACCTGAACCGTCTTTTTTTTTTTTTCGCTTTTGACAGTTACAACGGCCGAGAATACCTGAAGACGATCGAAGAGTCGGACATGCAGTGGCAGCACCGCAAGGAGAGCAGCCGCCGAGAAAGGAACAACAACAGCGGCGGCAGCGGCGGCAGCAGCAGCAGCAATGGCGGCAGCGGGGTCGGCAGCAGCCTCCGCCCGTCCTCGCCCAGTCGTGCCGCAATCAGCAGCAGCGCGTTCCATAGCACCGGCGGCATGGCCTTTGGTGGTAGCTCTTCGTCGCTGAGCCACCACCACCGACAGCATAGCGGTAGGAGTAACGGCGTCGGCGGCGGCGGTAGTGGCGGTGGGGTCGGTTCATCGTCGAGCACTCTTATCGGTTCACCGTCACCTCGTACAAAACTTACCGGTGGTGGCGGGGGTAGTGGTGGCGGTGGGAGCGGGGGTGGTGGTGGGGGTGGTGGTAGTGGCGGGGGCTGGGGTAGTGGTTCGATTCACTCGATACTATCGGGGGGGGCAGGAGCGCGGGGAGTTGCGAGTGGCGGCAGGACGGGCAGCGCCGGCAGCAGCAGCAGCATGATGAGCAACGGGGGAGGATCGGTCGTCGACTCGCGTGGGGCGCCGCCGCCGACGCCTCCGCAGCTGCAGCACGGGGGTGATAGCGCGGCCAGCTCGAGGGGGACAGGGTCGGGGGGGGGCGGTGGGAGGAGCGGGGATGGGGGAGGGAAAGACCCTACGTCGAAGTCGCTTCCGTGCACGCCTCAGAAGGAACCGCGAAACCCGTTGCTGACCACGTTTACCCCGTCGCCCGCTCACAAGAGTTTCAAGCAACGCCCTCTGGGAGGCGTGTTTGCCTCCACTGGAGGATCGCAGTGAGTAGGAATACCAAGGGGAATGCTGATGACGAAGCAAGAGGGGGGGGGTTGGAGCCGTACCCATTTGTTATCTGCCTTAGTCGTTTGACCTTTGGGGGAAGGGGGTGTGGGGAGTTCCTTTAGTAAAGACGCGGTTTATTTCGACGTGTTTCTATTGGGAGGTGGAGGGGGGCAGTATATGCTAATTTGATGGCGAGACGGGAAGGCCAGGGGGGGGGGGGGGGAAGGGAGTTGTCCACGTATGTGCTGGGAATATTTCCATGCGTCTCTGGCGCGGGGAGCGGGGAGGGGGAGGGGGGCGTACTCGTTTGTGGCCGTCTATCTCCTTGGATATCGATCATTTTTTCGCTACTATCTAACGCACCAAAGTTCTCCATGTTGCATTCGTCTATTTTGCTCGTCTCTTCCTCTAATACATTCCGTTTTTCCGGCCAATGCTGGTTCTAGTTGGACGTGTGTCTTTGGGTGGCAGCGAGAAGGGGAAAGGGGGGGCTTAGTAGGCGCTCTTGTCTATTTCACCGCCCGTGTAGCTTCAAGTAGAGGGAGTAAGGTTTTTTTTTTCCGAGTTCTTGGGTTTCTCTCCCGGTGTGGCTTCGCCATGAGAAGGGGGTGGTGGCAAGAGCTACTGGTATGTTTACACGGTGTGGCTTTGGATCGGGGAGGGTGTTGTCTGAGCAGGCGCTGGGTTTCATTCAAGTTGTGTCTTTGCGGAGGGCGCAGGGGGGGGGGGGGGGGGGGGATGTTTCAACGAGCGCTGTTTGTCGTTTGGCGTGTGTGGTTTCGCATGGCGGGGACAAGGCGAAGAGGTCATCGGGTGTTTCATGGTCCGGCACGCCTACCGCCCTCCCTCCCCCTCTTTCATTCCTCACCGTGCTCCCTTCCTTGCCATGTTGTTCACGCGCGCGCGTATGTATGTGTGCGTGTTTTTTTTTCTGCAGCAGCCGTCTGGCACCGCCGCCGCTTCCGGCACGACCGCCCTCCTCCGAATCGTCCCCCACGTTCTCTCGAATGAATTCTAGTCCGGACCTGCTGAGAGCAGCGGCCGCAGGAAACGGGGGTACGGGAGCAGCAGCCGCCGCGGCAGGTGGTGGTGGAGGCGGTGGAGGGGGAGGGGGAGGGGGACGGGGGGCGGGGGGAGGGGGGGGGGGGAAGGGGGGGCGGGGCGATGCCGCCGCCGTTGCCGGATAGGCCTGGGAGTGCGGTATTTGACAGGGCCGACCTGCAAGCGATTCGCGAATCGAACGCAAGCAGTTTAAGGTGAGAGGAAGGCGTTTTCCCCCTGAGAGGGGGGGGGGCGAGGGTACTAATTTGTTGCTGGCCTAGTCATTTGATCATGGACCACGCATGCCTTTCGAGACGGAGTCAAGGGGAGATATATGGGAAATAGACAGGGGGGGGGTAGTGTCGGGTTGGGTTGTACGAGGGGAGAGAGTGGTAGCTTGGATTGATTTGGTTTATTTTGCTTGAACTGAATGTGGCTGGATGGGATATTATTCAGTTTGGGTTGGGTTGTATGACGGGGAGTGTGATGGGTTGGGTTGAGTTGGGTTGAATTTATTTCGTTATATCAGATGTGGTTGGATGGGATGTTGATTGTTTTGGGTCTATGTGGTGGAGGTGCGTTGCGCTTAGTTCGCTTGTCGTTCCTCGTACGACGTGTTGTATACTGCTTAAAACCGGCGTCGTTGGCCATGCAGGGTTAGTGCTTGCCCCGGTGTTGATTCTTGAGGGTGTGGTTGCTCATCGTTTTTCGGCCCCGATATTTTATGGTTTCGACCTCGGACGAGCTGCCCCGCGTATCACTCTCGTGGCCCATTTATATCGACCCGAAACGCAAGGTATGTATAATGCCAGCCAATAGTACCGGCAGTATACAGGACACCTGCACTATTGGGTATGGTACCGACACTGATACTGGCATAGCGGTGTCCGGTATAGTGCGTACCCCGACCTTAGAGCACTCGGGAGTTCGTTTTTTTTTCCTCACACTTTTACTTTCCAGCTTCTGGACAAGCCGTGGTCACAGGTGTCGTCCCTTCTTCCCCCCCCCGGTTCTTGCCTTCAACTGTTATTGCGCATAGGGTTCAGTAAATCCCACTGCTCGTCGATTTTTCATCGAGTGTTGTTGCTAACTCACGCTCTCGCGCTTTCCGCAAGTCAATCTGTGCAGTGCACAAGAAAAAGTCCCAACGAATTTGTACGAGTATGCACTCGGCGGGGCTCGAACTCACGAAACTGACCTATACCAGCATCGAGGATGAATCTGATACGCCACCGGGGCGACCGTTAAGAGCGGCCAACTCGGCATGTCCCGCCACACTAAATCCTATATGTTGCCCGCTTCAAGATAATAGCGCTTGGTAGTTGAGAGCGCATGTTTCGGCTTGACACGGGGCGCTCTTAAATCGGGGTGCCGACTGTAGTGCCAAGCGATGGCACCGGCACTGTACCGGCATTAGGTACTGTTCAACCGGCACTCTAGGTGGACGACCCCCCCCCCCCCCCCCCCCCCTTGTGAGTACCGCCTATTCTGTGACCAGCACTTTTTTTTTCACCTGTGAGTACCGCCTATTCTGTGACCAGCACTTTTTTTTTCAACTTTTTTTTTTTTTTTTCACGTTGAAGTCATGAAAGAGGTTTTTTGTTTCGCCAAGCGGCGGTCTGTGTGTACGTGTGTGCTTGTTGTTTTGTTGTCGTTGCGGACGAGGCGTTTGGCATTGCTGTGGTTGTCCCGACGCGTTTTGTGGTATCACACCTGGTATATTATTGAAACAAAAATACACTCCAGCTGTGAGATCGAAGATTTCGTCGAAACTCATCTTTGCGAGCTGTGTGTGATACTCCGATCGCGCGAATTACTGGGTGTGTGTTCTCGTTAAGGATATAGGCCGGCGACTCCCTGTATATGTAACATGGAACAGACACTCACTTGTTTTGTGACAGCTTGTTATTTTTTTCACTACTGCTGTGATTCTAGTTCTCGCAATTAATTTACCGCGGCACTTTCTTGCAGACAGTGTGTAATCTAGGCTGGAGACCATGCTATCTACAAATAATATTAACAGAACTTCTCATATTATAATAAAAAATGAAAATACACTCTAGCTGTGAGATCGAAGATTTCGTCGAAACTCATATTATGTATGGTCTTACTATTATATGATTTAATTATCTTATCTAACTTTCTGATTTTGCTTCTGGTTCTCACAATTAATTACAACAGTGATTTGTAATCTTAGATGGAGACCATAATTCTTCTATCGATAGTAACATAATTATACTAATATTATGTGTAGTTGGTTATATTTGATTATCAAATGAGCTATATAGTTGGTTATATTTTATTGTCAAATAAGTTATAACGTTTTCAACGATCCGCACGATCGAATAATCCAACGAATATCATTATATACCACCAGGTATATTGCAGAAAAAATTGCTCGTACAATACTTTTTTTTTCTCTGTTAGCACCCGCACTATACATTGTACTAGTAATATATACCGCGGAGATTATAGTGAAATAATGCAAATATTTATTTTCGCCAAACGGTCGGGGGGTGGGGCGGGGGGCGGGGGGCAATGTGTTAATCCTTTACATTCACCGTAACTGCATGCACGTTTCGGGGGCATACTACCTGGTCATAGTGCGAGATAAACACTGCAGCATAGCAGCAGTTGTTTGTTCGTGTTCGAGAGATTGCAAGAAACATACGAAATATGTATGTTGAGATCGCAGTAACACATTATTTTGTTGAGATCGCAACAGTAGTAACGTTATTTTGTGTTGAGATTTTGCAAGAGATTATGTGATGTTAAAAATTGGAATAACATCGTTCGATTGTTTTAACATCGTTCGATTTTGTAACATCGTTCGATTTTGGCCAAGTAATCGACGGGCGGGGCGGGCAGCGGGGGAGCGAAGGGGGGCAGGGGGGAAATTTTGCGAAGGGCGGAATCCGTGTGAGAATGAAGGATATCGCATTGCTCGCACGCTTACACGTAGACGCTATTGATCGATCCTTTGCTGTTGTTGTGAAATGTGGACATCTCTTGATTGAGGTGTTTCGCTTTTTTCTAGAAGCCGGATACGTGTTGATGTTGGATGGACGGGGGCTTACACGTGGACGCTAGAGATCGATCCTTCGCTGTTGTTGTGAAATATGGACATCTCTTGATTCAGGTGTTTTTCTTTTTTTTTCGAGAAGCCGTTACATGTTACTGTTGGGTGGACACGAACCAGGTACATGCTACGGTTGGACGGACGGGAAACCCGTTACATGTTTACCGTAGGATCGACACTTCTATTGAGAAGCAAATGTCAAAAGTACGGCTTCCTATTGGTCAGTTTTGATGCCTTGTGGATCGACACTACGTTGTTGCTGTGGAACAAATATCGCCTTCTCTTGATACAACATTGTTTTTCGAGAAGCTTTTACATAATACGCTTGGGATCAACACTATTTTTATTTTCAGCTTATTATTTCGGTGGAACTAATGATATAGTGGAGGACCCATGGTAGTAGGCATGGTAGCGGGGAGGGGGGAGAAGAGCCTGTTTGGTTTCCTTGGATCTGAGTTACCCCTACGGAGGGGGAAAGAAGAAAAAAAAAAACTGCGAAGACAAGAGATGGGATGATAAAGAAAAAAACTACTGGAGTATTTGTTAATATATACTTCAGTAATTGGGACCCACGATATACCCAAGAAACTATGCCAGATATATATTTTTCTACTGTATTTACCAACCGTATTTAGTCCGAAATACTGCGTTTCCCTCTAATAGTATGGGTGTGAGTGCCTCCTATTTTAATAGTACAAGTTGGTTTTGGACGCGCTATTGCTTTCTTACCCCCCGCGCCCCCCCTAAAACCCGGCCTCTTGCTGAACTCCCCCGCTTCCCGCCCCCGCCCTCTCCCCCCCCCCCACCCCCCCGCCCTCCGTCCGCCTTGTGCATGCGTGTCCCCCCAACGTACCGGAACGCTTGACTCTCTCCGGGGGGTATTCGGCCGCGTCACCTTGCATGCTGTCGCTCTTTGCTGTGTTTGGTTTTGTGTCGTTTTGTGTTTCTTTGTTTTTATTTCTGTTTTTTGTTTTTGTACTTGTGTTTGATTTGTGCTGTGTTGCGCTGTGTTGTGTTTGTTTTTTGTTTTGGTGTGGTTTTGTTTTGTGTTGTGTTGTTTTGTGTATTTTTGTGTTATGTTTTGTTGTTTGGTCTATTTTTGTGTTGTTTTCTACTATATTGATTTGTTTCGTGTTATTTTGGTCGTTGGTGTGCTGTTTGGTTTTGGTTTGGTTGGTTATGTCTTGGCTTGCTTGTTTTCTTGAGCAGGTCGTCCGCGTCGGCGTCGGATGTGCTAAGCGCAGGAAGGCATACGGCAGATTCCACGTCCAACCCCTCGCGCTGATGGAATAGCCCAAGGGCGTCTTTTGTGGGGTATGCATACTCTAGATGTACCCGTGTATATACCCGGGCATCAGCAACATAATCAGGGTTGGTACCGGGGTATCCCATAGTATACCCTGCTATGACCAAGATATTCAGGGTTAGTACCCCGGCGCCTCAGAGTATATCAGGGTACCCCAGAGTATACCCGAGTATGACCAAGATAAGTCAGGGGTGTACCCGGGTACCCCAGAGTATACCCGGGTATGACCAAGATAATGAGGGTTGTACCCGGGTACCCGAGAGTATTCACGGGTATGGCCAAGATAATCAGGGTTGGTACCCGGTTACCCCGGAGTATACCCGGGTATGACCATGATGATCAGAACTGGTACCGGGAGACCCCAGAGTATAGCCGGGTATGATCAAGATATTCAGGGTTGGACCCGGGTCCCCCAGAGTATACACGGGTATGACCAAGATAGTCAGGGTTGTACCCGGTACCCGAGAGTATACCAGGGTATTACCAAGATAGTCAGGGTTGATACCCGGGTACCACAGAGCATATACCAAACACACCCTTGAAATAGTCTAATGATGGCGATCGAGCGCCATGGTAGAGGGATGCAAGAACGGCGGTGTAGGTCAGTGGTTGAGGTGAACAATCGAGCCCTTCCACAAATCGGACAGATCACGATCTAGATAATCTAGATCATATACCTGTCGACATGTTGTGAAGGATCTATGCAGTACAGATTCAACCCAGGAAGCATGTGCCGGGTGGTGCAGATCAAACGTCTTTCACCCGGCAACATGATCTGTAGGCCATGCAGATCATATAGACCAGGCGTCTATCTGCCCTGGATGGCGGATGCCATTAATGGGGATGTGATCTGTCCACCGTATGAACCCGTTGCCCGTACAAGTAGCAGCAGTTTTTGCTTGTTGTGCTTTTTTTTTCGCTCTTTCTTCTGCTTTTTTTGGTCAAAGTCTTTTTTCTCTTCGAGTAGCAGCAGTTTTTCTTGTTGTGTTCGTTTGTGCTTGTTTGTGCTTTTCTTGTGTGTGTATGTTTTTTTTGGGGGGGGGTCTCGTACTTTTTTGCTCCATTTCTGGCGCGTCGGATATTCAGTACAGTAGCAGAGGTTAGGTGTAAAGGAATACCATCAATCCGATCGAATTTTCTTTTGCTTGTTACGACTTTTGCTTGCTTGTTTGCTAGTCGGCATTTTTTTTCTTAAAGCACTCTTCTTAATTATTTTTTAGCGGTTTTTTCTTTCCTTTTCCTCTCTTTTTCGTTGTTTCCCCCCCCCCCCCCCCCGACGTTGTTGTCGCTTTTGTTCTTACAACAATAAGCAAACAGTACCAACTAGTGTTTATTTCGCCGAGATTAGTGGATACCTGATATATACAGCGCGTGTGATTCCGCGCGTTTTATTTAGTATTTTGAGGTATTTTTGAGCCACCCACTACGCACGCACGTGCCAACTGCTGTTGTGGGTAGCATTAAAACAGAACGGTACCCCTTGGGTGTCTTCGTAGAGTATCGACGAATCGGCTAGATTGTGGACGGGAGACGGGGAGGGAGTCGAGATGGACCTCCGTGACAGCATACAATTATTGGTCCCTATATAGCGCCTGTATGTGCCTGTCGTAAGCACCGGCACTATAATCATAGCGGCAACCGGCGTTATAGAGGCAACCGGCACTACTCCGCATGCTGCCACTACTGGTTTTTTCCACCCATATCGGGTGTCTGCCAAGCGATTTCACAGGAACTATAGAGGGACCACTGCTGTACTGATTTTCCACCGCCATGTCTGTAAATGCGAAAGCTTGGCTTGGCTTTCCGTTTTCTTCCACGAGCACGCACTTTTTTTTGTTTAGTTGTAAGACGTGATGTGGAGAGTATACGGTGGTTGTTGGGGGGGGCGTGGAGGCCGGGGGCGGGCGGGGGCGGGGGCTGTTGTAGATTATCCGGTGTGATATTGTAGATTGACCGGTGTGATAAAGGATAAAGCGGCATGTCTGGAATGTTTTTGTTTCCCTCTATGGACGCATGTCGTCGCCATTTGGATATACCCCGTTGAGCACCAGAAAAGCAGCAGCCGAATAGGCGTGGTGGTAGTGGTGGTGGTGAGAGCGGAAAAAAAAACGTGGGTCGGATAGGGTTTTTAGTGGCAGGCGTTTTTGAAGGCGGGGCTGCTGAGGTTTCCCGGGTTTCCCTGGGAGTGGAAATGTCTGAAGCTTTGTTGTGGTGTTAGTATGTAGGACGCCGTTTTTTTGTTTTGTTGTCAACGAATTTGATCGCGATGGTGAGGGGTGCTCAACGGACTTCGGGAGGGGGGTGAGGTGTGCTCCACGGATTTTAGGGGGGGGGGCGTTAGGGACGTATGACGTTGCCAATCTTACGAAAGCTCTGAGCGACAAAGGAAGTGTGTGTGTGTTTAAACTTGTTGGCTTGCGTCTTATCTTCGTGAGATCCTGAGTGGCCCTTCCACCGAACGCCGCTCGTCCCCTCTACGTATAGTACCCTTTTTGGTTCGCCTGCTACGCCAATAGCCACCCTCGGTTGGCGCCTGAAGCCAATCAGCACCCTCGGTGCGCGCACTAAGGCGATCAGCACCATTGGCGTGCCCGGTATTAGCCAATAAACACCCTTGGTGTACACCCTGTGTGCCCAGTAAGTCAAAGAGCGCCCTTGGTTCATGCGCTGAGCCAGTCGGCCCGCCCAGGGATTTCTTTTGCGGTTGGATTATCGTGCGTCTGTCTGAAAGGGGCGGTGTTCGTAGCTGCTTCTTGTTTCGCTTGAGTCGGTAACAAGCGTAGGCGATATTGTTATTTTGTCAGCGTACGGTAACGAGGATATACTGTGTGTCATTGTGGAACATTAACTTATACCTCCAGGTATGATATCGCAATATTTCTACATCGGTCTGGGCCACTGTTGGTGCTGGTACGGCTCCAGCACACGTCGTCCTGCGCCTCGCCGCGCCGCGTGACGCGACTCGCATGGCAGTCCGACCGGGGCTCGATTAAGGTTGGTGCGGCTAAGATTGATTGCAGTGTTACGGCGGGGTTTGGTCGAAGGGTTGCCGCTGAGAGCGATTGAAGCCTGACTTCTGGGACTGTTGAAGTTGCGGTTCATTGGGTCGAGAGCATTCGTTCATACCAAGACCCGCGCAACGAGGGCCGGGGACAAGGCACGGGAAGGCAAGCTTTGCGGGTTCAGCCAGGAAAGAGGGTTGTTCGTTGATTGAAGTAAGTGTAGCCGATGGGATTGGTTGAAGCGCAACCGACATTTTTTTCGTCGAACGGTACCTTACGTACTGTTATGTTTGGCACATGGTATGTTAGAATACCCTGTAACCTGGAACATCCGGGGAGGTGGTGGCATGGCGCAGCCCGCCCGCGTGCGTGACCGCGAAAAAACACAAAGCGTCTTATTTTTTCTCTGAGCTAAAACGATACAAACTGTATCGCACCCGGTTTGATACGTTTACTTGTCTCGCCCTCTCGCCTAGATATAGGGCGTTTTCTCGTGGATCCTCGAGGCGTGTGTCGTGCGAAATATCTGTGCGGGGGGCACAACTAACAGCGAAAACATCGTGATGCTGTGGGGATGCCCCGAAAATCCCAAATTGTCTGTGTCCTTTCGTCAGAAGCACACGCACACGTTTCGGGCGCCTCTCGTTGCGCTCTGTCTCTACACCACATCGACCGAAAACAAAGAGAAAACTCTTATGAAACAGGGCGCGGTCTCTATGTACCACCCCGCGCATGGTCTAGGTCTATGGTTGGACGCGGGTTACGACTAGGGCAGCATTTTTTTTTTCTTTTTTCAAAGCGTTTCTGACCGACGGGGCCCCTTAATTAACCCTTTTTAGAGCCCTAAAACCCCTCCCTATACTTATTGCAAGAATATGAGTATTGTCCCAAAAAACGGGTTTCCAATTGTACAAGTGTTAGTTACCCCTTTTTGAGCCTTCAAACTTTAAAGTCCTCGCACCGTGAGTCATCCCGCGGTCTAGGTGTTGCAGTTGTTGGGCCAAAAAAAAAAAAAAAAATCTCAAGCGTGTAGTCTAGACTAATTATCGTCAACTCTGGGTTAGCTATGATTTTAATACTAACTACCTCGTATACGAAAACAATACTTTTTTAGGCCTTGGCGCACACTATTAATAGTGGTGGTCGCGGGTTGCGCGAACGAACGAATGTCGCGCCCCGGAGTGCTGTGTTTTTGGTGAGATGATGAGTTCAGGAAACCTCATGCTATAAGGAGCTCAGAAACTTCTGCTGCTGCTGCACTGCTGCTGCACCCCTAGCGCGGGATGACTCCCGTACTAATTCCAAGTTATTTTTCCTCCAAAAAAGGGTTTCCAGTTGTGGAGGGGGGTTAACCGAGGAGGAAACACTACTTGTACCCAAAATCCGTTCGCGCCTCGGTTTGTGCTTGAAACGGATTCCGTTTTTTACCTCGGCCATGGGATATAATATCGGCGGGTTAAGAGTGTACCGGCGGTACCTTTTCCCTTCGAAGTCAGCAGCTGCGGGCGAGGGCGAGGACTGGAATTCCCAAAACTGAGCGAGGGGGACCACCCAAAAAAAAATAATGCGGGCACCGTTTCCGTGGCATGCATCGGTGTCATCCCCCCGTTGTACCAGGAGCGTCCCTCCCCACCCTGAACTCCGTTCCCTTTTTTCAGCTTTTTGTTTTGACTTCCTTGTGCGCGTGTGTGTCTCTTAGTCTATGATGTGCTTTGTCAAATAAAACAAGAAAGAAGGATGACATACAGTATGTGTTTTTGCCTTTTCTCCATGATGAATGATGAGTGTGTCGGCAGTGTGTTCGTGTGTTTTTCTTCACATTAAGCCGTTATTTCTGCCCATCCATGGAAATCCAGCACATTATAATCTGATGGTTGTAGCAAGAAGACACCCCTTTATATCACCCGTGTTAGATTAAAGGTGGGGAAGGCCGTTTCCTCGACCGCGGTCGCCAACGCTGAGGGGAAGTCTACCCTCGGTGCAGACGCCATGCACGCGACGATGCCCTTGAAGAAGGCGTCGTTCCCGGGTCGTGGTCGCTGGGATGCGACACCCTGCGGGAGCTACCCCGTATCTTAACACCCGCCTGGTAATGTTTATTATTCTAGAAGGTTTGATGTTACATCATGTAGTATGCAACCCAGTTCTTAGGTGTAGTAAACAACGTGTTAAAAGCTTCAAAATTTGTTATTGTACGTGGATCGAAAGATAGAATATTATAGATACCATTATTTTCTGACATCGCTAATTATAAGAAAGAGATACATATTTTCTTCACATTATTAAGCCGTTATTTCTGCCCATCCATGGAAATCCAGCACATTATTACGTCCAGGGCCTGTGCTAATTCTTCAACGTGGTTGTTCTTTCACAGCCGACCAGCTGGGGAGGATGTTGCAGATGTGCGCTCTGGAGGAGGTTTGCCCGGTGCTTTTACTTTCCATAGTTACCCAGCTGGGGAGGGTAGTGTTACAGAGATGCACCGGACTAGGTTTGGCCTGGTGGTTAACCTCTGGAAGGCGTTACGGGAAGGGAGAGTTCAAGGGAGCAACGGCGAGAAGTCTCATGAGGACGGAGGCCTGACCATGTGTTGTGCGGCGTGAACAATCAAGCCGCATTTGATGCGAAAGGCATGATGATGGGCCACCATACTCACGTCGTGTTCAAGCTCAACCCAAGCAAGCGCAGTTGGACAACTCTAAAAACCCCAACCAAAACTGACCCACCCCCATTCCCAGAGAGATACAGGTACATACAGCAAGCTTTGCGGTCACATATTATGGCAAAAGGCAATGGCAAACGTACTGGACACGATAGGAGTGGGCGAGACAGAACACTTGTTTGTATTATTGTTGTTGTGTGCACTCTCCGTGCTGATGATGGCGATCCGAACCCGCGGCAGTGATAGGCCTGGGTGAACACGTTTTTTTCTAAATGGAACGCGTTTATTTCGCTTTCCCGTCTCATTCATCCGAGACCCGAGGGTGTCCATCAATCAGATAAACCCAAGAAGTAAGCGCCGGTCACACAAAACATAGACTAATAAGCTATAAAAAACTCGTCTGAATTGGTCGGTGTTAGCTTGCCGGGTTACATGCTGCGCGGTGGCTTGTTTTTTGGGCTTCAGGTTTCAAGACTACTTTCCCCCCTCTTTTCAACTTGCGACACGCCGTGGATTCCAAGCCAACCACACACCCCGAAGGGGCACCTTGTACAGACAACATATAGACAGATGTGTGTCTTGTCTTGTTTTGTACGATTTACCGAAATAGAACTCGAACGCCCTTTACGCAGATATGTGTTGGATTCGACTGTCTGTGCATGATCGATGGATATTATTGTCATCACGGTCACTGAGGGCATATCTTTGACATGTAGTGATGATGTTGCTGGAGCGTTTCGCAGCATGCGGGGCGACGAATGCCGGCTGTTACAAGGCTTACTTTGGGTAGTCTAAGCTATTATTGGGTATTTTCTTTTTATCCTCCGGCGGGTGGGGAAAAGTAAAGCTTAAGCTCACCACACTTCCACGTATTTTCATACGCGTCGTGTGTCGATTTAACTCAGTTGCTTTCGCAACCCTACGCCAGCTGGCGCGTCCTTCGGATCCTACTATGCTATTGGTTAACCTTTTGCAAGTGGTCAAACGGACTAATACCCTACTAATACCTTAACAAATGGCGTCGTCGACAGACCATGGGTTTTTTGGGTCGTGGGTTCAAATCCCACATCCACCATAATAAACTTTTTCAGAATTTCCTCATGTCGAACTTGAAAAATACTCTCCCCGGGGTATACCCAGGGAATGAAACGGCTTGGATAATTGACAGGTCCGCCCATATATCCGGCCGACCTGCTATCCCGCCGTTTCAGGGGGGGGGGAGTGTTATCAGGCTTAGTTTGGGTAAGCTATTGGTTAACCTTTTGCAAGTGGTCAAACGGACTAATACCCTACTAATACTTTAACACGGCCCCGATGCGCAGCCGAGCCCCCGCATATGTCCATTTACAGACCGTACCTCTATCTGCTGTAGGCTTGTTCGTGTGTTATTATATAGCTCCGCTGATTAAATGATGGGGGCTTTTCGTGATGATTCGCCTGGAATCTGGGAGGATCTACGAGTATCTCGAGATATTCCACTCGCGAGTCTAGGCGAAAAAACGGAGCACAGCAGGTGGTGGGCGGGGGGAAGGGTGCATTGGGGGAGGGGGGGGGGGGGGGTGCTCTACAGGAAGAGATAGGTGAGCGGCAAGGCACACACGAGGAGGACGACAATAATTCGCGTCCGCTCGTGATACTCCTTATTATTGAGAAAACAATTCACCTCATCATCAGCTACGAAATCGAGCATTCTCGTAGACATTTTCATCTTCGCAAGCTGTGTGTGATGCTTCGATCGGTGCTACGAGGTGTGTATGTATGTCCTCGTGAAAGGTACATATAGACAGGTCGTGCTTTCTCCATATATCAGAGAAGGAGGGCGCGGCAGTTATCCGTGTTTGCCCGTTCGTGTCGGTTCGTTTTTTTACGGTATCATATCATCGTCTTTCATCGCCTACGACTACTCGTACATGCTACGGGCGGGTAAACTTGGCTCCACCGCGGTTCGCGCAGGTTCAGACGAGATTTTATAAGTCGTGCCTGGGAGCGGGAGCACACGAAGAAACCTTCCAGCGAGCCCTTGGCTCGAACGATTTATGTGTTATATCTACAGTTTTTTATGGGTACATGATGTTGCTATCGATACGCGTATTTATGCATACCATAACGACGTTCTATATATTGATATCACCCCCCCCGCGCCCCGGCTTCCGCCTCAGATGCCACGAAATTGATTGGGTCGAAAAGCTTGGGATACAAATGTGGGGCGTGATGCTCCATATACAGGGGCAACGTAGTAGCAGCAGCAGCAGTAGTAGTCGTCATTGGTAATGTTCCGTGCATCAAGTGCCAACTATATGCGATCACAGAGGAAGTTGTTGTTACAATGGTATTCCCTGCTTCCCTGTTGCGGCATTCTGATTTTGTGGCAAGTGTCCGTCCCTCATGACAACGCCTTCCATACCATACGAAGGACGCGTTCTACGATAGAAGAGGTGCGCCACTTTTTTTTCTGAGGTTCCTCAAATTCGGGAGCTTTAAGACCTCTTCCCCCCCCCAAAAAAAAAAACTGATTTGTTGGAGAAAAAGAAGAAAAAAAAAACTGGGCTATTTTGATCCCGGATGAAAAAAGCCCCAAAGGCCTAGCGAGGCACACGACGAGAACCATTGCAGAAAAATTGGCGTATTATTTTATTTTTTTCCGACGATTTTGGGTTAAGGAAACCTCGTCATTCAGAAAATGGTCCATTTCGGACGAAACGTGATACCCCTACCGCAGCACGCCTCCAAGTATCCATACCACCAGAGGTAATAATGGCAGTATTGTTTTGCTAACAACCTCTGGCAGTATATCACGGTTTGGTACGGATATTGTGTTACTATCCTTGCGTGCCCTGCACAGTACGAGAAGCAGGGTTCAGCATATTATTGGTTGTTTGCACCTTTTACCTATGTCTATATGGTGTCCAGCGTTTGATTCAATGGGTAGGCCAACTGACGGCGCGGAGTCGGAGGCGCGCGGCTGTGTGCTACTCTCTGCCGTGCCTCCTCTGCTATAGGCAAACCCCTTGCGGGCTTCAGACAAGGCGAAAAGGCCGGAAACAAATTCATAAACGATTTCAGCGTCGACCCACACAGAGAAGCCCGGGCTGCTGGGGTGGGGGATGTTGTTGCACTACTAATGTGTTGCGCTGTAAAAGGAGGCGTGCGGCACGCGTACAGCACGGTGACACCTGTACCACTGAATTGTCCTCCTGGTGGCTCGATACAGAGTGCTCTCGTCGACAGTAAAATGGTCGCTGGCAAACATGGGCCAAAAATATGTATAGTCTATGGGCCTAAAATGGTTCAAGTAACAGGTCTTTTCGCGGGTCGGGCCACTTCTCGCGGGTCGGTTTGGGGTCGGGGCGACCCGAACGAACCCGACCCATGAGGTTTGAAAACCATCAGAACCGACGACCAGTTCGATTTCGAACACCTCCTGACCCGACAGGGCTCGACACGCCAGATTTTTTCTAAACCGCGGCGCGATCGGACGCGGGGGTTGGACTATGACCCATGCAACCCCTGCTAATTTTATATTTCGCCGTGCCAAACGCCCCCTCAGCAGCAATCACAGGGGAGATTAGAATAGCAGGAAATGACGCTGGTTGTGGTGGAAATACATCAAATCCGGTCGACATTGGCAGCAGCGGCAGCAGCAGCAGGCAGCAACAATAACAAATGGACGCGAGCATTTAACAAAAAAGCTGGTACTTGGTATGGCATAGCGTACTTAGGGTGCACTGCTACTATTGTCAACGCTAACACTACAAATATTCTACGACACAGTGATGCTACTACTTGTGTCACCATCGCCAACACCGTTACTACCACCGCAAAACTGACACCACTACGGTTGCCACTGCTGAGAGAACAAACAAAACAGATCATCTCTCGTCAAGGTTTCCCCGCACGACCATCCCCAGGTCCCGGCCTCCGCGCGCATCTAACCCAGCGAGGAGAACGCCACGGAGAGGGGCCCGCCCCAGGCGGTAGTGGTGGTGGTACATACACCATCGGCCCTCTCCCGCTCCCTTTGCTCCTCTTTGGTGCCTTCGGCCGCGTCACGGGAAGAGTTACCGCGACGGGCACCGCCATCTCTACAGGCGAGGGCGCGCGAGTATCTCCCATTTCTACATCCCATGCGCCGATGTTTACCGTGTTTCGGTTGCCGGTGTCGACTGCAGGGCAACGGATTACGGCGCCGCTATCGGCACCGCCACTGACACCGCCGCCACCGCTACCGCCAGCGCCACCGCCACCGCCATCGCCACCGCCACCGCCACCGCCACCGCCACCGCCATCACCACCGCCACCGCTGCTGCCGCCGCGAAGGCGTTTTCCGGTCTCGGCGGGGTCGTGGGCTAAGGCCAGCGTTGCTGGCAGCGTCGAATCTTGATGAGAGAACAGTGCCGCTGCCGGAAAATTGACGGTGTGCGCGAGGCGCCAGCGTCGCTCCCTGTCGTCTCTGAAACTTTCTTCTGGTGGAATGTCGGTTTTGATTGTTTTTGGCGGGTGCTGCTTCACAGATGTGACGGCAGTATTGGTGCCACTCCCACCAGCACCAACACCCTCAACACCAATACCAACACAACCAGCACCAACACCCTCAACACCAATACCAACACAACCAGCACCAACACCAACACCACCAACACCAACACCAACACCAACACCAACACCAACACCAACACCAACACCAACATCAGCACCAACACCAACACCAAAACCAATACCAACACCAACACCAACACCAACACCCCCCCTGCCCCCGCCCCCTCCCCCCCCCACCCCTACCATCACTGCCACCCCCAACAACGCCTCCCCCATCACCATCACCATCATTAACGCAATGAGCTGATCCCACCACGCCTCGACTAGTACCGGCGCAATTTGCTGCCCGCACCCGCCGATGTGCCTGCGGGAAGTCGAGGCCGCCTCTCGGTGGTGGCCTGTCGCACGAAGCCCAAGCCGGCAGCCTCCCGAATACACGGTGAGCACATTTTAAAGGGTGGTACCGGGTGATTTTCGGCTGTTTTGGCGATTCACCCGAGCCTCTGCCGCTACCGCCACCGCCACTGCCACAAACACTACCGCCATTACCGCCACCGCCACCGCCACCGTCCCCAACATCGCCACTGCCACCCCCACCACCGCCTCCACCGCCACCGACACCGCCATCGCCATCGCCACCGCCACCACCTCCGCCTCCACCGTCATCAGCCGCAACTCCACCCTTACCCTCCTCCGCTACCACCCCAGGCGCCCCGCCCTCCCCTAGAGGAACCTCTAGAATCACGTCTTCGGAAGGGGGCTGGGGGCACCGAGATTGGCGCTGGCGGTGACGAAGTCGGAGGACACTCGGCGGCGGGACCCGAACAAATCCGCCGCCTGGCGCCGACGCAGCTCGTTTCGTGCTGGAACGGCCGCCACCCCCGGCGATGTCGCGCACGCACCACCAGGCGCGCTCCCGAAACACGCTGGCCATTCGTGCGGTCGGGGTGGTAGTGGTGATATTGGTGGTGGTGTTGGTGTTAGTGGTGTTGGTGGTGTTGGTGTTGCCGTTGGTGGTGGTGGTGGTGGTGGTGATGGTTGGGGTGGGGGTGGGGGTGGTGGCAGGGGGCGGGGGGCGGGGGCTGTAGCGGAGCCCGAGCACGGCTGAAGCTTCTCGAACAGCTTCGCGCTCCACACGGACACTATCCTCTGCGCCGCCACTGCTTGAACAAGACATAAAAGACGGAAACAACGCAGTACAAAGCAAGCACGACAGAAAAAAAAAAAGCGAAGAAGGGCGGGAAGTGAGTTAGAAAATCCGAGGGGGGGGGTCACCCAAGAAGAGGAGGTGGCGTGTTTTCGGGAGCCCGCGGGAAGGGGGAAGGGATGCGGGATACAGATATTCACAATTGGTGGCTGTCTTTAGTGGGGTGCTGCACGTTTACACACCTACTGTAGCTACAGAGAGGGATATAAAGTCGATGCTAGTCCTCAGAGTAGGCCTCACGGCTGACGGGAAAAGGGCGGGTATGTATAGATACGCGTACAGACATAGGAATCGGGCCAGCCCCTCCTTCTCACTTCCCCGTTCGATCCCCAAATCGCCCAGTAGATAGAGAAGAATGCCTACCAATAAGTGTATGTGAATGAAGCACAAAACAGCATTGCAAATGTATTGGATTTATTATAGAGCTCTTCGTTTAAGGAATCCGATCAGTCAAACCAGCTTAAGCCCGAACGTACCCCCGCCCCCGCCCCCCCCGCCCCCTATCGTGCCAGGATGGCTCCAAACGCCACTTACAGTTAGGCCGTAAGTTGGCTGGAGTTGACGGCTAGTTATTGGATAAGTGGCAGAGCTTAGCATTTTGGTGAAGACACATCACACGGACAAGCCACAAAAACAAACGCGCCGAGTCAAACTGAAAACACCGTGGTTCTTCAGAAACTACCGAATGCAATTGACTGCAATACTTAGCCAACTACCATGGTGCCGGGTAGAAGACTAGTCGGTGACATGCTTACAGCCAGTTGTTAGGGCGTCTGCGATTTCCATCCTCTTTTGAGGTTGGCAAGAACAAAAAATAGCATTGAAACTGACGATTACCATAACCCGACGTCAACCAATCCACAAAAGAAAAGGTCAGAAAAAAGAAAAATGGGTACGAAGGAACGCATACTTCTAAGCAAATTTTGGGCTGATTGTTTTGTCGGGGGTTGAGTAATCTTTGTGATGTGACGGTCGACGGTTGGTCGACGGTTTTTCAATACTAATATTATGTGTGCTTTTTTTTTCCAACTACGACCCAACCAAAATAGGGCAGTTCGCAAAACGCCGTATTTCCGACTTACCGATATTACCTTCGGCAACTAATAGCCAGGCGGCCACTTACTATAAACGTAGTCCGACAACTCACGCCGCTACCACTCAGGCGTAGCTGACACCTCCGTCAGGACCCTCACCGGAGAATAGCGCGTTGCTTGCCTTTCCACGGGTCACGCCGCTTCACGGCAACCGGCCCCGCTTTGGGACTCGAGCTCGACCCCAGTTTCCTACGATGAATTGCAGCTTCCCCTGTTCCCCTGCGATCAATCGAGCTGTCATCCTCCGAGCCACGGCAATCATCCCCACCCCCATCCCTCACTGGTTCACCCGAAGGTTCTTCAGAAGGCGGGGTGTCCGCGGGAGGAGGAGAGACCACGCGAGCTTCGTGCCATCCGTTCTTTCGAAAAAATGCGGAACCGTGGCGTTTGTTCTTCCTAGGTCTGGGGGGGAAAAAGACGGCCAGAAAGCAACGCGGGGGTGATTTTCGTGTAAAACATGGTGTCGAAAGACGCGTGCTACGACGGAGGTAGCACGTTTCGTGTGAAGAAATGGTTTGTCTGAATGACGGGGCTCCATAACCCAAAATCGTCGGGAAAAAAATAAATAATAAGTAGGTCATTTTTTTTTAGCACTGTTCTCGTTGTGTACCTAGGTGCCATGGAAAAATTTTCATCCGGGATCATATAGCAGTTTAGTTTTGTCTCTAAATCTGTTTCTGGGAGAGGTCTTAAGTTCCTAGAGCGAGAAATCTCGGAAAATATGTAGTCGCCTCTATCGTAGCGGGGGGGATGGAATTGGCCGGCGGCGGGGGGGGGGGGGGGGGGGGTCGGGGCGCGGGGGAGCTAGATGAGAGGGAGGAGGAGTGTCCTTCATACCATGCATGACCGTAGGCGTTAGACCATAGACCCTCACATCACTACAATTCTGAGACGGGGAGCATCGGATCTCGGCGACCAGGTAGCCGTTTGTGTGCACCAAGCGCAAGTGGTGGGGGGGGGGGGGGGGGGCGAAGGCGTACCCATTTGTTGCTTGCCTTCGTCATTTGACCATTGACCACGAATTCCTTTCGAGACGGAGCACCGTTCCTGCTCCTAGTAGAGGCACCTCCAACACTTGGGCGTTCATTACGCTTCGCCCATATACTACATGGATTTTTTTGCTTACCCTATCCCCGTCCTGTCTCGCCGTCTGCGGCCACCATCTATCTCCTAGGATAGCGATCGTTTTCCCGCTGCTCTCTAGTCGACCAAAGTCTTCCATGTCGCATACGTCTAATTTCTCATCTCCTCCTCTAACGCATCCCCTTCCTCCTTGTACATTTCACAATGTCCTACTATGTGATTCCTACTCTCTATTGTTGTGCCACACATGCACATGTGTGCATCCACCTCCTCCTCCTCTCGACTACTGGTAGATCTCTTTCTTCTTTCTCGTAGGTCCACGTCCCCTACACGAAATCACAGTTTCAGCTTTTTGGCGTAGTCCATTGGGCCGTGCAGATACGTTTTCATTCCAATACCTTCCCTCAACCCCCCGCATATCTCTTAAGTGCTTCTCCTCTTTCACCTTATTTCTTAGCGCTAGCCTTTCCCTTTATTCTATTCTTTCTTTTACTTCTGTCTTGTACCCGCCAAACTCTTCGTTAGGCAGTGTACCTCTTATTGGTCTCCCCCTAAATCCTTTCATATTTTCTCGACTACGTTATCCCATCTTATTCCAGCTCGCCCTTTTGTTACTTTCTCCCATACAGCCCTATCAACTATGGCTGGCAACCTCTTTTCCGGCACATTATTTACTTTGTATTGCCATTTCAACTTCCTCCCGCCTCTGTTTGTTTTCAGTGGGTACATTCCTAGTTCTGCTCTTAATACTGTATTACTCGTCGTACTTGAGCATCCTAGTATCTTTTTAGCTGCTGTCATCCGCACTGATTCCAGTTGCTTTACGAACTTCGCGTGCCCGTTCCCATACTTCTCCTGCATACTCTAACTTTGGTACTAATCGCATTAATCAGAATACATGTATATTTTAATCCTAGTGTCAAGGTGCGCAAGTGTGTGGGGGGGGGGTAGAGGGGTATTGAAATCTGCACCACACGATTCGTGCCACGTTGGTGCCGAAGAAATGGCTGAGAGGAAAAGCGGCGTGGATGGGGGTATGGCGGGGGCGGGAGCCCAGGGGGGAGGGGGGGGTACTCATTTCAGTAGTCGTGTGGCGATAGACCCTCTCATCCCTACCATGCCACGACGGAGCTTGTGATTTTTCACCGACCAAGCAGACACCTTGTGCACCAAGAACAAAGCGCCGTAATATGATTAGCGAAGGTGGGGGAGGGGGGGGGGGAGGTGGAGGGGTAGTTTGATAAGTATCACATGCTTCGCACCGCGTTAATGTCATGCGGCAAACAGAGAGGTGGGGAGCGAGGGGCAGCGGCGGCGGCGGCGGCGGCGGAGGGAGGGGTGAGGTTAGAGGGGCAAATACGATGTTCACCTATCGCGCAGTGCTCTCCTTGCCAGTGCGGCCCTTTCGCCTTCCACAGGCCTTGCCTGCCGAGTGTTGAGCGCCCCGTCCTGACGCCTTAGCTTCCTGATGCGGTCTCCCGGCGACTGAGACAGTCCCACCCCTCTGAACAGTTCCTGCAAGCAAGCGTGGGGTACAGGTTTGCATCGCGGAGGAGAGTGTCGACAAAAAAAAACTAACCTTCTTGCGTGGCAAGAACAAGACGGCGGTCGGGGGCGGGTACTCCCTTTCTTCAGTAAGGGTTTTTGAGCCGCTCGCACGAGTGACTCTGTAACTCACCGCCGAAAAAGACTTTGCGCGATAGGCTTGGCGCGCACACCGTGGCTAACTAGATACTGCGTTGAGGATTCAAGTCGCGAAAGTAAAATAGCCCTAAAATTTAAAAAAAAGACTGCACAGGAACAGGGGTTCACTCGCACGAGTGACTCCGGGCCGTTGCAAACAAAGGCCGCAAAAGCCCCCCCCGCCCGTCGTAGCATTGGCGGCAACCAAGTCACAGGACAGCAACGACTGGAGACGCACGCTGAGGTAGAGGTGTACCCATTTTTTTTCTGAGGATGCTCAATTCAGTGGGGGGGTTCGATTATGATATTCCCACCCCCGAAAAGCCTGATCGTGAGAGGAAAAATGGTAGAAAAGTTCATTCCGAATGAACAAAGAAATGCCACGGCCAAGGGCATGAGCAACGAAAAACAAAATGTTGGTAAAACTCCGACGTTTTTTTTTGGGGGGGGAAGTGCCTCGGTTGATTGGTATCATACCGTCAGCCAGGAATGTTTTTTTTAACCAAAAGGTGGTACATACATCGTAACATCCCTTCCAAAAACACACCCGGACGCGGAGAGAGCGTCATAACCGATTTTGGGCCTAGATCATAGTCCAAGAAAAGCAACGACTGACGACTAGAAAAAAAAAAACAAGTGGAACAAGTGGACACAAAAACCAGTTTGTGTGTTTTGGCTCCTGCGCTTTTTACGCAGATCGACTCAAAAGCGTGCACCCTCCATACCCGTGTCGTTCGAAATCAGCGCTACCGCTGTTTTGCGTGGATCGTGCCGCGAGTGACATATAGAGTCTGTAGATCCTGCGAATTATCGCCACTCGTTTTCATGTAGAATGGACTTAGGGAGGGGGGGGGGGTTGAGGTGCGAACATGTCAAAATCCCTGGCGCGGTATAACCTATTGGTGCGACACGAAAAAGGGGTCAATATGCGTTGGTTAAGTTGTGCTCTGCCGTCAACGGTTCACTGGTCAGCTTCAACACCAGCAGTTGTACTATGGATTGATCGAGCTGTGATTAGAAAAAAACCGGTCTACTGAGGATAAAGCCGCAGGCGCTGCACGATACACCAGACGTGTCACGGCAGGAACACCCACGGTTCGACGCTAAAAAGATACTCTAATTTTAAAACGTGGAAGTTTCAGCAATTTCGTAAACGTTAAGATCCATCCGTGTAGCAACAACATTCGTAACAGGTCATTTTGTTCAGCTATACAGGGTTTAGCGGAGTTTTTTGCGCTTGCTCCAAAACTACCCCACAAATCGTTGTCCTTGAGCTAATATTCACCTTGAACGTCGAGCACACCCGCATGTCGCCCCCTCCCCGGCTCAGGAGCTCGTTGACGACAATTTCCCTGCAGAAGATGTTGGCGAACAGTGACGTCGCCGCCGACAATCCTTCGCTTTTGAGTTCGTCTTGCAGGGTTAGGAACGCTCGCCCGTGCCCCTGCAGCAGAAAACACCGACAACGCTACCGGGTTACAACCCTTCTTTCGTGGTTTTGCAGTCTCCTGTGGTGGATGGGCAAAAGGTAAAGCGCAAGCTCACCACACCTTCACGTATTTATGGGTGTCCCAGTGTAACTCGTTTGCTAAAAATAACTTTACGTCGGTGGGTGGGTGGGTGTATGGGTGGGTGGGTGGGTGGGTGGATGGGTGGGTGGGTGGGTGGGTGGGTGGGTGGGTGGGTGGGTGGGTGGGTGGGTAGGTGGGTGGGTGGGTCTGTGGGCGGGAGGGTGTAGATTGTCCATAACGCCTACGATGGCGATTTTGTTCCTCCACAATCCGTTTCTTCCGTCGTTTGTTGGACTAGGAGACCCAAAACGATCAGGCGCACGTACTCTTTGTGACCGCGCGAGAAGAGTAGCACAAACTACTACAACACCGTTTTGTCTGAGAAGATAACGTGTTATCATAGAGATATGCGAGAACCGCCGAGGTAGAAGTCAGCGCTGACTACTAGCTCAGAAGGCTGCTGCGGCATATCTCGAAGGAAGCACAACCTAGGGTCCGTTCTGGTGTCAAAATGGACCCCAGTTTGTGAGAGGTATACGATAACCACTGAGCTAGGGGTCAAGGCAGTCAGTGCCAACTACTACGCGATGGTTATTTCTAACAAGCTGATTGTTATGTCCATGGTTGTGGCTATCTTTAACAAAGGTAACGTGTGTCCCTTTTGTACGAGTAGACGCACGCTGTGTGCTGCGTCGTGTATCTTGATATAAAAGGGTTTTCACATGTCTTTGAAGGCATGTGCGAAATGTACGTAATAATAGTGAGGCGTGGACGAAAAATAGATGTTGGACTCGTGATTCATGAGAGACCCAGACATCAGCACAATGGTCGCCCAACGCACGAAAACACGATTTGAAGGGGAAAATTGGATGAAAATCGATGAGTTTGTATTAAGGCCGCGGGGAATCTCTAAGGAAAATCTTGTCAAGTAGACGCAAGTATACTTGAAAAAAGAGTTAAGAGGTTTACAAGCAAGATCTGCTTTTTCTCGGATCGAAAAATCTGATAATTTTTTTTTGTATAACCCGGGGCCTTTTCGCCCTTTTCCGCCCCTTTTTTCTGGCCCAACCCTGAGCGACGACGATTTTTTCCACGTCTGCACTTTTTTCGGATATACGCGGGTATATACATACACATATTGCTTCAAAAGATCCGCGAACAGATCCAGCTAACTTTGTGTCAAAAAAAGCCGTTTCTTCGCAGGTGCAGTATCCGTCGTGTAGTACATCGTGTGTGTGTGTTTTTTTTAGCAAATTATCGATGCATTTTGGTGATGCTGGTTGGCAACTTTAACTTCACAAAAAATCACCTCATAATGAGTCATGAGTCATTTCTGGTTGCGACGCACGCCATGATAGAGGTATACCTTTTTTTGGCTATTTCATTTTCTAAACGACGGGGTTCCTTAACCCAAAATCGTCGGGGGGAAAAAAATAAATAATAAAAATAGGCCATTTTGTTTTGCATGATTATCGTCGTGTACCCCAGGCCGTGGGATTTTTTTCATCCGGTACCATGTACTGTAGCAGTTTTTTTTTTTCTTTCCCTTCAAAATCGGTTTTGGCCTTGAAGAGAGGTCTTAAGCTCCCAAGTTGAGGAAACCGAAAGAAAAAGAGGGGTGAACCTCTGTCGTAGCACGCTTCTTGCCTACGAGTGTCTCCAGCTGCACCCGACGCCCTCATGCGCCTCACAAGCGAGCGTGTCTCGATTTCGCGGGGTATGTTTTCTTATGAGGAAATGCAGCTGTCCTCAAGTGAAGCGCAAAGGTTCAACTGTTTTTTTTGTTCTTTTGCCTCATTTCGTGTCTTCTTTCGACGATTTTGGACCACTGCAGCGCCCCCCAAAAGTCGAGGTGTAGACCTCCGTTGAAAAAGTGCCGACGGCCACTTTGAATCTGAACATAATCTCGAGCTGCTGTGGCTGCAACACTATGCGTGAAGACCCGTGTCTGCTGAGGCACCCGGTGGTTGAAGGTCGGAACTCAGCGTGTTAAAAAAGCGGCGCAATTGACCGCACAAAAAAAAACATAGAGTGAACCGGAAACCCAGGGATAGGGGGTGATTTAAGACTCCCCGCGGCTTTAATCCTCTGCGAGAGAAAAACATGCATACAGATACCGAGGGAGGAGAAGGGTAGACACCTGCTGTGACTACGGCGTGTTCAGAAGATTGCTGACTGTAAAAAACCCTTGCGATTCGAGCTGACAAATAGAAGAGTGAAAAAGACAATGAACCAAAGAGTCCTGATGCGGAAAATGTCTCTACGGCAGAAATAACTACCTCAGCCCCTTCGAACGAGCCTTGTCGCCAAAGGCAGAGAAACAAACAAGCAGACAAACAAACAGGAAGGCAGGCAGGCAGACAAAGAAGACAGACAGGCAGATAGACAGGCAAGCAGACAAAAAGACAGACAGACAGACAGGCAGACAGAACAGACACACACAGACAGACAGACAGACAGACAGACAGACAGGCAGCTGACAGACAGACAGACAGACAGACAGACAGACAGATAGACAGACCTGGCTGCACATGACGTTGACAAATCTTCCAAAATCGACGGTCGTTTCCGGCCGCACGGAGGGGTCCGGGAGGGCTTTAAAGGAGTCGATGATACGCCCGGACAGGTGGGCATGTCGCTCTGGGTCGTCGCTCAGTGACACCACGCCGAGAGCTCTCCTGCGTATTGTTTCGACGAGCAGCGGTAAGGTATGTTGATCATACTACGTCCATTAGTTTTCTAACCTATGGCGGCTGAGTACAGATATAGCTTAAGCTCACCACACTTCTACCTATGCCGTTTTCGAACTTAGCACTGTTGCATTCGCAACACGGCGCTAGCCGGCGCGCCCTCCGGCTTTCGGGCATAGCACAACTCACTAGCCTACCAAGTTACATCGGAGAGAGGTGGTAAGGACTGTTGGCCGGTAGCACTGCATACTTACTTAGTGGTGCTGGAAAATCACTGCCGTGGGGTCAAACGTCGCGCGTACCTCGTCCTTGGGTGATTGACGGCGGGTGGTGCTTGTTTCATGTGATTGTGGGTGCAAGCTGCGGTAGAGTTGCGCCATTGTTTTTGTAAGATTCCTCGTTCGGGTCTATATACCTCTCCCAACAACTGACCGATGAACAACCCCATGGCTTAGCCTTACAAACAAAATAATTGTCAAAAAAGACAAAAAAAAACTTCAAAAAGTCCGACGATTTCGGTTTGAGAATCTCCCCGTCATTCAGAAAGCGTTTTAGCTCAAAAGAGGTATACCTTAGTACTTGGACGATTTTGGGGTTAAGGCGCCCCGTAATTTAGAAAGCGTTTTAGCCAAAAAAAGGTATACCTTAATACTTGGACGATTTCGGGGTTAAGGCGCCCCGTCATTCAGAAAAAGTTTTAGCCAAAAAAAGGTATACCTTAATACTTGGACGACTTCGGGGTTAAGAATCCCCGTCATTCAGCAAGCGTTTTAGCCAAAAAAAGGTATACCATGCACACCTCTATCGTAAGCTAGAGTCTGTGGTGCTACTGGCATTGACGCTCGCACCGGCGTTTTACGAGCTGGCTCAAGCCAGCACCACAGGATGCTTGCTTCCTTCGCTGGAGAGGCTTTCCCAGCGCCATCATTTACTAGTCTCTGAAAAACATAAGACCCCAAACGGTTTTATGTTTGTACACATCCCCTTTTTTTTGTTTTGAGTCATCGGTTTGACAAACTCGGTTCCCTTCCCCGCCCCTTAGGTCATACTTCTTTCGATTAATATACAGCATAACTGAGTACAGGGAGGGGAGAGGCTTGGTCTGGGCTATGTTTTTGAAAGTAATGCGTATCGAGCAGGGTAGCCTGTCGATTTGCAAGATTCCCTTGCGGGGCTCGAATCTCCGACACCGATCTCAATAGCTACGCGGCTTTCTATCGAAACACCGGAGGCGCCGATAAACGATACCACCAGAGTACGTCGTCTAGGTTGCAGCTTCCAGCTACCATATCAAGAAAAAGGGTACATGGAATGCACAATGGAAGGTGAAGGTCTAGACTATGCAAATAGATGCATGGGATACACACTGTCCGGGGCCATACTATACCGCTTCGTTAAACGCTTTCGAACCTGATGGCGTTAAGGCTTATCTATAACGCTTCTTTAAACGCTTTCGAACCTGATGGCGTTGAGGCTTATCTATAACGCTTCGTTAAACGCTTTCGAACCTGATGGCGTTGAGGCTTATCTTGCCTCTTCCGCGAGCGTCAAGGTGGCGGAAAATGAGCTGCAAGTCGGCGTGAAGGTCGGCGCTGACCTGCGATGCTCACGCAAACAAAAAAAGCAAAAAAAGGCAAACTCGGCGACGGCGCTGCGGTGACCGCGGCTAATTCTGCGCGCCTGCGGCATCTTAACTAATGACACGATGGTAGCTATTTTACAGCAAACTGCGTGGAATAAGAGGTGAATGCCGCTTCCAGCGAAGAAAGCAAGAGCTCTCCTCAGCGGCGGTGCTCTGTACTGTAGGTACTCGTATAGTCTACATCCCCTGCCGGAATGTGCTATTTTGTGGTCTACTTGTCCCATCCATGCGCTTGGTATTTTCTTTAGTTCTCTCGCACTGCTTACGACTACGTACCCGCTGCTGCTTCTCTCTAGTGCGGCGGCGGCAGCAGCAGGAGTAATATCACTCGCCGTGTGTCATATTGAGCAGCGGTCTACGTAGTGGCGGTTGTCGAGACGGGTTCTGTTCCACCCGCGAATGACGCAGGTACGGGAGGTTGGTCGTAAAACCCGACAGAGATTTCAAAATAAGTGCTTTGGGGAGCAGTCTAAATATACCAAACATGCGATATTATTGTACCCGTACCGATATGTACAGCAACGCCAACTCACCCCACCGGTAGCTTGAGATGCACTGGCACGCGTCCTGTCCCTCATCCACTTCCGCGCGACGAAGCCATCTACGGGAGACGAGAGACTGCTGGAGTTCTTCACGGCCACCCCCTCCACGTTGTTTTCGTTGCCATCGTCATTTCCAGCAGCGGCAATACTCGTTGTCATATTTATTTTTGCACAGCCAGGCTGCTGCGCATCCGTGGTCGTCGTCATCTCTGCTCCCTCTTCGACATCGCTGGCCAGACTACCATGAGTCGCTGGCCGTGCATCAGGGAGCACAGCACCGTTGCAGCGCAGCGCAGTGCAGCGCAGTGCAAGGGTGAAGAGAGAGCGAGAGGAGAGCGTCCTAATACCGTAAATTGCGCCGCATTTTGTTTCTATTGGTTGCTGTTCGTTTTAAAAACTCTGAAACCGTTGCCCGCATTCCTGCACTTTGTGCCGGTTCACACGCCAATCGTACACGTAATTTCATACTGGGCGCTAACCTACGTAGCGTATCACTCAGCACCACGTTCGCGTCCCAGCCAGAAAACAGCGTCACGTTAGCAGCTGATTTCTCGAGGGAGGGGCGGTGATTGTTTTCCTTAGTGAGTTTGTCGGCTGGGTATGGCGGCCTAGCCTGAGGATGCTGTGTCTCATGGACAGGTCGCACCAACAGTCCGTACGGCGTGCAGAATCAACAATATGATTGCGCCGCATATGGGGCGATGGCACTTCACGGCTGCAACCTGCGACTGCATAAGTTAGTGTTAGGGTCAGGGTTAGGGTTAGCACCTTGCGGTTAGCTATTGCTGTAGTAAATATTTAAACTAAGCACTGGTTTCCTCTTGTAATACGCGAGTAGGTCTAGACTAGTCTAGTAGTTTTTGTTCAGTGATGAGTCCTGGAGTTGTCTACCCCGGCATCCTTCAGCGTCTGTGCAAGGAGCCACTGGCCGAGGTAACATGCGTGCAGCTGAGAGGGCGAGGGATCATTCGACTGGAGCAGCTCGACTCCTGCCCCAAGCTGACTTCGCTCGACGTGTCCTGGAACTCTCTGAAGCAGCTGGACGGGGCGGGCTTGGAGGGGTGTAAAGAGCTGTGGAGCATCGATGCTTCGCATAATCAGCTGGTGAGTTTTCTCTCTTGGATCGGTTGGGAGATCGGTCTGCACGAAAAGTATCCTCGCGGTGAAGATCAATGGGATCGAGTATATACCGTTCATGCGAGTACTGGTTCATGTTATGAGGTGTTGGTTGAGGCCGTACCGTTTGAGAAACGCGCATGATGAGTGTTATGGATCGTCCCGTGCTCCGTGCTCGTATACGCGTGGGCGAACATTGTTGTATGCGTATGGTCTGCCGGTTACCCGGCCGGCGGTCTACAGTACGTGAATAAATACGCGGCGAGGAGAGAAAAAACACGCGGTACGATACAGCACGTACATGTGGCGTCTTCCTTTTTGTCGGGGTCTTTCGGTTTTTCTGGGACAAATAGCAGCTGTAGTAGTACTTTAAAAGCAGGGCGTTATGGACGCCGATAAGACAACTGCGCACAGGAAGGGCCGAATCGCTTAACCATGAGGATACGGTATAATGGACGTACGCGGCACACCTAAGCTAAGTTGTTGTTAGACCAGTGACTTGAGGAGCTCTGCTGTCTTGATCTCACCCCAAAAACAGATCAGAGAGACTGGCAAGGTTCATCCAAAATGAATGAACAATGCCATGGCTGTTGTTGTTGTTGTTGTTGTTGTTGTTGGTGGTGGTGTTGTTGTTGTTGTTGTTGTTGTTGTCGTTGTTGTTGTTGTCGTTGTTGTTGTTGTTGTTTTTGTTGTTGTTCTCACATTAACTCGCATAATTAAGTCCCCCGTGGTCACAGGGCCTCAGGCTCTCTACAGTCACTCTGGAGTGGAAAAATACCCAAGGGTGTACGTAGATACGAGTACACAGCCGTGCGTGAGTACTAAGTATTGAGCGTTGCACCCAACGCGACAATAAATTTCAAGTCTAAAACGGGACTTTTTAGGCGGTCGGGAGGGAGGACTACTAAGAACAGTACCCCACGTGTCCCAAAATTACTGCCCACGGGCACTTATTAATCGTGCCGTTGTTGTGAACTCCGGGTAAATATGTGAGCGCCGGGCTGGGTGGGAGGTTAACAATAGCTCTTAGAGTACGTCATAGTACGTAGAGTACGTCCGCCTTTTCATTATTTTGTCGCAGGCGGACGGCTGAAGACTTATAACAAAAAACGCTTCACGTGCTTGACTTTTTACGTCGTCGTCTGACGCCGTGATTCTTCAAGAACGTTGTTGTTGTTGTTTTATTACATTTTAGCTCTTGTAAAAAATCTAGAGTCCGTGGTCACACAAAGGTGCTGGAGCCCTAGGAAGATCCGAAAAAAAATGAAATCTTCAAAACGTTGTTGTTGTTGTTCTCACATTAACTCGCATAATCAAGTCCGTGGTCACAGGACAGGCTCCAGTCACTCTGGAGCTGAGGAATACCCCAGGGAAAACACACACACACAACCCAAGGTGGTACACGCATATATCACAGCTGACGCAATTCATGCCTCCACCAGAAACATATAAAAGTGAAATCGGGAGTCAGTCTACGAGGTGCCAGGTCCAGGCCGGTGCATACGTCTCACTACTCACGCCTGAAGAAACCAAATATTCCGATTGCCACCCAAGGAAGATAACCACGTATATATAACACGTGGTATTTATCACTACGCATACGCACGACAGGCGTAAGCCAATTGGAGAAAGAAAAACAAAGAAAAGAAAAGAAGATAAAGGAAAGGAAAGAAATGAGAAGAAAAACGAAACAAACGAAAAAACGAAAAAGGCAAGCAAAGAGAAGAAAAATACAAGAAAAGCAAGAAAAGACAAGACAAGAAAGCAAGGAAAGAAGAAGAGAAAAAAAAGAAAAAAGAAAAAGAAAAAGAATAGAAAGAAAAATGTCATACTAGCAGACCGTAGGCACTGGCTAAGGATGGCATTGGGCTAACAGGGGGTATCACGTCCATCATCAATAGCACCTGGGAGAGAACGCAACATGGCGAAGAAGTCAGGGCGGTTTTATGCTAACTTGTGACGGCCATTAGAAGGCCCGCAACTTTCAATACGATGATGGCCAAACCCAGACTTCAGTCTCTTGAGCATGACGCTCCCTCTTCCCCCCTCCCCCCCTTCCTCCCTTTCCCCCTCCCCCCTCCCCCCCTCCCCCCTCCCCCCCTCCCCCCTCCCCCCCCTCCCCCCTCCCCCCCTCCCCCCTCCCCCCCTCCCCCCTCCCCCCCTCCTCCCCCCTCCCCCCCTCCCTCCTCCCCCCCTCCTCCAGTCCACTCCCCGCCCCCCCCCCTTCCCCCTCCCCCCGGCCGCTTAGAGATGCCGACGGTGGATGGCGCTGCCGCAGCCTTTGCGCGTCGCTCTGCAGCTTTGCGTCTCTCCGTTTCATGCCAATTCCGCATGAACAACTCGGCTCCCTCCTCTACCCTTCGGAACCATCTGCCAGCCTTCTGAGCAGCCTTTCGCCATCCTTCGAATTTCATTCCAAAGACCGACATATCCTCTTTTAGATGATCCATCCAGTCTTCCTCTTGCCCCCCTGAGTAGCCCCTACCCCCAACAAACTCCCCAAACATCACCCTCCGTGGCAGACGCTCCTCCCCCATACGTGCTACGAATCCCGCAAACAATATCCTCCGTTTGCGCACTATCGCCTCAACGCTCTCGGAATCTGTCTGGGCAAGCGCGTCGGCATACGATAGGGTGTGGTCGTCGCTCTTCCGTTTCCGCCATCCAAGGCATCGGAGGAGCATGGAGCGGTGAACCCGTCGTAGCCTGTCATAGTCAAGCTTCTTCGGGCTCCACGTCATGCAACCGTACAGCAGTGTCTCGACCACCTAAGCTTTCAGCAACCGCACCTTCAACCGTAAACGCACACCCGGGCGATCATAGGTTTCCATCTTGTACCGCTGGAAGCACGCCCAGGCCCTCTGAAGACACCACGTTATTTCAATGCTAAGGTCTCTGTCGGCGGTGATAGCCCCGCCCAAGTATACAAACTTATACCGCACCGAGTAGCAAGGCTTTTTTCGAAATTACGTCGCCGCATGTATATACGGTGCAGGCAGCCCAACCGCTGTAGTTTGTAGCCGCGAGTTGGTTAGTTGTGGGAACGGGGGAACTCTATGCTGTAGTTGTGAGTGGATACACGCGGCCATGTGAGTTCGGTTTGCACATTGGACCTTTTCACTTGTGCGCCTTCTTCCGTATCGTGCGTTTTTAGGAGGGAAAGCGTAGTATTCCCCAGACGCATTTTGATTTCATTTGGTTTTTCGGACCTTCCTGGGTATATTTTTTTGGCGATTATTTAATGTGAGAAAACAACAACAACAACGTCGTACATCGCCAGGCACGTAGCAGGTGAGCTTTCGTTCACGAGGTGAGGCGCGGCGGGTGACAGGTTTTCATTATTATAAAAAATAAAAATACACTCCTCCAGCTGTGAGATCGAAGATTTCGTCGAAACTCATCTTTGCAAGCTGTGTGTGATACTCCGACCGCGCGCATTACGAGTTGTGTGTCCTCATCAAGGATATAGGTCGGCGACTCCCCTTACAACTACAGTGCAGCTATCAGGGTCAACAGGGTGATTTTAGTCAGTCTGTGCGCGGAAACTATAAAACCCGTTTCTGAGGGGGGACAAAATCTGACAGCTGTGAAGGGAAACGTATCCTTTTATCAAGTGAATCCTGTAAGCCGAATAACCGGTGAGGGGGGGGGGGCGGAGTTTCGAAGGACGTGGGAGCCTGGTTTTCATCAAAAGCGAGCGGGGTTGGAGGGGGGGGGGGGGGGGGGGAAGGGGGGGGGGGGGCGGACGGGCGGGCAATTTGTGCGTGGAAACTATACATCCTTTCAAGGGGATAAATCTGACGGTTTTGGGAAAAAAAAAATGCACCAGTTTATCATGGGGGGGGGGGTGGGGCGGGGGTGGGGCGTGTAGGGCAGCTCAATCTGTGCGTGGAAACTATACATCCTTTCAAGGGGATAAATGTGACGGTTTTGGAAATAATGCATCAGTTTATCATGTATATCCTGGGGTAAGTCGTACAATCAGTGAGTAGAGAGAGGGTGGAGTGTTCGAGGGGGTGGGGTTTGGATGGGTTGGGGGGGGGGGGGGGGAGGTGGGGGATGGGGGCGGGGGGGGAGGGGGCGGGGGGGGCGGGTGGGGGGGGGGGGGGAAAGAAGGGTTTTAGGTGAGGGGTTTGTTATACGTAGGGTGCTAGGTCTTTATATCGTATCTCCTGCTGGCCCGCGGTCCGCAACAGCAAGAAGAAGCGGAATATTTTTTCCCAGCGCACTCCGTTATACTCAATACGCCTCTGCACGTCATCGACCTGCGCGGAGTTAATGCGTGCACACGTCGGTCAGGTCGCCGATCCCCACTTGATGATGTAGATCATTCAGGGAAGATCTATATGATCTATTAATAGCTCATGTTACCGAGTGTCAACCGCCGTACGATCTGCACAATGATCTAGCAACATTTTGCCAGGGTTGGATCTGTGTCATCGGCATACAGGTTCTTCACAGCATCTCATAACCGCAAATATACATGAAAATCTACTGTCAAAGGTTATCTAATTCGTGATCTGGTCGCTATCAAATTCGCGAAACGTGTCTAGTAAACGCGCGGCCAGCGTATCACTTGGCTTGCAAAAGCTGAGTAGCGACCACTCAACCGGTCGAACTCGCATCTGACGTATTTGAAAAAAACAAAAATAAAAAAAAACTTGTGCTGGCTGTACTGCACAAAATCCACAACGTCTTGATATATCTCTATTTTTTATGCCCACTTTTCCCTCTCTCTCTCTCTCCTCAGGAAACTCTGGGAGGACTATGCTGTCTCATGGCGGTGGGCTACCTCAATCTCTCCGACAACTGCATCCCCCCCTCGGCACTCCGCCCCCTCGCAAGAACACACATACTGGAGCTGTGTCTCGGCAGCAGCAGCCGCTCTGCCGAAGAACGCCGGGGGATCCTTGGCATACTGCCGAACGTTTGGGTGCTAGACGGCGAGTACGTGACAGCGCAAGAGCGGTCCGATGCGGATGGCTCGTGCGGCGGGTCAGACCCTCGAGGCAACGGGGAAGAGTGGGACGATTTGACGCGCCTGACACGCAAACCAGAAAACCGATGTCCACGCGGCGGCGGCGCAGCGGGGGGGCGCAACCGGCAGCAGACTGGCGGCGGTGGCGGTGGTGGGGGTAACCATGACGGGACCGGACAGCAAGAATTTCGCGATTTGTGTCGACAGGGGCGTCAAACGAAGGAGTTTTTCGAAAACGTGGTGTGGAAGCTTCCGTGTAGGTACGTGAGCGCGAGGGCGAGCACCTTGACTGCAGCCGGGTCGTTATCTTTCATCGTGAGTTTATCGAACTTTTTTCTTGTACTACGAGTACGCGTACGTACTGCTCAATATATGTCTCATTCTACATCCAAGGAATCTACCCACCAGATTCGTGCGTGAAGTTCCATAAGGGTTGAATAGGTACACGATCACGATTCACGACCCCCTTCCCGGTAGTTCCCTTCGTTTCGTTGATTTGTTACCGTTCTGCGGGCACTGCTTGAAAAATACGCCCCCTTCTCCGATTGTCCAGGCACCGCCTACCCACGGTGATACTGCTGTATTCCGGTGCTGTGACGGCTATTTAGAAACATTGTTTTCCCCAGCCAGACAACCAATCTTACGTAGCGCATCTGATCACAAAAGATCCCCAATATCCTTGCGAGTCGGACAACAGGTCCCCCAAGATCCGAGCGCGTTTGGTATCAGATCCCCAGCATCCTAGGGGATCTCATATCAAAAACCGTCGTGTTGTCAAACCTGGCTCGTGTGAAAACAGCCCATACGCTCTTTTTTCGTACAGTTCCATACAGTGGGGGTCTCCCCAACAAGGCGGTATGAGTAAGGCGGCATCCCGATATAAGGCGGTCAAGATCTCTTGGCCCCTCTACTGGGAATTGCACTCTTAACCTGGACTGAATAATGCGGCTTCCCTCCATAAGGCGGTCATGTTGCTCTCGCACCCCACCGCCTTACTGGGGGACCCTAGTGTAATTCGGGAGGGTTGTGTACAAACGCGGGTTCCCCCCCCCCCCCCCCGGTTTGATCACCAATCCCATCACGTCTGACAAACAACCCGCGCGAGATCATCGAGCCTATATATATAGCGCGTCTGAAGACGACGCCCCCCACCCCCCGCTGCTCTTCTCTGTTCGTCCGCGTCCCCCCCCCGATTATTTCTTCGACACGTGTTCCCCCTGAAAAAAAAAAAATATAAACAAAGAACGGGTGCGGCTGACCCCTTCCGACTCGCCACCCTCATAGAGCGCTACGACCAACGCGCTGCCGCCAGCAACAAGTCCGCGTGGCTCGGCAGCTTCACGCGCAAAAACGGCGGTGCCCGTTGCACGCGGCGGGGTTGGTCGTTGCCCTTGCCCCGGCCCCACTCGGAGGCTCTGCTTTCGCTCCCGCTTGAGCTGAAGCTCGACGTGGCCGTGCTCTTGACCGTACGGGCGGCGTTCCGAGAAACAATCCCACAGCAGGTGAGATGTAAAGCGAAAAACTGAGATGTAATGTGAGACCGAATTTTGGCCGTCGAGCTATGTGTATGTGAGGTGAAGAACGCCTACTAAGAAGCGGGAACGCCTGGTAAACCTGGGGGGGGGGTATTTTGAGAGAGGGAGCGTTCTGCACAGACAATTTTCAGAATATGACGGCTTCCGGATTTTCTCTTGTTCCTGTACATATCGGCCTGCCTTTCTTTTACGCTGTGTCTCAATAGGTGTCTTGTCCTACTATTAATAATCGTGTGTTGCACGATGAGCCTCAAATTGATACTGCTGGTGAGAGAAAATGAAGCAAGGGAAGGTACGTTTTGAATGTACGCCACCACTGATCCAACAACAGTGCATGTGCCAGGCAACTCTGTTACCGAGCATCTACTAGACACACGGGGGGGTGGGGGGGGGGGAGATCTGAGAGAAAGGCGTGCCAGGCCGAGTAGACCTCTCTCGAAACCGGCATTCCTCTAAATGTACCGGTTAGCTTTTAAAATGCTCGTGCGAAGCTTTTTGAAGGCTCTCAAAATCAGTGTGTCTCTTAAGTCGAGCTCTCTCGAATCACAGCAACCCTTGTGTGGCCGCTGACTGCGTAGTAGTAGAATACCAGTTTCTACAGACGGCCCCACACCATCGCCAGACGACGAGACAGCGATTATCTAACAATAAGCTTACAATGATCGACTAAACTCACAACTAGATTAACGGTATTCTACCAGGAAAAAAATTAAAATTGTGTAAAAACTTGTCACCAACGTCATAGTGCATGCAACAGAGGCGAGGCTTTGCTGGCATCGAGTGTGTGTGTGTGCCTAGAAGGCTGGAAGAGTACCGAGCTGCTGCCGGCAGGACGCAACGCATGTTTTCAGCTCCGTACTCGTTGTGTGCTTCTGTGCTGTGGTTGGAGCATGACTTGGAGAGGAGACGCTTCCGCTCGGCGCTGTTTCAGGTTCACCACTTTGACTATTAACGAGTATTTTAGCGCTGTGCACACTCCCTGCGTAGAGACAAGCCACCACGTGGAATTAGACTAGTACTTAGGACACTACTGGGAGCTGGAAAAGGGTTATCACTGTTTTGCAACGGTTGCGGCGTTGCGCCACAAGTGCTGCTATCACTAGCAGGAAGCAATGCGACACCAATACTAGACTTCTCGTCGTCCCTTCCCTGTCGAAAACTGCCCACCACGAGTGCTACCGCTGTCAATAGCCTGAAGCAATAGACTGAATCCTTTTCCCGAGGGTACACCACCACGTATTCGAGCAAATGGTCGACACGTACACCTTTTCATGACATATAACACCTTAGCCCTAAAATACTAGACCCTAAACCAATCAAACCCAACCAATGAATGTAGCGGTAACCCCCTTCGTCTTTGTACTCAGCGTGCCTCGACAATTTACCCGGATAGGTGGTGACGCTCCACTGCCTTTCCCTTCTCGGAATCCCCCCGCCGCTGCCATCGTCAGATTCTCGCAGAAGCTTTCATGGTGTTGCTTGTGAAGCAGAAGGGTCTTCCGGAGGGCATCCACAGCGACCTCAGCCGCGTGCCTCCGTATATTTGTACGGCGCTTGCCCACGTCCTGCGCTCTTCGATCCTCGTGTCCGTACACCAAGTGAGATGCAGTTGTTGCTCAACATTGATGCATATATATTTTGTCTTCTTGCCCTTTTTTTTAATTAATCATGACCTTTTCATTTCCAGCTCAACTTGTAAGAGGTTTTATACCCACAGCGGCCTTGTGGACACCCCCGTCTTTTTCGTAAGCTAAGTTTCTTGTTCGGAGCGCCGGCAGTGTACGTGCCTTCGCACTTGGCAGAGTAAGGAATTCACTCTGTGTGTGCCTACTGCCCGCCTCATTGTTGAAGGTTTTTCGCAGGTTGGGAAATACCACCGATCCCCACTCGATGATCTAGATCCTTCAGAGAAGATCTGTAGGATCTACTGTAGGTCATGTTACCGGGGCGGGAGCCGTACGATCTGCATGATTTAGCCTATTTTTCCGGCGTTGGATATTTATTATTTGCTTGTAAATCCTTCACAAACAGCTCGTAACGGCAGGTACAGGATCTACTGTAGATGATCTATACAGTAGATGATCTAGATGATCTAGATGACCTATATCGTGATCTGCCAGGGGTGTGAAAGGTTTGGCCCGGGTGGTACCGGCGCAACTACAAGTTCGTGGTGGTGTTCCTAGGTTTTGCTCCCCTCCTTGCCTTCCCCAAGTCTGCGGATGAGACGTGTTTTTCACCAGCAGCAGCACTTTGGTTTTTGGTCTCAAGCAAAAAAGAATTATGATTGCAGGGGTGTTCGTCAAGAAAAATAACCTAAAACTCAAATGTACTTCGGAATACCGTTCGAGGTTTTACAAAACTAAGAGAAAAAAAAAACTTTTTTTTCAACACCTAAGGTCATGGGATTTTTCGACAGGCGTTGCACTTTTACCTTTTTTTCTTGAAGAAAATTATTTGCGGTGACGCAAAGAGATATATACTCACCTGATCATCCCCGAAAAAAATCCACGTGCACACCTACCGTATGGTAGCACGCGTCGACCTTGACGGGCGCGTGCTTTACCGCTCTAAACCGTACCGCACGAGTTGTCTTATGCAGTAGCTACGCACTGCGGACAGATCATGATGTGGATAATGGTCTAGATCATCTACAGTAATAATGATCTAGATCATCTACAGTACACCCCGTATCTGTCGTCGTGATGATATGTTATGCTGGATCTGTATCTATCTATAGCGTACAGATCCAATCCAGGAAACATGTACTAGATTCTATCGATCGGTACGGCTCCTACCGAGTATCACGAGCTAGATCATACAGGTCTTCCCTGAAATGTCTACATCATCACGCGGGGATCGGTGACCTGTTCGAGGTGAAAATCGGTACTGGTATCTTATGAGATGGTTATTCTCTAATATTGTGTGAAACACGTCAGCTGTGAGTTCGACGAATTCCAAGGGTCGATATTCATCTTTGCAAGCTGCGTGATACACAGGCCGTGTGATTTAAGAGGCCTTTTTTTAATGGTCGCAGGTGGTTATCTTGGGAAAAGTTTTGACTTGTGGAGTTAGTTGCCGTCACGTGAAAAAACTTTCATAACATTGCCCTGCCTATAAATAGGTTGTTTTCGTGACACGATTGTCTTTGGAAATGGTTGTAGTTCGTTGACACCAGGATAAGTCGAACCGGGCTCAACCCCTCTCGAACTGCATGCATGTTTTCAAGGTTAGTATACAGCACGGGATACTTTTACACGTGGTTGAAATATGAAACCGCGCGTCTCTCACCCTCCCACACCCGTCTCAAAACCGCCATTCGCTCAACAACAACTCCCAAAAATCAGGTTTCCGAGCAAGGATGTGCCGACACCACCGCTCCTCCTCTGCTGGACAGGGTAGAGATGGACCTGCTCGACGCCATTCCCCCCGTCGTCACCGGGGTCGAAAACGCCATCGATGAATGGGAAACCTCCCGAAATTCACCTGGGCGAGATACAAAAAGCGACCCTTGTGCAGCCATCCACGAATGGGAAACCTACCAAGCAGCACCAGAGCGAGATAAAAACAGCGACCGGTGCGGAGGGGTTGAGGTGGCAGAGGAGCTGTCACAACGGTTGACTGAAAGTAGAGGTGGCGAAGGGTGCGACTCTATGTTAAGCATAGACCTCGGCTCTGTGTCTGGAACCTCGGAGCAGCCTCGACTGCCGTGCGGGAGCGACCTCGACGACTTGTCAACCAAGGAAGACTACCGTTCAGAAGAAACCGGCGCGTTGCCCACCAAAGAACACTACCGCTTGAAAGAAACCGGCGGGTTGGCGTGGGCTGCCGAAGCGCGTGTTCCAGTTACCGGGACATTTCCCGAAAGGAGGTTGGATCCGCCAGAAACGCCGCTAGATGGAGGGAGGAGGGGGGCGGGGGGGGGGATTAGCGGACGACGAGAGTCTCTTGACGCACAAGCCAATGCCTAGCGTTAGGCTGACTCGGTTGTGTCGGAGGGCCGTTATCCTGCTCACGCGCAGCCCGGCTTGCCCGGATTTGGTCGAACGCCAGACCGAGCCTGCCAACCAGCGGACCTACGATCAGATGGGCCCGCTTCTCGCGCGGGCGCACATGAGCTTCAGGGATCTTCACCCCGACATGGTGCGTGCGTGTGTTTTGGTGTTCCTAGCATCGAGTCAGCAGTCCCACTCACGGGCGTCCAGCACACTCGGTGTCCGTGCCGGTGCCTGATCCTGGAGAGAGACAAGCGACAGGGATGAGTCTTACTGCGGTAGCCCCCCCTGAACTTTTCTTCTTTAACGAAATCGCCGGTGTTAACAACCATCTCCCGGCCGTATCTCCTGAAATATGGTGCCCCTCGCCACCCCGACGTCATGGTTCGATTAGTCCTTTGCAAACAAGAAAACGTGTGAAGATACTCGTATCATAGATTCCTTGCTCGTGTCGAGAAAACATGAAACGTTCGTCAAAGATAATCGCTGCTTATTTTTCGGGGAGGTCTATCGTACAACCAGCGTGTATACGCCGCAAGTCATGTAGGCGGATTGGACCATGCCATGCCAGACGCAACGATGGGCCGTGTAAAAGTGAAGCAAAAAAACGACGCCTCAATAGGTTAACCCCTCCTGTAGAATTAAACCCAGGCCTTCTTGGGATCAAATCACTTGAAATTAGTATCGCGGGGGAAATATTGCTTGCGGCACTGGAAGGTCCACGGTGTAGTCGGTCGATCGGTCCACGTATTCAATGGAATACATTCAGTTTTCATGAAGCGTTCTTGAATATGGCCATACCTGGTGTATCGAAATGCATGTCGGGGGCAACTCCCCCCCCCCCCCCCCCGAGGAATCAAGCCCTAGAGGCGGGCGACACAGCGGCAAAAAAGCAAACAAACCAGGCCAAGCCCGCACACACCCCAAGCTGCACGTTCCGCTGCAAGCCCTCGTACGTTCCCCCTCTCCCGTTCGCTACGCATAACAGACCGATGGTAGTTCGATTTTTCCCAGGTGGATTCTGAGTTCGCTCCACTTGCCTCCGGCATGGTGTAACCCCCCTGTTACGGACCCCAAAAGAGCTGTACTAACGTAGCGAATACGCTATGTGAGCCCGCACGTTTATCGCTGACGGGCTTCCTCGACTGAGGGTCTGCCCAGAATGTTTGGATCCAACGAGTATGCATACGGTGTTTGCGATTTCCTGCCTCTCTGTTGTTAGGTTGGAAAAGCACGTCAAAAAAAAAAAAAAAACTGTATTGAAACTGACGAACGTCATGCTAAACCCAAGGCCAACCAACGCTAACCAAAAATATTTCGGTTAGAGATAGAAAGAAAAAGCAAAAAAAGTGATGGGAGAACACGTACCAGGTGTTTCTCAACTCGATTTTGTTTGATATACGGGGTCTGGGCTTTGGGTTTGGGTTTGGGTTTGGGTTTGGGTTTGGCCTTGGGTTTGGCCTTGGATTTTGACGTTCTAGGGTTAAAAAATAAGATAAAAAGTGTAGGAAAACAACACGTACTTCATAATCATTTTTCTTTTTCGCCAAGTTTTCGTGGGTTGAGGATGGCCTTTCGACGGTTTCGATACTACTACTATATGTTTTCAACAATAAGACTACGGGGCTGTTACAAACACAGGCCACCCTTTGCAGGTTTCTCTACTAGGAAGGTTCCACGTTGGTCACTCACTTGTACTAAATACGCTCTTGTATTAGTTCCGCAAACGCCACGGACGAAGTGGACAGCGTGCAATAGCATCATCCCCTTTCTCCTATACGCACATGCCTTCAAAGGCATGTGAAACCTTGTTATGTCCAGCCGTATCCCATATCTTACGCCTTGTTATGCTCCCAGGGCAACACCATAACACTAGCCCACCCAGAACACCTACCCAAACAAAGTTGGTACATCGCAAACACCCCAATGAGCACGGTGTTTGCGACCTGAGCCCGGTGTTGGGTAGAAACACATATGTACATATATAAAGATTTTGCCTGCCTCAGAAAAGGGCTTAACGGTTTCCATGCACAAACTGAGCAACATCGACCTGTTGACCCTGGTACAAGCTACTGTAGTTCGAAGGGGAGTCGCCGACCTATATCCTTAGTGAGGACGCACACCACCCGGTAATACGCGCGATCGGAGTATCATACACAGCTTGCAAAGATGAGTTTCGACAAAATCTGCGATCTCACAGCTGGAGTGTACTTCAATTCTTTGTTGATATAAAAATAGTTTTGAAAGCGAAAAACGTCGCGATCCAAGGCCAACCCAACCCCACGAAAAAACAGCAAAAAAAGCAGATTAGAATTATGTTTCCTTCGTGTGATACCATTTCTTATTTTCATTTTACAGCCTACTTTTTCGTTGGGTTGGGCTTGTATACTCTTCCAACCCACTGTAACCAAAACTACCGTACGCTCTTCCAACCTGCCTACTACTACTGCTGTATGCTCTTCTCGCGAAACTTCTCTTATTCGCTGCCCGCGACTCCTCGTGTCGTGTCAGCCTTTCGGCGGAAATATTGGCGACAACAGCGCGACGCGTGTAACACGCGAACCGCACGTTGACCCCGTCGGCGGGGATTCCTTGCGACCACCGCGAGCACCGTCACCAGCGACACCGGGCGAGTGCAGCGGTGCCGAAGGTCTTGACTACGGCTGCGGCGGCGAGGGCGACGTGAATGAGGTTGGGTTGCCGGACGCTAGCAGCTGGTGTACAACAGCCCGATCACCGAAGGCGGGCGAGAGAGTTCAGGTGTGTGGTGGTGGAGCGGGGTGGGGTGGGGTGGGGTGGGGTGGGGTGGGGTGGGGTGGGGTGGGGTGGGGTGGGGTGGGGTGGGGTGGGGTGGGGTGGGGTGGGGTGGGGTGGGGTGGGGTGGGGTGGGGTGGGGTGGAGTGGGGTGGGATGGGGTAGGGTGGGATGCAGTGAGGTGGGGTGGGGTGGAGTGGGGTGGGGTGGGGTGGGGTGGAGTGGGGTGGGGTGGGGTGGGGTGTAGAGCCTGGCATCGGTATTCCCTGACCCTATATATTTCCCCTCGATACGATATGATATCTCCATACTTCCTCAGTCATGTTTTTTTACGCCTAGGTAATGCTGTAAATATCGCATCCTACGATATCACAAAATATATACCATATATGATATATCAGGACCGATGTCAAGTGATACATCGGCCTATACAACGCGATATACTCGGTGCGATAAAATACAAAACGGTTTATTTGCCCGATATATGGAGCACCGTAATACCCTCTGTCAGTGCCCCCGTGTTGGGGAATTAGATGCCATTAGTCCGTTTGATCATCGGTAAAAGATAAGCCAACTGCTTACCCAAACCAAGCTTTATAACACCCGTCCTTGTACAATGTGTTGCCCCCCCCCCAAATGGCCAAAAAAGTGGTAAAAACGCTGCGACATCCCCCCCGGGGAAACGAGCTTAATCTAGTTATTTTGACGAAGTCCCCCCCCCTTCTGTATCATCCCCGGGGACAACTTTATGATCGAAAATATATCGTCTATCCTCCGGAGACAACACGCAAAAACGATGCCACCCCGGCGGGGGGGAGGCATAACTATAACTGCAGTATTATATTTCGCCCCACTGCGACTTGTGTGCAAATAAGCAGTGCGAACCCACGAGCCGACGAAGGTCAAGCGAGGAGCTTGGGGGTACTCTCGAGCCTTCGGTCTAGAGCCTGGCATCGGTATACCCGTACCCTATATATCACCCCGTATACGACATGATATCTCCATATACCTTAGTTATGCTTTTTAGTCCTAGATACGATATAAATAGCATGTGGTATTACATCGCTATACATCATGTACAAACCTCAATACCGGTAAGATATATAGGGCATTTTTGTGATGCATCCGGGTATATGTCACTTATATGTACCACATCTCATAGCGATGCATGGAGTAATGTGAATGATACATGTATGACTACAGCAGTAGATATCTCACTTATATATCATAGTACAGCAGTAGATATCTCACTTATACATCATAGCCATATATGGATATCGCATATCGTAGCGATGTGCGGAACAATGCGCACAACACCTGTAAGACTTGATGTATCACTCATGCATCACGTATCATAGACATGCCAGGTACACTGGATTAATACGCACGATACCTGTACGCCTAGACATATGACTTGAACATCGCTTCTCACAGCGATATGCTTGAATAAGGCCCACGATACCTGTATGGCTGCAGTAGATACATCACTTATTATCTGTCACATATCGTAGGGATATAGTGGAATAATGCGCATACAATACCTCTACGATTTTTGCGGGGGAATACAGCAGTAGTAGTAGTAGTAGTGAGAACCAAATATGGCCAGGAAAACAGGGAAATAAATATCCCTGGTTACTATGGTCCTCCGTACATAATGGATCCTGGGTACTAACTGTGGTCCTCCGTCATAGATAAATCAACTTACCTGCTATAAGTTAGTAATATTTTTTTGGGGGGTATATCAACACCATATATATTATAAAAAATGAAAATACGCTCCAGCTGTGAGATCGAAGATTTCGTCGAAACTCATCTTTGCAAGCTGTGTGTGATACTCCGATCGCGCGCACTACGAGTTGTGTGTCCTCATTAAGGATATAGGTCGGCGACTCCCCTTACAACTACAGTGTAGCCATCAGGGTCAACAGGGTGATTTTAGTCAGTCTGTGCGCTGAAACTATAAAACCCGTTTCTGAGGGGGACAAAATCTGACAGCTGTGGAGGGAAATGTATCCTTTTATCGAGTGAATCTTGTAAGTCGAATAACCGGTGAGGGGGAGGGGCGGAGTTTTGAAGGACGTTGGGGCCTGGTTTTGATCAAAAGCGAGCGGGTTCGGAGGGGAGGGGGTGGGGGGGGGGGGGGGGGAGGGGGGGGGAATTTGTGCATGTAAGTTATAATCCTTTCAAGGGGATAAATCTGACGGTTTTGGCACCAGTTTATTATTGGGGGGGGGGGGGGGGTTGGGGCGGGGGTGGGGCGTGTGGGGCAGCTCAATTTGTGCGTGGAAACTATACATTATTTTGAGGGGATAAATGTGACGGTTTTGGAAATGATGCATCAGTTTATCATGTATATCCTGGGGTAAGTCGTACAATCAGTGAGTAGAGAGAGGGTGGAGTGTTCGAGGGGGTGGGGTTGGGATGGGTTGGGGGGGGGGAAGGTGGGGGGTGGGGGCGGAGGGGGCGGGGGAGGGGGCGGGGGGGGGGGGGGTAGGGAAGGAAGGGTTTTAGGTGAGGGGTTTGTTATACGTGTGGTGCTAGGTCTAGGCGATGGTGTGGGTGATGGGGAAGAAGGGGGTGTTCGGGGCGGGGGGGGGGGGGGAAAGCAGCGGCATGGATGGCTCTCGAAAGATATGTATCTCCCCATGTTTTACCCAATACCAGGCTCTAGTCGGGTGAGATGGGGGGGGTGGGGCCGGGTGGTGTGGTGTGGTGTGGTGTGGTATGGTGTGGTGTGGTGTGGTGTGGTGTGGTGTGGTGTGGTGTGGTGTGGTGTGGTGTGGTGTGGTGTGGTGTGGTGTGGTGTGGTGTGGTGTGGTGTGGTGTGGTGTGGTGTGGTGTGGTGCGGTGGGGATCGAGCAGCCACACCCGCGATTGCTTGCCCCAGCAACGCGTTTCAGGTTACCACCTCTGGTTGCGCATGCGTCTTTGCGGTTGCAACCATAGAAAATTTTCCGCGCCAACCCGCCGTACAAACACGCACGCTGTGCGTCTTCTGTTAGTCCGCACCGACCCCGAAGACCCTCACGCTCTCAATTCCACGCGACCAGGTACTGCACGACTTGTGGTCCGTAATCCTCGACGCGGACGCAGATACTTCGTGTGTCGTCGTGGCGCCGTTCCAAGGCGTGCAAGGCCCTCCGTACAATGGAAACTCCAGAGTGGACGCCCGCGACCTCTTCTACGACCCTAGAGGGTGGTGGAAGCATGCCCACTCCCTGAAAACGAACGCGCCGGTACAACCGGGTCGGCTGCACCGCCTGTCCCGCGGCTTGTCGTCGAGCGGTCTCCCTCGCGGAGCGGGGAGCTTGAACGAAGCCCTCGATGGGAGTGGGCGGCAAGAGGTGCCGGGGGCTGACGGGCGTCGACTGGACGGCAGGAGTGGATCTTCGGCCGACTTGCCCGGTATTGTTCGCGGGCGAAACACAGAGATAGGAGGGAGGGGGGGTTGTGAATTACGTCATGCATGGCCGTAGTGGTTAGGACCATAGACCCTCGCATCCCTGCAATGGCTGGACGGAAGACATCGATTTTTCACGCACCAAGCACGTACCAAGCAGACACTGCTTGCGCCAAATACAGGGAAAATTGTGGGAAGCGGTGAAAAACGTGTGATGTTGGCATCGCGTAGGGTGTTCAGATTCGGAGGCATGTTCCGGGGAGGTGGGAGGGTACCACAACGAGTCGTCCGGCAGCGTAACAGAACGTGGACCTACAAAAATCTCGGGCGCTGTAACGCAGCCTGTCGTGGAGTGAGAGGGGGGGTAATCTTAGTCGTGGGTTTTTGTTCAACACTCGTCTTCTCCTTGCCGGACCGTTGTTGGCGTCGTCGTACCCGCACACTACAATCCACAATCGACTGCAGAACGACGTTAGCTGTGCGCTAGAAACCGCCACCCCAGCCACGTCGTGTTTTTTTCGTGAGGTATTCCTCCACTCCAGAGTTGTTGGAGCCCTATCCTGTAGCTATTAATATACTACGACGGGGAAACATAGTACATCTCAGGACCAAATTTGGTTACTAAAAGCAGCGGGGAATACATAGTTTTTGTTTTGTGTATATATAGCGTGTTCTGAGTGCTAGAACGCGAGCGGGCTAGATTATAGCAACGAGTTAGTGTGAGAACAACGACATGCTTCAATCCCACAAAACCCTGAATCCGATCACAACCTGCTTGCTCTTATCTTTGATTGACACCGCGGCATCCATCCATCCATCCATCCATCCATCCATCCATCCATCCATCCATCCATCAAATCCATCCAACCAACCCCCGGGTTTCATATCCACAAATAGGTTTTTCCTCGCCTTTGCCTTTGCCTTTGCCTTGCCTCGCCTCGCCTCGCTTCGGCTCGTTCTCCCCGCGAAACCCTTGTCCTGCGTAGTAGATCCCTCGATCGAACCCGAGACTCAACTATTGGGCCCATCGAAGGGCTCGGACGATAAAGGCGGATCCACCTCTCACCCCTCGAGGGCTGTCGCGTTAAGTGGCTCGGACGTCACCCCTCTTACCCCCACGGCCAGTAGCCGCTGTACTAAGGGCGTTGTCGGCATCTTCAGCGCGGAAGGGTCGTGGGACCCTGCTTTTGTCGTGGCGCCCGGAAGGCTGGTGGCGTTGCAGAATAAGGCGGCTGCCCGACGGAGGGGGGCAAGGAGGGCCAGGCAGGTGGCCTGGCACCGAATCGACGGACCGGAGGCAAGTGATGTGACGTTTAGTGGAGGTAGTGGTATGGGGCGGGGAGGGGGTACCTCTCTTATGTCCCCCCCCCCCCTCGCGTTTCGAGGTAGAAGATGCACAAGATGGGGAAGGGGTGTGTACTTTGTGCTTGCGTCGTACCAAATTCGCGGCTTGTCGAAGATTGGGCTTGGCGAATGACTAGAGCTAGAAATGGCTGGGTGGTATTCCGGAAAAAAGGCTACTCTTACGAATCTCCGGAGAGGCTAGCGCGTACTTGGGGGCGAGGTCAATAACGTAAAAATGGACTTTGATAGAAGTGGCCAAGTGGCCTCGCGTTCAGGCGATCCATCGAGTGTGAGGCTGCCGACCGCGATAACGCCAGCCCTTGCTTCCGTGGAGAACAGTGAATACGCCGATGTACAACAACGATAAGCGGGACCAAACCGGTGTTCAAAAATGCAGAAAAGACAAACGCTCAACTCTGGGCCCGATTTCACCCTCTTGGTGAAGGTAATGCACATTCCGAGAGTTACCCGGTACAGAGCGCACCCTCCGCCCTCTCTGTCTCAATCCTTGAACCCTGTTGCGGTTCGGGTGAGACGCGTGCAACGACAGCGAGATATCTTGCGCTTTTCGTCTGAAATGGCTTTCTGAATGACTTGGGCTCCTCAACCCCCAATCGCTGGAAATAGGCCATTTTTTTTTTTTTTTTTTCTGCTTTTGGTTATCGTCGTGTGCCTAGACCAATGGGATTTTTTTCATCCGGGATCATAGCGTTTTTTTTTTTTTGTCGTCCGGGATCATAGTGGTTTTTATTTTTTTCCTTAAGAAGCTGCAGCACCTCTATCGCGAACCGTTTTTTGTTTTTGTTTTTTTCTTCTTCTTCTGAGGTTTCTCACTTGAAAAGTGCAACCCGACGGAGGAAAAAAAAAACTTTGGCCTAGGCGTACCGAAAAAAACAACAACTAAAATTGCCAAAACAAAAATATAAACCTTTCTTTTTTTTCTTGACGAATTTGGGTTAAGAAGCCTCATTTTTTCAGAAAATGGCTTCAGATAAATAGTTGCTAGCCCCACCCAATCGCTATCCTCGGAGATAGATGATGGCCACAGACGGACGGCCAAACAGGAAGGAGGTAAGACAAGCAAGGCATTCTTACATGCAAGAAGCTTTTTGAGTGCCCAATCGTTTGAAGGTGTCTCTATTAGGAGCAGGAGCGGTGCTCTGTCTCGAAAGGGATGCGTGGTCAATGGTCACATCACTAAGGCAGGCAAGAAATGAGTACGCCGCCCCGCCCCCCCCTGCCTGGCCCCTCTCGTCGTTGGTAGACATAAATATACCGTGGAGTGGCGAAATCGTGGGTTTCGCTGTGACTGATCGAACGCATAATTTGGACCGTGACAAGGAGGTGTTGCTCCGCTTTGGACTGATCGACGGTAGTCTGGAAGAGTAGTACGTGGTGAAATTGCCACCGAACATCGCTCCAAGACTACTGTACCGCGGGCAAAGTGTCGGTGGCTATCCGGCAGAAGGGTACAGCTGCAGCCCGTCGCCCCGCCATGTACTACCGAGCAAGCACCCGCCTTCCCTCTCTTCCTCCCTCCCTCCCTCCCTACCCCCCTCCCTCCCTCCCTCCCTCCCTCCCTCGCTTCCTCCCTTCCTCCCTTCCTCCCTCCCTCCCTCCCTCCCTCCCTCCCTCCCTCCCTCCCTCCCTCCTTCCCTCCCTCCTTCCCTCCCTCCCTCCCTCGCTCAAAATATGTACATAAATAACAGTTGGCCTCGGTTGGCGCCGACGCTATAAAACATTATATATGTTGGGGTTGGCGTTGATTGGCAACGACGCTGTAAAACATGCACTGCGTGATTTATTAGACAACCACAAGGCCCTGTTTTTTTTTTTTGCGGTCACCATGATGGTTATCGAGTTAGATTATATTGTGCGGGGTGGATAACCCTAACTCCGCACAAGGGGAATTATCGCATCACGTAGTGTGAATATGGTAAGGCACCCACGAGGCACAGTTACATAGTAACACCCATTGCTGTCGCTGGAGTGGCCTCACCCAAAAACGAAGTAACTCATTCGCGTTGTCATCCGTAGGCAAGAAAAGAGGCACACGGTGCCGAAGGCCGTCTTACGAGCGGTTCTTGGAAGGATGCAGTTCACCCTTCATGCGACTCGCCGAACACCTCACGGCGCTTCGCGCTTGGTGTAAGCAATGTCTGCCTGGTTGGTGAAAACCCGACGTGCTCTGTCCCGGCATAGTAAGGATGCAAGGGTCTATGGTCATACGACTACGGCCACATGCACAAACTGAGTACACCCCCTTCCCTCCCTCCCTTCTTCCCTCCCCCCCGCCGCCCCCCCCCTTCCCTTTCTCCCTCCCTTCCCCCCTCGCCCCGTCTCTCCCTCCTCCCCTCTCTCCCTCCCTACCTCCACCGCTGTTGCTTGCGCCGCTCCTACGTGGCAGGCGTCCGTGGCGCCTCGGCCAATGATGCCTCGCTGCTTCTACTCCGCGACGGCTATCGACGGCCCAACATGCACCCAGGTGCATTCGTCGACCTCGATCCCTGGACTAGACAAATCGAAGCTAGGGCATGACACGCGCTCGCCCCCTCGGCTAACGGAAGCAGCTGCGCCATATCACGGAGGAAGGAATCCTGCGCGACACGGCAGCGACACGCTGGGCGGCAGGGCGTCGCGGAGCGTGTCCCCGCCACCGTCGCGAGCTGCGGACTCTTCGGCGACGGCAGGGCAAGCCTCCGCGATCAATGCTTGGCTAGCGCTGCAGAGGGAAATGGGATCGATGAAGGCAGACAATCGGCTGCGCTCTCGTGGTAGCATTCGGGGCGCCAGCGCGGCTAGCGCTCTCTCGCAGGGAACCCAAGGGTCTACCGTATCACTGCGGAACAAAACGCCTGCCGGGAATAGCTCGGACGGCAATTGTGCCGACACAGCGTCGGGCGCCTTAGCGAAACACTCCTCATCGCGGCAGGTTTACCTTCCAACGCCGGCTCGGAGGGAGGCATCTGGTGGGTTGCGTGGGGCTCGAGGTGGAGGCTTAGCGTTGTCCCTGGTTTCAATATGGCACTAGCCACTCTCTCCGGGGGGGTAGATAAAGTCGTAGTGTTACTTCACCCTCTGTTGCCTCTGAAGAGGACATTCTCGTGACAGCCTGGGAAATTCACACCCCGGGAATACCATTACAAGAGCTCAGAGGGAAAAACATTGCTGCGTTCCAGTACTTAAAATCCGAGTAATGGATTATTTGCTTCAGCCGTCCACTCTTCGGCCGACAAGTTTCGACATAACCCCCATCAATCACTACCACGGTGGAGCACCCCCTCTCTCGATTAGCCTGAGGCGAACCCAGCCGTTAGCCGTTTAAGATCTGCGCTCTACATAAAAACATGTACCTGTTACTATTAAATTGGAGTATACAACTTAGGGTTAGGGTTATGATATGGCGTTTCATAAGTACGTTCAGGTGATTTTAGGTGGACAGAGTCGAACACGACAGACGAGAGTGCTAGACAAGCGTGAGCAGATTCAGGTAAAACTGGCAAAACATTAAAAAGTACATTATTAGCAGGCACCAGGAAATATTCTAGCTTATGCACATCCCACCACGGTTTTTGGTTTATCCCTACCCGCTACCAAGAGTGTTCATGACTGATTCTACGATAACCCCCTCCCAAAATAAACAGCGGTTTTCTTTAACGAACGTTTCACGGCTGCTCGACACGAGGGAGGATGATACGAAAATGGAATCTTCATGTATTTCCTTGACTGCAAAGGACTATCGAACGATGACGTCGGGGGGGGGGCAAGGGGCCCCGTATTTCAGAAGATACGGGGCCGGGAGCTGATTTCGAAACCGGCGATTTCTTGCAAAGAAAAGTTCGGGAGGCTACCGTAGAAACGACTCTGATGTCGTTTTTCATTGCGGGCGTTCCCCCCCCCCCCCCCCCCTGAAAAAAAAAAAAGTACGGTAGGAGGTTCACTTTTTTGCTGTTTTTTTTTTTGAGTCATCCCACGGGAGCGGTTGCGGTTTTTAAGCCAAAAAACGGTACACCTGTCCGATTGAGCACTATCGGTTTAGTGAAGCATTTTCACGAGGTACATATTGGTTCATACTTCGAAGAAGTAGGTGTTAGGACTGAAGGCATAGAAGCTTTTGGTCTGGTTGTGCTAACGAACGCCTTCGAAGTCATCTTTTTCGGGTGAGATGTTGAGCTCCTCATGTGAGGACCTCACGGACTTTCTAATGCACCGTTACCGTGGGATGATGTCTCTTTTTCAATCGAAGTGGCTCGAGGTCACACGCACTCAGTAGCGACTCCCGTGTTATCTAATTTTTGCGACCTTGGGGATTTCGCGGCTGTTCTAATTTTTGGGTGGATATGAATCCGCAAAAACGGAGGACGATGATGAGATACGCTTCCGCCAAGACAATCTCGTAAAAAACAATTTTTGTCCACCTGAGGAGTGGTGAACATCGGGTAGTGCAAGTAGGAGTACCCCCCGGTTTCCGGAGCCTTGGTTTTGTTATACATTTTTCATAATAACTCTAAATTTTACGTGGTTTGCCCCCGAAATCGTGCGTTCAGTCCTAAAACGGTTGATGCACGTAACACTCTCCCCCCCTCCCCCCCCCCTCTCCCCCCCTCCTCCCCCCTCTCGCCCCCCTCTCCCCCCCTCTCCCCCCCCTCTCCCCCCCTCTCCCCCCCGCCCTTCCCCTCCCCCCCTGCCAGAGGAATCATCCACGGCGGTTTTTGAGTTGACGCAGGTGGACGGCGGGCAGCATCACGCGGGAGACGCCACCAGCGCCACCACCGCCGCCGCCGCCACCGCTACCGCCTCCGCCTTGGCAACTCCTTCCTGTGCAACACCAACACCAACACCAACGGCAGAGGAAATAACGCAGACGACGACCGGAGAGCCGCGCACTGCTTTAGCTGGGTCGGAAGGACGCGGGGGAGGGCACCAGACACCTACGGACGACGAACGATCGCGATGGCGTCGAGAAAAGCGACGGAAATCTGGGAGGGTTGGCGCCGCGGATTTCAGCGCCGGATGCAGCAACAACAGCAGCACCAGCGCTACCAGCGCAGGAAGCACCAGGGGTGCGGTGACCAAAACAACGACGGCCAGGTGGAAGTGGAAGCCGTGTGCGTACCGTTCACCGGAGTGGTTCAACGTTCCCGCCCGGAACTTGTTTCTCGTTGACCCAAGCTCTGTCGCGACGGTATCGCGGCCGACGGCGGCGGCGGCGGCGACGGCAGTGGCGGCGGCGGCAGCGGCGACTCGGGCTACGGGTGTGTCATCGGGGGTTGATATCAGATCCACAGGCCACAAGCTAGAAGGGGATGGCAGCGGTGGAAGTGGTAGTGGTGTCAGTGGTGTTGGTGGTGTTGGTGTTGGTGTTGGTGGTGTTGGTGTTGGTGTTGGTGTTGGTGGTGGTGGTGTTGGTGTTGGGGGTGTTGGTGTCGGTGTTGGTGTTGGTGGAGGAGGTGTTGGTAGTGGTAGTGGCGGTGGCGGTGGCGGTGGCGATGGCGGTGGTGGTGGTGGTGGTGGCGACGGTGCCGGCGAAAGCGGAAGCGGCGACGACAGACATAGTTTTCCGTGTAGGGGTCACGGGTACCATCGGGGAGGTGCGCCCCAAAGAAAGGGGGTCGGGCAGCCAAAAAAGGAAGCGGGAGGGCGGGAGGCCGCTCGAGACGCTGGCTGTGAAAGGGTTTCAACACCACCCAAGACGTTCCCGCCCGCAGCGGTGTTGGTTCGTCTGCCGCTTTACTCGACAACCGAGTCGATGTCGGGGGTTGGGTCGGGAAGTCGAGGGAATTTAGATTCGTGCGGTCCCCACACCCCGATGCACGGCCTCAGTGTCTCGTCGCAGATTTCCGCGGGACTGGGCGTGACTCTGCCAAAGCTTAGGCCGGTCATCTCTGTCGAACCAACGCAGGAGCGATCAGAAAGCGAGGCGCTAGTACCGGGCGGCAACCTCAAAGAACCCTGTCGCGGTTCACCCTCCCTGCTTGTGGGTGGCGGCGTTATCCGCTCAGTGACGCCGGAGCGTGGTCGCGGTCCAACACCTGCTTTATCTCCCAACGAACGGCGGAGAGACTGCGGTGGGTCGTCGATGGACAGTTTGTCTTCACTTGAACGCCCCCGCTTGATCGTGACCCCGCAGCGGCCCACGCTCCAATTTAGAGCCCCGTACGTGGCAGGGGTATCGCTGTCGACGCCAGACGCTTCGAAAAGGAATATTTCTCCATGCATTACACCAAGCTGCGTTCGTAGAGTTCCTCCCCCTTTAGCAAGCAGAGGTTTGAGCGCACCGGTGTCTGTTCCCGATCGGGAGGAGGACGACAAAACGTTGGGTCGGGGCATCGCATCTGCCCGCGCACGAGGCCACAGCGCGAACGTCGAAAGCGCGGAGACGAGAACACTCTCCGACCGTTTCAAGCGAGGCAAGACGGCGTCAAGTCGCGCGGCTGGCGCGAGACATTGTGGTGGGGGTCCGCAGTCGGCCGCGTCTCTCGGTTCGGATAGCGATAGCTCTTTGGCGGCGTTGCTGTATGCTCCACCCGCACCTCAATCCCAAGGCGACGATGTACCGTCTACGGCTGCGAAGAAAGTGGTTTCAACTGATTCGGATGAATGCTGTTCGATCAATAGCACTAACAGCTTGTTGTGCGAGTGGAACAGGCCAGCCGTTTCTTCAAAAGTGACCGATGAGACCGTTGGGAAGTGCGATCATCACACCGTTTCACAGTGATCGAGAAAACCCGCGCTGTTCGTTGACGCGTATGAGCAGGCTGATACCATATAGATGATAGAGACTGCGTGCGGGGTTTAAATAAACAAGAGGGATGCCAGCTCAGCTTAAAAGGGTATGCCATTTTCATTGAACGCCGTTTTGGGAGTGCGAGAGGACGATTCCAACAAGCTATTATATACTCAAAGTGAAAAAGCGTGTGAATTTTTCACGTAATGCTTTCGAAAGTCGCTGATACCTTTCGGAGTGGTACATGCGTGCGCACGCTCGCTGAAACATCGTTCTTCAGGAACTCACATATATATAAGTGTTCTGCGAGGCGGCTTGCTCGTGGAAGGCCCTGTTCTCTATTGACGCTCCCCGTTCGGGCTTGATAGAACGTTTTCACAGGCGCAACGCTCATACACACTACTGTCGGATGTTCGCGGTTTACCCACCTCGCCAAGCCGATAGTAACGTATTGTTGCGTATTGTTACGTATTGTTACGTATTGTTACGTATTGTTACGTATTGTTACGTATTGTTGCGATTTGTTCGTTTGCTGCCAGACAATGCACACAACGCTTACGAGTTTCGATCCCCGATTTATATCGGCTCTAGTCTACTCTTATTGGGGTCATTCCCTATTCGAGAAGTGTTTGTTTGTTTTTTCTCACTCCCCCCAAAAAAACATTTTTCTCAAAAAAATAAATATATATTTTGGAAATTCGCATCAAACTACGGAAGCTTTCTGTCATATATATATATGTATATTTTCAGCGTGTGAAAAACGTGACAAGCTTACATTTCCAAATTTCCATTTTTTTCTCTGGGATTCACTCTTGGGACAAATCAAGAAAAACAAAGCGGAAATGTTGGAATATTGAGATTTTCGACGAATCTTGCTTATTATTCGGTGAGAACGAGCCTTACACCATTGTCTGGTTTTTGAGGGGCACGTACATTTCGTTCAAACATACCATTTTTTTCTGGATATACTATCACTCTCTTATGAATGAAACTAGCACTACTAGCTGTCAACGTGACAGCGCACGGTCTACTATCACCTTCCGCACCGTGCATGAAACGAACACTACTACTGGCCAACCGTAGCCGTCGTCCTTACGCCAACGTACTGAATGAAGGGGTTTTCAGCCGTTCGCCCATACATAAGAAAAAAAAAAACGCGCTACAATATAACAGTAGTCTAATAGTAGAGGGGATCTAGCAAGCAGTAGCTTCCATGTGGAAAATGGATTAGGGTAACGTCAGGTTCCACGTTGGTCGCTCGTTTGTCTTGGGAGAAGCTCTTCGATCAATTCAACTACTACCCGCGGAAAGAACTGGATCGCCGTGTAGGGTGCCAATTCGTAGTATCCCCTTTTCCTATACGTACACGCCTTCCAAGGCACGCGAAACCTTTTTATCCCACTATATCTACATCCTAGATCCTAAGCCCTTGCTAGGCTCCCATGACAATAACATAACAGTAACAAGGGAAAGCTATCCCCGACACCCCGCGCTGCCAGGGGCTCGCTCACCCGAGCGAAACGGACAACACCCGTGTATGACGGCTGGTTGTAAGGAAATGCTACGATGAGAAAGCCATTTAGCACTGCGGAATCTGCACACAACTCACACAGATCACGATCATAGATCGTCTAGATCATCTACGAGATCATCTAGATCATCAGCAATATATGCTGTGTCTGCCGTTGTGAAACCTTGTGCAGGATCTGCATATAAAGAGCACACGTCTAACCCTGGAGGCACTTGCTAGATGATGCAGATCGTACGGCTCCCACCCGGTAACACGAGCTAGATCATACAGATCTTCCCCTGAAGGATCTAGATCATCAAGTGGAGATCGGTGATCTGTCTGATGTGTGAAAACTTATATATTGCGCTAATTTCAACTAATTTGTCCCCAAAAACGTGAGGTGGGGTTGGTAAAGGTCCTTGAAGTACGTGCAAACCGTAGTTCTACCCTTTTTTACCCAAGCAAAAAATGCGCTGACAAAGAGCCTGAGGAGGTACTGTGCGTTGTTATTGAGCCCCTAAACAATAGCGGGCACTTTGCAGATAAATGCTTTCCGTACGCGGCAAGGACCGTGTTGATCACCCTTTCATCACACTCCTGCTGTCGATGTAGATCATGTTGCCAAGGGTAGAGCGGCACCGTAGCGAGGTGTTCGGTCTCGTTGACAGCAAGGGCGAAGCGCCTTGACGCTCAGATGGCTCACCGACCAAGGGTAGGGGCGGGGAAATTATACATAGATTTATTCACGCGCAGCGCAAAAAAAGTATAAAGGCGTTTTTCTGTCGTGTGCGGTACAAGACATTCACTAATAATAAGAAGAAACAAGAAGTAGAAATGCTAGCCCAGCCTTAGTTTCTGATGAGAAACGGTACGCTCTACACTAATTTCAGTATAACGAACGGCCCACGAAATTCTTATTGTCGTGCGAAGCTCAGTCGGTCTTTCTTGGTGTTCCTTCTCAACCAACTCGTGTCCGATGAAGATGACAAGAAAAGGCTTGCGACGTAATAGAGCGTAGCTCTTCGATATAATCTCCGATTGCAACGCGTTTTTTTGCGTTGGATTTTGTTTAGCACTTCCCGGATAGGTTGGCGACGTTCACTGCCGAAGACCCCAAATGTGACGGTACTCCGAGTGAGCGGGGGATGCGTGGTTGGTCGGTGTTGGGAAGCATGCCCCTCATGGGTTCCGGTGTCTTTAGTTGGTCTCTCCTCATGGCTCGCTGGATAGACTCAAAGCTTTTATGCATTATTTCCCTACATGCCTTTGAAGGTTGGTCTTTCCTCATGGCTCGCTGGATAGTCTCGAAGCTTTTATGCATTATTTCCCTACATAGCATACTAAAAGACAGACATAACAGGGGTAAGTAGGGTAAGGCACGGTAACGCAGGGTAATGCAGAGTAGTGAGATGAGGGGCGTCCTGCTTGTTGTTCCGTTACCGTCACCTACATTGTCGCCCATCTATGATGGCCTTGACGTGGGTGTCACATCTAATATCATGCGGTTTCACCTGAACCATGACACGACTTCACGTCGAATCTATAAAATATCCTTGCACGGAAGGCACCCCATTTCAGCTATCTATGCTAGCATATTTGATGCCTTCGAGGGGGGGGGTTCCGCAGGATGCGTAATTGCAAAAGGCGCAACTAAAAAACAAACGGTGGTTGCAGCTATTTTATTTAATAATAGCTGCCTTGAAAAACGTATACACCTCTTTTAACCTCATATATTATCTTGTGCATGCAAAGGCCTATCGATCGATGACGTCGGGGTGTCGAGGGACACCGTATTTTCAGGAGATACGACCGGGAGTTGGTTTTGAAACCGGCGATTTCGTTGAAGAAAAGTTGGGGGGGCTACTGTAGTAAGACTCTATACCAGGTACCACTATTAGGCACAAAGTAATGTTCTCATGACGGGGCTCCTTGTTGACGCATTTACAACTGGAACCCCATTTTTGGGGGGGCATATTACTTGGAAATAGTATAGGGAGGGGTTTTGGGGGGGCTCTGAAAGGGGTTATAGTAAAACCCCAAAATCCATTGGAAATGCCATTCTTCTTTGGCAATGCCCATGTTTTTGTACAGACCTACACGGTAGGTGATGGGTGTGTTCATGTCGGGTTCTTCTTGCCTTTTTTTAGTTTTTTCTTTTTCTTCACTCAAAAAGACGCATGCTACGAGAGGGAGAGGTTTCACTTTTTTGTGTATGTGTGAAATGTTTTTTGAACGAAGGCGGGCTCCTTAACCCCAATCTCATCCGGAAAATAAATAAATAATAGACTGATTCTACGATAGCCCCCCTCAAAACCAGCGATTTTTTCTTTAACGGACGTTTCACGGTTCGCTCGACATGAGGAAGGATGCAATGGAAGCAATACTTTCATGATATGTCCTTGTGTGCAAACGGCTATCGGACGATGACTTCGGGGTGGCAAAGGGGCACCGTATTCGAGGAGAATTGGCCGGGAGCCAGTTTCGAAACCGATGATTTCGTCGAAAGAAAAGTTGGGGAGGCTACGTACCGTAGATCGACTCAATAGGCCAATATTTTTTTCATGATTTTTCGTTGTGTACCTAGACTAGGACATGGGATTCTTCGTCCGGTATAGAGCTAGCAGTTTTTTTTTTTTTTTTTTTTCTCTGGACAAATCAGTTTTTTTGGGGGGGGGTCTTAAGGTCCCAAAATTGAGGAACCTCAGAAAATAAGTGGTGCACGTCCATCGTAGCACGCGTCAAAAAAAAAAAAAAAAATGGGTGCACCCTCCACCATACTATTAGTAGCCTGCGTCAAAGTGCTACCCGTATCGTAGCAGGCACCGACGAGAAAATAACAAAGTGTCACGGGTCATGGAGGGAGTCTTCTTATTCGTTCCTTGTACCGACAAGTCCAACCACATGACGTCAACCGAGCGGATGCGAGCTGGAGCCAGGAGCTAAATCTCATGGGTATGGCGTAGGTAGGAGGTCTGGGGAATTGCTCGCCTCACGCTACTAATGTAGACAACCTCAGCCACCAAGACGACCCTTCGGAGCTTAACGTCGCTCGCGGCCAGTGACGATTTTATTAGATAAGACACGAAAACGCGAAAAGCCCGAAATAAAAATAGGGCAAAATGGATCCCTGTTGGCTGCACCAAGCAACTGCAACTAGGTAAACGGTTGCCGGGTGATTGATCCCTTCAGCCGAATCGTCAAGTCCGCCCTTCCGATCGGTTTCGAGGAGTAGCGCTGGGTGATTGATCCCTTCAGTCGAAGCGTTAACTCTGCCCTTCCGATCGCTCTCGAGGAGTAGCGTATTGTTTCTAAAAACTAAAGGTTTAACGGCTTCATAATAGCAGCAGCCACTGCCACCGCCGTTCCCATATCGGCTGCTGGTCCGATCGCGCTCGTCCTCGAGACGATACCAAAACACGAACAAACATCAGATCAGGATCACGGCAGGCGCACCCCGCCGAGCTAGCTATTCATATCATTTCATTGCGGCGCAGTGAGCGGCATCGCGCGTTTTTTGGTTCGTTCGACGCTGAGTCACCCGACGGCAGGGTACCCGTGCGCACGCAACATAAGTTTCTAAGAATTTTTTTGAGCTCCAAACACGAGGAGCTACGTCAACATCACCATCACGCGAAACATGACTTCGCGAAGACATTCGTCCGCGCAACCCGACAGCAACAGTTATTCTATGCGCTAGTCCTAAAACAAAAGAACGTACTCGTAAAATCGACAGCCTAACCCATAGTTCCACCCTTCGAGGAGGCTCAAGCGCTCACAAACCTTTAGTCCAACAACTGCAGCCCCCTACACGGTGGGATGACTCCACACTGTCCTCAAAATCGGAGGGGCCAGAACGAGCAAGGAAAAAGTTGCCGTTGCTACTCAATCACAACCGATTTTCTTTCTATTTTAGCCCGTTGGCCCTCACAGCCGCCCAATACATTACCATTGGCACATCACAACCGCTCCGGTTGACACTGCAACCCACGGCAGGCATCTGTTGGCATCACGAAAAACCATGGCGCTTTTCGTCATACGGCCAAATCGGACCCGAGGTTGAACGTGGGGCAGACCTCCTCCTTCACCGACGCGTGGCACGACCGAGGTAGCGCTTTTGGTCTGAAATGGTTTCTGAAGGGCTGGGCTCTTAGAACACCAAAAACGTCAGAAGAGGATAGTCAGTTTTGTTTTTGGATGAAACTCGTTGTGGTGTACCTAGCTAGACCATGGGATCTTTTCATCCGCTATGTAGCATTTCCTTTTTAAAATCTCCAAATCAGTTTTTTGGGAAAGGCCTCAAAAACGTCAAAAGGGGAGGGTCATTTTGTTTTTGGATGAAACTCGTTGTGGTGTACCTAGCTAGACCATGGGATCTTTTCATCCGGTATGTAGCATTTCCTTTTCAAAATCTCCAAATCAGTTTTTTGGGAGAGGCCTTAAGCTCCGAAATCGAGGAAAACTCACAAGAAAAAAAAAAGTGCCGCAACCTCTACCGCGCTGCCTGCCTTCGTTTCTTTGCCACACAACGTTTAGGCTTAGCAGACGCACGCTGCGGCAGAGGTACTACGCCTCCATTTTTCTCAAGCTCCCTCCATTTCGAGGAGGTCCAAACATTTTTCGCTCAATCCGGATGAACGCTCAACATGCACGACATGCACAACTAACATACTCCCAAAAGCACACCGGAATACAGTCCGGATGAACCCTCTCATGACACGACATGTACAACTAACATGCTCCCACAAGCAAACTGGAATACACAGAAATAGGGCAGTTCTTCTGTCGAGGAGACTATCATTCAGACAGTTAGTTGGCCAAAAAGGGCCACCTCTATAGCTGCGCTAAATCAGTAACGCTCTTCAATCGACGCGCGTCAACTTTGGGATTTGGGTGTGTCAGCAACAACCAACGCCAGAAAGAACAACAACTCGTTTTGGCGCTGCTCTTCTCATCGATCTTTGGCCCCGACGCGCGTCTCTTCAAGAGAAAGACGACGGACACAAAGCGCCCACCGCACAAAAGTAAAGCTCCCTTCTACATGCTGATGATCGAATTTCACGACGAAAGCGCTCATCAAGAGACACTGTGTAGAACGCGTTTGTCCCTTAAAACCATCGACCGCGGTGATCGGCAAAGACGGCGGGCACAAAACGCCAACATACTAACTTAGACTCCCTTGTACCGACAAATCGAATGTACGACGACACAGGCAAAAAAAGAGACAATTGAACGCGTCTAGCAAGCCCTCAAAGCCGCCGATTGCAGCAATCGGCTACTACCACGTGCTGGTGTGTCGGCAACACGACCTCATGGTCGTCTTCCGAACCCGTCGACAGCAGAAGCCCGCGGCGTTCGTTGCAGTCTTTTTCGGTGCGCCTGAGGGTCGGATTTGATGACACAAGACGTCCATCCAGGGGCAACAAAATTCCACCTGGCTGGAGCACGCCCCCCCCTCCCCCCCTTAGCCCGTTTAGAGATGCACTCTTCATTTGGGATATCACCAGCAGTGGTTCGCCCCTCCAGCCGGTAATACTCGCTTAGTCAAGGAAAGCCACCCATGATATTCGAATAAACGTAACAGTCAGCCACTTTACGCTATACCTACAATGGGACTCGAAGGGTGCGCCAGCTAGCGTTGGGCTGCGAAAGCAACTGAGTTAAATCGACACACGACGCGTATGAAAATACGCGGAAGTGTGGTGAGCTAAAAAGCTTTATTTTTCCCCATCCGCCGGAGGATGAAAAAAAAAAAAAAAAAAAAAAAAGCCACTGAAAACCGCGCACACAGCCAGCCAGCCAACCGTTCCCTCCGCTTCCTGATGGTTCCTGCGAGGGACGTTGCCAAAACACAGGAGAGAAAGTTGTTCTGTGACACACACATTGACTTTTGTATTCACCGTTTTGTAACGCGCACAGGGTTGAGGATGTAAAATGCACGGCCTCCGTAAAATGGAAAACTTGTTGGAGCCGTAGAGGCAATTTTACAGCAGTCGGTTGTGAGGATGTGCCCCCTGCCAGGGTATCTCTTGTGTGATAATGTGGTGTGGAGGACACACCGAGGTGGGTCGTCACCCCGGGTTAGCACGGAACGCAGTCTGGGGGACCTCTGGTGACCTTGAAGTTGTGTGCAATGAGGCGGTACTGTCTAGGGGAAGGGGATCTAGTATCCAAATAGTCGGTGTTAAAAATACAGCAGCTAGTGAGCAAACCTGAAATCTCGACGGAGGCGGCCTATCTGACAGCCCCCAGGCCGGGGAGGGCAGCAGCACATGCAGCTAATGAAATCCACGCCTTATCAGCAGGACCGGCGCGCGCTGACGCTCCCTCCCCTCCCCGGTTACTTCGGGTAGATTCCGCCCGACATGGCCGCGCCTAAGAAAGCATTAATTTCGCAAAATTCTTCGCTGAAGGACCAGACGCCACGTACAAGAACAAAACATTCGCTGGAGGGATCAGACGCTGCTTATCTATAACTAGACTCGCCGTTCTAGAAGTACTGCGCCCTCCTCCCCAACCTCCTCGCACCTCTCCCTTTCCTTCTCTCCTCCACTCCGTCCCTCCCTCCCACTCTCTCACCCGCTAGGTTGAAGGTGTCATCTTCATGCCCTTCTCATGGCGCCAAACAAAGGTGTGGCGAGGCCTGTGTTATGGCGTTCAGTCTCACAAAGCCACCGTCTGCCCGTCTAGTCGGTCACAGACCCCCCGCGCCGACGCCGTTGTGTCCGGACAAGCAACCCGACGCGAGGTAGCAGCCGCCCTTGGGGCGCCAGGGCGTAAACAGTTCCATGCAAGCCCCGGACTCGAAACATTTCACACCCAGGGAAGCACCGGACTTCATAGTGCTCCTCGTTTCATTACGGTCCTGCATGAGAGATCCATGGAGGGGTTTGGAGGACAGAGCGGTGGAATACTAAGGTTAGAGGGTTCCATGACTCGTGCAAAATCAAGTTATACCCGTAACTGCCCTCCACTTCCCCCCACCCCCCACCCCCACCCCAACCCGCGCGATCCTTCCTCTCTCCGAGGTTAATTTTCCCCCTTCTGATATGATCTGCGTCCTCGGCTGTTCGGCAACTGCTAATAGGGCAGTGCGCAATTTTTTATTTGCTTGGCTACGTGGGAGCGCGAAGTCTCTCCTCAGTGTGATCTGAGTGGAGCATGCGCAGGATAAACACCCAATGCTCGCAAAAGCGGATTATTCCCCCACCCCCACCCCCACTCTGACTTGTCGCATTCCTATCAGCATGTCTCGTCTGCCTTTGATCCGCCTGAAGCTCAACACCCGACCCCTGAAAACGCCAACTGAAGTCTAGCGACGGCAGCTATTGGCCTTATCATATACTTCGAAGCATTTCGTGATTATCCATGAAAGAAAAAGAAGTGCGGTGCTGCTTAACTGTTGTTCATTCCAATAAGGTATAGAACGAGTAGTCGCGTTCTTTTTCGGCGGCCGGCGTGTAACGCCAAGAGCGGACACAACACGGCCGCATAGAGTACCGCCACTCGTATATACCGTCGATCGCGCCACACTCCACCTTATCGTCCTCCGCCTTCCATCATAACTAACTCCTACCGTGAAAGCACAAATAGGGATGACACACCCCCTCGGGACGGTTTTCGAACTTGATTTTCTCGACAACGGGGAGAGTGAGAGCGAACAACGCCGAACCATGCATGCGAATGGAACCTTTGCGTGACCGCGGACTCTAGATTTTTTTACAAGAGTTAATGTGAGAAAACAACAACAACAACAACAACAACAACGACAACGACAACAACAACAACAACAACAACAACAACGACAACGACAACGACAACGACAACAACACCAACAACACCAACACCACCACCACCACCATCATCAACAACAACAACAACAACAACAACAACAACAACAACAACAACAACAACAACAACAACAACAACATGGAAATTCGATATATTCCCAAAGTCGTCATTTTCGTTGTGTTTTCTCGACGAGATCGTTCGAAAGCCGACATTTTCGTCGTGTTTTCTCAACGGCATCTCTCGAAAGTCACCATTTTCGTCGTGCGCTCTAGCTGATTGCACAGGCTTTCGTAAACGGTACGTCCTTCTCCGCTCTACATCCTTCGTCTTACCACCCTGGGTCGAAATGTAAGGACCGTTGATATATTAATATCAATAACCCAACGGTCCTTACATTCCAGCCCCCATTTTGGGCTGAAATGCAAGGATCGTTGATGTAATACTGTGAATACTTCAACGGACCTTATATTTCAGTCCAGAGTGGGTATGTCCACGATGAACCGCCACCCGTGTACGGTTTCTCAACAAAACTCGACACCCAGCAGTTATAGAAGTATACCTGGTACGGCAGTAGAGGTTTCTCTATAGCGCCGGTGTGTGCACTATAGAGAGAAATACCGGCACTATAGTGGCAGCCGGCATTACTCCGCAGCAACGCCACTACTGGTTGTTCCCATCTGTGCCAAGCGATTTCACAGGCACAATAGCGGGCAACCGACACTACTCAAACGGCGCCATAGCGGGACCACGGGGACCACTACTGCATGATACACCAGTCTGATAGTGGACGTAGTGCTGTTTCGGAACTTCACCAAGGAACAGAAAGTATGCTGTGTCGGTGTGACACAGAACTACAATAACATAACCCCGGACCATTAGAATGCAGTAGGGGTCTCCCAGTAAGACGGCGTTGCGGGAGAGCAATATAACCGCCTTATGGGGGGAAGCCACCTTATTATATTCAAGGACATGAGTGCCAACTCTCCAGTCGCTCCAAGCAACTTTGACCGCCTGATATCGGGATATCGCCCTGTAACGGGATACGGCCTTATATCGGGATACCGCCTTATATAGGTATACTGCCTTATTGGGGGACCCCTACTGTGCACGGCTTCACTTGCTGATTTTTTTCCTGGTTCAAGTACCTGGTACACAATATCACAGCCGTTACGTATGACACGGCATGATAAATAGAGCTCTTGACACTTGAGATCCACTTGCCCTGCTACTGCAAAAATGCACAGGCTTTCGATGAACCACTGACTGTGGGCGTTTGAGAGTATTGAGTGTTTACGACTAACGCTTTTACAACTGGAAAACCTCTTCTTTTTTACAAATTTACTTGAAGTTAGTATAGGGAGGGATTTGGGGGCTCTAAAGGGGTTAAAACTAGTACGCTGACGCGCGACAGATGACCAGAACAAGCTTTAGTGGCGCGATTTTGAGAGCACTATTCATCGTTACACCCCACGTGATCAGTTTCAAACCATAACCCGGCAACAGCCATCATTCATAGGCACGGCGAGGCGAAGAAAACTCGTGGGAACCGAAAATCCTCAAACAAAACCTGGGCACCCGTGATCCCCCATACCTGGTTTTCTCCTGCACGGGGTATCTGTCTGTCGTCTGTTTCACTGACTTCAAGTACGTACCAGGTTTGATTTCAAGTACGTACCAAGTTTCAACGTAGTATGACACTTCGTGCCTTGTAGTGCGCTTGATAGAGTGGAAAACAAGCATCGGATCTCAACACCAACATCAAAATATCTGTTCACAGAGATGGTGAAGAGCTTTGGGCATCATTTGCTATAGAGATTACATCGTTTTTGATCACGGCCGTACGAACGGTTTATTTTCTCAAGACATTGGTCTGGATGACGACAAGACGAGGATTTAGGCTATATCTGCCCCAGGGGGACCTCAGGCCGCTCCGTATCGAAGCTGAGGCCCGGACGTTTGATGCCAAGCTCACTGGAGAACGGCTACACACGGCTTTCTTCACAAAAACATTACAGCAGTGGGGGGCTCCCAATAGTACCGGTTGAATAGTGCCACTGCTCTCTACACTGCCGGTTGAATAGTGCCACAGCTCTCTAGAGTGCCGGTTGAATAGTGCCACTGTTCTCTATAGTGCAGGTTGGATAGTGCCCATTCTCTCGATAGTGCCGGTTGAATAGTGACAATGCTATATATAGAGCCGGTTAAATAGTGCAATTGCTCTCTATAGTGCCGGTTGAATAGTGCCACTGCTCTTGATAGTGCCGGTTGAATAGTGTCACTGCTCTCTCCAGTGCCGGAGAAGCCGCTTGGCGGAACTGGAACTCTCTATCGTAATGCTATTCCCAATAGTACTGATGCCCTGAACAGTGCCGTCTTTTACTTTTTTTTATGGTCACTTTTGACTTTCCTGCTCAGCTTGTAAGAGGTTTTTCCCCCAGCGACCTTCTGGACAAGCCGTGGCCACAAGTGTCTTCCCTTCTCCCCCCCGGTATGTGTCTTCATTTCAATCACGCATAGGGCTCAGCATTCCCACTTTTCAGCCTGGTTATGCTCGTTGATTCTCATCCAGTTTTGGTAACTCACGCTCTCGAAATTTCCGCCATCAACAGGCAAGTTTTCACGCAAGAAAAAGTCTCTGCGAGCATGAGAATGCACTATTGATACAGTACTAATAGGGGGGATTCTCGAACAGCATCATTGACATTAGCAAGAGACAAAATTCACCTACTTCTCCGCAGGAAACGCCCTAGTGTATTGGGCTACCAATAGCACATAACGGCACCATTGTTGTTGTTGTTGTTGTTGTTGTTTTTGTTGTTCTCACATTAACTCGCATAATCAAGTCCGTGGTCACAGGGCAGGCTCCAGTCACTCTGGAGTGGAGGAATACCCCAGGGAAAAAAAACACAAACAAAACGAAACGTGGTACACGCATGCATCATAGCTGACGCAATTCATGTCTCCGCCAGAAAAATATATAAAAAAGTGAAATCGGGCGTCATGGAAGCCCCCCAACGTACCGGCGTACACTACATACAATAACCCCCCCCAACAAGGCGGTATCCCTATATAAGGCGGTATCCCAATACAAGGCGGTCCAAATCGCTTGGCGCGACTGCGGCAGTATAGCTACGTCTCTACGAAGGAAAAGAAAGCGAGTACTCTCCGAGGACCTGCTCAATTGGCAGACCTGCAGGGAGCACTCTGTGTCCCCACCCATAACCTTACAGTGCTCATAACCCGGAGTGAATAAGGAGGCTTCCCCCAATAAGGCGGTCATATTGCTCTGGCACACCACCGCCTTACTGCCTCCCCCAACCCCTACTGCAATGTATATACGACAAATAGTATGCCTCCTACCTGAGAAGTGAACCAGCACTAAATAGTAGTAGCTACGGAGGACAAGAGTAAGCAGGGCCCACGACACACACACACAAAAATCTAGATATTCCTCCGTTTTTCCTGACAACATTTGGTCTTGATTTCCCTGCCCCCTTCAGTCCTGCGCCCACGTGTTTTTTCGAATATAAACTTTTGGAGTTAGTATAGCATCATTCTTGCAGCTGCGACAAAAATCACGCTGACTTCGGCATGTGGGTTGAAGTTACCGTTTTCCTGTCGACAAAAAAGCATCAGCTCGTACATCTTTTCATCACCATGAAATGGTCGCTGCCCTGTACTTATCTTGTTCGTGCCACCGTTCTGAGCACGCGTCAATAAGTACAGCGGTAGGCACCCCGAGTTAACGCCTTTGCAGCCGGAAACCCGTTTTCGGGGACAACATTACTTGGACTTAGTATAGGGAGGGGTTTTGGGGGGCTCTCAAGAGGTAAGAGCAACTCGTAACAAACCGAAACAAGCGTTCTTAACTACCTGGTAATTAGGGATAACGTTTCAAATTTCCCTCACATTTTTCAGTTATTTTGAGCAGAACTTTTAGCATAGTAGGCACAAATCGATGCGAGTCGACGAGGAAAGAAACAGCTGGAATCTTTCTTCCAGCGATAAGCATGGAGGCACGTACCGTCGCGGGGAGGGGGGAAAAGACCCTGCTTACGCAAGTGACCCCGGATCCGAGTCATGTCTATGGGGGGAAAAGGAGAAAGGAAATGCGCGAAGGCAACAGAATTGACGAGCAAACAAAAAGAGACCAGAAAAAAGGCGGACCACGCCGATTTTACCCCCTTTTGACCCTTCTACCCCCGCAAAAACGATTCCACACTAATTCTAAGTACTTTTTACACACAAAACGGTGGGTGCAGTTCCAAGAGGGGGGGTTGATTTCCCGAACGCGTTCATCTTGGGGCGTTCCTAAAAATTCGGGGGGGCTACCCAAGGTATCCAAGCTTTCCTCAAACTGAACTGAGTCAGTCAGCCAGCTGGTCGGTCGTCTTGTTGTCGCATTTCGTCTTTTTTGCAATTTCTGTCGCCCGTTTCAGAATGGACGCTTGGTGCGCTCGCTGCCTTTAGCCGTTGTGGCACGTAGCACCTTTGGCCTCTACTCATACCCGTAAAAAGTGCGCACGATAACACCCCCCCCCCTTGGGAGGACGATCGATTTTTTCAAAAGTCTTTTGTCTCCAAAATGCGGGACACACACAACGACAACGGTGCTTGATGTCCTGAAACCGACGTATCGCGGGGTGTCTGCAACCCCCTCGTTGTTCGGGAAAATCAGCGTGGACGTTCACCCGAGGCGATTACACGCAAGGAAACAAACACATCCCCTCGGGGCGAATTGGGTGTGTTCTTTTTCTCCTTGCGTTTTTATTCGGGTGGCCTCGTGACTTGGCAAAAAAATCTGGCTTTATGGGCGAGAGGGTGTGTGTTTGATTCCTCGCGTTTTATTCGGGTGGCCTCGCGACTTAGCAAAATCTCTGGTTTTGTGGGGCTACCATGTTTCAGACCGTTTCGGGACTTGATTTATCTTGGTTACAGTATAGTGACAAAAAAAAAAAACGACGGCTGCGATGTTCTCAAGCGTCTACCAGTAGCGTGAGCGGCGCAGCCGTGCGAGTAGGATGGATCATGCTGCCTCTGCGCCCGTCCCCGTCCGCGCCTTTGCATTTTTGGCGACGTCGTCCGGACATCAGTTTTCATCATCTTCAACCACCAATGGCCGATGTCGCAATCGTAAATTTTTCGTCGTAATTTTTCTTCACTCTTAAGCCTCAAAGGGGTTAAGGGGCTGGCTTATTTCTCGTGAATCGTATCCCTCTGGGTTCAAAGTTAAGAAATTATATATATAAGGATTACAGGGGTAGTCGTAACAAAATGGGGAAAAAAAAACTGCGTTTACGTGTTTTACATTTCCATCCATAGTGATACAAAATCCACGACAAATACGTCCTATGTCGTACGTACACGCTCATTATCTTTGCCCCACGTCTACCCTCAGCGAACGAGCGCGCCGGGGGGGAAGGGGCGTACTCATTTGTTGCTTGCCTTGGTCATTTGACCATTGACCATGCATCTTTTTCGAGACGGAAAAAGGGGGGGGCAGGTGGGGGGGGGGGCTTTAGATGGAGGTTTCTATTGTTTTTGCTTTGCTTTGCATGCACGAAGAGAGGAGGAAACCAGACGCGTGCTTGCGAAAGAAGTACAGTACCTCTTTTTAGCGAAAACAAATACGACGTGACAAGGCTCCTCAACCAATACCAGGCAGTCAACTACTAATGCTACCAATACTAAGAACATACTATACCCAACACCGTTTGGGTCTTACCACATGATTTGTTATACACAACTAAGATACTGTACCCAATACCCTTTGGGTCTTACCATATGACTCGTTATACACAACTAACATACTCCACCCAATACCCTTTGGGTCTCACCACACGATTCGTTATATATGCAATTGACATATACTCCGTAATACCCAATACCAGGTACCCTTTGCGTTAATACCCTTTGGGTTACAATTAACATATTATACCCAATACCCTTTGGGTTAGAGTATTTACCACATGATTAATTAAACCAAGTATACAACTAACACGCTGCTGTGCGCACCAATACCCTTCGGGTCTTACGACATGATTCGTTGTATACAAGTAACATATTACACTTAACACCCTTTGGGTCATACCGCGTGATTCGTTCGTTACTTGCAACTAACACACAATGCCCGATACCCTTCGGGTCTTACGGCATCATTCGTTATGAAACAACGAACATTCTATACCCAATACCCTTCGGGTATTACCACACGATACGTTCGGCGCATTCAATAAACATACAATACGAAAACCTTTTGGGTGTCACAATGGTATTCGTTATAATACAACGAACATACTATACCCAATACCCTTTGGGTCTTACCTCATGATTTCGTTCGGCACATTCAATTCACATACAATATACCCTTTGGGTCTTGAAACATTTTTAGTCGTAATACAACGAGCATATCATACTGTACCCAACACCCTTTGGGTCTTACCTCATGATTTCGTTTGGCACATTCAATTAACATACAACATCCCCTTTGGGTCTTACATCATTTTTCGCTAAAATACAACTAACATACTATACCCAATACCCTTTGGGTCTCACCTCATGATTCGTTCGGCACATTCAATTCACATGCAACATACCCTTTGGGTCTCACACCATTATTCGTTATAATAGCTACACTAAACTGTAGTTGCAAGGGGAGTCGCCGACCTATGTCCTTAATGAGGACACACAAGCCGTAATACGCGCGATCGGGGTATCACACACAGCTTGCAAAATACTCCGAGTATGAGTTTCGACAAAATCTTTGATCTCACAGCTGGAGTGTATTTTTATCTTCATAATACAACCAACATATTATACCCAATACCCTTTGGGTGTTACCACATTATTCGTTAAACTACAGTATACCCTACACCCTTTGGGTCTTACAACACTATTCAATATACCTGGGGCATGGGAATGTTCGTCACGTTAAGGGCCAGGGAGTAGTAACGGGTGACCCGCCGATAGGGACCGCTCGCGCTGTAGTCGCTTCTGTTCAGGCGTGAGTAGTGAGACGTGTGTACCAGCATGGACCTGGAACATCATCGGCTGACCCTCGATTTCACCTTTTTGTATTCTTCTGGCAGAGGCATAAATTGCGTCAGCTATGATACATGCGGGTAACACGTTTGGTTCTCTGTGTGTGTGTTTTTTCCTGGGGTATTCCTCCACTCCAGAGAGACTGGAGCCTGTCCTGTGACCACGGACTTCATTATGCGGGTTACGTGAGAACAGCACCAACAACGAGTGACTGCCGGTAGGGACAGCTCGCGCCGTATCTCCCACGGGAACTGAAGGATACGCCAGAAAACCACGACGCGTATGAAAATACGTGGAAGTGTGGTGAGCTAAAGCTTTATTTTTCCCCATCCGCCGGAGGATGAAAAAAAAACAAAAAAAAAAACAGCTGGATTGCGAATACCATCGAACACACGACATGTATGAGAAATACGTGGAAGTGTGGCGAGCTTAAGCCTTATTTTCCCCCACATTGCCGGAGGATAAAAAAAAGGAAAAAAAACAACACAGAAAAATAAAGGTACAGAGCTCCTCAAGAAAAAACTCATAAAAGGCAGGTGCACCCCGACCCATGGGGGTCGGCAGCATAGCGTGCGAGGCGCTGAGCGCATCCAGAGGGGGGCTAGAGACTGGGAGATGCGCGGAGAAGCACCAGCGCTAAGATGTGGTCGACCTCGCGCACGAGGGCAGGAGCCCTCCACCCCGCACCCCCCCCCTCCCCGACGTTCTCAAACTCAAGCCTTCTGGTTTTTTTCGGGGTGTATTAAATTTCAGTCATTAGTTCGACGGCGCACGCCTCCGTATTATTTGCAGAAACTGCAATTGTAATCCAGAAACATTGAAACCTTTTGGACAAAAAAAACATGCTTCGATGAGAACGGCATTATATACAAGGAGCTGCTGCTGCCGATCTTGGGCGGCTCGTCAGGTTTTGTTGTTTTGAGACTATTAACAGCGCCAGTCTCTGCATGCAAAAAGTCGGGCGATAATTGGATGTCGTATTCGCCTTGTCGCCGATGAAGAACGACACGCTCTACTGTGTCGATTAAGGTAGGCGTGCTCCACCTAGGAAATCAGGGGGGGGGGGAGTGTACTCGTTGTCGTGCATGGCCGTAGTCTGTAAGACCATAGAGCCGCGCCTTCCTACAATGCCGGGACGGAGCACGTCGGGTTTCCACCGACCAGGATGGCATTGCCTGCACCAAGCACGAAGCGCCGTGAGGTGCTCGGCGAGTCGCATGAAGCGTGAGCTGCATCCAACAGAGATGATAGTGCCAGCGTTTGCTCCTGGTGGCTTTCGCTTTCGTTTTCGTTCTTTTTTTTTGCTGCGTGTGGGTCAGAATAAAGCCATTCGGGCAAAAGCACTTCAGGACGGCCGTGTAGTATATCTCGCTCTCGTTGCTCAGCAGAAAAGGGCAGCACGCCGGACCGTGGACAGTACTACCCGCTCTCTCATAAGAAAGAGCCGCACAAGAAATTTAGCCAAAAACATTGCGCAAGAAATTTGGCCAAAAAAATTCAGGGAAATAAGAAGTTCGACAGCTGCTACACTTCACTTGATGTTAGTGTGGGAGAGCTTAAAATTTACGGGGAAATAATCAGGGCATTTTCAAAGGGTTATGACCCGGCCCATGGGTCACCTCAGGACCTTTAAAAAATCTCGCGATCCCAGTCGGGCTTAAAATCTCACACGAGGCGGGTCGGCGTCGGGTCAGGGCGTAGTCAAATATCACGGTTCGGGTCGGACCACCTTGGCCCGACCCGACCCGCGAGAAACGACCCGCCCGACCCATGAAGAGCCCTGGAAAATATCCTGTTCGACAGCTGTTATACTGAAGTTAGTGTAGGACACGCCCTTGCTCATGCAAGACGTCCAGCGTAAAGCCAATACAATAATTTAGGTTGGTTATCAGGGGGTAGGCACTGCTGTAGCCGAGTCGCGGGTCCGGCAACGCTGGCGTTGGATATTGAAAGCGTTCAAGACCGTAGCGCTGCCTCAGTCAGCAAAGTGGCATCTGGTTGAAGCACAATCTTCGACGCGAAGAGTCGACGAGGGAAGAAAGTGCTGACTTGTTCTCGCGACAAAAGCGAACGGAGGGAGAAGAAGAGCCTGCCTATGAGTGACCCCGGATCTGAGTTACATCTACCAGAAGATCGATGACATAGGGAGAGAAGGAGAAGGAGAAAGAAAAAGTGCGAAGATACCAGATGGGGTTCGCAAAACAACAAAAGAAAGAAAAAGGGGGGGAAACAAAAAAAGAAGTAACCCGTGTCCCCGGTGGTATAGCCGGTGAACCTCGTAAATGATGAAGACGCGTGCTACTACGACAGAAGTATCAAGGTATACCTATTTTTGGCTAAAACGCTTTCTGAATGACGGGGCGCCTTAACGCCTTCACTACTGGAAACTCTTTTTGGGGACAAATGTACTTGAATTCAGTATAGGGAGGGATTTTGAGGCTCTAAAGGGAAATCGTCCAAGTATCAAGGTATACCTCTTTTTGGCTAAAACGCTTTCTGAATGACGGGGCGCCTTAACCCCAAAATCGTCCAGGTATTAAGGTATATATCTTTTTGGCTAAAACGCTTTCTGAACGACGGGGCGCCTTAACCCCGATATCGTCCTAGTATTAAGGTATACCTTTTTTAGGCTAAAACGCTTTCTGAATGAGGGGGCGCCTTAACGTCTTCACTACTGGAAACCCTTTTTGGGGACATATTCACTTGAAGTTAGTATAGGGAGAGATTTTGGGGCTCTAAAGGGGTTAACCCCGAAATCGTCCAAGTATCAAGGTATACCTCTCTTTGGCTAAAACGCTTTCTGAATGACGGGGCGCCTTAACCCCGAACTCGTCCAAGTATCAAGGTATACCTTTTTTTGGCTAAACGCTTTCTGAATGACGGGGCGCCTTAACCCCGAAATCGTCCAAGTATTAAGGTATACCTTTTTTTGGCTCAAACGCTTTCTGAATAACGAGGCGTCTTAACCCCGAAATTGTCTAAGTTTCATAATTTTTGGTGGGATTTTTTTTTGTTGTTGTTGTACGATCACCTAGCTAGGCCATGGGCTTGTGAATTCGGAAAAAACTTCTAGTTTTGGTTTGGTTGCAGTATAGAGCTTCTTAAGCGACGAACCTTGCACGGGGAAACAAAAAAAAACGCACGTCTATGATGCCGCAGCGTGGGTGTAAGGTCGATTTCGAGAGTCCGATCCTCCCCAAATGCATGCCCGCAGTCACCCTCAGAGACTTGTTCTTGTGCAAAAACGGACGTGCGAGAAGCACGAGAGAGTGAGCTGGCAAAATTCGACGAAAATAGGCAGGCGGCGGGAACGCTGAACAGTCTGGGCGATAAAAATGAAGGCATGGACCGGGGGGGGGGGGAGGGACGACACCTGTGACCACGGCTTTCGTCCACAAGCTGAAAAGCAAAAGTGAGATAGAAAAGAAACAAGCAGTAGCAACGTGCACGCGAGGCTTGTTTTCGGCTGTAGCCCGTGTAACCACACCGCGCGCGCTCGTAGAATTCATAGTATAGTACAGCGATGTCCCCTGCGCATGTGTTCTCTCACACGTAACATGTGTGTCTTTTCTCCTGTTCTTTGTGCAATATGGTCGTGAAAGTGGCTGTCGTCCTGGTGTCCCCCCGCCGACAGGGTGTTTGTCAAGTTTGGTTGTCCCACCTATATACTGTTATTAGACTACACCTGCAGGTTCCTCGCGTTTTTTGTTTGTTTTTGTTTTCCAACCCACCCGTAGACTCCTTGTACCTCTTCGTGGCCACGGGACAATGGAAAGTAACTACCCTGAGTCCAACAGCCACAAATAACAACGATTGTGCCGCGCCTGCAAAGCTGGTCGATCAATCAATCCGCTCAGCGCCGGGCACAATCAGCTGCAACACAAAGCGTGTGCTATAACTGGCATTCCAGGAGCAAGAGTAGTACAGCTGCTGCTACTGTATGCACTCGTAGTACCAGTAAAACCAGTGAAAAGTACCAGTACCAGCACCCTTTCCTCTCCCCCCATCACCCATACTCTTCCAGCTCAACTCATGCGATGCTTTATTTGTCCTCAGCGGCCTTCAGGACAAGCTGTGGTCACTGGTATCTTCCCAAACCCCTCCCGGTGCTTCCCTTCAATATTACTGTGCACGGGATTCAGGAATCCTACCACAACCCGTCGGTTTTTCTTCGATTTTTGCGGACTCACCCTCTCGCGCGTTCAGAGCGGCATGTACTCGCGATCAGCTCGTAATGGTAAAAAAATGCACACATCAGGCGCTGCAGATCGCTATCCATCACCTATCTATATATGTCTTTCATGGTGGATAGATCCGCGGTAAGGCATATGATCTGCGCCGCCTACAAGTATGATGATCATGGTGCCGGGCGAGGGCAGGATGATATGAACGATCTTCGTAGCACGCGCTACGAGTCGGGCTGGATCTGTCCTACACAGATCCCGCACAGCAGTAATACTCATGGCGACATCTATAGGATCTATCTATACATACCGATCACTCCGACCGATATTTCGTATGGGTTAGGGTTGTAGGGTAATACGGTTAGTTCCATCCACGGTGAAAAACACAATAATGTGGGACACCCATCTAGATCGTGATCTGCGCGATGCATGTGAAATGTCACCCCACGAGAGCATGTGTCTTGACATTGAATGTCTGTTTTCAAAACCCCAGCCAACCGTCAATTCTTATGTAGATGGGGTCGCGTACGATAACTATATAATACGTCGACGCTTCACTTGGCGACTAATATTGATGACGTTGTTCGACGAGAAACGGCGGGATAAGAAAAGCAAGAAAAAAAATGAAATGTCTCCCCCCCTAGTTTCGTGTGTGTGCCACTGCTGCCACAGCTGAGTTAGTGCGACACTGCCGCGCAGGCACCAAAAAAGTGTTGCGTAGCGGCCCGCCTTTTCGCGGTGGCAAACCAACTTCAGCAGGTGGCCCCTTTTAAGGAACCCTTCAACAAGGAAAAACAGTACGTAAGGCCATTTCTTACACAGTCGGATTCCGCCAGTCGAAAACGGCCCTTTTGGACTGGACTTTTTTTCGACTGGATTCTTCTGGTCCCTCTTCTTATCGTAAGTCGAGTCGATTTTATAGTTTTTGTACTCTTCCTAGAGGCGGTTGGTGTGAGGGAGTACTGCGGTACTGCTGTATGGCAGTCGACAATCGGTTGGCAGCTCTGTCAGCTGTGCTTCGCGTGTTCTTTGCGAGCAACGCGTGCTTCGCGCGCGACGAACCTTCGTCCAAGCGGGTTGGTGGCGTTGGGCTTAGCCGAAAGCCGCCAAATCTATGTCCGTGGCGTTGCACTCAGCCGAGAGCCGCCAAAGCTACGGTATAGCAGGCGTAGCCGTTGTTGGCAAAATGGCATCGATAACGCACGCTACTGCTGTCGTGTGATACACACTGCTGGCGACCGGAGCTACGAGTGCGCCACGCTGACTTGCGGCGAGAAGCAACAGCAGTGATAGCAAAGGCACGTCGGCACTGTTGTATGATACTGCTGTGTGGTACCTGGTATGGGTGTGTGGGCGTGTGGGTGTGTACTTTGTGGTGGGATGAGCGATGCGATGGGTTTAAAAATCAGGGTAAAAGTTTTTCGACTGAGTTTTTCAACTGGATCCGCCAGTCGAAATTCTCAGTCGAAAAAAGTCAAGTCGAAAAAGCCTTTTTTCGACTGTAAGAAAGCTCGATTTGGGCTTCAGTCGACAACGGCCGTTTTCGACTGACAAATCCGACTGTATGAGAAATGGCCTAAAGGACCTCAAAATTTATTGCCACCGTTTTTCCCCCCTTTATTGTAACCGTTTTTTTCTCACTTTAAGGGACCTCGTCCCCCAAAAAGAACCTCAAGTCGACCAATGCACTGTCTCCCGCTGGAAAAACGGCACATTTATTTGCTAGAAACACGAGTCATGTGCTGGAGGGGTCACCTTTTGTTCGGGGACGTCCGTAAACAAGGGACCCTGCCGCACCGACTCACTATGAATCCTTAAAAGGGACCACATACTGCAACCAACTTGTACCAACTATTTCATTCATGAAAAAGTGGGCATGGCATCTCGGGTTGGATGTCAGATGACAACCATCTCGCGTCCGATCTGAGCCGTCTGCCGCTGCCACTGCTCTGCTGGGCGAAACACAGCGGGAAAACCCTCGGAATACCCAGTACACGGCCGGCAGCCCTCTCGTGATAAGAAAGAGCTCGACAAGAAAGTTAGGCTCAAATTTTAAGGGGAGCTAAGAAATCCGACAGCTGTTATACTGAAGTTAGCGGAGGACATACCCTTTCTTAAATAAGAAACCTATTTAGTAGCCTGAAAACTACTATACCATCCCGGATTTTTATCGCAGGGTCGGCGTGTGTGTGTTCTTCTCAGTATGTGTTCTTCTCAGTGTATGTTCTCAGTATATGTTTTTCTCAGTATATGTTCTTCTCAGTATATGTTCTTCTCAGTATATGTTCTTCTCAGTATATGTTCTTCTTAGTGTATGCTCTTCTCAGTGTATGTTCTTCTCAGTATATGTTCTTCTCAGTATATGTTCTTCTCAATATATGTTCTTCTCAGTATATGTTCTTCTCAGTATATGTTCTTCTCAGTATGTGTTCTTCTCAGTATATGTTCTTCTCAGTAAACTGATGTTTCCAACCATCCACCATCCACATAAATAAGAAACATATTAAGTAGCCTGAAACCTACTATGTCATCCCGGATTCTCATCGCAGGGTCGGCGTGTGTGTAGTTCTTCTCAGTATGTGTTCTTCACAGTAAACTGATCTTTCCATCCATCCACCATCCACCCAGCACAACCAGTGTCCGTGCCGATGCCCCCTAGAGAGACTACTCTACCCCTTCTATGGTCACAAACTACGAGACAAGATAACATACACATCGCAAATATAGCACGGTGATTTGGCCATACAATGAACTGCAATGAACAGGCGGGATGCGGGCGAAAAATGGATGCAAGCCCCAAACACACCAGACTATTCACAACAAAAAGGGGAAAAAAAAGGGTCGGTGCTACAGCAGTACTACTGCCGTGTGTCAGTATTCATACAATACTCTGCAGGTAGCAGATTGTCCAACCTAAATTCCAAGTATCAGGTACAGTAGTAGTAGCATTAGAGGTACGCCCCTGTATAGCGCCGGATGAGTAGTGCCGGTTGCCCGCAGCAGTGCCTGTGATTCTGCTTGGCACAGAAAGCTACAGCCAGTAGTGGCGATATACAGAATGCGGAGTAGTGCCGGTTGCCTCTATAGTGCCGATATTGCCGATTGAGCAGTGCCGGTTGCCCGCTGCAGTGCGTGTTATTTCGCTTGGCATAGATAGCAACAGCTAGAAGTGGCGATATACAGAATGCGGAGTAGTGCTGGTTGCCGCTATAGTGCCAGTATTGCCGGTTGAATAGTGCCGGTAGCCCTCTATAGTGCATGCGATTTCGCCTGGCACATATGGCAACAACCAGTATTGGCGGTATGCGGAATGCGGAGTAGTGCCGGTTGCCGCATTGTCGGTTGAGTAATGCCAGTAGTCCTCTATAGTGCATGCGATTTCGCCTGGCACAGATGGTAACGACCAGCAGGGGGTGTATACGGAATACGCAGTAGTGCCGGTTGCCGATATAATGCCAGTACGGCCGGTAGCCCTCTATAGTGCGTGCGATTTCGCCTGGCACAGATGGCAACATCCAGTAATGGGGGTATGCGGAATGCGGAGTAGTGCCGGTTTCCGATATAGTGCCGGTATTGCCGGTTGAGTAATGCCAGTAGTCCTCTACAGTGCATGCGATTGCGCCTGGCACAGATGGCAACAACCAGCAGGGGCGGTATGCGTAATGCAGAGTAGTGCCGGTTGCCGATATAGTGCCGGTATTACCGGCTGGCACAACACCGGCACCATACAAGGGGAATCACTATCATATTATTAATAGTATACATGTATCCCAAAACCGGGGGAAAGTTAGCCCTTGTGGGGCTTCACAGGGAAAAGTCGAGCAACAAAAACGACGATCTAACGTTTGCAGCATCGGTCACCGTTCGTTGGAAGCAACGCGCGCTGCTTGGATATTGGCGAGGCGCATTTCGTGTCCGAACTGCAGGAATACAACGGTAAGATGCACGGCATGATCCCATACGTACTGTTTCGCACCGACGGAGACGGTGGACAACATCGCATCTGCCATGTCTTTGGTCGCCATACATTGGCCAAGTCCAAAAGGGTTAACCCCCCCCCCCGGGCGCTTTTCAAGTTGATTTTCTCGAAAAACGGGGAAAAGCGAACGCCTGTATATCATAGAGATGCATCATTTTATGGCAACATCTTGTCAACACCCAACAAGCTTTCTTTTTTTCTTGGAAATAGTCTGGTTGGTTGGCTTGCATCCCCTTCCCCCCCCCGCGAGCTCATTGCGGTTGGCATTGCGTGGCCAAATCACCTCGCTGTAATATTTGCAATGTGTATCTCTTGTCTCGTAGTTTGTGACCACACAACTCGTTTGTTTCTCTTATTAATGGGAGGCACCGGCACGGACACTGGTTGTGCTGGATGCACGTTGGTGGAAATATCAGTTCAACGTGACGAGAGCACACACAATCAAGAGCCCCCCCCCTCCGGACATGGTAGCGATGCGAGAGGCTCAACGGTCCTATAAGGACCACGGCTAGAGCATGGCATGATTACAACCCACCCCTCCCACCCGGAGGAATTTCCGAATTTCCAATCTGATTCTCTCGACACAGGGGGAAAATGCTCGATAACGTCGGGGGATGGACGCATCTACGGAAAAGTCTCATTCGAGATCCTATTCCAAAGCCACCATTGTCGCTGTGCACCAGAGCCTTTTATCAGAGAAACTCGGCCCAGAAAATTATCCGAGGGGTTGGGTTATCTCGAGCGTTGCGGCGCAGGCGGCGGCGGGGGCGGCATACTCATTCTACCATACGCCGGCCGTGTTCACATACAGTAGTATCACACGAGGCAATTGGTGTTACGTTCATACGAAGCGTACTCGCAGTGGGGCGGAACATGCATCGGGCCGTTTCGGACCACGTAAGACGCGTACTACGACAGAGGGAGCAATTTTGGTGTGAAACGGTTTCTGAGTGACGGGGGCTCCTTATTCTTGCATCCTCCGGCGGATGGCGGATGGGAAAAAATAAAGCTCATCAATAAGCTCACCACACTTCACTTCCACATATTTTCATACGCGTCGTGTGTCGATTTAACTCAGTTGTTTTCGCAACTCAGCGCTAGCCGGCGCGTCCTTCGGATCCCACTATAGCGATACCGTAATGAGCCGAAATCGTCGGAAATTCGTTGTTGTATATTTTGCATGAATGATTCTTGTCGTGTACCTACGAGGCCATAAGATTTTTCATCCGCGATAAAGCAGGTTTATTTTTCATCCGGGATCAAGTCAGTTTTTGGGTTAAGAAGGGCGTGTCTTAAAGCTCCGAAAGTGAAGAATCTCGGAAAAAAATGTGGTTAACCTCTATCGTAGCACGTTGTCCACATTAAATACGCCGCAGTCTTCAGCTTGCCTATGATCACCATGTACATAGCACAGGACACCTACTGTATTAACAATAAGAAGCAGGGTAATAAGAGAGGCAGGCTGGTACTTACAAGCAGTGCCATGATAAACCCGGAAAAGGTTGAAGAGCTGAAGTTAATGTAGAACGCACCCTCTCCCAAAATAAGAAACCCAGCCCGGATCAGTGCTTCAGTTTCTTTGTGGGTGTTCTGCACTCTGTATGCATACCATACCGACGACGGCACCTCTTTTCTATACCCTCACGACCATATCGCTTTTGTCCCGCCGACAACGCCAGTGAAAAATAACACCATATATATGGCAGTATGACCCCGGCTACTGCTGTGCAGGAGTGCCTCTGGCCCTGCTCTGGCTACTCGTATGACAAAACCTTGAGGGTGCTTGACGGGTTGCTTGTATGTTCTGTGCATAACTTATTTTAGCATCTTGCTCGCTAGATATCTTCCGACAGAAGGGGCGAGGTCATCCTCATTCTGGTAGGCGATAATGCCTGCCAGATACATAACGCCTGCCAGCTATGAGGCGGCGACACTCGCTACAAATTGTGACGCCGCAACGAGGAGGAAAGGATGCAGGGGATACACGTACCCCGACAACATACTGCATTTCTGCAGACGTCTCATGGTACCGACTGTGTATACTTCGTATCTGCCCATCTCCTATCTCGGTACCGCTGCCGTCGCATGTCTCTATCAGGTATCACGTCATATGACAGGGGTTAGGAGAAGGCAGTTGTTTCGGCCTCCGACGGACGAACTCCCCGATCCCCCCTCTAAAACAAGTAAAATAGGTGGTAGTCCTTCAGAGGCCGACACAAAAACTTCAAAACTTCGTACTATGTATCATACGAGAAGTGCGCCTTTCGGAGCTCGTCATAGTGAGTCGCATTGAGGGTCCACGTCACACACCCGTGTAGCACGGTCTATATCACCCCTGCCTTCCGTTCAGGAGGCGGCCCTTCAGGCTGAGTCTGGCGGTCGTCATATCGTATAACAATGCGCAGGCGATATAGACCATGCGGCAATGCTCCTACTCGTACAGTAGGGTAATTCGAAACCCAACATGGTTGCTGCTCCCGATGTTGGTTGGATGGCGTCATCTTTCATCTGCTGTGTTGCTTCGTTGTTGTTGGCTGCCTGTCTGCTTGTTGTGCTTGGACTCTCACTTTTTGTCGGGCCGTCCTGTTTCCCTCCTTCTTTCCAATTGTTTCTTACTTTTCGCTTCTTTTTCTTCTTTCTTGCGCACTTTATTCTTTTCTTTTCTTTCGTTGCCGCAAAATGGTCTGGTGTGCTGGCTTTGCACTCTTTCGCTTTTAGCCCGCGTGCTCATTGCCGGTGACATCGCATGGCCAAGTCACCTTGCTGTATTTGCAATGCGTATCTCTGCCTCGTAGTTAGTGACCACAGAGCTCGTCTCCCTGCGAGGCATCAGCACAGACACTGGTTGTGCTGGATGTAGATGGGTGGAAACATTACTGCAGTTTAATGTGAAGACTACACACCGAGTTTCTGACGGCAGTTGCACCAATGCCCTCATCGTCGCCCCCGCACCGAATACAGAAACGACGCCAGATAGTTAAGAAACCAAAAACGCAGCAACAAAGCAGATGGCACCACCCAGCCGGCGTCGAGGCAGCACCCAAGCTGGGTTCCGCATGCAACTACTAGACGGTTAGGAGCATTGCTGCCTGGTCTTCCCTCTCTGCTTACTGTATCTTCGACAGCGATGTCCATACCGACGCCATCGCCTAGATCTCCCCCAAGGTTACCCGGAAGGAAAGCAGAAAGGGCAAAGCAAAAGCGAGAAAATCAAAGGGACGAAGAAAGGGAAAAAAGGGATGAAAGCGAAAAGGAGAAAACCGGGTCAGCAAGAACCCGCATACCGGCGGCGGTTGCACCGCAGTACCGGCTAACACTGCACGCCCGACGGGGATGGAGCAGACAATCCAAACAACAAAAAACGAAACAAAACACAAGGTAGTCGCTGTAACTTAAGGTTACGTGGGCGGGTTCTACCTACTAGTTGGCTTGGTGCTTTGCTACCCTGCTTGCCGTCTTTATGCGTTTTCAACAGCGGTTTCCCTGCTCTCCCCACCCCCCTTTCGGTTTTGTGCGTCACGCATCCAGGCTGCGCGGCACTCCGAGATCTTAAATTTCCTCCTCCACGTGCCACCTGGCCATGAACCGTTCGGCATCTTCGAGGATTCTCCGGTACCACTTGCCCGCCTTCTTTGCTGCATGGATCCACAGTACGGTTTCAACTCCAAACTGCCATGGGGAATGCTCCGTAGAGCCTTCGGTGGATCGAAAAACGGCGAGGTCGTCTCTCAGGGCTCTGATCCACTCCTTCGATGCCCCACCTTGTCCCGGGTAGTTTCCACTGGCTATCTGTGCAAACATCATTCGACTGGGTAATCGCCCCTTGTTTTGCCGTGCCATTGCCCCAGCGAAGAAGAACCGACGTTTCCTGGTAGTCGTTTCGAGGCTCTCGCATTTCGCACTCTTGGGGCCTTGGCGTGCGAGAGGTTGGTGTGGTCGGCATGACGCTGGGAGCCAAGGATTCGCTGGGGGGCGTCGAGATGTACCTTTCGGAGCTTGTCATAGTGAGAAGCGTTGAGGGTCCACGTCACACACTCGAACAGCAGGGTCTCAGTCGCCTCGGCCTTCAGCAGGCGGATCTTCAAGCTGAGTCGGGCGGTCGTCATACCGCATAGCTCTGGACCGAACTGCTTGTAGCATGCCCTCATGAGTCGGGCCCGTCGCTTGACCTCAACCATGAGGTCAGCGTCTTCGTCGATAACGCCGCCGAGGTATAGAAACTGCACTGTCTGTTTGTCCCTCTGTCTTGCTGCTTCGATGACGAATGGTGGAGCCCGGGGTGCGAGATCCCGTGTTTGCAGCAGCATGTTCTCGTTTTTTTTTTCGAAACCGCGAGGCCTGCTGCTTCGAAGACGGCCACAATGACTGCCATCATTTTAGCAAACCCCTCTGCAGATTTCGAGACAATGCCTGCGTCGTCGGCGTAACGCATGCCCCACACGGCCCTCCGCACGCATATCAACGGTTCCTCGACTCTGCCAGCCCTATCATCATCGAGGTGGACTAGGTTCTGCAAGATGCCTTCGCCTTCGCTGAGGTGAACGAGGACAACGTGTAACGTAGCGGCGAAGGACATGTTGGACAGCGACGGCGATAGCACACAACTCTGCCGAAGCCCCCACTTGACGTCAAACCCTTCTGAGTGCTCATCGTCGTCCGTACGCACGCAAACCCGCATGTCGTCGTGGAACTGGCGGATAACTGCAAGCATCATGGCTGGTTCACCGAAGCGTGCGAGCACTTCCCACGGTAACTCTCGGTCAAAAGAGTCATACGCTCTCCGAAGGTCGATGAGACACATGTATGTGCAAAGTTATTTTTTTTTCCTCTCTCGTCCGAGTTCTTGCAGTCGGCGGACGACGAACACCGTATCCACTGTTGATCGCGCCGGACACTGTTCCTCGGGGGGGATTTCCAATTGTTCGCAGTAGCTGCTAAGGCGGGACGCGACGATTACCAACAGTACGCTGCCTGCATGGGCAACAATCGAAATTCCCCGCGAATTGTTGCAATCAAAATGGTCCATATTGTCGTGGAGGACCTTGATGGTCGCATCTTTACAATGCTTGGTGACATCACCCGTTTTCCAAACATTGAGAAGGATGCTGTGAAAGCAACGAATTAATTTGGGGTGGTCGAGTTACATCATTTTTGCCGGCACAGAGTCTCGCCCTGTTGCCTTCCATTTCGGCATACTCCGGGTTACCCCCGTCATGTCATCGACAGTGCGTTCATCCCCAAGCCATAGTGCGAGCGGTCGTTCGGGGAATAGCTCGATGATGGTGGGATCGAGAGCCAGCGATTTTACTCGGAGGAGTTCGTACAACCCCCCTGCCCATCGTTCACGAATGCGCACCTTGTCCCGTGACAATGTACCACCCTCATCCCTAACGAATTGTTCACTTATCGCTTTTTTCTCTTCCCGTCCCGACTGCTGCTACTGTGCCTTCCAAGTGCTTGCAGAAACCCCGCTGATTGTTTTCGGCGAGTAAGGTAATTCTCCTATTTACTGTTAGTTTTGTATCGCTTTGTTTTTCTTCTCTTTCTTTTTCTTCTTCTTTTTACTCTTTTTTTCATGGTCTGGCTTGTTTTGTTGTGTTCTCATACCCGGTATGCTAGCACTTCACTTGCTTTACCTTGATGAATTGCGACTGTTTGATATACTCTGTTCCACAATCTGCAGCAGTCTGTGACCACAGAACTTGTATCTCTGTAGGATGAAGAATCGGCACGGACTCTGTGTGTGCAGATGTCGTTGGGTAGAAATAACGGTTCAATGTTAGGACGTGAAGACCGATGACACTCGATCATATTTCGTAAAAAATATTTCAAGGACGTCAGCCGTGAGTTCGACGAATTTTGTCATCGCAGATCGGTCGAGCCTACACGTACTAACGGTTTGAGTACTCGTTTGCCGCAGACAAAATTATGAATTCAACCCATCGTCACACGTTCGCGTTCGCGAGACGCACGGTCATGATACTTGTATTATAGTTTGTATGCCAAAGATTCCAGTAGTTTGTAGAGAGTTGAGATCAGTGCATCTTTGGGTTCCGGGTATTGCTTGTATACGGGAAAAGGAAGGGTAATGACATGACACATGGTACGTACACTCTATAAGCACAAACAGCTGAGATGTATTGATACTCGGCACGAGTACTTCTTCTCCAATAGAGCGGCACATCCGACCGCAAACAGCAGTCAGGCAAGTGTTTTCTTTTTATATATCGTTTTATCGTTGCGACGAGCGACGCTTTGCGTAAAAGTCGCCGAGGAATGCACAGGTTACATCTTGCTTCGCTGCTACGCAATCAATGTTTTTCCACGATCGACTGACCCGTCTCCATCCATCCCAGCTCATTCACCCGTGGACAGGCAGATATCAGAACTCGCTTAACAGAGTGGTAGACCTAGAAATGCCCCACCGATCCTTAGACCCCGTAGACTACCGTATGCTATAATAAATAGCTGATAATAGTGGTGATGGTTTGCGCAACGTATGACACCAAGCCACCCGAAAAGCATGGGAAAAGTACATGTACTGCTGTGTAATAAACAGGAACAACGCGGTATTGCGCCAAGAAAGGTCGATGCATAACCAAATGAGCAAAATGAAAGATGACGTATCGCACTACTACTGCTGTATCTCTGGCAGGCACACAGAGAGCAAAAAGGGTCCCACTCCGGCTGCAAGCCAAGACCGATACCTGGGGATGAGGTTGCTGCAAGCGACGCCCCCGGCCAGCACACACGGCACCGACAACGAGAGAGCACAACACAGCGAGTCTACTTGTAGTCGAAGTCTGTACGTATGCATGCCCTAGCATGCACACATTTAAACCGTGCGCCTTTTACAAGATTTGAACAAGAGATACCGCGCCGACTGATAGAACAACAATATGTCACCTTCCATTGAGATTCATCTTGCACGCGCCCGGAGGCATCCGCACGCGCCCGCACGCGAGCGTGAAGGAGGTCTCATCGTCCCACTTCAGCAATGTCCCAGCTGGACCAGTAGCAGGTACGGCTCATCATCCCACCATGTAGTGCCACCACGAATCACATCCTTCCCGCCGGCGCAAATGTTTCTGGCGGCCCAATAAAGTACCTTCGGAAATCCCCGCTCCCCTGGCCACCAAGGCAATTCGTTGTTCATTGTACATCACTCCACAAATACCATAAATTTTAATACTGTATAATCATTAATATGAATGATAAATGGCTCTTATATTTACGAACAAAGTGAGCATGAAAATATCCCATGATTATAAGAGATGTTAAATTATTAATATTAATAACAAAAAGATCCTTATATTTTAGAACAATGTTAACACCACATCCCACATCTCCTGTTGCGAAGAAGTAACCCTGCGTCGCAAGAGTAGCGCAATATTGATATTCCTCTCAAGTTGGCGATCGAAAAAACCCGCAACGCCTCGCCCCGAGCACCGTCTGGCCTGGTTCCCGGGTAGCTCGACGATCCTGCCGGTTGGGGGTCCCGTTGGGGTGACCTGGTCGGCCGGGGAAGGAAGCACGAGTACAGCAGCGCTTTTCCGGAAGCATCGTTCGTTCGCACTCTTTTTTTTTGCATGTATAATTGTCTGAAATACAAAAAGTTGTTATAAAAAACCCAACAGACCCGGTGTGGCAGCAGCAGTGGGCACAAGGCACTGCCAGTAGCACGCGACAACCAGAGACAAGCTCGAGCGAGAGCCCCCCCCGGGAAACGAAAAAAGTCCGTGCGTTTTGCTTACGCGTATGGCAACACAGCAGTAGTAGTAGGACGCAACAAAGCAGCAGCAGCAGCAGCAAGAGCAGCAGCAGCAACGGCGGGGCCTAAGATGGTGGTGCCCCGGGAGGGCTCCGGTGCGGACCGGCACCCCGAGCTGTTGCCTCGAGGTGGGAGAGCAGGGCGGGAGGCGGCGTCGGCAGCAGCGACTGCTGCGGCTTCTGATAGGGGAATAGGAGGCGATACTAGGATGGAGCCCGGAAAAAGAGCAGCTAGCCATGGTCGAGAAGACGCAGAAGCCCAGGTGAGGGACGGGTCGAGTTTTGCCGCGTGCAAGGGAATAATGGGCAATAGGCTTGGCAGGAGGAGCGCAGCAAGCAGCCGTATTAGCACAGCTGCATCACCAGCACCAGCAGCCTGCAGCAGCAGCAGTAGCAGGACCCTTTTTAGGGGAGCCTGACTTGTCGGCCTGCCTGCTTGCCTGCGTGCTTTGCCTGCACGATCCAGACCCATGCTTGGTGCTTGTTATGGGTTTTAGGGTTGTAATTGCTCATTCCCTGTTGACTCGTTCACACAACGGATAACACACACGAACGATGTTTGGGTCCTTCCCCGAACAAACGATCGCAGAAGCTTGTTGGAAGCATTGGGCGTGCAATGCGTTTTTCTGTCGTGTTTCGTGGTTTTGGGTGGCAGGCAATGCCATAGATAGACTATTAATAGCTATTTACTATTTAAGCATAGCATTGCTCCGCGCGCTCCTCATATGCGCTCCAGCCGAGCCAAGTGCGTGCTTGTCCTGGGCACGGCCTCTCTCTGGTTGGCGTAGACAGCTTGCGAACTTCGCACTGCTTGTTTGCACACGAGTACAGCAACTGCTGTAGTTGATTGACCTCTCATTCAGCTATATTTATTCTTGCTGTCTGACGAATGAAAAGATGAGTGCATCCCGGTACATTCAACGGCTTGAAATGAGACTGGAAAATAGTGAGCTGTGCGTGCTTGCTGTGTCACCACGGTGAGTCTGTGGAGTTGAGATAAGCCGCCGTGTTCCATTTTATCTTGGTTTTGATCTGGACTTGACAAAAGTTTTTCAGAAGAACTTTTTTTTGCGCACAGCAGCTCGTGCCGGTACTGGTACTGCGTGCGTGCGTGCTGCTGCTGCTGTTGCTGCTGCTTCTGCCGTCTATTAATACTGCTGCACCAGGTACCTGGTATCATGTGGTATGATACGAAGGCGCACACGAGCGCGCATCAGCAGATTTCATTGATACAGATGCAGATTTATTTTCGAAGCCCCAGACTCCTTCGCCTTGCCTTGCTTGTGCAAACATTGTCGTCCGCGTTATCAGTACCTGGTATGTCGTAGCGGCCGCCGCCGCCGCAGAATATTTCTACATTGGTCCAGATTGGTCGATGTTTTTTTTTTGTCGTCGTTGTCGCATCATCTTATGTGTAGATACTCCTGAAGACTTTCAGCAGTTCAACATTAATGCGAACACACGCAGACCAATCACAGGCAATTTTACCAACGAAAAAAAAATCGATACGACAGATCACATCATCAGTATCAGTACCAGGTAGGATGAATACATGTACTCGTAGCTCGTAGATCAATAGGCAGGCACAGATAGCGTCAAGTCGACTTGATACTAATAATATCACATTTACAGACTTCGAGCTACGACGTATACCTTCAAGTAAACAAGTAAACGGTACTCCTTCAGTCGAAGAAGTCAGTTTGTCGGCTCCGGCGGTTTTTGCTTTGACCCGGTGACTCGCCGTATCCTCCGCCTCGCCCAACACCCCTCCTTTTGTGGGCTCCGGCGGTTTTTGCTTTCACCCGGTGACTCGCCGTATCCTCCGCCCCGCCCACCACCCCTCCTTTTAGTTGGGGTTAGGGTTTGGGTTGGGTTGGGTTGGGTTAGGTTAGGTAAGGTTACCGGTAGGTTAGAGTTGGATTAGGTAGGGTTGGGTACGCGTAAGGGCTAGGGTTTCGTAGGGATACGCTAACCCCGCCCACCACCCTCTATACGAATCGAAACAAGTAAGGCTGCAGCGTGCAAGTTGTCGCCTGGTCCAATCATGTCATGCGTTTTGCCCTCATTCCTTTTTTGTTGTGCGGTTTTGTGACCTGCCATGTTTGACCTGTGATTCACAGATGGAGCAGATGAGAGATGGAAGAGATGAAGAGATGCCAAAAGACGTCAACGTGACGTATCATACCCGGGTACATTCAATTATCGATCCTGCCGTTTTGTGTCGCCTAATCTTAAACCTAACCCTAACCCTATCAATAATCCATGACACGAACAACATTGCCGGCACAGTAGGGGGTGCCTCAGTAAGGCGGTGGTGTGTCAGACCAATATGACCACATTATGGGGGGAAGCCGCCTTGTTCTTTCTAGGTTATGAGTGCAATCGCGCAAGCGATTTTGACGCCTTATACCGCCTCACTGAACCCCTTCAAAGCCCTAAAACCCTCCCCTGTACTAATTCCTAGTAATTTTGTTTCAAAAACGGGTTTCCAGCTGTAAAGGCGTAAATGGGAGGACCCCTGCCGTACTGCCGTGAATCCAACTATCAAAACGATGCTGGCGTGGTCACACACAAGACTCTAGACACGAGACAACGCCGCTTTCATGCTTGGAACTCTACTAATACTATTGCTGTAGTCTGTGCCCGCACGTATATCGTTACGTGTTTTGCTGTTATGTACCCGTAGAATCTGCGGCGCGGTGAGTCAAGTGAACGAGTAAGACGATAACGCGCATCCCACGCAATGCGGGTTGGCAACTGTAATATGTTCGTACCCGGTACCAGGTACCAGTGCCTGATATGTACGTTGATAAACAACCACGAGTCAGCGCCCAGTACTCGGTATAAACGTTGAGTGTTCAGCGCTCAGCGCTCCTTGTCCTCCGTGGATAGGTACGGCGGCAGTAGTTTAATCAGTGGCGCCGTACGTAGTATGCAGCGCACGTACCTTCCCTTGCGTCCTTTTCTCCTACTAGCAGTACTTCAAGGTATATTATTGATTTGAGACTCGTCACAACTAATTACCAGTGAAGTACATACAGGACGCCTATCATACCAGGGTATTATAGAGAAGCAGGGTAATACAACGTCTGGGAGCCGTTATGCTGGAGCTTGTGGTGCACGCACGGTCTCCCATACTATCAATAGAAACCCAGCCTGGATCAGTATTTCTGTTTCCATACTATCGCTGTAGGTGTCCTGTCCTGCTGCACCTGGAATCATTTCACACGCATCGCAACAAATAGCAGCGATGTCTGCTGGTTGTCTTTGTCGGGGTTAGCGTTAGGTTCGTTGTCATTGTCAGTCAGTTGCGCAGAGCGCGAAATGTTTGGTAGCGTACCGGTATGTACTTCCATGAGAAGACAAGCAAGTGGTGATGCCCTGCTCTCCAGCAACTTCGTGCTTCGGAGTGTATGATGTTGTTTGTTGTTGTTGTTGTTGTTGTTGTTGTTGTTGTTGTTGTTGTTGTTGTGTTTGTCGTTGTTGTTGTTGATGATGTTGATGTTGATGTTGTTGTTGTTGTTGTTGTTGTTGTTGTTGTTGTTGTTGTTGTTGTGGTGGTTGTTGTTGTTGTTGTTGTTGTTGTTGTTGTTGTTGTTGTTGTTGTTGTTGTTGTTGTTCTTACGTTAACTCGCATAATCAAGTCCGTGGTCACAGGACAGGCCCAAGTCACTCTGGAGCTGGAGGAATACTCTAGAGAAAAAACGCAAACCCAAGGTGGTACACGCATATATCACAGCTGACGCAACCCATGCCTCCGCCAGAAACGTATAAAAATGAAATCGGGAGTCAGCCTACGATGTGCCAAGTGCATACTGGTGGATACGTCTCACTACTCGCGCCTGAAAAACCGATTATACCGCTTGCCACCCAGGAAAGACTACCACGTACCAGGTATGTATTACACGCAGTACCCATCACTACGCATTCGCACCTCAGACTCAAGTCAATTGGAAAAAAATAAGCAAAGAAAAGAAAAGAAAAGAAAAAGAAAGAAGAGAAAGGAAGGAAAAGAAAGGAAAAGAAGAAGAACGCGAAAAAGGAAAGGAAATAATTATACAAGGGCTCACCTTCGCGGGCGGCTGACGCCGCCCGCTACGCTCGCGTAAGCAAGAATATAGCTAAATGTGAAGGGGGCAGAAATAGAGGCTCATGATTTGATGCAACGATCGATTTGGTATTGCCAAGAGGTACTTGGGCAGAGCTGATTGCCCTGTGCTGTGCTGCGTGCTTGTTGGCCTATTCACGTTCTGATCGACAGTTAAGGGTGTAGTTGGCGAAAAAAAACATGACCAAGAGAGGACATTGAAATGAAGAAAGCTAAAAGACGAGTACATGCGCGGGTACCTGGTACTTCGTACGATACCCGGTACTGCTGCATGTTCGAAAGAAAGCACAGCGCAGCGCGGCACAGCACCGCACCTTAGGACAAAGCACGGCACCGCACGGCACCGCACGGTGCTTCGCTGCGCCACTGAGCTGTAGCTGGGCTGAGCTGAGAACTGGGTGTGCATTTTTTGTGCTTCAACAATGTACGTACATACATGGTGTAGTAGTACCGGTACTCGGTATGATAATTCGAATGATACCTGGCATTGTACGAAAGAGTAAGTACAGCAAAGCACGTACCACGGCACAGCACGGCACAGCACCGCACAGTACGGCATCGCACGGCACCGCACGGCGTTGCGCTGCCATTCTTGCGCTGCGGTGCGCTGCTGAGCTGAGCTGAGCTGATGAGCCAAGCTGAGCTCAGCTGGGACCTGGTATGATACTTGGTGCAACTACTCGTACCAAAAACAAGGTGAATGAAGAAATCAAAGAAAAGCTCGACCGTTCCGCTAGCAACGGAAGGGGGCGGTGTTGAAGTGGGAGGTCTTGGGAGGCTGGGGATGCACCAACCGAGCCCGCTCAGGAAAAAGGCAACGATAAGAAAGTCTATGTTCTACCGCAACACAGCAGTGCTTAGAATATTGTACCTGACATTGGACATGGGTCTACTATAGTGTTGAATACTAATTTGACCCATGTCTAAGGAGTATTTTTTATAAAATTTAGCGACAAAACAATCAAGTATGATATATGATAGATATACATGTAACCGTCAGATTCGTCCCCTTTAAGGATTTATAGTTTCCGCGCACATATTGAAATGCCCGCCCCCCCCACCCGCCCCGATCCCTCTTGTTTAACGCCCCACTTATTATCAAAATTTACCAGAGTAGTAAACACTACCAGCCAACTGATATCATCTCATTATCCTTCTAGCCATCCATGCCGTAGCTCCAACTCATCTCCGCCCTCCTCCCCCCCCTCCCCCCCCCCCATTTTTTTTTTTTCTTCTCGCTCTCTTGCTCAAACGCCCCACCCAATATCGAAATCCGCCAGAGTAACAAACACTTCCACGCTCTGGATATCGCCTCATTATCTTTTTAGAGCCGTCCATGCCGCTGCGGCAATTCCCACCTACCTCCCCGCCCCCAACGCCCCCTCCTTCCCCACCACCCGCACCATCGCCTAGACCTAGCACCACGCGTATAGCAAACCCCTACATCTATGCGACCCTAAGCCCCCCCCCCCCCCCCCCTCCCCCACACGAAGGATTTATAGTTTCCACGCACAAATTGAGCTGCCCCACCTGTCCCCCCCCCCCCTTCCCCCCTCCCGCCCCCCTTTTGATCAAAATCAGGCCCCCACGTTCTTCAAAACTCCGCCCTCCCCTCTCCGGTTATTCGACTTATAGCCTTCACTTGCTAAACTGATGCATTTCCTTCCACAGCTGTCAGATTTTGTCCCCCTCAGAAACGGGTTTTATAATTTCCGCGCACAGACTGCCTAACATCACCCTGTTGACCCTGACAGCTACACTGTAGTTACAAGGGGAGCCGCCGACCTGGACACACAACCCGTAATTCGCGCGATCGAAGTATCACACACAGCTTGCAAAGATGAGTTTCGACAAAATATCCGATCTCACAGCTGGAGTGTATTTCAATTTTTATGATGTAAATAACAACTATCACAATAATAAGAATAGAAATGAATAAAAATAAAAATAAATAAGTGAATAAAAATAAACATATAAATCGCGGTGTTTCATCGTATTGCGGGAGCGTGTAGCCGACGATAGTTCATGCTACACACGTGTCTTATCTCTTATGCACAACTCCACGCTTTGGATCCACGCTCTGGAGTTCGACAATAAATGTAGCGTTCCCCAACCTAGCAGACAGCGTTGCTGCGTGTAGCTTGATGTTGAAATCGCCTTTTTTGTTCGTTACTTTTCCCCTGATTAGTGGAGTCCCAAAAGGAAACCCTTTCGGGTGACCCATGAACAGCTACCACAGGTACAAAAAACGACGATTGCGATTCTTCAAGCGTCTAGGAAGAGCGTGCAGCGGTACGGGGACCATGCTGCACTCGTGTCTCGCAGCTCCTTGCTTCATGGTTGGGACACGTCCCGTGCTCTAGAAGCTCGGGCTGCCTCGCGTGGTCATATTTTTTAAAACATAAGATACACTCCAGCTGTAAGATCGAAGATTCGAAATTCTTTGCGATCGCGCGTATTACTGGGTGTGTGGCCTCATTTAGGATACAGGTCGGCGACTCACTCCCCTTGGAGCTACAGCAGTGTAGCTTGTACAAGGGTCAACAGGTGATGTTAGTCAACCTGTGCACGGAAACTACAAAACCCTTTTTTGAGGGGGACAAAATCTGATGGCTGTGGCATATGTGTACTCGTCAGTTTTTTCGATTATTTTTCCCGCCTGATGTCCCAAGAAAGTGTGTGTTCCTCACATTAATCTAATGTTTCCACCCATCTACATCCAGCGTAATCAGTTGTCCGTGCTCATTCCTCGTATCGTAGAGAGACGAGTTCTGTGGTCACAAACTGCGAGACAGAGGCACCCATTGCGAATATAGGTGATTTGGTCATGCAATGCTATCGTAACCGCGACGAGCACGCGGGCCAAAAACGAAATATGCAAGCCAGCACACCATACGTAATATGTGCAGTAAAAAAGAAAAACAAAAAAGAAAATATGAACAAGAAAAAAGAAACAATTGGAACGAAAGAGGGAAACAGGACGACGGCACGACAAAAAATGAAAAACAAAGCACAACAAACAACTAGCCAGCAACAATCCAGCAGATGACGCCACCCAACCGACGGCGGGGGCAGCAACAACCTTACGGTGATACGCCTTATTGGGTTTCGATGGACCCTATAACCAGCAACGAGCAACCCACCCGGTGACGCCATCCATCCCACGTCGGAGGGGGCAATCTGATTGAGTTTCGATGGACCCTGCTGCAGGAGTACGATCATTGCCGCATGCCCTATCCCCTGCGCACTACTGTTTCTGACGACATTGGTCCCAATACCGTCATCGTCGGCCCCGTACCGAACACAAAAAACGAAGCCCAACCTCAGAAGTATATGACACAACGATGATTTTATTTAGGTTTCGTACAGAGTTCGAGCCAGAAGTTATTTTCGTTACTCGTATAAACCGGCCAACTTCTTATCAGGTGCTGTCGCATACTGGTAATCGTATACCCTGGTATATGTAATAGTGCGCAGCTTGTGACACAGCAGTATGTTTGCAGCATGTAACACCAGCAGCAGTACGGCGATTTCTGTTTCATGGTACCGGCTACTGCAGTGCGGGCTACAGATTTAGATGACTCATTTAAAAACCTTTCGCGACTTGAGAGAACCCATGAAAACATCTCGAATGAAATGACGACTACAGCATCGGCCCCGCGGCAACAGCAACACGGGCTGGCTTTTTGTAGTGGGTTAGGGAATGGTGTTTTTCATGTCGGGCCTCTAGGCATGGAGTTGTACAACACGACCGTGTGTACGAGTGTGGTTTGTGTTCGCTCATCCCTTCTACATGGTATTAGTTTCGCGCTTTTCTTTCTCCTTCTCCCTCCCTGGACGTAATTCAGGTCCGGTGTAACTAAGCAGGCTTTTCTCCCCCCTCCCCACCACTGCTGCACGCGCTTTCGTTTTTATCGCGAAAATGCTTCAAGCTATTTCTTCCCTCGTCGATTCGCATCGAAATTCGCCTCGTACCCACGCTCCTAGGCGCTCGCCGCAGTTGATTCCGTCTATTTTTTCATGTTTGCATTAAACTCGAATGTCCGACCTACGTGGGATTCGAACCCCAGACTCCTTTGATAGTAGCATTCGAGGGTAACGACTACTACACAGGGGGGCCCGGCTGTGTGTAAATATCAGTCTAATGTGAAGAACACACACACGGACATGCGGGACCCCTAGGCACGGAAGTGTACGATGTACCACACGACCGTAGCATGAAGTACAGGCCAGTAGCGGCGGCAGTAGAGAAGCGTCACTGGGGCCCGCGTGCAGATCAACCCCTCTGGACGCTGCAAGCACTAGTTGGCGAGGCAGGTATAGTCTAGGTATAGTGTGTGTGTGTGTTCTTCACATTAAACCGTTTTTCTACTCGTCGACATCCAGCACACCCATTGTCCGTACTGATTCTTCACCCTAGAAAGATCAGCTCTGTGGTCACAAGCCACGACACAGAGATAATGCATCGTAATGCATTCGACAACGCAATGTCATGCCCTAGTACTGGGTATGACAGGCACAACATACATACGTCAGCAACAGAAATACATTGGAAGAGAGAAATACGAAATAAACAAAAACAAAAACAAAAACAGAAAACAAAAACAAAATAAGAAAACAAATAAAACAAAGATAAAAATAAAAACAAAAAATGAAACAAACAAAACGAAGGGGAAATCGATAGTACAGCAGTTTGTTGAGTGCGGTGTTTTGCGGATTTTATTTGTTTATTTCTCATCCTACGGCGGATGGGGAAAAATGAAGGTCAAGCTCACCACACTTCCACGTGGTTTCATACATGTCGTGTGTCGATTTCACTCAATTGCATTCGCAATCCAGCGCTAGCTGGAGTGCCCTTCGGTTCTCACTATAAGCGATAGCGCGAGCTGTCCCTATCGGCGGTCCCCGGCATAGAAGTTCTGCGCCTCCGCATCTGCTGACGGGTGCGTGTGTGGCTCAACATGTGTTAATACTAGTCTGAGTTGGTGCGTTTTTTGCTCCGCCACACTAACTACCGTATACGTAGCACGGAACATCACCCACTCCCTGGGAAGGTGTTTCGAAGCTGATTTTCCTCGACAGCCAGGAGAATGCAACCTCTGAGCGATACGGTTACGGAGACAATCTCAAACGAAATGTTTCCAAAGCCAACATGTCCGTTGTGCGCGCCCCCATGCCGTAGAGAAGATCGACTGAAAAAGTCTATGTAGGGGGTGTTTCTTGCCTGCTGTACGGTAGGAACTAGCTGTCAAGTCCAGCCAACGCATACCCCTATGTATAACTGGAGCTGTGGGAGTCGCCGACCTATATCCTTAATGAGGACGCACACCCAACAACAGGCGATCGGAGTATCACACATAGCTTGCAAAGATGAGTTTCGACAACATCTTCAATCTCACAGCTGGAGTGTGTATTTTTTTTTTTTCATAGTATAACTGGAGCTGTGAGTCGGCAGGATTTCAGGACTAAAAAAGTAATCGGTAGGTGCCGTTAGCCAACTATAATGTGGCTTTAGTCGGCAAGTTGTTTGGCGAAACCAGCTGATGGTCAGCCGACTTCTTCGACTTAAGTCCGGAGAGCGAAGCGAGCCTAATCACCCCCCCCTCCCCCGGCCGAGGGGGGCCCTCCCAAACAATAAAAAACGCGCTCCGCTTTAAACAATCCTTTGTACGAGTATTGAGAGCCAATAACTTAGGTATTAATAGTAACCACCTCCAGGAAAGGACTACCGGTATTAGGCCGAGTAAAGACTAGTTTCCCGACTCACAGCTCTACGTGTATCAGTAAAGACATGGTAAATGCATTGGTCTTCCGCCTTTTTAACTCTCAGTTCTAGATATTTCTGCCCCGTGGCCGACACGGGTAAATACGTACGTAAATACGAATGCCAGAAAATGAGATGAGATGGGCTGTTTGCCCACCTCGCGGGAGAGCTCGTAAATGTCCGTCTGCTGCGCTGCTTCATTTGCAGTACATGTAGTTACAAGGATAACGTTTTATACCTTATACGGGTATGGGACGAGCAAGTCTAGCAGTTGCCTGCCACTCGACAAGAATATGATACTCTGGTTCACCAGCTCTATCATCGTGGTACGGTATCATACTGCTGTGCCGGGGACTTATGGTCACGGCTGAATAGGCGCGAGTTACATCACGACTATGGGCGTATTTAGGAGCCATTCCCGGATGAGTTAAGTCAAGACTGCGCGAGAGCATTTTGGAGCTATCCCAGGGCTCCAGACCCTGCGTTTCGCGCCCTCCTACCGCGTCCGTCCTCTCCAGCACACCAGCCAGTCCCCACAGACCAGCATGCAACGACAGCGAAGCTCTGCAGCATCGCCTCTCGTGGTGTATAACCCCTCCTATTGATGGGTGTATAGCTCGCCATAGACCCGTTAAGTCCAGCCGCTGCAGCTCTCATAGCCCCTGAGGCCGGCGCCCGACCCTAACCCTGACCCCAACCCTGTATCTAGCCCAAAACCCAACCCCAACCTGAATGCCAACCATAATCCCAAGTCCTGAAACCCGGGGATGGCTCCGGCACCCAACCCTAACCCTAACCCTAACCATAACCATAAACCGACACACAAGTCCCGAAACCTGTCCCTAACCCCAAACCCAGCCCTAGCCCCTACCCGAAACGCAAGTGTCGGGGATGGCTCGGGTTCTAATTCCTATTGTTGGTTATAAGTATAGCACTACCCTCTGAGCTACAATGTCACGTGACTAGGTAGCTCAGTGGGTAGTGCTATAAAACCAACATGTTCGTATGTTTTCGAGTTCGCTAATTGATTCTCGCGGACTTAGTAACAGGGATCTCAGGGTTTCTCTGCTAGTCACGTGACCAGGTGGTCTAGTGGATAGTGCTATACAACTGACTCAGTAGCTCAGTGAGTAGTGCTGTAACACCAACACCTGTCCCTGACCCTATCCCCAATCCCAGCCCGATACGCAAGTCCTGGAACCTGGGGATGGCTCCTAATTTTTCCCGTAGTCGTGGTTTATACCTCGCCTACGGGTGCGTCGTCGTGACTATCGGTTTCCGTATGTGTCGTGCCATAATCGTTCCGTTATATGGACGGAATGGGTTGTGAAACGCGGACGGGCGGTGTATTTTGTACCAGGAGTGCTTGCACAGTCCGTATGTGGTAGGTCTGGGTGGCCGCATCTTGGCCGCGTTGTCGGCGCGGTGGAACCGACAGAATAGGGATAAAGGGATTAAATGCAAACATAACCATAATCCTAGTACTAAACAGCACCATCATCACCACTACGTAAGCGTATTATATCGTAAGGATATAATGGACGGAACAGGTTGTGGAATGCGGACGGGCGGTGCGTTTCGTGCCATAATCCGTGTACAGTTTGTCTCTGTGGTAGCGGTAGGTGTAGGAGACTCGCGTGATGGCCGCGTCGTCGACGCGGTGGAACTGACAGAAAGGGGACAAAAGGACTAACTTGAAGTGTAACCCCAAACGACACCATCACCATCACCACTACGTAAATATATTACCTACTAGGGATATAATGGACGGAATAGGTTGTGGAACGCGGACGGGCGGTGTATTTTGTATCATGTACAGTCCGTATTTGGTAGGTCTAGGTGACCGCATCTTGGTGGTGTCATCGACGCGGCAGAACCGACAGAATGGGACAGAGGGACTGGTTGCGTGGAGGGATTGAAATTTGTAAGGAAGGGAAGAGGGAAGGAAAAAAAACCCGACCCTCCGCGTCCACATTCTAGTATCGTACCGGATACGTGGTACCTGTCACGTGGTATGATTCGTATGGTACGTTATTATATCAGATGTATCGAAGTATACACGCTTGCACTGCTGCTGGCAGCGGTATTAAGGTGTCCTCGTAGGTTCTGCTTTATACGTGGTTGTACTGCAGTTTCAAACACCGACAACCCAGCAGCAGCATTTGCTGGCGAGAGCACAACCAGTACTATTATAGCAGCTCTCGTGTTGATGCCGGCGCAGGCGGGATTCCTACTTGTTCCCACACATGGACCGTTGGATCGAGTCTTTTCGAGCGCAGCGCCCCAGAGTCTTCCCGAAGCACACCAACCAAGCAGGCTATTGGTTTGGTCAGGGGTTTTGGGGTGACTGGTGTCCTTGTCGCCACAGCTTGATTCGTATTGCAGTTTTCAACACCGACAGCTAGGCATTAATAGGAGCATCTGTTGGCCAGATCACAACTCTCGTATTTGTGCCCGCGCAGGCAGAGGTCCTATATGTTTCCGCACAACGACCGATTGATACGTAGGAGTATTTCCGAGCACAACGATTTAGAGTCATCCCGAAGCACGCCAACCAACAGGCCTCCTGGTTCTGGTTATGGTAAATAATAAGTTTCCTCATGGGGGTGACCGGTGTCCTTATAGTTAGAGGTTCATGCTTGCACTGCAGCGGCCAACACCGACAGCTCAGTCGCAGCAATTTCTAGCGAGGGCATAACTCTCGTCTTTGTGCCCGCACAGGCAGGATTCCTATTGTTCCCCACACGCCGAGCTGTTCATAGTGTCTTTCCAAGCACAGCAGTGCCCTTGAGTCTTCCCAGAGCACACCAACCAAGTAGGCCTTTGGTTGGGGTTACCTTCAAGGTTGGGTGTCCTGGTGGGGGTGAATGGCGTCCTCATAGTTACGTTTTAATTCGTGCTGCAGCTTCCGACATCGATAGCTCAGGAGCAGCAGTTGCTGGCGCGAGCACAACTCTCGTACTTGCGCCCGCGCAGGCAGGGTTCCTATTGGTTTCGGCGCAACGATCTACGTCTTCTTAGTAGGGTCTCTCCGAGCACAGCGACCTAGAGTCCAGAGCACACCAACCAAACAGGCATCTTGGTCGGTTAGGGTCAGGGTTAAGTCTTGAGTTTCCTCTGGGGGGTGACTGGTGTCCTCATATTTGCAGATTCACACTTGCAGTGAAGCTTCCAATACCGACAACCTAGTAGCAGCATTTTTTTTCGAGAGCACAAGCCTCCTCCTTGTGATTGTGCCCGCGCAGGCAGGATTCCCATTTGTTCCCACAACGACCTATTTACAGTCTTTCTAAGCACGGCGACCTGGAGTCTTCCCGAAGTGGTACCAACCAAGCAGGCCTGTCGTTTGGGTTGCGGTTAGCTTTTCGAGTCGGGGGGTATTATTGTCTTTCCGAGCACAGCGACCCAGACTCTTTCTAATTTATGCCAACCATGCACGCCTCTGGTTTTATGGGTGGGGGTGATCGCCCTGAGGCCGAAGCCGAAAAGTATCCCGGTCTGGAAACACTTTTCACGGCAGTTTCGTAACAAAACCCTCGTACCTTCATGAAACAACATACTTTTTTGCGGCGCAGATAGTACTCCTGCGGGCGCACGTGCAAAGACGCCGGTTAATGTGATAGCTTCCGGTAATTTAGTACCAGGCATCACAGTGCTATGGTACGAGTACACAGCAGTAGTATCCCTCGGTAAGGCGTGTGCGAGAGCACTATGACTGCCTTATAGGGGTAAGCCGCCTTATTCATTCCAGGTTATGAGTGCAATTGCCCAGTCGCGCCAAGCGATTTTGACCGCCTTATATCGGGATACCGCCTTATATAGGGATACTACTGCAGTTTTAAATGCGATACGTACACAGGTATCTCTGTGTCACTGTCAGTGACCACAGAGCTTGTATCTCTCTACCAGGTAGGATGAAGGGTCAGCACGGACAATGGGTGTAGTGGGTGTCAATCGATGGAGCTTGAATCTCTCTAGGATAAAGCCAGAAGGGCAGAAAGGACACTTGAGCATGCTGTGTTCTGGATACTAGGTGTGCGTGTGATCTTCACATTGAACCGTTATATATATGGATGTCGATGGGTAGAAATAAGAGTTTGCTGCGAAGACCACACACGCACAGACACTCAAACATACACCCATCGACATGCAGCGCCCATCGTGTCCAGTGTACGTGCTGATTCTTGGTCTTGTGCCAGAAAGGTACGTGCTCTGCCGTGGTCACAATTTTACGAGACAGATGTAGTTCATCGCGAATACACGAGTAAGGAGGTTCGGCAATGCAATGTTACACACGTGCAATGTTATGCTTGCTGGATACGAAAATCAGAACATACAAACTGGACAAAATGCAGAAGAGAAAATATTTTTAGACCCAACCCACGACAGGCAGTAGGGGTCCCCCTGTAATGCGGTCTGAATAAGGCGGTATCCCGACATAAGGCGGTCACAATCGCTTGGCGCGACTGGGGCATCGTACTTATAGCCTGGAATGAATAATGCGGCTTCCCCCAATAAGGCGGTCTGAGTAAGGCGGTATCCCGACATAAGGCGGTCAAATCGCTTGGCTCGACTGGGGCATTGCACTCATAAACCGGAATGAATGAGGCGGCTTCCCCCTACAAGGCGATCTGAGTAAGGCAGGATCCCGATATAAGGCGGTCACAATCGCTTGGCGCGACTGGGGCATCGTACTTATAGCCTGGAATGAATAATGCGGCTTCCCCCAATAAGGCGGTCTGAGTAAGGCGGTATCCCGACATAAGGCGGTCAAATCGCTTGGCTCGACTGGGGCATTGCACTCATAAACCGGAATGAATGAGGCGGCTTCCCCCTACAAGGCGATCTGAGTAAGGCAGGATCCCGATATAAGGCGGTCACAATCGCTTGGCGCGACTGGGGAATTGCGCTCATGACCTTGAATAAGTAAGGCGTCTTCCCCCTGTAAGACGGTCATATTACTCTCGCACACCACCGCCGTACTGGGGGACCCCTACTACTGTGTGTGTGTGTTCTTCACATTAAACCGTTCTTCTACTCGTCGACATCCAGCACACCCAGTGTCCGTACTGATTCTTCACCCTAGAAAGATCAGCTCTGTGGTCACAAGCTACGACACAGAGATAATGCATCGTAATGCATTCGACAACGCAATGTCATGCCCTAGTACTGGGTACGACAGGCACAACATACATACGTCAGCAACAGAAATACATTGGAAGAGAGAATACGAAATAAACAAAAACAAAAACAAAAACAAAATAATAATAAGAAAACATATAAAAACAAAGCTGTAATGCCAAGCAGCCCTACCGATATTAATACCAAGATGTGGTGCATTTTTGAGGGAGATCCGAACAAAAAAAACCCCGGTTAGTTGACTTTTCTTTTTTGCTCATCTCATCTAGTATTAAAATACAAATACACTCCAGCTGTGAGATCGAAGACTTCGTCGAAGCCCATCATTGCAAGCTGTGTGTAATACTCCGATCGCGCGTTATTACTGGGTGTGTCTTCATCAAGGATATATTGGTCGGCGATTCCCCTTAGAACTACAGCAGCGTAGCTTGTACCAGGATCAACAGGGTGATGTTAATCAATGTGTGCGCGGAAACTATGAAACCCGTTTGAGGGAAAAACATTATGTTCGCACGTTTTCTTTTTCTTTGTCACTCCCAAGGCGTATATCAGATCCAAGATCATTTATCGGGCTCTTGTCCCCCCTCCGCACTACGGGGTACGTGCCTTTTTTATCGTGAAAAGACTTCAAACCTTTCTTCCCTCGTCGACTCGCATCGAAATTTCGCACACCCATGCTGCTAGGCGCTCTCAGCAATTCCCCCGTTTTTTGTTTTGTTTTGCACATATACTCAGAAGTCCGACTCACGTGAGATTCGAACTCCGGAACGAACTACTACTGCTGTAGAAGCGTTCGAGGGTAACCACTACTCCACTGCAGAGTAGACCACCGGGGCGACCGGTCTCATATATACGCCCTGATGTTACACCTTTTTCATAATTATAACGAAGAAACGAAAGATGAAGATGAAAGATGATAAAAGAGGAAGAGAGATACTCCGAGCATGAGGCAACACGGACAAACACAGCACGGCGGAAATGAGGGTATGGGTGGATGTACCCCAGAAAAACAAGGCTGAGAGAAACGAAGCAAGGCAAAGCAAAGCAAAGCAAAGCAAAGCAAAGCAAAGCAAAGCAAAGCAAAGCAACTACGAATGGAAAACAAAAAGTGACGGAAAGCAGAGAAGACCACAAACGGAGTCGGGACAGCCGCCAGCCTGGGTTCCAAGTGCAACCATGGGGCGTTGACGCATGGTCTGTCACCTCTGTTACTACCGGGTATCTGTCGTTGATTGTACACACGTCGGCGGTACTTTTCGTACCAAAATACGTAGTAGACTCAAGCGAGCATCCTGGTTTAAATCGCACGCTGTGACAAGCTAAAGCACGCGCTCTTAGCTACGGATTGCTCTTTTCCCGACTAAATCTGTCGAAACAGCTATGCTGCTGATCTTCTTCTCATGTCTCCAGGGACACGGACAAAAACGTTCTTGAAAAAATCGAGCGAAAACACCGGTAGGCCTTAAAGTAAAAAGTGATGATTGAAAAGACAAAAAAAAAATGAGAGCATTCTGCTTTTTTCCCATATTTTTGGCACCATGGTTGGCCCGCACTCTGTACGAAACGTAGAGGACCAACCCTAACGTTGGTAGGTTAGGCAGGGGCTAAGGTTAGTACGTGGTGATGCGTCCTTCGAGCGACGACCGTTCACTACCATAGCAATACCAGGTACACGACTTGCAACAGAGTTGACGGTTGCAGTGGATTACGACTGCCGCGAGCACACCCACCCGCTGCGCATGGCACGGCGCTGTATGTATGGTGCGCAATTCGATACGAGTCGACGAGAGAATAAAGTGTTGTACCCTTTTCGCGATAGGTACGAAGGCGCGTACCGTAGTGGGGATGGGGGATAAGAACGTGCTCGGTAGCCCCGGACTTGAGTTGGGTCTAGCGAGTGCGAAGGAAAAAGAAAAAGTGCGACAATAATAGTTGGGATAAAAAAGAAGGTTATGTAGCAGACCGCTTTCAGTTATGGCGCCCGCACGCCCGCACCCTTAACCCCTTTAGTGCCCACAAATCCCTCACAATCCTAACTTCAAGTAAATTTGTCCCCAAAACGGGTTTCCAGTTGTAAAGGGGTTAATTTAGTTTTCTTCAGTGGTGTGGAGGCGTTGAAAACCCGTCTTAAAAAGGCGGGTTTAGGGGATTCAAGGATACGCGCTCTATCGTCGTTTTTCGTGACAAGCCGTTGTTGGCCGCTCGTATGTATCCCCTTGGGACCCATGCACAACGGCCTAAAATATGACGTAGTGCGGTGCGGTCTTCTTGTTAACCTTGCAGTAAGAGCGCAGCGGTTAAAGCATCAGGACGCTGCCTGCGCGCGCGTCGTACAAAACTCGGGTCCGTCGCGCTGAGGATTCACCCTACTCCAGCAGCCGGCTGCTTCGCGCGTGTGTGTCTTCTTCGCATTAAACTGGTATTTCCACCTATTCTACATCTGCTCCGTGTGGCCTATTCTGTGATCAAGTCACCTTGATTCGACACTCTTTGCCTCTAGAGTCTCAAAGGAGTTAATTAAGTTGACCCTTTTAGCACCGCAGTTCCGACATGGGGACAAAACACTTGGAGTTAGACTTAGATAATTTTAGGAGTTGGAAATGGTTCAAGTCCGGAATGGTCTTATTTTTGTGCGTTCTTTAACCGGGGTGGTATATACCTGCTTAAACAGGTATTGTAAACACAAGGAGAACGCCTTTTTTCTCGGGCATGGAATGTGCCTCCCCCCCCCCGTAGCAACTACAAGCCCTTAGTTCATCGCAGTCAAAATGTAAAGATTAGCTTGAGGGATAGGCTTGGGGTTGGGGGTAACGTTTGCGCCGCTTGTGGTACGACGACTGCAAGGGCTGCGACTCGGCGGGATTTCACGACTAACAACTAATCGGTAGGCGGTGAAGCCAACTCGCTGGCTGTAGTCGGCAAGTCGGTTGGCCAGTTTAAGCTGCATTTCTGACATCAAATTTCTTTTTTTTCGTGAAGAACCCGGCCTCAGCTTTTCCGAACAAGTTATCATGCCGTGACTGTAAGTGCGGGCCTCGACTCTACGCCATCCCATCGAAGAACGAAAAGCTGCAGCCTTTTAGGAACCACGTTTCAATGCCCGCGGCGAATTCGCGGAGAAAATCTGTATCCCGCATTCGTCAAGCCTTCCTATAAATAAGGAACCCAATAACTCGGATAGTCGGCACTTCCTTGGAAAACCGACTGAATAGTAGTCCGACAGTTAACTAGTTGGCGACTTGTGACTCACAGCTCTAACGATCACGAGGACTACACGATTACGATTACCAGTACGATACACCTGGTATACGCACAGGAATTCACTTGCCGGTTTTCCACTGGTTCTACCGGTATCCTACTACTGTTGCTGAATTTGGTGCTTGTGTACTGGCGATTTTAGTGTTTCTGTATTTCTCGTATAATATTATATGCTGTGGTGTCGTACTCGAAGCCGTCTTCGTTTTGGCAGCTCTCCAGCAGAGATTGGAATCTCGAGTTGCTGTAAGGTAATGCTGGTTCAATTGAGGATAACTAACTAATAACTAAGATCTGAGCATAAGAATGGCAGACAGATTTTAGTTTATTGTTAGACTAAAATCGTGAGCATGCGAAAATGAAGTATGGTACCTGTGGTAAATAAGAATGACGATTTGTCCATTTGTTCTTGTTCTGCCCGTGTTCGAATTTTGAATCGTTTTTACATTTTCTGCCATTTCGTTCTTCTGGCAAACCTTCCTGTACCCCGGGCGAAGTGCTTTACATTCGTGCCAAAGCAGGAAATAGTTGCCGAAACGACAAATAATTGTCAGCTCTGAGATCCGCAGGAGGTGGGGACAGGAAGAACCTTTTAAAATTTTGCTCACGCCGAATCGCTCTTTTTCAAGATTTGGAGCTCCACAAGCATAATTTTAGAGTATTTCTTTTCATGAGGTTATTTAGAATAACGCCTCCAACCGTGTCACCTCCAGGACGTTTTTTTTTTGTGTTCCGATCTATGTCTATGAAAGTTGGTGTTTTATGGCGCTCCAGGGTTATAATTTGGCGGGTGACCCGCGGTGCGTGCTCTGTATTTATTTAGTACACGGGTCGTACAAAATCATATTCTAGAACGTAAGATTTGGGTTTGTTTTCAGCCTGGCGTGCCCAAATCTCTGTGTCCCGTCCAACCGAGTACCGGAATCTCCCGGAAAGAACAACCCAAGGAACGGAAATGCCATATGCTGCGTGTGCGTCGGATATCCTCTTTGCATCGTAGCCCGGTCGGGTGCATTCCGCTACCTCAGCAGCCCGGAGTTGTTTCGTGTGGCCGACGCTGTACGCAGCCGTAACACTTTCTCATCTCGTTTTTACACCTTGCGCAGATCACGATCTTAGATCATCTCTGGTACTGCAGGGCTTTGTTTTCTTAACCCTAGCACCGACGTCAACATCAACATCAACATCAACAACAACATCAACAACATCAACAATAGCATGAACAGCATGAGCAACGTCATCAACATCAACAACAGCATCGACTACAACATCCACGACAGTACTATCAACAAAGTAGAGGCAACCGTTTTTACTACTGCTGTTGGTGTCCTTTGCAGCGTGTTAACCACGTTGAGACCTTAAGGCGATAAGGTCGAAACGTATGACGGTTACAGCGTCAGCCACGCTCAATAACCCGACGCTGCTGAGTCAAGTAATCATCCGTGTTGTACCGGATACTATCCTGCGAGGAGTTGCACATTCCGCGCTTGCAGCATGCTTCTATTTTGTACGTTTATACCCGTACTGCAGATATCGTAGCTCACCCTAAGCGTTGCGCGCTCTTCTTTTTTTGTTTGGCCTTTGCACCTGTGGGTCCCAAGGGGTTGGCAACAGTTCATTCAACAACAGTAAGCTCCACAGCTCGTACAGATCACGGCCTAGGTCATCTTCAGTAGATCCTGCATCTGTCTCTTACATGATGTTCAGGATCTGTACGAATAGAGAGTACATATCCAACGCTGGAATCTTTTGGTAGATCATGTAGATCGTACGCCCCCCCTCCAGTAACATGAGCTAGACTTTACAGACCTTCCCTGGTAGATCTAGATCATCAGGTGGGGATCGGCAATCTGTCCGACGCGTGGGCAAGTTACCCAACTATTGTTGAAAACCAGGGTAGTTTACAGCATTGCTTTTGTGAAAACCGTAAACATGTAGCCTGTAGACGAACAGACGAAGTACGGCAGTAATAGTTTGCGGAGAACAGCAGCACCAACAATAACGACACCAGCAACAGTTACACCAAGAGCACGAAAATACGAGTTTAAGACTACCAGTAGACGACGTGTATTATTGGAACAAGGACGTGAAGGGTATCATATTGTATGAATGTATTTGAACTGGTGTGTTTTTTGGGAAGGCACGGCATGATCCGAAAGTTTTCTTGCGTTCAGACGGTACTCTCACTTTTGGAAGCGATTACTTGGAGTACTACCAGGTATACACGTAGAGCGTGTGCGCAGAAGTAATTTCGGGAAATTGCTTTGGTAGAGGTGATGCCGAATACACGAACAGAAGCGATACGAGAAGGGAATTTACCGTTTTCGGTCGAAATGAAATATTTTTCCGGGGCTACTTTAACGCAAACACTAGTAATAATAACGGTTGCTCTTTTTTTCTTCTCCATTTATTTACCGGCTCGTGTCGCGAGTTTGGTCGTGGTTTGCGGCTTCTAGCGGTGTCAGTTTGTGTCATGCGGTGCGATGTGGTGCATGTGATGTGGTGCGGTGAGTTGGTGATGTGGATGCCGGTGCATGTACCCTTGTGGGTGCATTCTGGCTCGACCGGGTGCATTCTGGCTCGACCCCACTGAGCGTTGGAACGCAAGCAGCCTGATGGCCCATGTCTCTTCCCACGTCGGTACCGAGGTATGACAGGCCAAGAAAGGGGGAATAGGTATTACGCCAGTGTCGGCAGTACTGTCTTGTATAAAGTCAGTGTATCGTACAAGACGCGAGATAATATCCCCCCCCTGGGACAAATTCTGGGACGATTTACTCCAAAACTATTAAAAGGAGGGCACATGCATCGAAACTGGTGGCTTTAAAAGAATCGTCTATATCGGACAGATCATGATGTAGATCATCTACCACAGCAGATCTGTACAGCAGCCGTTATGAAGTCTTGTGTAGGATCTGTATATCAAGAGTACAGATCCAGCCCTGGACCTTTGCTAGATGTAGATATAGACCGTGCAGATCTTCCCTGAAGTATCTAAGCGAGGGATCGGTGATCTGCCTGACGTGTGGAAATATCTCCCACGACACATTGTTCCATGGACGCACCGCTTGGCGGTTACGCCCTCCCTGTCTTCAAGAAAACCATCCTGGGCATGCGCCCGAGGGGGTTACCTTGTGCGTGGTGTACGGTGCTTGTGTACTTATTGTAGGAGCTGTTGTAGGATCGGCACATGGTATTATAGCACTGCTTGTACGCATCATTATTGATTGCAGTAGAGTCATGGTCCCGCGTTATAGTGCGGTACCCTTTAGTGCGGGGGCCCTGTTTAGTGCGGTGAAAATAGCTCGTCGCGACCTTGCGCGTCCTACGGAGTACTACCAGGTATTGTACTGCACGATCCAGGGGTAGTGCGGGGTCCCACTTTAGTGTGGTAGTTGTCATCTGGCGAGATACCGCACTAATGAGGACGGGCCACAACGGCTTGTGCTGGCCACCGCTGCTGCTTCATATTCATGTTGTATTTGGTGACGCTGCTGTCACGGTTTCATTAGTGCTGTTTCTCTCTTCAATGTTAAACTGTTTTTGGGGACTCATGTATCACGACAAAAAAAAACGACGATTTTGCTCGTGTCTTACCAAGCGTCTAGCAAACCTTACCCCTAATCCTGACCCTGAACTCTTAGCCGTGATGCGCGCGTGTGCTGCAGCTTCTCACATTGGCAGTTAGGGCACACGCTCTACTCCGGATGCTTACTCGTAATGTGCGTCTTACGCCAAAGCTGCCCTGTTCATTCCGGGTCATGAGTGCAATTCCCCAGTTGCGCCAAGCGATTTTGACCGCCTTATATCTGGATACCGCCTTATATAGGGATACCGCCTTTTTGGGAGGCAAGGGAGCCCTACTGCATGCTGTTGGCCTTAGAATAATAGAATGGGTGAAACGCTCTACCCAAGGAAGCGAAGAAATACGCTGTTCGCCTTGGAAGAAGCAGCGAATGGTATGATGCGAGAGAGGTATACGAAGTATACCCGGTACTGCGTCTGCTGCATTGCCCATTGGCTATCGCATAGCACGCGAGATAATAGTACACCCCACCCCCCGCCTGTGGGACGATTTCCGAAGGTGATTATCTCGTTACCGGGGAGGGTGAGTGCAAACGCCAAGCGATGTGTCTGTCCATGGAAACGTGTTGAGTCTTGAGTCTTGACGAGACTTTACGAAGCCGGCGTTTTCGTTGTCTTTTTGTCTCCCCCTGGTTTTGGAGGAAATCGGCTCTGGGATTCGTCCCAGGAGATGCGTTACACATAGAGTGGGGGTCCCCCCGTAAGGCGGTATCCCGATATGAGGCAGTCAAAATCGCTGGGCGCAGCTGGGGAATTGCGCTCATAACCTAGACTGAAGTGGGCGGCTTCCCCCTATAAGGTGGTCATATTACTCTCGCACACCACCGCCGTACTTGGAGGACCCCTACTGTATATGTGGTATACTGCTTGTTGCTGTACGCTGTACGTACGCAAGAAGGGATACAGGGAAAAAAAAAAAAAATGTGGTGTACTGCTTGTTGCTGTACGCTGTATGTACGCGAGAAGATACATTCGCTCGGTAACCGCGTTGCTGCTGGTGCTGTTGCTACTGCGCTGTTGTGTCCAATGCGCCCAGGACCGAGGACCTTTAAAGGGCGTGAACCTCGATCCAGGCGGTAGTTGACCGTGCGTAACTAGTATGTAACTTTTAATGCTTTTACTTATTACGGTACATATCTCCAGGGATCAAGTCGTGTCGACATAATCGCGCATCCGTATACAACGGAAGCTTGCGGTGCTGGAGTTGTGACGGTGACCGCCACGCCAGTAGGGGCAGCTCGCGCTGTCACTACCATGGGAACTGCAGCATACGCCAGCTAGCACTGGATTGTGAATGCAATTGAGTTGAATTGACACGCGACATGTATGGCAATACGTGGAAGTGTGGTGAGCTCAAGCTTTCTTTTGACTAATCCGCCGGAGGATAAAACGGTACATAATCGTTCTGAACATGTACACACGTGCAGGCTATTACGGTATTTTAACGGTATTTACCGTTGATCGTAGTCAATTCCACGAACTCAACTCTGGCGATGACCTGATGCGAGAACAACAACAACGATGATGGATGTATACGAGGCACCAGGTATCGTATACCAGGTATATGACTTAGATGTCAACCGGAGCATTCGGTGGCTTCGATGGTCGATCTCAAATCGTTTCTGCGGCGGTCCAGCCGCCCCGCCCACGCCGCAGGCCTTTCGTGCTACTCGCGAAAACTATACTGTAACCCCCGTTGGGACTTGAAGACGCGAGAGGGAACACGTGCCTATCGACAATAGATGACGAGTGCAGCATCGGCCGCATGCGCGTAGCAACAGCAACCCGGCGCTGGTTTGGGGTTTGAGAGGGGGGAAATGTGAAAGATGACTACAGCATGGGCTAACGTAGTAAGCAACTCACGCTCTTAGGGCAAGCGGTGTGCCCAAGGTGCAACGTAAGGGTATGTACGACATGCTTGCAGGCAGCATGATGGTTATCCTGCAGTACGATAGTCCTAGAGGGTTGATAGTAATGTACGCCGCTTCTTACTTTTTGAGACTGTTATACCTAGGTAAAGCGGTCGTAGTCCGTCCTCATTAGTGCGGTGCCTTGCTAGATGACAATTAACCGCACTACAGGCACTACAGCAGTGGCACCCCGAACTATTGTACCCTGTATGACGAGGTCGTGACGATCGATTTTTACCGCACTAAACTGGCACCCCGCACTAAAGGGTACCGCACCAACGTGGGATATACGTTTAAGTATCCGAAACTACACTGCACGACACGCCCAGGGCACGTGATGCTACCCGCGATGCCTGCCCGCTCACACTGCAGTAGCGGGCTCCCAATGATGCTGGTTGAATACCTGCTATATTGCCGGTTTACATTGCTTGGCACGACCAGGACTCGTTACTCGTGTAGTAGCCCTCTATTCTGTAGTAACTCCCCACACCACACTTTCTTATCTTGCACTTTCTTGTTCGATTATCGAGAGCATGTTTTTGCTAATAGTGCACACGCAGTTTCCCCGCGCACGATTACATTGTTTTGTCATTCCATGTACTCGGTGAATTAGTTCCACAGCGCTCGCCTCCACCGCAGTATAGCTCCTGCTCCAGGTGAAGGGGTTAGCTTCGTGAAACTTAGGTGTGACCAGGCTGAGAGATTTCTGAATTGTTTCAATTTCCAGGCTGGCTTTCTTGTGAGTTACTTTCGTAGTGATGAGCAGACCGGTGCTACTGTACTCGGGGTGTCATGGTACGGACGGTTACATACACCGGACAGATCAGATCCATATTAATGATTTATGCGATCTGTGTATTTCAGGGCATACAGATCTCTGGTCTGTATAGCCTGTCTGACCTATATAGATCATGTTGCCAGGTGAGAACCGAATGATCTGAAATCTGTGGCACTGTTTCCTGGATGAGGTATCTACTTCCGAGACCCCTGACAGCATGCAGTAGCGACATATGTAGGATTCATCTGTAGATGATCTAGATCAGCTGATCTAGATCGTGCATGTGTCCGATGTGCGTACGGTGATCATGCCGTATTTTTTTCGTTGTATGTGCGTAGGCGTTTGCTGGTGCTTGAAAGTTGAACGCCTACATGCTGAGCATGATAGCTGACGAGGACGATTGTCGAGGCGAGGTTATTTGTCCTACCGTTGTTGTTGATTTGTTGTTGTTGTTGGTTGTGGTGGTGGTGGTGGTGGTGGTGGTGGTGGTGGTGGTGGTGGTGGTGGTGGTGGTGGTGGTGGTGGTGGTAGTGATGGTGTTGGTGTTGGTGTTGGTGTTTTGTTTCGTGTTGTTGGCTTCAAGTTAAGGGCACAGGTCCTCCGGTCGAAACCTTTTGGACGCGTTTCGTTAAGTATCATTACCGCAAAAGACGAAGGGCTTAAAAACTGACAACCACGCGTGATACCTAACTCTGCTGTTCTCTGCTTCGAATTATCTCATATTCTTGCGTTGCAGATGTTGTGACATCTGGTATAACATCACATTATAGATCAATGCTTCCGATACCGGTAATATCGTTTAAGTATACGGGACTTTGGCATATGCCGAAAAACGCCCCAATCTCCGTTACTTCTGCCATCAGACGGGTGTAACGTACTGGTACAGCGTTTGTCTTCGTACAATTGCTGTACGAGCCCACATCTGGAACAAGCAGCGAAACGAATGATGTACCGCAGCCGCCGCGACGGTCCTTTTTGCTGAACGAGGTGTTGGGGGGGGGGGGGGGGGGGGGGGAGATACCATAACCTATCTGGGGACAGGTGACCTCTACTCGTAGGCTAGCCTTCTAGTCTTCTTCTGTAGCCCTCTTGGGGGCCAATGTATTGCGACCAAAAACAAGACGATTGCGATCTGATCAAGCGCCTAGGGAAAAACGTGCAGCAGTACGGACGAGTATTACCATGCTGCACGCGTGCCGCACAGCTAGCTCCTCCTTGCGTCGCGGTTCACAGATATCCCCCTCTACCCCAGCGGCCCGGGGCTGCTTCGTTTGGTCGATGCATTGATTTCTCAGCTTTTTTTCTTTTGGCGTTTTCTTCCTCTGACGTCCTGAAGGCCTGCCTCGTGCTACGATGGAGGTACCGCTTTTTTTTCGGAAAAAAAAAGTGAAATACGGGGCTCTTTAACCCCTTTAGAGCCCCCAAATCCGTCCCTATGCTAAATTCAAGTAACGTTGTAAAAAAAAAAGGGTTTCCAGTTGTGAAGGCGTCAACCTTAAGTTGTCGGAATGTCATTCTTGTGTTGCAATATGATTATTTTTCAAATATGTAGGCCATGGGATTGGTCATCAGCTTGCAGTTTCGGTTGACTCAAAATACGTTTTTATGCGTCAGAGTGGTATAGAGCTCCTCAAGCAACAGCCCCCAGAGGGCATAGGGGGCACCTTCGTCGTAGCATGGTATGTGTCAAAGGAGTTAATTTTACAGCGTTGGCTGATGGCTTTCTACGCACGCGGGTGTACCGTATATGTATTCGCCTGATAGCACACACACCCTGGGATGAATTCTCCGACCTTTTTTTCTCTAATTCTCAAGGGGGGGAAAACCTGCAACGCAAATGGCAGCTTTTTGAAGCATTTTGACGAGATCTTCCCCCACAGTAGACGTATCACTCGGCCTTCTTGGTAAAAAATAATGAAAACGCTCGTGCGGCTGTGAGATGGAGAGGTTGTTTCGTCGAAACTCATCTTTTTCCGACCGCGCGTGTTTACGGGGTGTGTGTATGATCTCGTGAAAGGTATAGGTCGTCGACTCCTCTTATTGCTAGCTAGCACCAGGGTCAACAGGGTGATACACAAGGAAGAGCATTTGCGTTATCGTATGTTGTCGAGAAGACTGTCTTGGAAACTCGTACGGGAGGGTGTGTTATGTGTTGTGTTAACCCCTTTGAGAGCCCCAAAATCCCTCCCCATACTAACTTCAAGTGAATTTGTAAAAGAAAAGAGTTTCCAGTTGTAAAGGCGTTAACTTTCACCAGGTATACGGTATACGGTATGTCCCATCCATGTGGTGGCTTCAAGGCTGAGGTGCGATACCAAAATGTAGGCTGTATCATCGGCCCAACAACGACAATCCTTGGCCTACTCGTACTATCATAATACTGTACGGACGGTGTACTATGTTGCGCTTTTTTGTTTCACACTTCTGCTTTCCAGCTTCTGGACAAGCCGTGGTCACAGGTGTCGTCCCTTCTTTCCCCCGGTTCTCGCCTTCAATTTTCATGCGCGTATATAGGACGCTGGCTGTCAACGTTAACATATTTACTTCGGGGCGCAGCCCATCGCGGAGGCTGTGGACTCCGTATTCTATTGTTACATGAAAAAATTCACAGCTTTTTTGTTGTAGGTAGGCCTCGCGGTAGATCGCATGATGCAGCTTCAGGCCCGTCCGGTGGGAGAAGCAGAGATCTCCAACTCCAGTCATTGCCTCCAGTATACGACGGCGCCTAACGCTTTTTATACAGCATAAGTAAGTAACCCCAACACGCACACTACTTCCGAGTGGTATAGTCCCCAAAAGCTTGGGTGAAGTAGTGACGAAGGGGTAAAAAATATGGAAGTCAAGATTTTTCGGCTCGTGTTTGTTTTGCACGGAACGTGAGAACATGATTTTTATATGCTGTAACTATTAGTGCAGGGACACACCTTGCCTCCAATAAGAACCTCGAATTAGAACTTTGGCCCGGACCCTAAGACATATAACACCAGGTATATAAGAATATGCGCACAGCAGAGAATGCCGTGGGAATCGCGGCGCAACCTGCAGTAATACATAGAAATATAGTGGTGTTCGAAGACGATGGCCCGCGGTAGGTGCTGCCCCTCTTGAGTGTGTGCGCTGTCGCGTCAACCATTGTAGGGCTGTGGGATTGGATTACTATGACTCGCCAACTAACTATTGGTTGGCTAGGGATGGACATGGCTGTGTGGTAGTTTCTTGCTGCGACTTGCGGAGTTCCACGCGTTTTTGTGTACCTGAACGGCGCGTTTTTGTGGACCGCTATGTAACCCTAACCCTAGCCCTAGGCAAAAAAGTTTTTTTTTCTTGTGCCGAGAAACGCTGGAAGTCAGGTGGTTGGCTTTGACCGCCACCCGACTATCGATATTATTTGCTGACTGTCAGACCCAGCAAACCCACAGGCCTATCATATGTACTTGGCACTGTGGTGGGGTGAGCAGTGATGCACATTGGTTGACGTTTCCAACCATTATTTTACCCCAGTGATGTCATCAGGGGTCACTTCGACCGGTTTTTGGTGTGGGTTAGGGGTTAGGGTTAGAGTTGGGGTTAGTTCCATGGTTTTGAAAGACACAATAATGTAAGACACTCGGGGGTGAAGGGCACCTGTCAACCTGTTCGACAAAAAGGTTGAGAGCTCACTACTGTTTTACGATACGCGGATAAAACGAACCATAACCCCGAGGGTACCATACCACGAATACGATAAAATGGTTGACAGGCACTTTTTATTTATACCAGGTATCTGTAAACCCTGACCCAACCAAAACCCAATAAAATATCAACCCTACGACCCAAACCCTATGAAACCTGGCCGACCAACGGTAGGGAAAACCCACCTTCGTCTCGCACACATGTGTGCCTCAACCGCTTCCTCGAGTACCAAGTATGTGGTCAACTACTGTGTTGTAACCGTATCCCCAACCCCAACTCAGTCAAGCTAATATACTGGTAGTGGTTAAGAGCCCTCTTCGCCTCGTACACAGTGTGAGTCAACCGTAGTGTCGAGTAATTGGCATTATTTATCGTCTCCCCAACCCCAACCCCATCCCAATCAACCGATGTTTAGTGCCCAACCTCCTTGTCTCGTGCACGGTCTCGGTCTGCGTAGTACACTGTGGGAATAAGTTGTAGGTTGACCTCTGCCGTTGGGGGTACGATACTGGCCGACTCCGGCTGGTGACGCACGCCACTGGAGGTCGTGTGTGTTTTTTTTTCATTTTTATTTTCATTTTTTGAGGACTACTTGATTATATGTCGTTGTTGTTCTCACATCAACTCGCATAATCAAGTCCGTGGTCATAGGACATGTTCCAGTCACTCTGGAGCTGAGGAATACCCCAGGGAAAAACACAAACAAACCAAAGGTGGTACACGCATATATCACAGGTGACGCAATTCATGCCTCCACCAGAAACATACAAAAGTGAAATCGGGAGTCAGCCTACGATGTGCCAGGTCCATACTTGTACTGGTGCATACGTCTCACTACTCGCTCCTGGAAAAACGACTATACCGCTTGCCACCCAAGAAAGGCTACCACGTATATATTGCACGTATTGCTAGTACCTATCACTACGCATACGCACGACAAACGCAAGTTAATTGGAAAGCAGAAACAACAGACAAAGAAAAGAAACAAGATAAAGAAAGGAAAGAAAAGACAAGGAAGCGAAGAAACGAAAGAGGAAAGGAAAGGAAAGAAAAGACAAGAAAAGCAAGAAATGACAAGACAAGAAAAGGAAGCAAGGGAAGAAAAAGAAAAAAATGTCATACTAGCAGACCCTAGGAACTGACTAAAGACGGCATTGGGCTCATTGAGGGTATCAAGTGCATCATCAATGGCACTGGGGAGAAAACGCAACATGGCGAAGAAGTCAGGGCGGTCTTGTGCTATCTTGTGACGGCCATTGAAAGGCCCACAAAATTAATATATCCCACGCTGTGACAGCTCTCTGAAACTGCGATTAATTGCACGACCCACTCTCATCAGTGGTAAAATGTGACACGAGTGTTTTCGTCTTCGAGCAGGTTCGACTACAGCAGTTGTAGTACATGGTTTTGATATTGCTAGTGCGCACTATTAATTGCTATCAATAGTGCACACTATTAATTGCCATTAATAGTGCACACTATTAGTAATACCTCATTGCATTTTCACCCATATAGGTTCGTCACAATGGTTGGCAGGGTACATGCACTTAACTCCTCGTTGTGTTTTTCGTCTCGAGAAATTTCCTACACCTCTGTCGGGACCAAATGGCTGATGGCGTACATTGTTTACTCGTTGTATTATTGTCCCGAGAAAATTTCCCGAGAATTTTCCCACGCTGTCGCGACCAATGGTTGATGGCTCACAGGTATTCCTCATTATATTTTTCGTCCCGAGAAATTTCCCACGCTGTCGGGGCGTGATGGTTGACAATCCACACTAGTTATGCATTTCGCACTTCTTGAGAGAAATTTCCCAAACGGTCTAGGTTATAGAATGGTAGGGTTACAGGGTTTATAAGCTAGTCAAGTGCACTTCGACCATTTTTCGAAGTGCCACACTACCTCGTCGTTACATTTTCACGCGGAGATTTGCCTTCGTACGTACGCGGTCGGAGTTACTGGGCCCAATAAGCTAGCCAAGTGTACTGGAACCATTGTTTCGAGGATCTCCGCACTCTTAGTACCTTCTAATTGCGTGTTGATTCCGGTAATTTTCCAACGCGATCGGGGTTATGGGAGTAGGGTTTTGTAGTCGTATATGAACCTTGTTCCAGAGCTCCACACTGCCTCAATAAATTTATTTTCATTTGGAGAAATTTCCTACGCGGTTGGGGGTTATAATCTATTGTGTTTCAGCCTTTTTTTGGAAGCTCCACCCTGCATCCTAATTGCCTTTCCAACCCTATAAATTTCTTACGCGGCTGGGGTTATCTACGGCCAGGGGTTTATATAGCCGGTCGCCCCGGTGGCGTATCAGGTTATCCTCGAGCCTGGTATAGGTCAGGTTCGTGAGTTCGAGTCCCCCCTAGTGCACACACGTATGATATAATCCATAAAGGCTTTTTTCTTGTGAACAAATTGACTTGCGGAAAGCGCGAGAGCGTGAGTTAGCAACATTCGATGAAATATCGACGAGCGGTGGGATTGCTGAAACCTACGCGCAATAAAAATTGAAGGCGAGAACCGGGGCGGAGGAGGGACGACACCTGTGACCACGGCTTGTCCAGAAGCTGGAAAGCACAAGTGTGGCAAAAGCCTACTAGTGTAGTTCGGCCTTTTTTCGAAGGTTTACGTCGTACACAGCTGTAAACCTCCTCGTTACGTTCTCGGTACGTTCTCCTGGTTGGGTTTTTCACCCGAGATAATTTTCCTTCGTACGCGGTGGGGCTGTTGGGTGTTGGTTCACGGTTTATAGTCGAGGGCACTTGAACCATTTCTCCGAAGCTCTTACTCTTCGTCCTAAATACATACTTGCCGATATATTTTCTACGCGGTTGGAGCGCCTTTTACGGGTCCTTTGACCCACAAATGGTACGAAATTAAGTACTAGGGTATATTACACGTTGTAGAGGGTTGTAGGCGTTTTTTTCATGTTTTTATTTTTTCTTCATCAAACCGCGAGAGGGCGTCGACCCAACCTATACCCCTAACCCTAGCCATGACCCATACGAAATACCGGTCGAAGCGCCCCCTGCTGACATCTCTGGGTTGAAATGGTTGAAAATGTCGAATAATGTGTAGGCTATGGCAGTACACTGTTCTGCTATTAATGACCCTTGTGGGACCCATGTACGGCTACCAAACAAACTATAAGCTCGGTCTTATCGTGGCGCGAGCACGCAATACACGGCAGCGCAAGCTATGCGCGTGTCTTGCAGGTACTTGCAGTGGAGTTGGACAAGAAAGAAAATGGCGCCGTCCGCTAAAGTGGCAGCCCGGGTTCCATCGCGTGAAGGATGATGCTGCAATCGTCAGTTTTTATGAAATTGTTGTAACAACGTCAGCTGTGAGTTCGGTCGTCCGTTTTCATCAAGTTTTCATGAGTCATAACCTAATATATCATGGCGTTGTATTAATAGTAGAATGCTTGTCAAGCATGACCAAGTGCTAGATTGGTAACACATCAATGGTATGTATAGCTACAGCAGTAGCAACAAGAACAACAATAACAACGACGAACATTATTTTATCTGTTGTATTCGTCAATTTTTCCCTCTGAAGCCTCAGAAGGGTTATTAGTTGGGTGGCGAAGCAAGCGAATTATCTGACCTAGGTTTTATCACATCCGTTTCACAGATCCGACGGATAGATGACGATCTAGATGATCTACCCTAGTAGGTCCTACGATATTAGCCAAGGTTTATACTGAGGCGGTGCGGCGCGGCATTCTGTACCTGCCGTGATGAGATGTCGTACAGGATCTGTATATTATATAAAATTAAAGGCACTCCAGCTGTGAGATCGAAGATTTCGTCGAAACTAATATTTGCAAGCTGTGTGTGTTACTCCGATCGCGCGTGTTACTGGGTGTGTGTCCTCATTTATGATACAGGTCGGCGACTCCCCGTAGAACTAGCTTGTACCAAGGTCAACAGGGTGATGCTAACCAATCTGTGCACGGAACCTATGGAACCCGTTTTTGAGGGGGACGGAATCTGACGGCTGTGGAATGCATCAGTTGATCATGTAGGATCTGTATATGTATCGAGTACAGGTCCAAACCCAGGAAACATGCGGTAGATTGTGCGGATCGTACGGCTCCCACTCGGTAACATGAGCTAGACCACACAGATATCCCCCTACAATATTTACCAGGCACATGAAACCTTCGTACTGTTAGTACCAGGTGTTCGTACTTGTACTGCTGTATACTTGCTGGTGCTGCTGGTGCTGCTGGTGCTGGTGCTGGTGCCGGTGCTGCTGCTGCTGCTTCTGTTGCTACTGATGGTGGTGGTGGTGGTGGTGGTGGTGCTTTACCCGTTAGTCTAGCCACTGCGAAAAACCTGCGATACCAATTCCAAGTACCTTGCTCTATAAATGCGGATGCACTTCTAAATGATCACGTACATGTGTCTGTTTTTGTGTCAGGTTCGAGAAACGATGACGGCCGCCATCGAGCTGTCATCAGACGGGTTTTTGCAGCAGATCAACGAGTACGAGTGCATCAGAGATCTGGGGGCGGGTGCCACGGCTGAGGTGAGAAAGCATCGCAAGGAAGGGGGGGGGCGAAGCGAGGGGAGGAGAATGAGGAGGGGAAGAGAAGGGGCGGGACGGGGGGGAAGGGAAGGCGTAGCAATAGTATCATTTTTGGTAGTATTATTACTATTATTAATTAATAGTATTAATATCGGTATTTTGTGCCTGGTAGTATTGATGTCGATATTTTACATTTCATAGTAGAAGTTTGAGTAACATTATTGATAATGTTATTTACTGTACGAGTTTATAGGTGTAGTGTTTATATAGAGTTATCAGTACTATTAATAGTACGTAGACTAGTGGTGCAGATCGGATCACATTATTCTCGAACGGGGTGGATGGTCGATCTTGAGGAGAATGGTGGAATAGTAAAATACGCCTTAAAGGCTGCAGCCTTGGTTTACAACTGCGCCCACTTTTCTTTTCTTTTCTTTTTTCCCGGGACACCATTGTACTTGAAATTAATGTGACAGACGTTTTTGCAGTACACAATTCGACACGAGTCGACGGGGAAAGAAAATGCTGAATTATTCTCGCGACAACAGCAGTAGTGAAGGCGTGTACCGTAGTGGGGACGGGGGAGAGGAGCCTGCTTAGTGGCCCCGGATGTGCGTTACCTCTTGGGAGGGGGAGAAAGAGAAATATAAAACTGCGAAGAAGATAATGCATGGGATGAGGAGAATAAATAAAAACTGCTGTAGCGAAAGGGTTCTTGGGCGTTCGGCCCAGCACCATCGGCAAATATGCTAGCAGACCGCGGTTCTATCCCTTGACTGACCGCTGCCCCGCCCTTAAAACTCTATTAAACACTAAGGCCAAAGGAGGCCTTGACAAGCGAATTAAGACCGGTGTCCTACTCTGTACATATCATGTTTTGTTTCACGGTCGGTGCACCGTGTGCTGCGTATTACTACTGTGTGCCGCCCGTGTTCGGGAGTTCCAGGTCCTCTTTGGACGTGTTGATAAGAGGGGTGAGCTTTGTTATCACCCGTGCCTCCTCGAATTGCGACACATGCATCAAGCGTCACCAATTGGCAGCACCTTTTTTGTCGAACGAGTCACCAGTTCCACCGATGCAGTGATGGTGCTCATTAAGACATTACACGTATGCTATGTTACGATACACACATGCCTGGTACTTATGTTATCATTGTTTTTATCCTCCCGCGGATGGGGAAAAATAAAGGTAAAGCTCACCACACTTCCACGTGTCTCATACACATCGTGTGACAATTTCACTCAATACAAAGCATTTCGCAAGCCAGCGCTAGCTGGCGAACCCTTCAGTTCCCGTGGCAGCGGTAGCGTGAGCTGTCCCTACCGACGGTCCCCGTTACTACTCCAGGCGCGCAAGCTGCCGTACCTTTGTATGTAAAAACATGCAAATGTGGGCGGAACAATAAGTATCATTGCGGTATCAATACGAAACCCCAGTCGGTGCTTACATTCCCGTCCAGAAGGGCATCGTGAGATGATGTATGGGCGAAATACGAAGCCTCTTACTGCTGGAAAGTACGAATCGCATTGATTGGTGTGTGTCATTAATAGGTGTATCGTATAATATCTAGGGTATACTGAAATTGTGCACCTTATGGCATGCATGTATTTTGTCGAAAATGGGTCTTTTGGGCTTTACCCTGGCTGCAGGTGAAGCTTTGCCGTAGAGTGGACAAGCAGTCTGGTGAGGAGGAGCTGGTGGCGGTGAAGGTCTTCAACAAGTCGCTGCTCAACCGGCAAGCTAGGGCGGGCGCCTTCGGCCGACGAAAGAAAGCCGTGAAGGTGACGAAACATTGATGCCTAGGGGCTGAGCTGATTTTTTTTCACTCTTTTTTCTTTTTCCCTTTTTTTTCTATTAGTGATCGCTTTTACTCTCTACATAGCTCAACCCGTGAGGAGTTTTTACCCTCAGCGACGTTCGGGACAAGCCGTGGTCACCGGTGTCATTACCTTTCCCCCCCCCCCCGCCCCCGGTAACATGCCTTCCTTTTTATCGCGAATACTCTGGTAGGGTTCAGCACTCCCACATTTCAGCTTTTCATGCTCCGTCGATTTTCAACAGCTGGTTGACTATACTAAGGTCATACTAATGGTGAATCGCTGACTACCGTGTACTTGCTACAGTATCATTAGTAGTTGCCTACCGTAGGTATTATGAAATATAAAAATACACTTGCGGCTGTGAGATCGAAGATTTCGTCGAAAGTCATCTTCGCAAGGTGTTGGTGATACTTCGATCGCGCGTATTACTGGGTGTGTGGCCTCATTAATTTATATTACAGTGCAGTTAGTTGCGGGCGGTAATTTGCGGAGTTCTTCGTCTTTGCATCCGCCTGGCGCGTTTGGGGCTCGACTAGTGGTGTTTACCCATGCTTATTAACGCATTAATAACAGCTGGAAACCCGTTTTTGGGACAAATTTACTTGGAATAAGTATAGGGAGGGGGTTTAGGGCTCTAAGGGGGTCAAGTCAGGTAGTGCATCTGAGTGGCGTGTTTGGGGCTGGACTCGTGGTGTTTATCATACTTGTTAACGCCTTAACAGCTGGAAACCCGTTTTTGGGACAAAAATACTCGGAATTAGTATGTGGAGGAGGTTTAGGGCTCTGAAGGGGTCAAGTCAGGTAGTGCATCTGACTGGCGTGTTTGGGGCTCGACTTGTGGTGTTTATCCATACTTACTAACGCCTTAACAGCTGGAAACCCGTTTTTGTGACAAAATTACTTGGAATTTGTACATGGAGGGGTTTCAGGGCTCCAAAGGGGTTAAGTCAGGCAGTGCATCTGACCGGCGTGTTTGGGGCTTTCCTAGTGGTGTTTTTTTTTCAGAGCATGTCAGTTTTTTACGCTGCCACCCAATTAACAGGTCGTATAGTCGGGAAGTGGAAAAACTCTCAGGCGTAGTAGCGGCAGTAGCTATCTACTGATTGAGCCTGCAGTAGATGCTGCCAGTAAGTTTGACCTTACGTACGTCCGAGAAACACGTTACCTTTATGTTACGGAAACCCATCAACATATTTTATGGGTTAGAGCCAGTGTTCAGTATACTGCTGCATTCCAGTATATACTGATTGGTTTCGAAGGCAGCATTACATATACTGATTGAGGCTGCCAATGCCCAACCCTACTGGCTACTACGACCGTGCAACATAAGATCTGCCTGGTAGTTGCTACCGTTGTTATTGATGATTATGTGTTGATGTTTGCCCTGGCAGCATCTATGGGAGTCATGCATGTTGCAAGGAATAATGCCTGGTACGTCTGTGAAAACGATCGGCCGGTGTATCGTGCAGCGTGCAAAGATGAGCATTAGTATTTACCGTAAATTTATCGAACTCGCAGCTGACGCATTTGAAATAGTTTAGCAAAATGTAACACGCAACATATCACCCCCCCTCCCCCCCTCCCCCGTAGATCGAATTTCAAAGTTGATTTTCTTTACAGCAGGGAGAGCGCAAACGTCGAGCGAAGCGCCAATGACTAGATCATCTACAGTACGTGTCATGATATGATGCGCAGGATCTGTGTAGCACAGATCCAACCCAGAAAACATGCAGTATACTATAAGCAGTGCTAGATAATTCAGATCGTTCGGCTCTCACCCGGCAGCTTGATCTGTAGTCCATGCAGATTAGATAGACGAGGCACCTGTCTGCCCTGGATGGCAGATATTGCGAACAGCGATCTCTGGTCTGTCCGGTGTGTGCACCTGTTCCTTCTCTGAAGCCGTGAGGGGGATGTCGTGTCGTGTCTTGTCGTGTCTTGCTTTTCGCCGTGTTGGGTTTGGTTGGGTTGGTTTGGGTTGGGTTGGTTTGGGTTGGGTTGGGTTTGGTGATGTTATGTTGTGTTGTGTTGTGTTGTGTTGTGTTGTGTTGTGTTGTGTTGTGTTGTGTTGTGTTGTGTTGTGTTGTGTTGTGTTGTGTTGTGTTGTGTTGTGTTGTGTTGTGTTGTGTTGTGTCGTGTCGTGTCGTGTCGTGTTGTGTTGTGTTGTGTTGTGTTGTGTTGTGTTGTGTTGTGTTCGTGTTGTGTTGTGTTGTGTTGTGTTGTGTTGTGTTGTGTTGTGTTGTGTTGTGTTGTGTTGTGTTGTGTTGTGTTGTGTTGTGTTGTGTTGTGTTGTGTTGTGTTGTGTTAAGTTGTGTTGTGTTGTGTTGCACCGTGTTGTGTTGTGTTGTGCTGTGTTGTGTTTTTGGTTGTAGTGCATTGTGTTTTGATTTCATCTGTTGTTTTGTGCGGTGCGTGTTTTGTTCTGCTGTTTCTGTTTGTTGCAGCGAGACTCGCACGTGCTGCAGAACGTTCGTCGAGAAGTGGCTCTGATGAAGAAACTCGTGCACCCAAACGTGGTCAGGCTGCTTGAGGTCATCGACGACCCTCAGAACGACCTCCTCTTCATGGTGAGCAAACAGGGGCCCGACGCTGCCAAGCAGGCGGTGGGCGTAGAGAGTGTATTCGTGTTTGGTGGCGGTGTTGGCTTAGGTGGGTGGAGTAGGTGCTGGTGTTGGTGTTGGTGTTGATGTTGGCGCAGGTGGGTGGAGTTGGTGCTGGTGCTTGTGTTGGTGTTGGAATTGGTAGTGGGGATAAAGTTGGTGATAAAGTTGGCGTTGTTGTTATTTTTTTGCTGCTGTTGTTGTATTTGGTGGGGGTGGGGATGGTATGGTGGTGGTGGTGGTAGTGTTGTCTTGGCGTTGACCTCAAGGGCCGGGGGGCTCAAAATGCACTATGATGCCCACGATTCGGTTGCCGGTTTTTTTTTTTTCTGTTTTGTGTCGAACAAATCATACGTTCGATTTAAACTAAGTAAGCGTTGGCTTGGTTATGTACTAGCATTGGTTCAAGTACCGAATAAGCCTAGCTCGACTGCCGAATAAAGCATGCGGTTACCGAACTTATTATGTGGATTACAGCTTCTATTCGGTTCGTGTAGCGTAAAGTTTAAATACCGTAGGCACGTTGAGGTCGATTTTGCTGGAGTCTTTTTTTCTTCTGAAATTGAGCCCAAATTTTTTTGTCGTATTCGCAATCGTAAAATTACATTGGTCTTAATTTTCCTTTTTTGGTCCACCCGCCTGTCGTCTCTTTTTTTTCTACTCTTTTGGTATGTTCGCAGACTATCATACTATGATGTGACTCTCTGATACCAGAGTGCGGTTTTCATAAAGGTAAAGGGGCATCACGCGTCGTGGTGGGGGCAAAGAGCTCACGTGATATCGTGACTCATGGCCTCGAGCAAAACATGATGACGCGACTACAGTTTTATCCACATTTAGGAGTTTCATGACCGAATAAATAAGACCAACTTTATGATACGATCGTAGTGCTATTTGTTGTGGTTCTGTTGCTCGAAGAGTACGTTTCTTTTCTGTGGCTTCTGCGGTTGGGGAGAGCGGGCGCGGGGATGGGGGACGAGGGTGGGCCTGGGCGCGAGGGAGGATGCGGGTGGGGGGATTGGGGTAGAGGTCGGGGTGAGGGTTGGGATGAGCGGGGGGGGGGCTAGCTGTTGGGGGAGAGGTGATCAGGCTTCTGGAGTGGTGAGGGGCGGAGGGAGGTGCTGGGTTGTGCAATTGGGAGGTGCGCTTTGCTCGTGTAAGGAGGCTTTGACGCCTTTCGGAGTACGGCGTACTATGGTTGGGGTGGGGTGGGCTGGAGTGGGCTGGCTGGGGGGTTGTGGTAGAATTGCTGGGGTGGAATATCGCGCTGATGAAAACGCGCGAAAGACCGATCAACGAGGGCCGCGGTGCTCCCGGCAAGTCGGCCCACTTTCGTCGCAACTTCAGTTGCCCCTGGGCTACCTCGTAGCCCCCCTGCGTGTTCTCGCGTGCCACTGGCACAGCCTCTGCTGTCAAGACCGAGGAGGTCAACGCACACTACTGCTCCGCATGCAGCGAGAGATTGTCCTTCCCCCCCTCGTCGTCGCTGTTGTTGTTTTTGTTTTATTATGACGGGTGTATTGCTCTTTTCTGTCGTTTTATTTTCATTTCTGGTGTAACCGCTGCGTTGCTCTTTCCGTACGTTGCTCTTTCCGTCGTCGTCGTCGTCGTCGTCGTCATTTTTTTCTTCTCTTTTTGTACATGGTCTGTTGCTCCTTTTTTTTTTTTGGTTGTTGTTGCCATCGGTTCTTCTGCCCAGGCGATGGAGTTCGTGCACAAAGGTCCCGTGATGGTCTGGGACGAAGACATGTGTCAGTACGTCAGCCCCGTCACAAAGGGGGTCCTTCCGCCTACCACTGCCGCGGCTTACTTTAGGGGAATGCTGGACGGATTGGTGAGGCTGATTTCTATTCTCCTGTACATGCAGTGCTGTAGTAACCATCCCCTTCAGGTTTGCACCCGCGTTTAATGGGGACGAACTGCGTGAGATTTACTTGTGTGTGCTTTCAGTGTTGTGGAGATGCATTGCTAACAGGATGGAATCACACACAAGAAATAAAATATCGCCACCTTTCAGACGAGCTCTTATTCGCTACGACTGTGTTCGATGGAGGCGCTGTATAGATGGTAAGACCGGTCAACGAAAGATACCTGAATCAAAACGCTTGTAAACAAACATGGGGACTTTTTTGCCCCCCTTTTTTAGTGATAATCGCTCCTGCTAACAGCGGGTCTCCGTAAATAGTACAAGGGCTAAACAAATGGTATGGCATGTCTGTAGTGACGGTATGTGTTTCTTTTGTGGTACCAGCGATCGCATTCAGAGCACGGATGGGCCGCCGTGGAGGGGTTGGTGTGTGTGAGGAGCGGCATGTTTTCCCCGAAAGATGCCGTCGGCAGCAAGCGATGATCTTCGTTTTGTTTTTGCTCGTTCGTTGAATTCATGAGCACTGCTGTAAAAACTTTCCCGCACTAATCTCTAGGCATATGTTTTTTTTATCGTGTTTCTCGTCTTTGTTGTGGGCGTTTTTCCCTTGGGTTCGACCTTCCTTGTTTTTCACTGCAGGCATTTTTGCACGGGAACCATGTCGTGCACAGGGACCTCAAGCCGGAGAACGTCCTCCTGACAAGAGACGGCGTCGCCAAGATTGCGGACTTTGGCGTCGCGCACATCTTCGACGAGGTTTGTTCCTGCGTCAGAATTCGGGTTAAGAGTTACGGTTGAGGTTTGGGTTGGGGTCAGGGTTGGGGTTAGCGTCGGGGTTGGGGTTGGGGTTAGGATTGGAGTTGGGGTTAGCGTCGGGGTTGATGTTAGCGTAGGGGTTAGGATTGGGGTTGAGGTTGGGGTTAGTGTAGGGTTGGGGTTGGGGTTAGGGTTAGGTTTGGATTAGGGTTGGGGTTAGGGCCGCGCCTGATCCTGTCGCTGCGATTCTTTCGGTTCATGGACGTTGGGGGGCGGGATGGGGTGGAGAAGGGAGGGGGAAGGCGGGGGGTGGGGCTGGGGGAGGGGCCGAGAGGGGGCTGGAGGGGGAGAGCACTTGTTGTATTCCGTTTCTGCTCTCTATTTCCGCCTCGCCTTGACTCTCGTCGCTTTTTCTCTCCCTCTCTATCCGTGCTACTCGTGCCCTTACCCACTTCAGCAAGAACCCCCGCAAGCCAACGGGCCCGAGTTATCTCCGGACGCGACGAACTCGACGGAGTCCAGACGGCGACATAGGTGGGTGGTGGGTGACTTCAATACAGCGTTAATAACACCACATAAGAAAGGGTGTCAAGCAAATGTGCTATCTGTTTATTGGAGGCCGCGGTTTGTCCCTTTTGGACTGACCGCATAGCCTAGTGAGCGAGGTCCTATGATGCCGGATAGCCCTATGCTTGTTACCGCGCTCGTCTACTATGCGTGCTGACGTTCGCTGTGCGAGGGCTCTCGCTGTGTTGTGCTGCGATCCTTCTTGTGTAGGTTCTCTGCCTTGTGTCGTGTCGGTCTTATTGTGACGTGACGTGACGTAACGTGGTGTGACGTGACGTGACGTGACTTGGCTTGACGTGACGTGTCGGTCGTGACGTTTTTGTGCTGTGCAGGCATCAGCTTACGCAGCCGGAGGGCACGTGGTGTTTTTGGGCTCCCGAGATTTGCACGACATCGAGCGCGGCGGAGGAGCGCGCGATGCAGGCGGCAAAGAAGAGGGCAAAGGGGGCGGAGGCAGCGAAGGCGATGGCGTGGGGAGGGGGGGGGAGGGGGTTCCTCTTCGGCTGAAACGATCAAGGTCGGTATTAAAATAGTGTTTTGTTTTTTAGGTGTGTTGCTTTGTGTTTTGGCTCTTGAAGCCGGGCAGGGTGTGTTGCGCTGTTTGTTGCGTGTGCGGGCGGGCGGGGGGGGGTGTTGGGGTTGCTTTGTTGTTGCTCATGTAGGCCGGCGGGCCGGGCGTCTGAATTTGTGTGATTGAACTGGGCTGGATTGTTCATGTATTGCACAGGGCCTTTCTGACTGTCTTTTTAGCTAGGCCGTAGCTGATATGCTGCCAATGTTTCTATCCTTGATTGATGCCAAACCTTGCATTGTTTTGGTTGTCACGGTGTGCTGTCGTGTGCCGCCGGTCGTTTTTACCGCTCGTTTTGCTCTGTGTTGATGCCTCCTTTTCGTGAATTGTCCCACAAACGCCGCCAGCCCCCGAGCCCGATTTTTGAAGGGGAAGTGTCCTCGACCAAGACGGCGTTCGATTCGGACTGGCGACGTTCGCACACACCGTCCACGACGAGACATAGGTGAGTTGATACGTAGGGTAGGGGTTGGGGGTTGACATTTTGATCATTTTTTATATTTGATACGTGGTATTTGAGATTTGATGCTTAGTATTGGAGATTCGATGCTTGGTATTTGAGAGTTGATACCTGATATTTGAGCTTGGGACTGGGATTTGAGACGCGGGAGGTGATCGCTGGGATAGACCGGTATACATTTGAGACTTGCGTTTTTGGAAGACAGTATTGAGATTGGAAAAAGATTTGAGAGTTGATCGCTGGCATTTGTATTTTTGAGAATTGAGGCGTGAGGCATTTAGCTTCTTGTATTGCTGACGCGCGGACGGACAGACGACGGGCGGACAAGCGGAATGTGTGTGGTGTGATGTCGACGCCGTTCCCTTTCCTTCTCGACCGGTTCAGTTGCTTCAAGCTTACGGGACGTACGTACTGCGGTTGTTTCTGTTCGTATGGACGCTCAGCAGCCCCCCCTTCCCCCATGGTAGCATAAGTAACGTTGGAATAGAACGAGAGGATAGCACAAAGGAAGAGCGGGGTGCTCGGCGTCGCTGCACTTCGCCGGTATTCGCACTGTCCAGTTGTGTGGCCGCTGTGCTGTGTGCTGCGTACTGCTGTGTGCTGTGTTGGTTGGTGTCGTGGATGCATTCAACCGATCGCCGCATGTAGAAGGTCTCAATTTTCTTTGTTTTGTTTATGCCCACACCCCCGTGCTTCCGCGTCCCCATGTCGCCGTACCCTTTCCCCACCCCAATAAATCAACGAAAAAAACGAAAACGAAAACGAAAACGAACATGAAAAAGCCTCCGACGGCAAGGCACCTACGACGCCTTCGCGGCGGACGTGTGGGCGGCCGGCGTGTGCCTATGGGTGTTCCGGTTCGGCACTCCTCCTTTTTTCGACACGGACCCATCCAATCTCTTCTTGGAGATCTGCCGCCAGCCGCTTTTGTTTCCGGAGGATGTGGATGAGGGGGACGAGGAGGTGCTAAAGCAGGAAGCGGCGGAGGCGAAGCTTGTGGCCCGTCGGGCCGCCGCTGCCGCTCAGGTGAGGGTTTGGTGGTGGTTGGGGGGGAGGGGGGGTGGGGGGGTGAGGTAGTGGTTGTGCTGGGGGTGGTGCAGTTTCTGTGGATGTTTGTTGTTTTGTGTCGTGTTGTTTTGTTTATTTTTGGATTCTGATTTTGTGCATGTGTTTGTGTCTGCTCTGCAGGTCTGCTTGCTTTTCATTTTTTTTTTCGTTGTTTTCTTGCTTGCTAACTTTGTTGCTTTTTTGCGTGCTTGGCTTATTTGCGTGCTCGCTTGTTTGCGTGCTCGCTTGTTTGCGTGCTCGCTTGTTTGTTTGTGTGCTTGTGTGCATGTGTTTGTGTTGGATTGTAGAGGCCGGGGTTTGAGGGGTTTGCGTTGGGCTTCTAATTTTTTCGCTTGTGAACCTCGGAGCACATAGACCTTGGGGGGGGGCTGGGGGGGAACCGCCCCGATTCTATTGTTGAGACCTCTCGCTTATCGAACTCCCGCTGCACTCAGTATGTTTTCGGCCTTGTTTTTTTTTTCCCTTGTATTAGGCGGCGGCCGTGGAGGCGGCGGAAGCTGCTGCAGAAGCGGCTGAAGAAGCAACCAGGCAACAACAGCAGCAGCAGGAGGATATCGTACGATTGCCGGAGGGGAGGAGGTGGTCGGGGATGGGGGCGGGGGCGGGGAGATCTACGGAGATAGACTCAGCGGATACGATGTCGTTGCGCCCGATAGAGGTACCCGAGGATGGGGAGGTAGAGGAGGATGCTGACTTGCAGAGGTAAGTGAGCGAGTGTTGGTGTTGGTGTTGGTGTTAGTGTTGGTGTTGGTGTTGGTGTTGGAGGGGGTGGTGGTGGTGCCGGTGATGATGGTGATGGTGATGGTGATGATGGTGATGGTGATGGTGATGGTGATGGTGATGGTGATGATGGTGATGATGGTGATGGTGAGATGATTGTCATGATCATGGTGGTCACCATGGGTGTTTTGTGATTGCATTGGTGTCCATGACCCCTGGGGGGGGGGGGGGGGGGGGGGCTCTGTTTCTGGTTTTGCTGTTATTGTTATTGGCGCTTTCATTCAAGCAAGTACCATTGGCAGGGCTGTTATCGGTTTTTAGGATGATTACTATTCGACGGAGTGGGTTGGCGTCGCATTGCTGGACCACGCCCGACGCCGTGCGTGCTCTCCCACTATCTTAGCCACAAAGTGACGCTCCGTTCAAGGCATTCCGTGCGCCGACGAAGTAACCCTGGGTGGTGTTCGGCTAGACAGCAGGTGGTCCAAGATCCCACGTCGGCCGTAACCCCTATAGAACTGCACCCACTTTATTCGGGACAAGCCGGTTGGAATTTGAGCCGGTTTGTTGGAATTAGAGCCGGTTTGGTTTTCCAGCAGTGAGGATCTTGCTGCGCTGCCTCCTTGCTAGGTATGACGGCGAGGCTGTTGGTAATTTTTTTTTTTTTTTTTCTGACGACGTCAGCTGTGAGCACAAGTTTAGGGTCGATGTTCATCTTTGCAAGCTGCTGCGTGATACACCGGCCGCCGGTTTTTCAAGGAGTTGTCATGAGTCGTACATTTGTCCGTCCGCGCTTTGGCGGCCTTTGGAGGCAACGGCCTCTTGTCTGTGTAGGACCGCCAACGGCAGCTGTGGTGTGCTTCTGACATTATCAAGCGCGAAAGCCATGCTTGCAAAGCGCAAGATAGGCCGACTGAGTTTACAAAATCTTGAAGCATGCTTCTTCTTTTTTTTTCTGGTGTGTTTTGTCCCTGACTCTGACTTTCTGTTATCTTGTCTTTGTTTCTGTGTGTCTCTCGCTTTCTGTCTGTATTCTCTGTCTCTCTCTGTCTCTCTATATCTTCCCATATCTTATCTGTCTGCCTATCTTCTCTTTGTCTCGTATCTCTCTTTCCGGCCCTCAATTTCCACACCGTATCCCCCTCTTCCCCCCCCCGCGTCCCCACCCAAAACATCCTAAATCGTACCAACGACACCCCAGCCCCGGGCAACTCCCGGCCCTGGGCAGCCGTCATCAGTTCGGCGGTGGCCCCGGTGGTGGAGGCGGCGGTGGCGGCCAAATCAACAAGAACAGTAAAAACAAAGCTTCATCCAACGGTGCCGCGGGGAAAGCGTCCTCTGCGTCCTCGGCCTCCTCTTCCCCGTTCCCCGTCAGCGGCAGGTTGCCGCCGAGACGCGGTCGCGACGACTCCGACTTGCCTTCCGCCCCGGGGCGGCTGTCGCTAAGCCAACCGCGGTATAACGACACCGGGTACGGGAGATCATCCCTCGGCGGTGCCGGTGTCGGTGATGGCGTTAGCAGTGGTGGTGGTGGCGGTGGCGGCGGCGTCGGTGATCTGTCAGCCGAGGTTTTGTCGACGCCACCTCGAAGGACACCGACCCGAACGGTCCCTCTTGACCACGAGTGGTTTCGGAGGCCGGAGGGCGGCGGCAGCAGGCGCGCCTCGGACAGGCCGCCGGCGTCCGACAGGGCGTCCCCAGCGGACGCCACCCCGTTCGGGAAGGGGAAGGGGAAGGGCCAGGAGAAGGAGAAGGAGAAGCCGGAGAAGAAGTCTGTTTGGGGCGGGATGTTGTCCTCGGTCTCGTCTACCGTCGCGCTGTCTTCGGTTGCGTCTTCTTTGCTGGCGGGTGCGGGCGCTGGCAGCAGTGGCGGTGCTAGCGGCAGTGGTAGCGTTAGTGGTGGTGGTGGTGGTGGTGGCGGCGGCGGTGGCAGTGCTGGGGGTGGGGGTGGGGGTGCCGGTGGTGGGGGCGGGGAGACGAAGCGGCAGGAGCAGCAGGGAAACTTCGGAAGGATGGCGGGAAGCGCCGGGATCGTCCGGAGGGGGGGGGGCGGGAAAGCTCCCCCCGTGAGGTCAGCCTCCTCTCCCCTGATGCAGCACGACGAGGCGTTTTCGTCGAGCGAGGTTGGCGGGAGGCGGGGGGGAAGTCGCGGGGACAGAAAGCCTTCGGGGACGCTGAGGAGCCTGCTATCGGCGTTGCTGCACAAGAGCGTGTCGGAGAGGGCGACCGTACGGGAGGCGCAGGAGCACCCTTGGATGCTTCGCATGGTGCCTAGGAGGGGAGACCCTGGATTCGACGAGCGGGTGGGGGCGAGCCCTGGTCCTCCCGTGCCTTTCAAGCAGGTCCGGATGTGTGTTTTGTGTGTGTTTCTGTTTCTTTTCGGCTGGAAATTATCGTGCATTGGACGGGACGGAGAGGGGGCAATGGCGGGAGAGGGGTGGGTGGCGCGAGGGAGGGGTTGGGGGGTGGGATATCCGCTGGATGATGGAGCGCACGGGCAAGCTCTTTTGTTCGCGAACGTGGTCCAGTCCAGAGGAGAAAAACAGGCGCTCCCTGCTGCGTTGATACGCGTGTGAAGGAAGCGCTTGTTTTTATCTTTCGGCGAAGAAATAGTTTTCAGCTGTTGCACGTGACCAACGTATCACGCAGATTGCAGCTGAGCAAGTACCGACTAAAATAAATGCTGTCGAACTAATTCACAGCTAGCTAACGCATTTGTAACGTACCTGGATTTTTTCTTGGACACTCCAACCAATCAAATCGCCGCGTATAAATCTCTTTACATTTTCTAAAAACTGATCCGACCAATCAACAACTCGCCGCATGTAATCAGGTGTCGGTGACGGCGGGTGAGGTGAAGGGGGCGATCGTCCACATCAACAGGCTCTTCATCATCTCCATGGTCAAGAGCCGACTCACGCAGCGCCTCACGCGAGCGCGCAAGAACATCGCCCGTCGACGGCTGCAAGCCACCACCGGAGAGAAATACGGGCCGAGCTTGTCGGATACCGAACAGGTGCGCGGTGGCGGTGGTGACGGTGGCGGCGGCGGTGACACTTTTGGTTTGGGTTTTCGCGGCGGCGATGGTAACGACGACGGCTGCAGGGTTAATAAGCAATAGGAAGAAGGCGCTTTAGTTGCGAGATCGGGAAATTCGCGGAAACTCGTTTTTGCAAGCTGCGTTTGGTCCTGATTTTTCGTGCATATGGGGGTGGATTGTGTTTTGTGTGTTGAACGTGTGTTTTCTTTTTGTGCAGGTGTTGGTGTTGGTGCTGATGTTGGTGTTGCTGTTGTTGGTGCTGATGTTTGTGCTGGTGTTGTTGGTGCTGTTGGTGTTGGTGTTGGTGGTGTTGGTGTTGGTGTTGGTGGTGTTGGTGTTGGTGTTGGTGTTGGTGTTGGTGTTGGTGTTGGTGTTGGTGTTGGTGTTGGTGTTGGTGTTGGTGTTGGTGTTGGTGTTGGTGTCGATGTTGGTGTTGGTGTTGGTGTTGGTGTTGATGTTGGTGTTGGTGTTGGTGTTGGTGTTGGTGTTGGTGTTGGTGTTGGTGTCGGTGTCGGTGTCGGTGTTGGTGTTGGTGTTGGTGTTGGTGTTGGTGTTGGTGTTGGTGTTGGTGTTGGTGTTGGTGTTGGTGTTGGTGTTGGTGTTGGTGTTGGTGTTGGTGTTGGTGTTGGTGTTGGTGTTGGTGTTGGTGTTGGTGTTGGTGTTAGTGTTGGTGTTGGTGTTAGTGTTAGTGTTAGTGTTAGTGTTAGTGTTAGTGTTAGTGTTAGTGTTAGTGTTAGTGTTAGTGTTAGTGTTAGTGTTAGTGTTAGTGTTAGTGTTAGTGTTAGTGTTAGTGTTAGTGTTAGTGTTAGTGTTGGTGTTGTGATGTTGGTGTTTGGTGGTGTGCGTGTTGTTGTCGTTGGTGGTGTTGGTGGGTGCTGGTGTTAGCGGACACTAGGAGTGTTGTTGGTGCCGTTGATGTCATTTTTTTTTTGGTGTTCATGCCGGTGTTGCAGTTGGCGTTGGCGTGGTGTTGTTGTCGTTGTCGTTTTTCGATGCTGCCATCGTTGTCGTGGTTGTCGCAAGGTACTTTGTTGTACTATGGCTCGATGCGCCGGTTTTTGCGTTGCTGCATCCATGTAAGCTAAAGCACGCCCGTGGGGGCGGCCGACGAGAAATCAATCCCCCCCCTCCCCCCTCCTCCTTTTTTTCACGTACGACGTAAACGCCTCCGTCATTGCCTGTCATGAAAGGAACACCTGAGGGAGGTCCGAGACTTGACCGAGGCGCTGACGAAAGATGAGTCGGTCTTGATCAACCACGACCTCGCCAACGAACCAGAACGATCGGTGAGGACGTTGGGGATCCCTCTATAGTGCTGGTTGAGTATTGCTGGTTGCCCGCTATTGCCCGCTATAGTGGCTGTGAAATCGCTTGGCGGAGATGGGAGTCCCCAGTAGTGGCAGTATGTGGAGTAGCGCGGGTTGCTTCTGTAGTGCCGGTGTTTTCGCCCGGCTCATGCCAGCGCTATAGAGGTACTACTACTGTAACAGGAGCTGTGCTAGTACATTTCCTGACTTCTCGTAGAGACGCGAACCGACGCATCTCGACTGTCTCGGCACCCCCCCCCCCCCCCTCTCCGTACATACAAACGTGCGCCGCTGTTGTTGTTGTTGTTGTTGTTGTTGTTGTTTTTCTTGTTCTTGTTCATGTCCATGTTCTTGTTCGTATTCTTGTTTTTGTTCATGCTGGCCTTGTTCTTGTTGTCCGTATTCTTGTTTTTGTTCGTGGCGCTGGCCTTGTTCTTGTTCTTATTTCCAGCTCTCGGACAGCGACCTGCCAACGGCGACCTCTAGCGGCACCTGGCAATGTTCCGAGCGAAACCGCAGCGGAAACGGCGTGTATTCGAAGGTGGCCAACCGCCTCTACGCTCGCTCTGTATCTCGCGCTCAGGGGCGTGACAGCGTTCACAACGCCATTACGAATTTCTTCGGTGGTGGTGGTGGCGGCGGTGGCAGCGGTGGTGGTGGGGGTGGTGGGGGTGGTGGGGGCGGTGGGGGTGGGGCGGGGCGGAGGGGTACCAGCAGCGGTTATTACGGTGCTGGTGATGAAGGAGGCCAGGGTGGGGGTGGCGGCGGCGGTGGAGGTGGCGGTGGTGGTAGTGGGGGTGGGGGTGGCGGGGAGCGAGGGCAGGGGAGTAGGGTTCGCAACAAGAGCAGCCGGCGACACCGCACTCGGAGCTCATCAAACCGTGCAGAATCTCAGCCGGGTCGGTCTCAGTCGGGCGGCGGCCGGCGTGTCGCCGCCGCCGGAGGCGTGGCCGGCTTAACCGGCCTAACCTCGCTCTCCAAAAGCTTGGGCATTCAGATGCCCGTTGTCGGCGGCGTGACGGCTACAGCGGCAGCCGCGGCGGCGGCGGCAGCAGCAGCAACCGAGGAGGGGCGAAACACGGCGGAGGATGGACGAACCTCGACGAATGACGGGCGAACCGTGGAAGAGGTTTCCGGTGCTGCAGGATGGGGAACGGGGGCGGGGACGGGTGTGGGAGGGAGGGCGGTGGAAAGATCAGGAGTGGCTGGAATTGGGGGGGCAATAGCCAGATCGGGGCACTCCAGAGGATACTCGAGGGCGTATTCGATGCAGTCGCTAGCGAGCAGCCGAGGGTTCGACTACTCCACCGGATCGGATTCCGCCTCGCTCAGCAGGTTTGAAAGTCTTGACCGTCGGCGCCTTGTGCAACCGTATGTATGCCCTGCCCTCGTGCGAAAGTCCTGTGCGGACCAACTTGCTGTTTGAAACCCCCGGTACAGATATCCCATCCACAATGTTGAAACCCCCCCTTAAAAACCCGAACCCTCCCCCCACCGGTTATACGACTTACAGGATTTACACGATAAACTGGTGCACCCCCCACAGCCGTCAGATGTTGCCCGCCTCAAAAACGGGTTTTATAGTTTCCGTGCACAGATTGATCAACATCACCCTGTTGACTCTGGTACAAGCTACTGTAGTTCGAAGGGTAGTCGCCGACCTATATCCTTAATGAGGACACACACCACCCGGTAATACGCGCGATCGGAGTAACATACACAGCTTGCAAATATGAATTTCGACGAAATCTTTGATCTCACAGCTGGAGTGTATTTTAATTTTCCATTATAATTATGAGATCTGGACAAAAATATGCTGATACTACCGACAGAAAAACGCCACACATATATATTCTACGAGAGGGTCCCGGTTGATGTGGCAGCGTTTACCTGCTGCCAGAGGAACTTTTCTTTGTATGCGATGTGCGGCAAGGAGAGAGCCTACCTTCACTTTTTTGGATGAAGGACGTGGGAGTGCCAAAGAACGCACAAGGTGCTACTCTGACATTGGGTAGAGATAGGTTTCGTTGTTGCGCCGAGTATGCCGGGATGATGGGAAAATATCTTGGGGTGGATTATACCGTTTGATGGATGTTTCGATCGTGCGTGTGTTGTGTGACGATCGTTCTGCGCACCTTTCCCCAGCACCTGCTACGATAGAGGTTCATCGTTTTTTTCCTTGAGCTCCTCACTTGCAAAAAACGATTTTGGTGAGAAACAAATGTTCTACTCGATGAATGAATGTCATGTCTTAAGTATCCACCGAAACATGTTGCAGAAAACATAAATGGCCTTCCAAGGGTTGTGGCTCAACCCCCCCCCCCCCCCCGCGCTCCCGTCATTTCGTAAAGCGTTTCAACCATAAAATGGTATACCCTAATACCTCTGTCGTAGCACGCGTCCACACGTACCGGTAATTGGTTTTGACTAGAAGGCACGGCCATCGTAGGTAGGAAATACCGAACAGGAATGAAGAGGTTAAGAGGATGACACTGCTGGGACGTTACCGTGCCGTTGCCGTGGCGCCGTCGTGACGTCATTGTGATGGCATGAGGACGTCGTCGTGACGTTGCCGTGGTGCTATCGTGACGTTGTTGTGACGTTGTCGTGACGTTGTCGTGACGTTGTCGTGACGTGACGTGTCATGACGTTGTCGTGACTTTTTTTGTGCCGAAGAGTATATCATTAACCATCGGAGGTTTTATTTGGAGATCGCCCGCATTAAAAACGCCATCGTTACCGTGTTGAGTCTCGGGACGATGCGGGACGCCGTGGTGGGGATATCACAGTTTGCCGCTGGTACCCTATCACGCTTTTGGCACCCTGTGATAGCATGTACAAGCCCGTTGTCGTGACGCTGTCGTGTCGCCGTCGTGACGACGTCGTGACGTTGTCATGACGTCGGCGCCACATCTTCGTGGCGCCGTGTGGTATAGCGTAATTTTTGCGGGTGGCACCCTATCTCTTGCCCCTACCCATGTCCACACCTGTCGTGACGTGTTGTATCGTGGACTGCGGAGACGAAAAAACGTCCCCCTAACCCCCACCCCCCCCGCCATTATCCCTCCTGCTGTCGCCTTAGTGACTTTTCGAGAAGCGACGCGGAGACGTCGTACCCGGAGGGCTCAGATCAGGAGAAGGATGGGGTGGGCAGGGTTCGGTATGGTCCCATGACCAGCTTCGGTAGCGAGGGAAGCAGCAGGTCCGGCAACAGCCAGCGGAGCAGGGGGAGCTTCCGAGTGTTCGGGATCAAGCGTCGAACGCTCAGAATGACGGTGGGTGCTATGTACTTCGTACCCGGTATTGATTCTAAGAAAGAGTCCCACAAGAAACGTGGGCTGTTCACATTCGGGGACGTAAGAAATGCGGGGGCTGTTAGACCGATGACCATGGAAAGCCGATAGTATGGCCGAAAAGTTTGCAATTTTTTTTTTGAGGGTTATTTGCTGAAAGATTCCGGGTAACGTCGCTATGGGGAAAACATGACTTCAACATTTTTTGTTCTGTATCTTTTTTTGGTCAAGCGGTCCAACAGGTCAATTTGCCTTTTTTTATCAAGCCTTGATCAAAACTGCCCACCAAACACGATTGACCTTCGATGTCGAGATAAGAGACAACCCATGGTCACTCCTCTTCGTTTCGGACAAGGCCACATGAGTGTAGGTGACAGCGCTGAAGAAGTTCATCACGATCCATGCCCTAGGGCGTGAGAGGTTGTTTGTGTTGTCCTGTGATCTTCCGTCACATCCTCTCATAATTATGTTTTTCGCCCGTTGGGAGACGACAGAGAGTTTTTGTCTGAGTTTTCTACACACCAGCCGCCAAAGGTGTTTTTAACAGAAGCCTGATCGGCGCCCGCCACAAATTACCGGCCGTGGAGTGAGCGCTGTACACCACGGGGGGGTCGGAGCCCCTAACGAGCTCGCCACGTTCAGAGTTCACGACGCTGTCGTTGGTTTTGTCGAACGAAGTGTGTGGAGAACACGAAATTACCCCGCGTCTTATCCAAGATCTGCTTGAGGATTTCTCAGGCCGATGTTGGCCAAGATCGCCGGAAGAAATCGTTTTCTTCCGGAATTCTGGAAAGTTTAGAAAGAAAATCCACCAAATTGGGTTCATAGGCGACCGTTCAGGCGAAGTTTGGCTGGGATCGTCAGGAATCTCGAACTTTTGGCCTTCCATTGTCACCGGTCTTATAACTTGAAATTTTGTCGTGAAGGTGTTTTTTTTTTGTATGCATGTTTCGTTGCCCCCCCCCCCTCCGTTTTAGTGTAGCATATGAAAAAACGTACTGAGCGCCCAAATGTTGGAGGCGTCTCTATCAGGAGAAGGAACGGTGCTCCCTCTATCAGGAAAGGGATGCGTGGTCAATAATAGTCGAACGACTAGAGGCAAGCAACAAAAGAGCACACCCCCCCCCGCGCGCTTTTCTCCCCATTCTACACTTAGCCCTCCTCTCCGCCCCCCGCCTCCCCCTCTCTCTCGCGCGCGCGCTCTCGCTCCCCCCCCCCCCCTGCTTGCGCGGGCACGTAACTTGTAAAGCAGCAACAACTGCCGAAGATGTCCCGATTGGGCATGCCAAGGATTAGGCGCGGCAACGGCGAAGAAGAGATCGAGGACGGGACGGGGGTGCGGGCGATGGTTGACCCGGCAGCGGCCGCAGCTGACGCGAAGGTGACAAATCGGCAGCAGGAGACTACTACGACGCGGCCGGCCAGATCCCGATAGGCCGGGTGGAATTTTGTATTGCTCGGACATAGGAAAATCACAAGAGGGTGTTATGCTCGTAGGGCATCGGGGGGGGGGGGGGGTTCTAGGGCATCGGGGGACGTTATGGGGCATCGGGGGGGGGGGGGGGGGGGGGGGGGTATTTGGGCATCACGGTTATAGGGCGTCCGGGTTTTTGGGCATCGGGACTACGGGGCAACGGGGTTATCATAGGGCATCAAGGGGGGCTGGTGGGATGGATCCCCGGAGCATGAAGTCGACCTACTCGAGCCTTGAGCAGTGAGGCCTGGGTCGATGAGTACCCATGACACAATTGCTGTCCGCTTCTACTACATCCCTCCTCGTTTTTCTCTCTCTCTCTCCCTGGGAATTGGACTCGGTGGCATTATAGCTAGGGCGGAAAAACACAGTGAGGTGTCTTAGGGCATCGTGGAGGTCTGGTGGCGTGGGTCCCCAGAGCTTGGGGTCTCGATTGTCTCGATTTGTGAGCCCCTCGAGTCTCACGCATCGAACCCTGAGTATCGAGCCTTGAGCCATAGGGCATGAGCCATGCGCACCCATGACAAGATTGCTGTCCACTTCTATCCCGTCCTACTCTACCCCTCCCCCGTCTCTTCTCTCTGGGAAAAGCGGACACGGAGGCAACAGTCGAATGGCTAAGGCGTATGCCACCACCAAGCGTTTTTCGCTTCCTCCTCCTCCTCCCCCCGCCCCCTCCCCCCGCCTCCTCCTCCCGCCGCCGCAGGAGTCGAGCCGCATGGGTGGAGGCGTTTTGGCGCTGCGGAGGGGAGGGGCCGCTCGGAACGCGAGATCCCCGCCGCGGCGTACTGTCCAGAGTGGGGGGAGTGGAGCGGGAGGGGGAGGGGGGGGTGAGGGGGATGGGGGTGGGGGCGCGGGGGGGGGTAGTGCCCCAGGCAGCTACGTGAGAACGGCAAGCTTGGCGAGCGCAGGCAGCGGTGGCGAAGGTGCTAGCAGCGAAGGGCCTACCACTCCAGAGGAAGACTCGAATGTGTCAGATGCGTCTGCTCCTTACCGGAAGAAGAGGGAGACGCGAGCTGTTTCCGGCACAACGGACCCTTTTAGTAGACCTGCGGGGCGCTCACATGGGCCAATCCGGCGGACCCACCCGCCTCTAATCGAGCCTCCATGGGTGGGGGCGGATGGGGAGGACGACGGGGAGGAGGGGGGGGGTGGGAGGGGGTGGGAGGGGGGGCGTAGAGGGGATGGGGGGGGGGGATCTTCCCAGATTTTGGGGAGCAGGGCGTCGCGGAGAAATGTGAACGCTAAGAGAGACAACTGTGATATGTCGTAAGTGAGCGATTTTGATTTTGTGGGTTTTTTGGTTAGTTGATTGATTGGTTGATTGATTGATTGATTGGTCGGTTGAATTTTTTACTGTTTGGCTGATTGGTTGATAAATTGATTGATTGACTGATTGATTGTTTGCCTGACAGTTGATTGACTCATTGATTGATTGATTGTTTGAACAATCTGTTGATTGCCTGACTGATTGATCGGCTGACTTGACTGTTTCGATTCTCCGATTTGACTGATCGAGTGACCGAATAACGCAGCACACCTCGAGATAGATAGAATGGAATATTTTGATGGGATGACCAACGCGCATGCTCGTAGGGGGGAGGGGGGGGGGGGGAGTTGCCTATGTATCCCCCCCCACCCCCTGGAGAGGAGACATCGGAAGCGCTGGCAGTAAGAGTCAGGGGGGACCGCTTGACCGGGACTACCGTGACCTTGTGACAGAAATTTTACGGACCTTCTGACCTAAGTACCACGGAGATTCCACACCCGCCGAACCGATCGCGCAACTGGTGGTCGGCAGTTCTGTAGAACGCGGAGGGGGGGGGTATCTGGGGGGCAGGGGCGCATGCAGCTTGATCGATGTCGGAGTGCGGGTTGGGGGGGGCGGTGGCCGCTAACGATACTGCGCGGCGCGGTGCGGATGGGTGGTTTGTTCTTCCGGCTTTTCGTCGCCGCTTGTTTTTTGTTCGGTTCGCCCGGGTTGTTGTGGGCTTCGGATCGAGGGAACCCGGCCTCGCCCCGCCTCGTGTTTTTTTTCTTGTTCTGTCGTTCTCGTTTTCCTGTTCTTCCTTTTTTGTTTTAGTGTCCGCTGGCTTTGTTCAGCCGGCGATAAGGAAGCTCCTGTTGACGCCCCTGCGCACAGGGTGTAACACTTCATCCTGTGAGGAGAAGGATAACGAGGATTAGAATAGAACAAGAACGAGAAGCGCGTGTCGCTGGGTCCTATGATTTTGTCTGTTGTTTGTCTCCATTTTTGTTTTCGTTTCTGTGCGCGCGATCGTACTCGTACGACTACGACTACTAGTACGCTGCTGTGTAGGTTCGAAGAATATGTTAGGGGTCCTCTCGCCGTATTTCTGGACTCCGCTCGCTCGGTCGCTCGGTCTGTTGGTTGGCCAGTCGGTCGGTTGGTCAGTTGGTTGGTCGGTCAATAAGTTGGTCTTTAGTTTGATGGGTTGGTCGATCGGTCGGTCGGTCGGTCTCCGCCGAACTTATCGTGGGCGATCGCTCGGTTGATCGGTCCGTCGGTCGTTCGGTGAGTCAAATGGCCTGCCGATCGCTTGGTCGCCGTCGAGCGAATAGTGTTCGGTCTGTCGGCATCGAACGTACAGTTGTCGGTTGATCGGTTGGTCACTCGGTCGGTCGGTCGATCGGTCGGTCGGTCGATCGGTCGGTCGGTCGGTCGGTCGGTCAGTCGGTTGATCGGTCGCCGTCGAACATGCTGTATAGTGTGGAGTTTTTCCTACGCTGGCGGTGGGGCTACTACGCTTATCGCTTGATTTAGAGGGGAGGGGGCGGGATGGAAAAACGAAAAGAAGGGGCGGGGGACGGCCCCCGTTTTTCACTGTTGTTTGTGACCGTGTTGTAGCCCTTATGCGCTACGCCACACTGCAGAAGGTCCGTCTGCTGTGGAGCAGCTTAGCGTTGTCGTTGTGTTTATTACTCTTTTGATGAGAAGCAGTTGCCTGAACCGAGCGGAGGGGTGGGATAGGGCTTGTTGGGGTGGGAGTGGGCGAGAGCCGCGAAAAAAAGGCTGGGGAGGGGTTTCCGCGACTTTTTCCCCGCGGCTTGTTTCTAGAGGGTGGCAGGCATAGAGAAGTGGAGCGATTTGGTAGTACGTGACGGACTTGGTCATGAGGTGCAGAATACTGCTGCAGCATCAGCGGCAGCAGCGGCGGCGGCAGCGGCAGCGGCAGCACGACCAGCAGCGGCAGCAGCAGCAGCAGCAGCAGCGGCAGTAGTAGTAGCAGCGGCAGCAGCGGTAGCGATAGCATTAGCAGCAGGAGCGGTTGTAGGTGTATCAGGCATGTTGAACATCGAAATCACTAGATGGTACATAATAGCGCGGGTTGCCGGAGGACAGAGGAGCGGAACAAGAAGGGTGGCAAGAACAACCACAAAGTTAGAGCGCATGGCACGGCTGTTCTTTGATGCCCCCCCCCTGCGCCCCCCTCCCGGTTGTGTGGTGCAGTGGTCCCCGGGGGGGGGGGGGGGAGGAGACACAAAGAAGTGAGCGAATGGCGTGGGCTTATTTTGGACGCCTTGTTTCAGTCTGTGTGTTGCTCTCTCTAGGAGCCACGCTGGGTCGTGGCCCCGCGGTCTTTCTTGCGGAGATTCAGCAGTGGTTTTTTGCGTGGTAGTGTGTCGTTGTCGTTGTGACGATCATCTGCTGCATCGATGCCAGGGGATATGCGATTATTGCTATTATATCGGGTACGATTGCTATCGGGTATCATTTTAGTTTTTAGTTTCCCCTCCCCCCCCCCCGCGCGCGCGCTACCGCCTCCGCCGAAACCCCAACCCCACCTTTTTGAAACACCCGCACATATTTTTGACACTTTGTGCGTCTGTTTTCTCTTTTTTTGTTTTTCTTAGTTTTTCTTCTCTTCCTTCCTTAGTTCGTCCGCCCCCCCCCCCCCCCCCCCACCCCCACCCCCCCACCCCCGTTCTTGTTGGCGTCGCATTTTTTTCTACCTGCAGCGATGTGCAAAAACGGTGGTTGTTGTGATTCTTGTTGTTGTTGTTTTGGCGTTCCCTTGCGGCGGCAGTGCATGTATGTAGCGGGGAATTTATTTATATTACACGGGGTGGAAGAAAACCCCCAGCATTCTCTCTCTTGGCGACCAGAACTACTCCGCTGCGGCTGCTGCCGCTGTTGATAGTGCTTTGTTTTCTTTGCAATTAAGCTGGAGCGGAGCAAAGGCGGGGGGGCGGGGGGGCGGGGAGGGGGCGGCGGGGGGGGGGGCAAGGCTGAAACAATGCTCAAGATTTAGGGAATGCGGGACACAATGCGGGGACGCAGGTGAATGTGGGGAGAGGGTATTTTTTGTGGACCGGGCACACATTAGGTGCTCTGCTCGAGGGTTTGTGTGACTTATTGGTTCGCGCTCTTTCATCTCCAATCGGCGGGCGCTGCCTGTGTCATCGTTAGGAGGCGTTGCTCCGTCACATGTTAGTCGGCGGTCGTGAATCGTCGTTGTTGTGAAGTCGGGGGGGGGGGTGGGTAGAGGTGGTGAGGTGAGTGATGTTTTTCGTCAGTCAGGCTCTTCCTGTTTTCTTTTTTTTGTTTGGTTTCGTCCCTGTTTCCCCTTCCCCCCCCCCCCCCCCCCCCCCCCCCCCCCTTCCCCTTCCCCCTCTCCTTTTGATTTTGGTTCGACGTCCTTGTGTCCTTTTAGTTCCTTCTCCACCTTTTTGTTTTTGCCGTTTCTTTGGCAAGGGGGGGGGACTGTCTGTCGGAAGGACGGACGGACACACGAACGGACAGACGGACGGGTGGATTTGCTGCCCCCCCCCTGCTTGCGTTGAGCGTACAACAATCAGTAGTACTAGTGTAAAATGGGGCGGTAGTGGCACCGCCTGATAGGTGTACGTATATGTTTTTTGCTCGCATGAGTTCTCCTTCCTCCCTCCCTCCCTCCCTCCCTTAGTAGGTCTACGAAAGGACTGTTTTTTGTTGTTGCTCGTCTTTTAATCCACACGACGAGCGATCGATGGAGGGATGAAAGAAATAAGGAAGAAAAGGCGTGATCGTGTGTTCCGCAAGAAAATATTTCGTCCCTCGTGATAGAGTGGAAGGATCAAGTCGATTCGATTTCAATTTCGATTTCGGTCGTTCGATTCCGATTTCGGTCGTTCGATTTAGATTTTGGTCGTTCGATTTAGATTTTGGTCGTTCGATTTAGATTTCAGCGCCGTTCGATTTAGATTTTGGTCGTTGTTCCCAGCAGAGTTTTTTTTTTTTTTTTTTTTTTTTCTTGCGACCGTTCGTTTTTGGGTCCGTTTGAAGACGGACGAAATACGATTAGTATACCGCTAGTTGGCCATCATAGTACTGTAGTAATCACGAGACTTGGGGGTTAGTATTGGTGCAGCAGTACGTACGTACATGTATACGTACATGCGCAGGTTCGACAGCTAAGAATGAGATGTCAACAGGAATATTTTAAAGTTCAGTAGATTCTTCGGTAGGTCATGGACCTCGTCAGGAAAGTGTTGCTGCGTTTTCCGCTTTTTTCTTTTCTTTTTTTTTGATCCCATTCAATCTGTATTCCTTGCGATCTTTTCTGTTACATGTGTATATGATGTAGTGTACTTTTTTGTGTTGTAGTACGTGGGGATGAGGGCATCAAAACGTGAATCGGCTGTAAGAGTGCCCAAGACGGGTGAACGGTTTTTCAAGGGAAGCTTAGCGACTTCTCCCCTCCCCTTCCACCCCAGGTCCCGTCTCCTTCCAATGCAAGACGCTACCCACCACCGTATAGTTAGACTAGTGGGGGCCATAATTTCGTTACACGTGCCCAAGAAGGCTGGACGGGTTTTCAAAGAAGCGGAACCGGGTTCTCCCCCTTCCCCCCCAACCCCCGCTCCCCCCTTCTTTCTATACTACAAGAAGATGTATAGTGAAGGGCGTAAAGTGAAATAAAGATTTACATACAGTAGTAGATATTTTCAAGAAAATCAAGAAAGGAGAGGTTCTGGATTGTGGCTTCTCTGGTCCCCACCGCCACAACATACTCGTAGCCTACACAACTCTCCAAAGGAACGGCATGGCGACTGCAAAAAAATACCAAAGACAGCTTTCCTTCTGAAGGATGGGCATGGTGGCTGAAATACGCGGCGTGTTCCATTTTATCTATCCCTTTATGTTTTAGGTTTTGCCTATAAAGCTATTGCTCAGGCAGCAGTTTTTTTTCACCGTGGCTGGTAACTTCCGCCTCAGGGTCCCGACGGCAATGCGCTCGCGGTGGTGCTCCTCCGCACATGTCACCCGCCGCGATCTCGGAAGTCTAGTTCCGCCCCTCAGGGCCACGATGCCCACACGCTCGGGGCGGTGCCTCCGCAGATGTCATCCGCCGCCATCTCGGAAGTCTCGCGGTCCTGCTCGCTGAGTTCGGCGAGCAATTCCGGAAAAAGTAAAAGAAAAAAGTAGACATGGCTTGCTCAAAGCCTGCAGTTCCTGTATCCAAACCACCATTGCGTCCAGCATACTGATGCAGTCCAGTTGTTGTTGCTCTCACATTAACTAACATAACCAAGTCCGTGGTCACAGGACAGGCTCCAGCCACTCTGGAGCTGAGGAATAACCCAGGGAAAAAACACAAACAACCCAAAGGTGGTACATGTATATATCACAGCTGACGCAGGTCATGCCTCCGCCAGAAACATATCAAAAGTGAAATCGGGAGTCAGCCTACGATGTGCCAGGTCCATACTGGTGCATACGTCTCACTACTCGGGCCTGGAAAAACCGACTATACCGCTTGCCACCCAAGAAGACTACCACGAATATATTACACGTATTAATAGTACCTATCGTTACGCATACGCACGACAGACGCAAGTCAATTGGAAAAAAGAAACGAAGAAAAGAAGATAAAAGAAAGGAAAGGAAAGGAAAGGACAGAAAATGAAAGAAAGCGAAAAAGGAAAGGAAATAAAAGAAAAGAAAAGAACAGCAAGAAAAGACAAGACAAGAAGAGGAAACAAAGAAAGGAAAAAAGAAAAAACGTGATACTAGCACACCCTAGGAACTGACTAAAGACGGCATTGGGCTCATCGAGGGTGTCAAGTGCATAAAAGGCATTGATGAGAGAACGCAACAAGGCGAAGAAGTCAGGGCGGCCTTACGTCAACTTGTGATGGCCATTGGAAGGCCCAAAAATTTCAAGACGATGATGGCCAGACCCAGACTTCAGTCTATTGGGCAGGACGCCCCTCCTCCCCCCCCCCTCCCCCCGTCCCCCCTTCCCCCTACCCCCCCTCCCTCCTCCCCCTCTCCCCCTCTCCCCCCCCCCCCCCCTCCCCCCTCCCCCCCTCCCCCCTCCCCCCCTCTCCCCTCCCCCCCTCCCCCCTCCCCCCCTCCCCCCTCCCCCCCTCCCCCCTCCTCCCTCCCCCCTTCCCCCCCCCCCCCCTCCCCCCTCCCCCCCTCCCCCCGGCCGCTTAGAGACGCCGACGGTGGATAGCGCTGCCGCGGCCTTTGTGCGTCGCTTTGCAGCTCTGCGTCTCTCCTTTTCATGCCATTTCCGCATGAACAACTCGGCGCCCTCCTCTACTTGTCGAAACCATCTGCCGGCCTTCTGAGCAGCCTTTGGCAACCCTTCGAATTTCATTCCAGAGACCGGCATATCCTCCTTCAGATGAGCCATCCAGTCCTTCTCTTGCCCCCCTGAGTAGCCCTTACCCCCAACAAGCTCCCCCAACAAACCCCAACAAGCTCCCCCAACAAGCTCCCCAAACATCACTCTCTGTGGCAGACGCTCCTCCCCCATACGTGCCACGAATCCCGCAAACAATGTCCTTCGTTTGCGCCCTATCGCCTCCATGCTCTCGGAAGCTGTCTTGGCAAACGCGTCGGCATACGATAGAGTGTGATCGTCGCTCTTCCGTTTCCGCCATCCGAGGCATCGGAGGAGCATGGAGTGGTGAACCCGTCGTAGCCTGTCATATAGTCAGGCTTGTTCGGGCTCCGCGTCATGCAACCGTAGAGTAGTGTCTCGATCACCTCGTCTTTCAGCAACCGCACCTTCAACCGTAAGCGCACACCCAGGCGATCATAGATTTCCATCTTGTACCGCTGGAAGCACGCCCAGGCCCTCTGAAGACGCCGAGTTATTTCAATGCTAAGGTCTCTGTCTGCGGTGATAGCCCCGCCCAAGTACACAAACTCGATTGTTTGTTTGTATACCTGGCCGGCTGCATTGGTTGTAAATGACACCTTCCCCCCGCCTTTGGTTTGGAGGCACATGATCCAGTATATACTGGTGGCTGCTGCCTACTCTCAACAGTCATGCCAAATATTGAGATATACTGATCAACCAGTACACTGACCGCTCGACAAAGTCTCTATTTTTCACGTAAAACATAATCAACATAAATGGCACTGATGATGGCGATCAACACACACCTAATCAATGTAAAAGTCGATTGCTTGATTTATTGATTATTGACTAGTCTACATTATGCGATGCAATTTTTCGGACTCATGATGATGCAATCGCCGAATTCGGAAGCCTTTTGAAATTATTTTATTTGATTACTTGCGCGAGTACGCAACTAGCCGTGACTCATCAACAGCGCTACTTGATGATAATCAAGTAAAATCCGTCACTGAAAGGCCAAATTAATAAAAAAAATCGCATCGCATTCGCCAGAATACAGGTACAAGTCTTAGTGGTGAAAAAAGAAGAGAAAACTCTGAATACGCGAGTTGATATCGACTCGAAGCTATCATACCAGGTGGTAGTGTTTGCCATGGTACATGGAGATTTTCGTCTTCTTGAGGAAACCTCGTGCTTTGACTTGTCTATTTTCAAGCCGAAGCTGATTTATTTTAATGTCAAAGCTGATCCTTCAGCAGTCACTCATCTGACCCGACCGAAGAGCTTCATCTCTGGAGGGTTTTTTTTAGCCTTTTTTTGGAGATCCAAAGATAAGGGACCCGGCGATGAGGGAAAACGGTATCCGTCAAATTTGTTGTACGAAATCAATACTGCAACTAAGTTGAGTGTAGTATTTTCCGTGTTTAGAGGTGGCCGGCCTGGTAAAGTCGTTTCTTGTGTCTTGGAATTTTTTTGGAAAGGAAGATCGCCATACATCCAACCATTCGACGGACATTTTTGTTTTCCAACAAGAAGACGAAAAGCGGAAAACAAAAAAAGCAAAGACCGGCAACAAGGCAAATACCACCACCCAACCAGAGCGTTAGGGGAAAATTACCCGCACTGGGTTCCAAATGCACCAGGATACAGTCGTGACCCCGCGTTGATGCGATACCCTTTCGTTCTAGGCCCCACTTTAGTGGCGTGAATATCGGCCGTAGCAAAATGTGACGGTGGAGAGGGATCTCGGTAAGGTATCGTAGGGACATGACCGTTTGCTCTCCGATACCGCAGTCATAGGAGCCCACGAGCAAAGCCTGCGTGCTCTGGGCGCAACAGAGAACGGTAGGAGCACGAAAGAGCACAGAGGCCGTCATGTTGCTGCAGTCCTAGCAATTTAATGACATCATGTGCGTACTGGTCCTGCTCGCGGGCTGTTTTACTCGCGCTTGTTATCCTGTTTCAACCAACTAACTGTTCGTGTGTGTCAATAGGTTACACCATGGCACGCGACCTCTATGCTGTCGCCATTGGCGCAAATCGTTCTGTATCCACGCTGAACGGTGCAAGCAAAGCGTTACGATCAATAACGCGCTCGTCCCAGCCGCCACCACCGAGGGGGAAAAAACAGGATGGCGATTTAGATCGAGGCTGGGGTTACCCCAGGCGTGATTCTATAATACTAGACTAAAGGAATATAGAAAATGAGGTTCTGGGTTGCAGGCGAACACTATTATTATACCCATCACCACGACTTCTAACAGCAGTGTGCGTGTGTCTTTTTCGCATTGAACTCATATTTTCACCCATCTAATCTACATCGAGCACAACCAGTGTCCGAGCCGATACTTTCTCCTAGAGAGACGAACTCTGTGCTCACTAACCACATTACGGAAATACACGTTGCAAATACAGGTGATTTTATCATACAATGCCGAGCGCGATGGATGCGGGCGGGGCGGAACATATGCAAAACCAGCACACCAGAGTACGTGCTAAGGAAGAAATAACGTCATAATAAGGACAAGGAATAATAAAAAAACAAAAAGGAGGGGAACAAAACAACGACAGTAAATGGAAAGAAAAAAGAAAGGAGCGCAAGGGGGCAGTGATACATGTTACATTCATTTGACATTTGTGACCATTTTACCCAAGTGATGTCTTTAGGCGGCGCTTCGACCGGTATTTCTTGTGTGTGGGTTAGGGTTTTAGGGCTGGTCGTAGCATGGTCGAGAAAACAAAAAAATGTAAAGACACCCGCGGGGGGGGGCAGAGAAAAAAGGTGCCCAGGATAACCAAACATTTAGTGAAACAAGACGATGCGTGTGCTGCGTACGGTTTTTGGGCAAATGGTTCCTTCATGACGGACTTCTTAACGCCTTTTACAACTGAAAACCCTTTTCCTTTTACAAATTCACTTGGAGTTAGTACAGGGAGGGGTTTCGGGGCTCTACCAAAGCCTCGCCTTCACCACTGGAAACCCGATTTGGGGGGAAAATTACGAGGAAATAGTAGAGGAAGGGGTTTTTGGGGCTCTCAAGGGGTTAACTGAGGAACTACCAATATTATGCGCATGGAACCCCGTTCGTTTGGGTTTCCACAATATTTATTAGCTGTACACCTAGCTCGTACATAAGGTTGTCCATCGATACTAAGTGAACGATATTTGTCAAAGTCGGGTTTCAGGTGGGAAATGGAGCTCCTGAAGTGATGGCCTTCGGAAAAAATGAGGTCCACCTCTATCAACCGCAGCATGCTTCAGACTGCAGGACAAAAACGAAAAACGTGAAGCGAAACAGACGGTCTTGCACTCTTGCACAAAGCAGATGACAACACCCAACCAGAGTCGGGGGCAGCAACCATATATGTATGTACGTATGGTTTACTGGACACAGCAGTGTGCTAAATGTTTTTACGCCTGGGTTGTGACGGTCAATAGCGCGAAACATACAGGAGGAGGAAGGGAGATGAGTCACGAACTACTACACCTCGTGAGTGCTAGAGTATAATAGAGAGTGGCGTGTGAACGTAGGTTGAAGCTGATACTCGGGTGGGGTGGATGCACGTATCGTGAATCTGATACTACTGGTGTGGGATGAATAGCAAATTCAAACAACAAATGTCATTGGAATTATCCGCAGGGTGCACATGGGTACCATGTACCGGGTGCGCTAACATGTACATGTGTACCTCATGCGTACCATGCAATGTGTACCATACCGTGTGTGCCGTACCATGGGTATTGTACCATATATACCGTACCATGGGTACCATACCATGTATACCGTACCATGGGTACCATATAATGACCCAGGTGTACCTGATGCCATGTGTACTATACCATGTGTACCTACTGTAGATACCATGTGTACCGTACACCACGATCCGTGCCATATACCATTTGAATATCACACCATTTGCATTGTGTGCCATATCATGTGTACCATACCATGTACATACCATAGGTATCACGGTAATTTCCCCAGCAATCGCGATATACACTGGACGGGCAACACAGCCGCAAGACGAGGGAATGAACCTAAAGCTTCAAAGAGGGATAAATCTGTATAAAAATGCGCGGCCGGAGTTTGACGCAGCTGGCAAAGATGATTATCGACCACTCAATTAATCGAACTCACATCTGACGTATTTGAAATAATTTCATGAAAAGGGTCCGATTGACCGAACGCTGTGTTATGGCAGGCACTGCTACCTCCTGAACCGAAAACAACAGAAAAACACACAACACAGAACGCTGCAATACCTTCCGAAATGAGTACCACGTACGTCCCGCTGTAGCTCCGTTCCAGTTGGCACCAACCCGTAAAGTAGATATTAATAGATGCGGCTGCTCCATTTCGACAATCTGTTTGTACGATTGTTGCAGTCATGCCGCTTGCTAAGGCCCCCTTCACAACTGGAAACCCGTTTTGGGGACAAAATTTACTCGGAAATAGTATAGGAAGGGGTTCGGGGGCTCTAAAGGGGTTAACGCTCCCCGTCCGTGCTAATCAATACTCGATCTGGCGATTGTTTGTACTGACCTTTACTCCCTGAAGAAGAAAGAAACCTCCACACACAAGAACCGAGCAAAAACAGTGTCCGAATCGAGCCTCCACCTTTTCGTGCTTCTTGATCTCCCCTGCCCCCCCCAACACTGGGATCGCGGACTAAGGACATACTCCCGAGCCTGCAAATTCAGGATAACAAATTTTTGCGTTTCTATGAATCTTTCATTCTTTCCCTTCCGAACCGATAGCCGCCATCGACGCCAACAACGTCTCACAAAAACAGTGTCCGAATCGAGCCTTCACCTTTTCGTGCTTCTTGATCTCCCCTGCCCCCCCAACACTGGGATCGCGGACTAAGGACATACTCCCGAGCCTGCAAATTCAGGATAACAAAATCTTGCGTTTTTATGAATCTTTCGTCCTTTCCCTTCCGAACCGATAGCCGCCATCGACGCCAACAACGTCTCACAAAAACAGTGTCCAAATCGAGCCTCCACCTTTTCGTGCTTCTTGATCTCCCCTGCCCCCCCAACACTGGGATCGCGGACTAAGGACATACTCCCGAGCCTGCAAATTCAGGATAACAAAATCTTGCGTTTCTATGAATCTTTCGTCCTTTCCCTTCCGAACCGATAGCCGCCATCGACGCCAACAACGTCTCACAAAAGGACAAAACCTTCTCCAAGAAAAAACAAGAAAACCACCAAGCGGTCTCAACGGGGCAAAGCAATACCGGTGCGTGGTGTGCACAGCCCCGACAAGTACAAGCAGCGGCTACACGTACGGTGCACGCGAAATATACCAGTAATGCGGCAGGCAATCCGTCATACCCTAATGGCAAATCCCGCTCCCCGCCCCCCCCCCCCCTACCGCTCCACCCCCCCCTTCTACACACCCCCTCGCTCAGTATATCCGTATCTGAAGCGGGTCTTCTCCTCTCGCTATTGTAACATGTATGGCTCAGGCTCTGCGCACGAAGGGCAACTCAGCGGGCTTCCCCCTCCTCCCCATGTCGTCATGGTAGTAAACACGGATCAGTCTTTGCGGGAGAAGGGTAACTGTAGCGGCTTTCCTCCCCCTCCTGTTACGGCAGTAGACGTGGCTCAGGCTTTCCGCACGAAGGCTAACTGCAGCTTGCTTGTTCTTCTTCCTCCTCCTTCTCTTCCTCCTCCTCCTCCTCTTCCTCCCGTTAGAGTAGTAGGCGCGGCTCAGACTCAAGGTTCGCGTGAAAAGACTACTAGCAGCGGGTTTGCTCCTTCTCTCAACCTCCTCCTCCTGCTGTTGCTGCTGCCGCCACAACAGGCAGACACGGGTCCAGCCTTGTGTGCGACGGTTCTCCACAGGCAACGCGCTCCCCACCCAAGCCTCTAAAGTATACACCACCCGTAGACGAACTCAATCAAGACACGGTAGAACATGTTCTGTAGCTGGCTGGTATGCTTGGTCCTCCTAGAGTTGGACCTCCTCCTCCTCCTCCCGCAATGGTAGTAGACACGGCTCAGGCTTTGCGCGCGAAGGCCAGTTGCAGCGGGTTTGTCGCCGACAGCTTGAAGCCATTCAGCGCATTCAGTGCGATGCCAGCCTGATCGGACGACGAGAGGAGGCGCGGGGGGAGGGCGGTGAGGTATCGACGATAGGCGGCGGTCGGTGTACAGCGAAAAGGAGAAAACAACGATACAGATGGCTCCACGTGCGGAGACGCTGAGCAGATGCAAGCATATAGACATGATCGAAATAGTGTTCGAACGCTGAATAACACAACAACAATCGACAACGAGCAGCAAATTTACAAGCAAACAAGAACGACGTCCTGCGTGGTTCAGCCCCAAGCGCGCGCGTGTGACATGCTTGAAAAAAGTAACCGTATGCGACAGGGTTCAACTTTCGAGTGCGTGAAAGCACTTTTTTTTTCCTTTTTTTTTTATCCTCCGGCGGATGGGGAAAAATAAAGCTTTAGCTCACCACACTTCCACGTATTTTCATACGCGTCGTGTGTCGATTTAACTCAGTTGCTTTCGCAGCCCAACGCTAGCTGGCGCACCCTTCGGGTCCCATTGTAGGTATAGCGTAAGCTGTCCCTATCAGTGGTCTTCGTTACAACCCCGGCAGCGCAAAGCACCCCTCTTCCGTCTCAAATCAAAGCAGGCACGCAAAACTCCAATCCTTTTCCTTCACCCACCTGCATCTGGTCCGCGAACTCGATGAACGCTTGCCCCCCCGGCGCCATTCTTGCCTGTTCTCACACAAAAGACAAACACGGTCGACATAAACAATGCAAAAACGATTGTAACCATAACAGGGGTCAATAATAGCCCACAAAAAACAACAACGAGTGCCAATTCATCAAATGCCTCTTTAGGGACCAATGTATCATCGCGACCAACCCCCCCCCAAAAAAAACAGATGACCACGGGTGAGATTTTATCATAATCTTCTATGCATACACAGGCCATACCAGGTATGACATACCAGGTAGGTATACGCGTGTGCCACTATTGGTTTGATTTTCTCCTTTCTCATGGGGTGTTTCTTGAAATATATTAAACGTAGCACTTTTAATTGCAAAACAATTTTTGCTGGACGAGGGGGGGGGGGGGGCGCTCCCCACCTGCCGAAGTAGCCCAACCCCGCTCTTTTTTGCAATGAACAACACTCGACTTTACACCCTTTTAGCAACGCAGTCCCAACACGGGGACAAAACATTTGGAATTAGAATAGGAAAAAAGTAGGAGTTGGAAATGGGTTATAGCCCTTGTGGGGGCCCACGCACAGCGACAAAACAACGTATAAACGCGTCCGTATCATGGTGAAATCCATGCAGCACACAGCAGTGCAAGCAAGCTGCGCGCGTGTCTTACAGGTACTGGCATTGGAGTTCGACCGGAAAATCATCGTCAGCTAAAATCTAGCAGCCCGCGTTGCGTGAAGGATGCTTCAATCGTCAGTTTCTTACTCCGTCAATTTTTCGCTCTGAAAGCCCCAGAAGAGCTTGTACATCAAGAGGCATTATCACATGTAGAATCGATCGTTCATTGGGTTGACCTTTCAGTTTCCCCCCCCCCAAAAAAAATCGTCTCACAAAAGCGGGGAGCCTCGGGGAGGGGGAAAAAAAAAGCACCACACCCCCTTCGTACAAATATTAACAGCAGTAGTACCAGTAGTAGAATGCGTCACCATACCTCGCAGTTCAGTTCGGACTTCTTGGAGTGGCCGATGCCGTAAACCGTCATACCACCATTTCGATTGCTTTTCTCGGATCTACATATACGCTATTATATAAGCTCGCGCCATTTATTTTTGACAGCTTTTCTCTAAAGTTATACTACATGCGTATCCTCAAGTCCCAAAGAGAAGGCGACTGTTAATAAATAGATTCGGACAAAGCAACAAAATATGCGAGGTACGCAGTACGCATCTGTACACACTGTAAATATCGCATAATAGCACTAGCATATTTCATAAAATCACTCCAAATACGTCAGCTGTGAGTTCGATAAAGTATCAACAGGGTACGAAGATACCCATCTTTGCAAGCTGCGTGATACACCGGCCGCTTTTTTTTACAGATGTAATATCCTTTGAAGATATATAGATAGATATACATATATATGTGTGTATCACTTCTACAGACGTTGCCAGGGTGACCTTAACCCCTTACAACTGAAAACCCGTTTTGGGGACAAATTTACTTGAAGTTAGTATAAGGAGGGATTTGGGGGCTCTCAAGGGGTTAAACGAAACCTTGGAAGTATTAACAATAAATATAAATACTATCAAAATTATGTTCGGGTTTCTCGGTCGCTCACAGCGCAGCATTCGCCATTTATTTGGATTCTTTGGGTTGCATTCCTATAATAAACCCTCGACAACCTACGAGTCACTAAAGCCAAGTTAATTGGCGTCAGAATCACCCCTTTGAGCGGCCTCCATCAAACAAGAACACCAGGACCACCCCTTAGAACGGTCTTCACCAAACACAAGTTTCGTCATAATGCCACTGCCGTTCGAAACTTTGTTTTTCCTATATAACCGTTTTGCCAAAAGTTAAGCTTTGGTCGTTTTCGTTTCTTTGGACGATTTGCTGCGCCGGCGTACTGTCATCGCAGTCGTCAAGCCTCACGGTAATAAAACATTGATTTGATGTCGAGCCTCACGCTATGACAAAAATAAAATATTTTCCTGTTGCGTTTATACCCTTTTACAACTGGGGACCCGTTTTTGGGGACAACATTACTTGTATTTAGTATAGGGAGGGGTTCGGGGTTTACAACTGGGAACCCGTTTTTGGGGACAAAATTACTTGGATTTAGTATAGGGCGGGGTTCGGGGGCTCTAAAGGGGTTAATAGTCTCTTATCCAGGGGGTTTGGTTCAGAAAATCAAAGTCTGTTGTGTCCCGTCGTCGTTAAGAGCGGGGTTCCTCTGACTGTCTTTCTGTGGCTTCCTTTTTCAGAAACTGAAATCATCAACGTCATGACACTGCCCGAAGTCCATTCCGAGAAGACCCGGCTCGATTGCAGCCTCGTGTGCTTAAAATACGAAATTTTCTGTGGCCTCTGCTATTTGTGGTGAAATTACGGTGACAGATACTGGAAGCATCAATGTCATTTTTTCTTTTTTTTTCTTTCACACTTATACTTTCCAGCTTCTGCACAAGCCGTGGTCACAGGTGTCATCCGTTTTCCCCCCCGGTTCTTGCCTTCAATTTTTATCGCGCTTAGGGTTCGCTGCTCGTCGATTGTTCATCGAGTGTTGCAAACTCACGCTCTCGCGTTTTCCGCAAGTCAACTTGTGCACGAGAAAAAAATCCCACGAATTTATACGAGTATGCACTCGGGGGGATTTGAACACACGAAACTGACCTATACCAGGCTCGAGGATAACCTGATACGCCAACGGAGCGACCGGCATAACGTCATGCACTGCCCCAGGTTCATTCCGAGAAGACCCGGCTCGATTGCAACCTCACGTGCATAAAATACATAAGTCTTCCTGCGGCTTCCAACTGCTATTTGTGGTGATATTTTGTCGACAGACACTGAAAGCATCAATGTCATACACTGCCCGAGGTGCATTCCGAGAAGACCCGGCTCGATTTCCTCACGTTATGGGGCAAAAACTAACTTAAAAAATCGACAATACCTTTGCAACCTCATGAACAAAGTCCCGCATAAAAAAAACGTAGCCTTTCTAACTCCTTTTTTACGGTGAAAATAGGAGCGCTCGACTTTTCCCTCGTGCGAAACGGTCGAAGCCTACCGACACGTCGGCGCCGAACGGCAGCGGTAGCGGTCTGTCACGCAAAAGTCGCTAGGGGCATATCACATACCTGGTATCACACTTTCCCCGAAATCGGCTTAAAATGGTTGGGATGGGGGTCAACTCTCTGCCGTGCTTTGTAGGGCACAATAATAGAAGTTGTACGTGCACGTATATACACGACTGCAACGGAATATGAAGAACGGGAAAGATAACGGTATTCGTTTCGTTTCGATCTACCTCATGCAAAATATATAATGACTGCAAGTTTTCTGATTTGGTCGGCAGGGGTCTGCGTGTTTGCTTCACGCCGTAGTAGAGTTTTATGTTTGTCGCATTCTCCGTCATGGATTTGTCTTTTCTAGATGGATTCTCAATCACGTGTATGGGCAAGAGAATTCGATTTTGGGGTTATCTTCTTTTCCTCACGGAATTGTACGAGCTTTGGGTTTCGACGGACGGCAGTAGCATGAGCTATTTCTTCACGTGTCTACTGTACTGTTCTATTTATTTGACGATTACGTTCGTGGCTTTGGCGTATTCGCTTCGGCGCTCGAAAACGTAGATGATTGTCGCTCGAGAGCGTAGATTCGTCGCTCAAGAAATTATCAGCTGACTGGTGTACATTGTAGGGGAATTTCTAACTTCGTTCGCGTAAGAGTAGTGTAGTGTAGTGTTTGTCGTTTTAATTCATGGTTTTGGCGTGTTTTGCTTTATTGTCGTAGAACGTGAATACATGGATGATTGCCATTGTCGTGGGTTGTTGAGCAAACGTTCTATATATCTATCTCGTGCGCCCTTTGGGGGACACGGCACGATCAGTACCACCTTCATTCGAGGGTATTGTGCCGATCATTGCGTCAGACATCGGACAACTTCTTACGAGCCTTCTTTTGATGATTCATAGCGTCAGGGATCAATAATCCAACATATTTTAGCAGGACTTCTCCCAATGATGATGGATTGTGTCCGGTAAAGAAGCCCTCGGCATCGTAAACTGCCTTTTGCAGTTATTTTTCGTTGCCTGAGGGCACTTGCTTCGACGGCGGCCACTACTAGGCCGCCGGCGAAGCACCCTTGTAATAATCGAAATAATGAAAACACAAAAATAATGATGAAACAAAAATGACGATAAAACAAAAATAATGAAGAAACAGAAATAATGATAACATTAGCAACAATACAAGACTCGTGAGGGTAAAAAGAGCAGACGCTGTCGGAAAAAAAAGAGCTTTTCAACGAGAACTTTGCCCTACCTCCGAAAAGCCAGGGTACTGCTCGAAAAGCTTGGACAGCATGACTTGCGTGATCTCCGGCGGCAGGCCGGTAGCGTACAAAATGTTGTGCGGCACTGCACATCAGATGAGGCGACACCCAACGGCGAAGAGGGGGAGAGAATGGGGGGGGGGGCGAGTACGGTGGCGCGGGGGGGGGGAGGGGGTAGCGTGTAGGGCAGCATTAGAGAACGGGAGGTGGGAACCTACAACGCCTCCACGTAGCGGTAACAAACACAAATCGGGAAAAAAAACGAAAAACACAAGTGATACAGTAGTTGCTAATGGCAAGGCCATAGCTTAACAAAAAAAAAGTCCACTTTCTTTCAATTTTTGGCTGAAGAGATTTTCGTACCATCAATGTGGGTAAAACATTGTTTTAATTGTAAAATATATATTTTCTGCCTCTTTTGGTTCAAGCGGCCCAGTTGGTAAACTTCCATTACGCCTTGGTCAACATTGTCCACCAACCACGATTGAACTCCGATCTCGAGATGGAGAAAACCCAAGAGCACCTGTCTTCGTGCCGAACAAGGTCACATGAGTGTAGGTGCCAGCGTCGAAGAGTGCATGTTGATCCACGGTCAAGGGCGTGAGAGGTTGCCCGCGTTGTCTGCTGTGATCTTCCGTAAAATACTCTCAAGATTATATTTTCTCCCGTTCGGAGACGATCGAAAGTTTTGTCTCTGATTTCCGCACACCAGCCGCCAAATGCAGTTTTAACAGAAGCCTGGTCGGCGCCCACCACACATCACCGGCCGACGTGTGAGCACCGTACACCGAGGGTGGGTCGGAACCCCTAACGAGCTCGCTACGTTAATATTTCGTGACGCTGTCGTTGATTTCTCCGAACCGTGTGTGTGGAGCACATGAAAACACGCCGCTTCTAATCCGGCATCTGCTTGATATTTTTTCAAGCAGATGTTGCCCAAGATCGCTGCCAGAAACCCATTTTTTTTCTTTCAAAATAGAAAGGTTCCAAAAAACAAGAAAAAAAAATCGGTCCCATAGACAACCGTCCACGGCAATGTTTGGCTGGTATCTTCGGAAACTAAATTTTTTGAACCTAAAATCGGCTTGCCAGTAGCATCGGTCTGAGAGTTTTTTGTTTTTCCTGTCTACTTCTCTTTCCTCGCCACCACCAACGGGGCAGGCCAGAGCCACTGCAAGCATGGCCCCAGGGGGGGCCGCAACGGCCGGGGGCACCGAGGGTGGTTGATCCCCGTACATATAACAACCGGAAAAGAAAATCGGACAAAAATCGGACAAAAGCTCATCACAAAATCAAACAAAAAATTAAAAAAAACAGAGAAGAAAACGGCTGAAACACGAAACACTGGACAATAAACAAGCCGTATGCCTGTTTCCCCTCCCTCACCGTCGCCGATAGGACCTGCCGGAACCACCGGGAGTACAACCACAGGCGGGGCCGCAGCAACAGGCACGGGGGCCGAGGGGAGTCCCGCCGGTACCGGCACCGCCGCCGCCGCCGCCCCCATCGGCGCTGCCACAGGCGCCATTCTCTGAGCTCCGTTGGCACCTTCCGGCTGCGGCAGCTTCCGCTTATCGCGCGGGACGTATGTGCCAGCTTTTTTCGTCACCACGTCGCTCTCCGTCTGAGAGGCGTTCATTGGGTCAAGGAGAGGTGGGAGGGAAGGAGGGAGGGGGGGCGGGGTGTACTCAATTCTTGCATAGCCGTAGTTTGACCGACCATAGACCCTCGCATCCTACAACGTCGGGATGGAGCACGTCGGGTTTTCCACCGACGAGGCAGATATCGCGTGCACCAAGCGCGAAGCGCCGTGACGTGCCCGGCGAGTCGCACGAAGGGTGAGCTGCATCCTACTGAAGCGCGCGGGGGGGCAAAGTTTAAGGATAGGCCGAGCTTCGACAAAACGGCAAGACAATTTTTCAGTTACACATCAACTAACACCTACAGCGGGTACTCCGATATAAGAGCATAAACAATTATAACGCACTTGAGAGCGGTCAAATCGACCTGTCCCGCCATACTAAAAGCCACATATTGCCCGCTGCAGATCAGAGCAATATGCTTACGGAGGATCATCGTAAGGAGGACCCATGGTATACACAAAAACGTACATATATTCCACGGTAGGGGTGGAAGGTTCTGCGCCAAAAAGTCCCTGGGCGATTGAGTTCCTCATGAGAGGAAGTGCCGGTCAACGAAGCAATTTCACGAGCACATTATATTTTTGGACTAAGGCATAGAAGCTTGGTCGGGTTGTGCGAACGAATGCCTTCCAAGTCATTTTTCGGGCGAGATATAGAGTTCCTCATGTGAGGACCTCAGGGACTCATGCTGCAACCTTACCGTGGGATGGCTCAAAAACCTATATATTCCACTGTGTTTATCGACCATATTGGTCCTGATTACTAGGTTTCCCCGCAGCACTTAAGAGCGCCTGTTTCGGCTTGCCACCGGCGTGTTTTTACATCGGGGTACCCACTGAAGTTTACACTTTCATTCCGAGAAATTTCCTACCCTGTCGGGGTAGTAGAGATCCGGTCCAGTACGCGCTACACCCAGGCAGGATCGGAGGGGCCACCCAGCTAGCCGCCCAAGGTGCATAGGGTGAGGGTTCGGGCAAGGCAGAGACGATGACGGGGGAGCGGGTGTGGTGGCGACAATCCGACCGTCATCTCGCTTCGAGCTAGCCACACGCCGGACAGGTCAGATCCCTATCAATGATCTATACGATCTGTGTCTTTCAAGGCAGACAGATCCCTGGTCAGCATGATCTGCACGACCTATAGATCATGTTGCCGGATGATCTGAATGATACCTGAACGACTTATTACTACCGTACCACGTGTTTCCTGGGTTGGATAAGTATCATACCAACAAACCCTGTACAACATATGACAATGACAGATACAGGAACTAATTGCTATGTAGATGATCCATATGATCTATATGATCTGTGTTCGATGCGTGGAATCAACTGAATGATGAACGAAATACCACGTGTTTCCTGGGTCGGATAAGTACCACACAAATCCTGCACAACATCTGACAAATGACAGATACAGGATCTATAAGATATGTAGATGATCTGTATGATCTATATGGTCTGTGTTCGATGTGCGGAATCGGTCGCCTCGTGTCCCGCCATCTATCTTAACCCCCCACCCATCCCCCCCTTCTAACCGCCCTCTGCCCCCGCCTTACCTTCGCGAATTGAATCCGCATCTTCTTCTCGAAGAACGGGAAGCCCTGCATTTGCCGAAGGGCGTTCGTCGCCATGCTCTTCTCAGCAAACACCACCCATGCCTGACAGACAAGGTACAACGCCCAACGCCCCCCAAAACCCAAGACAGGCGAGCAAACAAATGAAACCCGGCACCGGGCAAGGGCAGACGCGAAGCAAAACGGCGTGCGTGGAGCCGTTAACAGCTCACTTTGCAAGACATTGACCGCGGGCGAAGCAACTGCAGCGGTCGAAGGGGAAAAAAAACACGGAGGATGATAGACACTACCGGTCATATTTGTTTTCAACGTTTTTTTATACTCCGGAGTATGTTACTATTGATAATAATAATAATTTTCTTTGAACCATATTCAAGTATTGTGAATAAACGAGACGAACACAATGGCATACTATTTATAGCAGTCAGCAGCGTCTCTGCGGACAAACACAATGTCCTACCTGGTAACATTCATAGCATCGGCAGCGTCTCCGCGGTATACAAAACAAGGGCACCTCGCGAACAGCAATACCAAGCACATGGTTGGCTGGCGTCGACACAAATAATGCTCATCGGCCCACGCTACGTGGGGACAAGACAAATAAAACTATGATTGCAAACCCAAACCTAGCCAAGAGCCACGTACTACAGTAAGTCGGCGAGCACATGTGGCAACAATACCGCCACAAGCATGACGGCAGCTTAATCCGCGGTGAAAACTTCTGTATAACGAAAATAAACAAACGCTTAAAATTTCACCAGGAAAAAATAACATGGTTTAAACTACTTCGCGAAAATATTGTCACACATCGACGTCCCGCACCTTTTACTCTGAGCCACGTCAACCCACGAACCAAAGCCAAACACATACGGGACAAGCGGTAAGTTCAACGGTTTTCCGAGGAGTATTGCTTGCGTCAGCGCGCACAAGCGGGAACCCGCAAAAACACCCACGAAATTACATTTGTTTCTGTTCCCTGGAGGGTTGCTTGCTTCAGCGCGCACGCGAGGGAACTATACAGAATTTTCCAGTGCATTTTAGACGTTCCCCCTTTAATTTCCTTGCGCTTTTTTCGTTCCTTCCTTCGTTCGTCCGTTTTTTTTTTGTTCCGTTCTGCCGACTGCGCTCTAGCCTAGCTGGTTCCCCTCACCAGAGTATACCATAGTACACAGCACTCGTAAGTGTAAGAGTACAGGACGCCTGCTCCGGCGAGAAAACGAGCACCGAGGAAGTCAGGTTGAGAGACTTACAGGGAAACGACAAAAAGGTTTACCCCAAAAGATTGTGCTCTAAAACGTAGGCGCAGCGCTGAAGGAGCGACAATCCCGATGCGACTTTCGCTAAACTGCGCAATGGTGTAACCTAGCGAGAGCAACACACCCGATCTTGAAAGCGAATATACTACTGCCAAAACACGCGTGCTACGATAAGCGGCAGCACAGTTAGCGTAGGCGTTTTCGTTTCTGAAAGACGGGTCTTCTTAACCCAAAAACGTCGCAATTAATGCAATTATTGTTCTGTGCTATCACATAAATCGTTTGTGAACTTACAATAGTAGGCCATTCATTGCTTTCTTCATCGGGTTAGACTGTTCAGTTTCTTGAAAATCAGTTATTGGGCGAGAGGCATAAGAACCTCTACTGAAAGGTGGGCAAGCCTCAGGACAGACGAAAAAAAAAAAAAAAATGGCGGACCTCTACCGCAGCACGCGTAGAAAAAAAAAAACGAGAAACTTTTCCAAGCAGCTCGTCGCCGAAAACGTGGATGCACTGTAAAACAAAAAAGAGGCCAACCTATGTGCTACTGCTACCAAATATCCCACACCGATTTCAAGCAGTCTGTTCCCAGAAACGCGGGTGAAGCGACTAAAGGGGGTATGATCCCGACCAGGTTATCTTTAAGGCACTAACATTACTAACAATGGTACAGCAGTGTACAACGTACCTGCCCCTTGAGCTTGAGCCCCCGGCAGGCCACGATATCGATGATCTTACCGAACTGGCTAAACACACTGCGGCCGTGGAAAACAAGCAGCCAGTCCACCAGCCAAGCCAAACGAAGGCGTGGGATAGCCAGCGCCAGCAGCATCGAGGGAGGGATGGAAGGAGGGAGGGAGCGAGGGAGAGTAGGGTTAAGCGTTAAGAAACAAATAATCCAGCAGTGTCATCAATCAGCGTGGGGCAGGAGGCACGTGGACAGGTCTGGGTCAACGGTATGGTTGAGTCGCAGTCCGCGCCACACACCAAGAATTGTTGGAAACAAAGCTACAACACGGCCGGAAAAGTGGTTTTCTCTTGCTGCACGCAACAGAAGTATGACAACACTAGACTTCGCACAGCCATATCTTGCCGTCCTATTTGACGGTACCGTTGTTGGTTCGAGGACCCCCGACGAGAGCAGATTACCCCTCACCAGTAATCAACAAAGTAGTGTGTTGAGACTGGTGGTCGAGCCTCAATTTGCTGTGACCGACTACTGGTATCGTTTTCGGGCGGTGTGTTACTTGGCATCAGGGCGCTTTGGTGGGCCCTGCCGGAGGCGAAACATATACCCAGGGGCAGTTTGGAAGGCTCAGGTCGAGGTGGGGTCAGGTCTGGGTGGAACTAGGTTCTTCGTGGGATGTGCGTGCATGTGTTGACCAATGAAACATCCGGAAACATCAGTATTTGGCCAATGAACGGGTTTTGTCGGACACATGGTAAGCTGTACTGCCTCTGTCAGGGTACTGTATACCAGTTTCCACCAATAATAATATCCCCAGCCCAGCCTGTGTAATTGTACGAAGTATATTGGTATTAGTACTAAGGTAACCGGTAGTCGACATTGGAATGACGCCTACCAGGTGTCGACTTCCTAAGCAATACTTCATCACGACCGCGGTGATATTTAGGAGCCATCTCCGGGTTTCCGGCCGTGCGTTTCGCATGTTGCCGCTGCACTCGTCCTGTACAGCACACCAGCCAGCTACCACAGACAACGGCGCAACGACAGCAGAGACCAACAGTGTCTGTCGCGGTATACAAACCCTGACCCGACGTGTTTATCAGAAAAAAGCACATTCCGTCGCTGGAGCTCCCATAGCCCGCGAGACCGGCACCTGGCCCAAATTCTAGCACTATTCCTAACCCTCACCTTACCCCCAATCCGAAACGCAAGGCCTGAAACCCGGGAATGGCTCGTAAATGTCCCCGTACTCGTGGTTTAAATCTCTCGCTTACGTATTCATGATAATCAGTTCCCTGTACGTACCAGGAATGAGGTACGATCTGGGCCAGCTATAAAACGTAGAATCAATCACGGAGTCGTTTATCGTGAACGACGTAGCTACTACCAGATACGAATTAGGACTTGAAATTTGGATGCAGTGTCCCCGACACATCAGTGCACGCGCAGAAAAAAAAACAGAACATGAAAAATAATTACACATTTTTAGTTCGGTTCCAACTCGACGAGATATCAGCGAAAACTCAAAAGCAAGGATGTGTGCAGAGTGAGAATACATCCGCGGCGCGTTTATTTACGGAGCGGTTCGATTAAACCGCACCGCTCCGTGACATTTGTGGCGGCGGATATCCACTCCGTGACAATCCGTGACATTTTCCACAGGCGGATATCCGATCCCCTACGCTCCGTTTTTCAAGGACGGATATCCTCTCCGCAATAATCCGTTAGTTTCCCAACGTGCGGGGGGGGGGGTATCCGCTCTGTGACATTACAAAAAAAACGCTCCGCTACGTATGGATTGTAACTGCGCGGTTGAAACCGTGAAAAGCGGTTTTTCTACAGAGCGGTTCGACCCATTCCGTAGGTACTCCGTACCTACTCTGTGGCATATCTCACGAACCATACCGCTGAAAGCCACGATTTTCCCGCGTTGAAATAGTTTAGAATGCTGGATAACTTACCGTAGAACGACTTGATATAACAGTGTATTGATATAACAGTGTACTCCTTGTACGGCAACAGCAGTGCATGGCGACGGCATCCATCCCCCGCCCCGCTTAAACAACGTAATATGAACAGGTGGTCGTTTTGACGTTTTTTACTGTTGGTTTAGTTGGTTTCACGTTTTCAGTGTTGTGTTGACTTTTTCATCGTGGAAAACCGTGGTCCTGGGTCAGATGCTGCTGCTGTTGCGCGTCTGCTGGCCCGGTCGGTGCCCGTCACTCTGTGCCGTATGATCAGCAAATGTTCAAGTATTCAACATTCAATATTCTCGTGTTTTTTTTCTTGAGAGAGACGCAACGTTTACATGTGCACGTTTCACCTTTGGTGCTGGGCGTTGGGCGCCACGAGAGTGCGGAAACAAAATATCCGTGGAATTTGTAGCGGCGGATATCCGCTTTGTAGTATCCCTGGCTTTTCCCACGGGCGGATATCCGCTCCGCGAGATTTGTTTTGAAATAAAACCTCTCCGCGGAACGGCTCTTACTCCGTATACATCCCTGTTCAAAAACACCAACGTTTGTACTTTTCTACACTAAATTCGGTAACATTATCTTCTCGATTGAGGTGAAAGTTGGTGGAGACATCACAGAGGACACCAGGAATTTACTAGCTTTATTGCCCAATTCGTCGATCGGCACAAGATACGGCCAAAACGAGATTCTTTGTTACATGTGCAATAATTTCAACACTAGTGCCAAGGGGAAAATGGAGTTTACCGCGATGCCTCGCTCAATTTTGCTATTTTCAAATTAAAATTTCAACATTTTAACACCGAATTCGTGACGCCCGTGGGAAGTTGTCTCATGCCTGCCTTTTTTCTTCGTTTCTTTTTGGTCAGATGTGTTCAGTTTTCGCTTCTATTTTTTTGGGTTGCGTTTTCGGTTGTATTCCTCGAAAAATAAAAAGACCCGTACCAACAAGGTAGCCAAGGCAACATGAAAAGCCCAGCAAGACGCGGCTCGGCTGGTGCATGAACAACACCGTGTCAAACGTTCCTGTCCAACAGCGTGAAATTGGGCGGTGCATGGCCGATCCCCTGCTTTGACACGGTCTTAGCTGGCCCAGCTCGTTCGGTATCACAAGAAAATGTCCAGACATGCTCTCTGCACGAGTAGAACATCTGTATTAGAATCTCAGGCTATCATACGCGCGGTTCACAGTTCAGCCCAATAGCTACAAGGGCTCCGCTCCGCGGGCGGCTGACGCCGCCCGCCACGCTCGCGCAAGGCAAGGAAGAATGCAACTAAAAACATATGTAAAGGGGGCAGAAAGAAGAGACCCATGATTTGGTGCGAACAGCGATTTGATAATGCCAAGAGCTGCTTGTGCAGAGCAAATTGCCCTGTTGTGCTCAGCTGTGCTGTGTGCTTTTGTTGCCGGTGTCTGATCGGCAGTATGGGGGTAATTTGCGTGGGGGAAAAAACAGGGGGCCGTGAAAGATCAAATACAATGTGACATGTAGAAGAAAAAAGAGGAAAAGTAGTACTCCGTACACAACACGCATTATACCCGGTACTTTTGTGCTTTTGTTGCCGGTGTCTGATCGGCAGTATGGGGGTAATTTGCGTGGGGGAAAAAACAGGGGGCCGTGAAAGATCAAATACAATGTGACATGTAGAAGAAAAAAGAGGAAAAGTAGTACTCCGTACACAACACGCATTATACCCGGTACTTACTGCTCTATTTTCGAAAGAAAGCACACAGCGCAGCGACACAGCACCACAACGAAGGGCACGGCACCGCACTGCACGGCTCCGCACGGCTCCGCACGGCGCTACGCTGCGCTGCTGGGCTATATATAGCCGGACTGATCTGAGCTGGGCGTGCATGTGATCCAACAGCGTATAGCATCTGATGGTATGTACAAACCTGGTGTTGTAGTACCGGTACGTACTAATGGCGTTTCGTATTTCGAACGAAGCTGGAAAGCAAAGAAAAGCTGGAAAGGTTCCGCAAGTAATATCGAAGTTGGAGCTCTGAGAGGCCAGGGATGGGCAATCCCTGAGAAAGACAAAATTAAGTAAGTCTATAGCAAGTGCACGGTTGCCATTTCGCCTTTTTACTGCTGCAACGTTGTCGCCAACGAGCACAAGCACATCGTACCCAAACACGAGAAGGCAAGAGGTGGCTGCTTCTATATCTCTATAAAACAGCACCATTCAACCACTAACCTCTACCCGTACCCTGCAAGGTACATGCTACCTGGCACCATGGCCTTGTTGCAAGGTTGCCGAGGGAGACAGCGCAAACAAGCCTTAGCCCGAGCAGCAAGCGCTGCCATACCAACACCCAACACCCTCTCGCCTCACAACTATAGTACAAAGTGGTGGAAACGAATAGACAAGCGAGCAAGCCTACCTGTGCAGCGACTTCTTGAGCAGGGGCTTCTTGATCTTTTCGTTCAGGTTGCTCACGTATATAGTGTGGTTAATCACCCCAACATCCCCCATGGCTAGATCCGCTCCGCGCGTCGCTGTTGTGCGCCCAGGCCGTCAATCTGATGGTGTCCTCTTTGCTCGTTTCCTTTGCCTCGACCCTAAAGCCAAGCAAATCAAAATAGATACCGACCAAAGCCTTGGGCTATGTTGTAGGTTACACGTGGGTATCGGAGCGCCTGATTGTAGATCGGTACGTCCTCTTCCGTGTTGAGACGCCCTCACCAACAATCCTTGATCCTTTGCTGAGATTTGAGAAGTATTGGTTTCAATGTTTTGGAAAGGCGGTTGCTAGAACAGGTAATCAAGGGAACAGGGAACAGGAGATAAATAAAGGTTTCGATGTTTCTGGAAGGCAACTTTATTGCCGGTTTAGGGGATTTTTAGTGCGATACACGAACCTAAACCTGGGGTACAGTCCCCATCTTGGTCCTTGACCTACTCGATTTATCGCGTTCGCAGGGCCGCCTGGCAGCTGCACTCGCTCTTCGTGGACAAGGCTTTCTAGCGAGAAGACCTGCGTCAGGAGAGCTGGGAATACAATTTTTAGTGCAGAGACGCAGGCACAAAAAAAAACATAAACTGTCCGATATGTTGGCAACTCGACCATCTTCGTCCGAAGGGGTCAGCGGAGCTCAGGCAGAGGAGCTCAGCGCGGCTGCACCACAGGAGGAGAAGCGAATACCGGGGGTGAGAGTGGAAGGGACGGAATGACCATGACTTTTCGACGTTTTTCTGTAGTTTTGTTATCTCCGGACGCGTGCAGTGAGCTGTTGTTTTCCACGTCTTCTGTAGTTCAACACCTGGACTACGATGTGGGTTTCGGGTCCACTGCTTGCTGGTATAACAACAGTAGACTACATACTTGGGATTGCGTTGAGTGATACCTTGACGATACACAGCTGCGTCGTCACGAGTAGTAAGTACTACGGGTACCCGAGGTACAGAGTAGTACTGGTATGTACATTTGTATGCTGCCTTGTTTTCAGGGACAATAGTAGTGGCTTGTCCCAACGCTCACGAAAATAAAATGGAGGGGTAGCACGGGCGAATGTTTCCTGCGACCTCATTTCTTCTCAGACGTTCTGCGTGATCATGGCTGACCCATGGCTGACCCGGTGAGGCCCCGCAGCTCACCCTCTACTGCTGACTGTTGTACGTAGTGTCCTGACCCCTCTATATGTAGGCATTGTGTACCTTATTTCAGTAATAAGTCAAACGACAACGGACCTGAGTGGAGCGTTGGACTGGCTACACTGGGGTACAACGCACAGCACACCAGGCAACACTGCGGTACAATACACTATTCGTGGACACCAGAGACGAAGTACACTAAAAATATAGGATACAAGTGCAACAGCTATCTCTTGTCAGCTATCAACTCGTTTGGGATTTCAGACGCAAAAATCAACGAAAAAAAATGACGGTTACAGCATGGGCCACATGAAGCAATCCTAGCTGCTGCTGGTGTAGGACACACATGTGCTCGAACTGCAACGCAGGGAGCTGGGAACGGCGAGGCAAACGTGAGTGAGGCATGGCGATGCTCGGATTGCCTCAAGCTTTTCCTAGACGCTTGATTTGGAATCGCGCTGGTCGCTTTTAGCTCTGTAAAATGGGGCCCAAAAGGGTTCATGGGAACTCGCACAGCGGGGTACTTGTAACTGCCGCCGACTTGCGTGCATTGCGTTGGTGGATGGTGAATGGTAGCTGTTGTTGTTGTCACTCATCGCCTTAGTCTATAGTAGCCCGGGGGGCACAAGACAGGTGAACGGTAAGATACGAGTACTTGCTGCTGCTTTCTCATAGCTATCGTAATCAAGTATGTTGTCATAACACAGGCTTCCATGATCCAATATTAAAATCTCCAACTACGGTATCATGCCAGGCTTGTAACCCTTGGAGTGGAAGAAACATGAAATCAGGACTCAGGAACATTAAACGAAAATCGAAACACAGATTTTCGGGTCGATGGCCGATGCCTCATGAACGAAACAGTTCGCAGTTCGCCTGACTGAGACTGACGGACGTCAGGCCGGTGCACGCATCTCTTGCAAACGTGATCTCGTAATGCCGAGCCTCCAAGCTAGCATCGCTTTGAGCGCTGGCAATCGTGCGTGGTATGGCAGCAGAGAGAAACAAAGAAATTTCAATCCCGTCTTGTGCGCTCGATGTACCGCCTGTGCACTTCGCTACTGTAGTTGCTGGTGCCGTGAAAGTTGGAGGTGTGCCGCGTAACAGCGCCTCACACTGTCTCTGTTTATCTCCTCCTGTATAACTCTCTTGCTGCGGAGTGGGGTGCTTGCCGTGTAAATACACCTTGCTGCTGTCGCTCTCTGTGTTGCTGTGCTATTAGTCGGGGGATATGGATCAAGCAGTTAGTGTGGCAATAGCTCTGCTTCCTGCTCTAGTTACACCGCAGCACTCTCTACCAATATGCTCTACTGTAATGATGTCTCTTTCACGAGTGTGCCGCGTGGATGATCACTTATCCAGGGTATGTCAGCGATGCTGGCCCTGAGCTGAGTGGCTGTCCACGTCCTTAGACCGTAGATCAGGTCGGGCGTGTTAAAACCTAGAGGTTTCTGTCTCTCAACATTGTGCGGAGAGGATCGGACAGCAACCACCACTCGAGGGCACAGAATTATGCAGGGTACCCAGCGAGCGATTCCAACTTGCGACCCTCGGTGCGCACGGCATGAGCGCTGGCTGCCCAGCTGCCTGGTGCTGTGCGGATGACACCAGCTGTAATTCTGTCGACAGACTCATAGCTGGTACCTGATGCGAACTCCGATCAGCAGTGTTTATTACGGGGGACCCTAGTAAATAGGACCTACGGTGGACACAAAAACCTACCAGGTATATATTCATATATTTTTACTAACAATATTTGGTCCTATTTACTATCGTCCTCCGTAATAGTATCGTTGTGTTGTTCCTAGTATTTTAGTTTATCTCATGTCAACCGCCACCCACCCCTCCCGACATGCTCCGTCCCGACATTGTGGGGATGCAAGGCTTTATGGTCTGTCAGACCACGGCCATTCGTGACAATGATTACCCCCCGGAGGTCTTATGGTCCTACAGACTGCGGTCGTGCGTGATACGATGATTACGCCCCCCCCCCCCCCCCCCCCCGCCCCCTGCGCGCCAACTTTTAGGTGAAACAAGATTCTTTGAAGGAGGAAAGAAAGCCGCTGCTCGACCTTGATGACGTGGAGCAGCTTGAAAGTGAACTCGCCGCGTGTTTCGACGCACCTCCACCGCCACCTCTCAACATAGAGATTGATGTTCAAGATATTCAAGTGAGTTTCCGCCTTATATTCACACAGGTGGAAGATTGAACGAAGGAAATGCAGGATTTGTGGAGAGATGTATTGAAGCTTAATATAGGAGTAGCGGTCAGGCAGATGATAAGGGATGCGTCGATTACTAGCATGTCAGCACTGATAAAGACGCGACACAGCAGTGCTCTAGTAGTTTCTCGGAGAGGTATGTATAATACTTGATACCTGGTATATTGTACGAGGAACATAATGTTGGTACCCCGCCCCCCCCTCCGGGTATATTAGGGTTGACGTTGGTTGGTACCGACGCTGTAAAACATACCCATCACTGCGTGGGCTAGACAACCAGGGTGCCGTTTTTATTTTTTTTCGGCGTTCACCGTGATGAATATCGAGTTAGATCATTGTTCGGGGTGGAGAATCGTATCATGTAGTGTGGATATGGTAAGGCACCCACGAGGCAGTTACGTGGTAATACCCATTGCTGTCTCTGAAGTGGCCACACCAGAACACAAAGTCGTTCATTGGCGCCGTCATCCAAAATCAAGAAAAAAAGCACAAGGTGCCGAAGTCCGTTTTACGAGCGGTTCTTGGAAGGATGCAGTTCACCCTTCATGCGACTCGCCCAACACCTTACGGCGCTTCGTGCTTGGTGCAAGCAATGTCTGCCTGATCGGTGAAAACCCGACGTGCTTCGTCCCGGCATAGTAGGGATGCGAGGTTGTATGGTCATTCGACTACGGCCATGCACAAATTGAGTACCCCCCCCCCCCTTCACAAGATGTTCTTAGTAGGATGCAGCCCACTCTTCATGAGACTCGCCGAACACCTCACGGCGCGTCGCGTTTGGTGTAAGCAATGCCTCCCTGGTGGGTGAAAACCCGACGTGCTACTTCCCGGCGTTGTAGGGATGCGAGGGTCTATGGTCCTACGGACCACGGCCGTGCATGCTATCATACGGTGATTACACTCCCCCCTCTCCATATGGCCACCATTATCACCTTGTTATTGCCTCCGCCCCCACCCATTCCACCACCTCGTCACTTTGTGTGTTTCAAATTTCCAACGGCGGCCAGCGCGAAGAGGCCACCGCGACCGTTTCGGAATGGACACCTGCGGCGGAACCTCGCTACCTCGATAACCGTTACGTAGCGCCACACGCACCGTCGTTGTCAACGACGGCGAGGAGGGGCGAGCAGCAGCAGCAGCAACAGCAGCAGGCGACGAGGGTTTCGGATTACAGTAGCCTTTACTCGCCTCCCACGAATCTCGCGGTGAGTAAGTTTGCGGGTTTCGCGTTGGAGTGGAAACGACAAGGCAAGAGAGAAACGTGGTACTACTACAACAGTTAGCTGTACTACTGTACTACTTCTACTGCTGCTACTGCTACTAACATTACTAGTACTACTAGTACAACTATACTACTACTGCTACTATTACTACTACTGTTACTGCTACTGCTACTGCTACTGCTACTGCTACTGCTACTGCTACTGCTACTGCTACTGCTACTGCTAATGCTACTACTACTACTACTACTACTACTACTCCTGCCACGACCACAGATAGCTTTGGACGTACGCTTTGTGCGTGATTCTGGGGCGGGGTACGTAGTGAATGTATGTGGTGCATCCGCAACGCTACCGTTCGTCACGTACAGCATGCGGGGGTTGAATCGTGCACATAGCCCCCCCCTAATTCTGCGTGGTCAACGTCAACCCGGCGTGCTCCGTGCCGGCTTTTGTAGGGATGCGAGGGTCTATGATGTAAAGACTACGGCCATGCATGGTACTGAGTACACCCCCCGCACCCGAAAGCCCTCCTTGTTTGCGAACTACAAACATCGCTTTCGGGTCTGACCCCGCCCCGCTCACATCGCGCTGCCTTTGCCTATCTAACTCCGACGCCATTCCCGTTCCACCCGATAGGTATCATCCTCGAGGCAAAACCTGTACCCAGCTTTAGTCCCCACGGCGCCGTCAGCTGACGTTGCCAGGACAAACAGCAGGGGAGCGTGGGCTCAGTCGGCTACCGGCCAAGTTGTCGAGAGGGGGGCGGCAAACCAAGCAAGCGGAGGAAATTCTACCGCCGAGGTTGATCCGGCTGTGGCGTCGCGGAAGCAGGGCGGGTCGGTAGCCGCGGCGGAGGCACGGGAGCGGGGGGGGGCGGCGGCGGGGGCGGCCGCGGCGGCGGTGGCGGCTAAAGTTGGCAACGCGCCGGTGCAGGTTGTGGAGGAGCTCCTGTCGGAGAATGAGCGGCTCCGCCTAATTATTCAGGACATGTCGGAGGAGGTGGGTGCCTTTCGAGGAGGGCGAAGGGAGGAGGTTGTTTGCTTGTTTGACGTCCCCGGTCGGTGTCGTTCTCGTGGTGGTCGGCAGCTTCTTCAAATTTACTACCCTGGTAATTATTTTTCCTTCAAGCCCTCGAAGTCGGGGATTTTGGGGTCGTTGAAAGACTCCAAATTGTGCCTCTTGACACCTTATAAGTTTGAACCCAATATTTGAACCTCATTTGCGCTGTTGGTGGCCCCGATTGACTGCGTCCCTGTGTAGTTGACCCCAGCGGGTCTTGGGCCGGAAGGAGGAAATGCAGAAGGAGTGCGCTATTGGAAGGAAGGGCTGCTGTTTTCGGAGTGATGTCGATATTGCCTACGAGCTTGTGCCGACGAACGTCTGGTGCTGAACGCCGATCGTTTTTTCCCGCTGGTGGTTAAAGGAATCTAATTCGCCGGTTTGTGAATGGCAGGTCCCTGAACCAACATGCCTACTCGTATATAGAATCCCCTTCGTAACGCTTCAGTGCTTGCCGAAGAGCGCTCCACCTTCCCCCCACTGAAGTAATCCCTCGAGCAGTTGTTTCCGGTTCTACGACCAAACCTCTCCCTCCCTCCCTCCCTCCCTCCAGCTGGACAGAGTGACGTTCCAGCTGAACGAGGGCGCCGAGGCTGTGGTACGCGAAGAATCAGGGGCCACCGGCGAGGCAACGCAAACGCTGGCACAAGCTTTAGCGAGGGATCCGGCGTCGCGCACGACGGCATCTGCTGCCTCTGCGAGCGCGTCGTCTGCGCTCACCCGATATCCTGGTGCTGAAGCGGAAGCGAGGAGGTAAACATTGGAGTACGGAGGTGGTAGTTCCAATTCTGGTGTGTGCATACGACGCAGTTGCCGGGGCGGAGCTGGGCACGTCTGGAGGGTGCGGGGCGGGGGGGGGCGGGGGGGGGGGCGGGTGTAATGTGGTTCAGTCGGTTTTGTCACTCAGAGTATAAGTAGAAACAACATCATAATGGGGGACAGGGGCTGGGGGAGAGAGGCGCTGGCGTTGCAGGTGTATTGTGATGGAAGCGTTAAATATTTTTCTTAAGTTAGCACTAACAAAGGCGCCGTTTTTTTTATTTTGTGATTGTTGGCCGTTTCAGGAGACAACGGGAGGCCGGCGGACAGCAATCGGATCAGCAACAAGAGGAGCAGGAGCAGGGGACCGACCAGGAGCAGGTGCTACGGAGAGGCATCTTCGTGCACTTCAAGTGCGACAACTGCCCCCAGTGGCTCAAGGTTCCAGGACACGCGCAGCTCGTATACTGCCCGACTTGCGGGTGAGTTAGTTGGCGGGTATCGAAAGAGGACCGGGGCGGGGGTGTCCAGCACCGGGGACGAAAATGCCCGCGATTTAAAACGTAGGCGTCTTTTGCTGTCCGGCGTAATATTCACGCCGCAGAGTAGATATTTGGCGAGCACCAACAGGGATAAACTATCGCCTCGAGTCAAAACGCAATCTTGCTTGTTTTCGGCCAGCTTTGAATTTTGTCTTCGCTTTTTCATTCCCCCTTTCACTTCGTCATGACCCGCCGCCCCTTCTTCCCGCCCCTTGCCGTGCCCGAACGCTACCATGTCGTCGACGCAGCCACACCTCACAGATGACGTCGGGTTCTACGATACACTTCCCTCGAAACAATCAGATTCCCCAGGCGGCCGGCTCCGAAAATGCGGCGGCGTCCTCCGCGGCGGCGGCGGATGCTGGAGAGGGTGTAGGTTGGCTGGGCTACATCAAGAGCGTTCTAGCTTCCTGAGAAGCTTGTTTCAATTTTTGACGGCCAAACCGCGACAAGTGTTCATGTTTAGAAGGCTAAACCGTGCGCTCCGTGGCAGAGGGTGTTGTCGCAGATCGAGCGGGTTTCTGGCAGGCATCCTTGGCGTGCTGAGACGGTTTTGCGTGGGGATATAGGTTAAGATTTAGCCGTTACTCACCACTTGTGCGTCGTGTTCTTTAACGAGCGGTTCGACGACGGGTTTTTTGGTATGGCCCCTGTCGTTCTGTCTCTTGGGCGGGTGGGTGCGCACTCGGCGTATGCACGCGTCCTTTTGGTGTGGGAGTGTACAGTATTGTGTGAGATGCAGGTGTGTGCTGATGGATGCCTCCGCTGATTGCTCCCGCGACTCCTGAAGTTGCTTCGCTGGTTAATGCCGCCCATCGTTCTGCCATTAACTGATATGCGGTAGCTGTATGTTGGCATGCGTTGAAGTAAATAGGTAGGAGCTGTTTTTTATTTTTCGGGTTTGCTGCCTAGAAGAGACTGAGTGTTTTGTGTTCGTCTTGCTTGCGAGGACAGGACGGGGCTTTGTTCGTGTCTCTAATTGTTGTATCGTATTTGCCTGGTCTGCAATACGTCGATTTTGTTTCATGTCTCAAGCGAGGTAACCGACTTGACTCTAGATAGGGGATGCCATGGGCGGCGGGTACTCGATGCAATCTTGATTTGGTTGGAATACACTGGCAACACTTGACAGCAAAAAGAAGGATTACGCCTGGAGGTGTGTGCGCACCTTACGACGTCTCTATGATGGTGAAAGGTACCTTGAGCATTCAAAGCGTGTCCCCCTGCAAGACATGCGCCTTGGTTGCCTAGCATTTATTCTTCTCGCGCACTTGTCGCCTCGGGTGCAGCGTTACCCCAGGAGGTAAAAATATCAAACGCTTCGCAACATACCTCCAAGCACGCCTAGGCAGGGAATTCCAAGCGTTTCCTGGGGGTTTTGTATATTGAATTGTTCCGTGTAGGACGGGTTTGATGTTGTATTTGACGGAGGCGAGGAGGGCGCGCTGTATAAAGGGGGGGAGGTGCCCGCATTTACGGCGTTGTTCCCTGGTGCTAGTTTTGTTTATTTCTTTGCTCATCCGAGATCTGTTATCTTCGCCTTTTTTTTTTTCCTTCTCCCTCCCTACTAACTCAGATCCGGACCCACTAAGCTGGCGCTTCTCCGCCCTCCCCACTACAGCAGCACGCGTCTTCGTTTTTGTCGTGATAATAATTGAGCTCTTTATTTCCTCGTTACCTCGCGTCGAATTGTGCTTACTCCCGCTACGTAGCTCTCGGCAAGTGGAGCCTCTGGAAGATACAAACCTCCATACCGAGATTTGAGCCCCTGATTCCAGCCTAAGTAGTAGTAGTGCTCGAGGTTAACTACTCGACCACCGGCGCGACCGGTTGCCCTCGAATATCGAACGCCCTTATATATCGGGAGTCTTCACATGCCGGGACCCCCCGAAGCGCAACACGCAGCGCTGAGTGGCAGTACGAAGGCCAGATATCGAAAGCCCTTAAATATCGGCAGTCCTCACATGCCGGGACCCCCCGAAGCGCAACAAGCAGCGCTGAATGGCAGTGCGAAGGTCACCCGGCATGTGAGGACGCGTCGGTTGCCCTCGAATATCAAAAGCCCTTAAATATCGGGAGTCCTCACATGCCGGGACCCCCCGAAGCGCAACAAGCAGCGCTGAGTGGCAGTACGAAGGAATTCAGGAGTTAATGTACAATAATAAACGTGGGAACGGACACTCGTTGCTGTGTTTGGACCTAGAATGGTCAACTTGCGGACGGGTTCACGGGTTCAGGGCAGGGGGGGAATAGCACCTCTGCTGAAAGCTTCTACTACTACTGCCTACATGCAGCACTACTACAGTAGTAGGCTGTCTGGAGAGCTGCCTGTAGCCTCCGCTACTATTGCCAGCAACGACTACCGCTACACAGCTGTCTGACAAAATAGATCGCGAGATATGCATCACTAACTAATAATACGTATAACGCGTGAACGCTCCCGTGCAAGCGGGACAATTTGCCCTACTCTCAAAACAGTACTGTTACAATTCCGTGACAATTTCAAGAGCTACTATGAGGCGTTTTCGTGACAGTAGGGGCCGCGATATTTGCGTCCCCTACCTAAGTTGGGTGTGGCTGCCCCACCCGGACACTTCAACCAACCAACCGACCAATCAACCAATCAATCAATTCCTTGGGTTCACGTTCATAAACCCTTCGGATAAGCGATCAAGTTACCATTCACACACTACTTTCTTGCGAGGCTTCACATCTCGAGCACCTGCACAGCGGACTTGCTCTCTTCCTCCGAGGAGCGCACAAGCGCCTTCTGAACTCGGTCGTATCGGCCCTTCGGAGGTCAGTCATTATGAATACCTGAGGCGTGCTACAGATATAGCCCGTATGTGGACCTTGCGATGCTAGTAGGCTAGATATCCTCGTCTGCTTCGCCGTGAATGTCCTCGCCTGTTTCACCCTGACTCCAGACTTCACTGCCTAGGACACGATTCGTGACGTGGTGTCCAATCCGAGAATCAAACTCGGGTTTCCACAGCCACAATGTATGTGGTGTACTGACCCCTATACTAATTAGACTATTTTTTTTTTCTTTTTTTTACTCAGTTCTTTCTTTGGAGGCTCAACTATTGCTACAATCTTTCTGCGATTGTCATGGCTGTGTTTCGGAGTTACCAATGGGATTTCATCGGGTTTTTTGCTCGTTGTATGAGTTTCTCTTGGGCATCTGCGTTGATTCTATTTCACAGCTCATGGGGGGTATACCCTGGTTCTAGGATCGACACTGCTTCGTGAAGAGTCGGATAGGCTGTTGGTACATTCTCTTGAGAAGTGACGGGTCGTGTTCACTATTTGGGTATGAGGTGACTTTAAATGGATTATTAAGTGGTTGTTTGGTGAGGGCTACATACTTATCCTCGACCTTCAGCCGTTTATTTTGTTTGCGGTTTATTGTGTCAGATGTTTCCTTTTTGTGTTTTGATACCTGGCATCGGAGTTCCGCTTTTGCCAAAGGTTTAGGATTTCTTTGCCTGTCGTCGTGATTTCCTTCTTTTTGCGGTATGTTATTGATTGAGCTACCGACGTTGCATTTTGGTGGAGGATTATATCGTATGTGGGTAGACTCAAAAAGCAGTAGACGGGTCCGTCCCGTGGAGTTGCGTGCTGCTTTCATGCACGTCAATTTCGTTCACATACGGACTTTTAGCCATTGAATGGTGGTCACTGTCAGGCGATCAAATACACAATGAAAAGGCAGGGGGGAGGGTTTTTATTGAGGATTTCCCTCTTATGGCCCCTGTGTTTTCGGTTTGTTAGCCTATCCTCGAGGTCATTATTTCTGTCAAGAGCTTTGCGGCTCTGTACCCTTGACTATGCAGGCACAGGATTGCCATAGCATATTGCTCTTGTCATCGCATTATGCTAGGGGGGATGTTACGGTTCCGTGACAATTTCAAGAGCTACTATGAGGCGTTTTCGTGACAGTAGGGGCCGCGATATTTACGTCCCCTACCTAAGTTGGGTGTGGCTGCCCCACCCGGACACTTCAACCAATCAACCAACCAATCAACCAATCAATGAATTCCTTGGGTTCACGTTCATAAACCCTTCGGATAAGCAATCAAATTACCATTCACACACTACTTTCTTGCGAGGCTTCACATCTCGAGCACCTGCACAGGGGACTTACTCTCTTTCTCCGAGGAACGCACAAGCGCCTTCTGAACTCGGTCGTATCGGCCCTTCGGAGGTCAGTCATTATGAATACCTGAGGCGTGCTACAGATATAGCCCGTATGTGGACCTTGCGATGCTAGTAGGCTAGATATCCTCGTCTGCTTCGCCGTGAATGTCCTCGCTTGTTTCACCCTGACTCCAGACTTCACTGCCTAGGACACGATTCGTGACAGTACACTTACAACTCTCTGCTCTACCGCTCGCCACCCGGCCCCTAGCGACCGCACACCCGTGCCACGTCCGTCCCACACATCAGCCCTCGGTGTCCCCGGGGACACAACAACGGCCGACGAGTCCCAACTCCGCGAGCGGGGAGCATGAAAAGCCTCTCCGGGGACGGCTCGCGCTCTCCCCCGGAAGGTGGAGGATCGTAAGAAAGTGCAAATCCCACAGGTGTACCGCTGTGGTGCGTACTGCCATACAGCTGTGCTCCCGTTGTGGATTGGCCGGTACGTACTGCTCCAATGCTGTTGTACTGCTGTGGTGGTGGGTTGGTTCGTGGGTAGGTGGTGGGTGCTTGGTGGGTGACGGCTCGCTCACGATCCACGAGATGGCGGGGGGTCGTAAAACAACGAACCTCACCCGCGTTTCATACCTTACTACGAACGAGTCCTCAATACTCCGGAACCAACCAAATGCTCCTCGCGTACCGGTATATCGCCGTACATACTGCTGCACTACTGTACTGCTGTAGTGACTTGGTCGGTGGGTGGTGGGTGGGTGGTGGGGGTGCACGTGGGAGGGTAGAACGTTTGATATAGCTCGTGGGTGTGTTTTCGTGCCTGTGGGAGATGGTCCTGTTATTTTTGTTTTTTATCATACCACATTAATTTCAATACAAAACTCCTCACACTAATTTTACTGCTGTACTGCTGTTTGGTTCGTGGGCGGATGGCTTAGTCCGTGGGTGGTACAACGTGTGGAATCATTCGTGGGTGTGTCTTCGTGCCTGTTGGAGATGGCCCTGCATTTGGTTTTTAATACAAACAGCAGCAGTAGCTATTAATGTTTTTCTCCACCATACTAGCCGGCGCTGGCAGGCTTCAGGAATACCACTAATACTAGCTTTCTTTCCATCGTGGGTGTGTTTTCGTGCCTGTTGGAGATGGCCCTGTTATTTTGTTTTTAATACAAGAGCAGCAGCAGCGATTTGTGTTTCTCCGCTATACCGGCCGGCACTGGCGCACTTCAAGAGTGCTGTTACGGTTCCGTGACGGTTTTAAGAGTTACGATGACAGAGGAGTTTTCGGGACAGCAAGGGCCGCGTTATTTACGGCCCCTCCCTAAGTTGGGTGTAGCTGCCCCACCTTGACACAATTTCCTGGGTCCCCGTCCATAGACCCTGCGAATAAGTAATCACGTCACCATCTATACACTGCTTGGGATACTTCGTATCTTGAGCACCTACTCAAGGAGCTTTCTCTTCTCCCCTGAGAGACGTACAAGCGCCCTCTGGACTCGATCGGATCGGCCATTCTGAGGTTGGTCATTATGAACATCTGAGGCATGCTACAGACATAGCCCAGGCGTGTGGATCCTGCAATGCTAGTAGGATAGATATGCTTGTTTGCGTCGCCCTGACTCTAAACCTCGCGGCACTAGGCCAAGATTCGTCAACATGGTGTCCAAGCCGAGATATGGACAGCCAGCCATCCCCGAATCCATGGTACCCGATGTACTTGCTTTGGTGCACATTCTACACGGGCATGCGGGAGTAGGGGCCACTTTGGTCTTGGTAAGGGGTCACTTTAACTGGCCTGCAGTTACTCGCAATATTAGAAATACGTGTTATCGTGCGGGTGCCGGAGGCGCAAGAGAGCGACCAGCAGACGTCTCGCAATGTTGCCCGGGCGCCCGCTAGAACCGTGGGCTGAACTAGAGATGGATATTTTACTAATAGACACACCTTTTTCCGGCAACACGTATGTCCCACTGGCAGTAGATCGAGCCTCCAAGTCCCCATTCGGATTCCCTCTAGAAATCGAGCAGGCAACAAGCGTGGCACGGGTCCTTACCAAGTTGTGTCTGACTTTCGAGGTACCTTGGGTGATCCGTTGTGATGGTGGAAAAGAGTTTGGAGCGGAAGTAGTGACACACTTATACCGTTGGCTACACGCAGACATAGTGTTTGGCCCCGCCTATCACCCACGTGGTCAAGGAGCTGTCGAGATGTGGGGGGGTTGGTTGCAAGAGCTGTTGGCAGAGTTATGTCGCTCGTGGCCCGATAGGTGGGACGAAGACGTGTCACCAGCAATTTGGATCAAACGCACTTTGCCAGACGTCTCCCTCCCCTCGAACATGATCCTTTTCGAGCTGATGTTTGGCCGTAAACCCCGCACCTCGTGAGATGCCTTGGTACCCTTGTCAGCAGAGACAGAACAGAGCGGTGGCTCAGACAACTTCTTGGAGCGACGCAAGCAGAACCTGCGAGAAGTCCGTCTCGCGCTCGAGAAGCAGCACAGTCGAGGGTAACCGCGAGGGCCCGCGCCAACGCCTCCATTTCAAGGCCCTCCTCAGCCGGAGTCACCCTCGAGAAAGGAAGCCTCGTGTTGGTGCGAGTCCGAGAGCAGCAGACATCGTGACAACAGAGGGCGAAAATTTCAACACAACCACTATACGGACCCTTGGAGGGTCACGGAAGCATTACAGACAGGCCTTAGCGTACAAGTAACGATGCGAGGTAGAAAGCATCGCATCTGAAATGTGTCCACAGCAAACGTGAAGCGATACTACCTCCAACCCCTTACTCTGAGACACCCACTAGCTGACGAGTTTGCGCAGTATGCTTGGGGTCCCGGTCCCAAGTTGTCGTTGGATGCGGTAATTTCTTCGTGTTTTGACGCTCTCGTTAGTTGCCGCTAAACAGCTCACCTTCCGGTACCGCTAGATGAGATCGAATGATGGAGTAGAGTCAGGCTCGTTGTCTGAGAATGAGATGCTAAAGAGCTTCACCCCCTTGCAACTGGATGGATTTATTGCACTCTGGTGTTATGGTATTCCTCTGGGAGCCTAACAAGGCGTAAGATATGGGATACGGCTGGTTATAAAAGGATTTCATTTGCCTTTGACGGCGTGTGCGTATAGGAAAAAGAGGATGATGTTTTGCCTGGCGGAATTGCACGCTACTCAGTCCATCCGTGGCGTGTGTGGAACTAACACAAGAGCTTATCTAGATAGTGCAGGTGAGTGACCAACGCGGAACCTGCCTCGTAGAGAAGCCTGCAAAGGGTGGCCTGTGTCTGTAACAGCCCCTTAATCTTACTTTACATGGCGTCGTTGGCAGGTCTCAAACCTGCCTCGTTTGAGGTTTTCTGCTGCAGCATTTTCCCTGAGGCTTTATAGCCTCGAAGGATAGAGGTGTGGGAGTTGGTTGTGAAGAGCCGCATCTTCGAGTCATGTTCTAAACCGTGGAATCGGTGCTTCCCCGAATCTTCCATATTTCTGCATATACGGCTCATCAGGGTGGGCTAGTGTTATACTATTCCTATGGGAGCCTAACAAGGCGTAAGATATGGGATATGGCTGGATATGAAAGGGTTTCATATGCCTTTGAAGGCATGTGCGAATAGGAAAAAAGGGATGGTGCTTTTGCCTCGCGGCGTTGCACGCTGCTCAGTTCGTCCGTGGCGTGTGTGGACCTAATACAAGAGGTTATCTAGTACTGCAGGTGAGTGACCGACGTAGAACCTGCCTAGTAGAGAAACCTGCAAAGGGTGGCCTGTGTTTGTAACAGCCCCTTAATCTTATTATACTGGCACTTGTACAACCCCCCTGGGCCTGCGAGCAACTCAGTCCCCGTCTCAGTCAAGCCTCGTATCCCCCGCTCTCGTCGCCAAGCCTTGACTCTGTTTCCCATAGGTTTCACCATATATGGAAAGACTTTGGCGGTGGTCTCAGACTGCAGGGTCAGGTGTACGACTACAGACACCGCTACTGGTGAGTGCGATACAGCGACCAGAACTGGGAAGAACTGACCCGCCTCGAGTTGGAGCAGTTGCAGAGATGAAGCGCAACTACCTACCCGACGAGACGAAGATTTGCCTTTTCCGTTGTTTTATGATTACACCTTGACGAGCGGGGGAGGCAGTGTTTGGGGGGGTGCAGTTTTGCTGTGGGCCATGACTGGAACCACCAGTCCCCCAATCGGTCGGGCGTGGGACAGTAGGGGGCAGAAAAATGTGTGGTGTTTTACTGTAACGCAACAGCGTTGTGGACGTTGTTGTACTTGCGTTGTGTGTGAGTCTTGAAGACGAATCCTTTTATTTTTGTTAGCCGTGTCGGCTGCTTCGTTCAGTACCTGGACTGGTATTGTTTTTGGTTTCAGTAGTCGTGTTGACTATTCTTTTTTGTGGTTTGTGGTTTGGTTATTGTTGGCTGTTTCGTTTTGTTTTGTTTTTGCCTTTTTCTCTTAAGCTCTTACTTTGGAGGCGATCTTTTCTGCGACGACTGCAATGGTTTTGTTTTGGGAATACGAATGGGATTTCATTGGGGTTTTTCTGGTTGGAATGGGTTTCCTCTGAGCATCTGCGTTTACTCTATTTCATTAGCGCATTGGGGGTGTGCCTTATTTCTAGGTCCGGCACTGTGTTTGTAAGAGTTAGAGAGGCTATTGGTATAAAGTCTCTTGAGAAGTGACGGATGTGTATTTACTACTTGATTATGACTTGAATTTGACGGGCCTTGAGAGTGGTTGCTTACGGAGAGCTGCATACGTGCCGCTGTAGCCTCGACCTTCGGCCACTTATTTTATTTGAAGATTATTGTGTTAAATGCTTCTTTCTTGTGCTTTTATACCTGGCATCGGAGTTCCGCTGGTGCCAAACGTTTAGGATTTATTTATCAATCGTGCTTTGGCGGTATTTTATTGAGCTACCGAAGTTGAATCTTGGTAAATGATCATATTGTATGTCCACGGGCAGACTCAAAAAGGAGTAGATGGGTCAGTTTCGTGGAATTGCGTGCTGCTGTCACCTTGCAAGTTAATTTCGCTCACATGCAGACTTTTTGCCATTGAATGTTGGTCAGGTGATCATACACGCAGTGAAAAGGCAGGGGGGGGGGGCTTGTATGGAGGATTTCCCTCCTATGGCCCCTGTGCTTTCGGTTTGTTAACCTATCCTCGAGGTCACTGTTTATGTAAGGGGCTTTGCAGCTCTTTGCCCTTGGTTACACAGTCACAGGATTGCTGTAGCATATTGCCCTTGTCACTCGCATTATGCTAGGGGGGATGCTACGGTTCCGTGACAGTTTCAAGAGTTACGATGACAGAGGCGTTTTCGGGACAGCAAGGGCCGCTTTAATTACGGCCCCTCCTTAAGTCGGGTGTGGCTGCCCCACTTGGACACAATTTCCTGGGTCCCCGTCCATAGACCCTGCGAATAAGCAATCACGTTACCATCTATACCCTGCCTTGTTGGGAGACTGCATATCTTGAGCACCTACTCACGGAGCTTTTGCTTCTTCTCCTCTGAGAGACGTACAAGCGCCCTCTGGACTCGGTCGGATCGACCATTCTGAGGTTAGTCATTATGAACATCTGAAGCATGCTGCAGACATAGCCCAGGCGTGTGGATTCTGCAATGCTAGTAGGATAGATAGGCTTGTTTGCCTCGCCCTGACTCTAAACCTCGCGGCACTAGACCACGATTCGATTCGTTAACAGTACCACTAGCTTTCCATCACGGAAGCAGATATGGTCTGACTTTCGGTGTGGGTTTGCCTTTTTCGCGTATTTAGTGCAAGGGACTTTGTCTGACTGCTCTAACTGACGTCGGGCTTATTTCCTGCAGTTGTGGTAGAACAAACGGAATTCGTTGTTGGTTAGACCTATATAGCACTACCCACTGGTTTATCTTTTGTTGGTTTCAAGTGACTACGTGGGCCAGTGGCTAGTGCTATATAACCAACAAAATACATACATGTCGTGGGTTCGCATCCCACCGACTTCATAATTCCGCTTTTTTCCGGGAGAAGAAAAAGGGAAATAAATGACGTCTTTGCGAGCGTGCGCGCTGGAGACGTGAATGGTTATGATAGTTTGCTCCTGAGTACTACGGTAGTGCGTGGCGAGGGGAGAGAGCCCCGGAGATCCCTGCTACGAAGTCGGTGAGAGTCAATTGGCGGACTCGCAAACATATCTTTTTTTGTTGGTTATATAAAACTGCCCAATGACCCACGTAGTCACGTGACTACGTGGGCCAGTGGGTAGTGCTATATAACCAACATTCGTCTCCCACCCTTCAGCGCTCTCGGCGCGTGTCATGCCATCCGAATCCTTTTCCGGATCCAGCTAAGGTCTGGCTACCATAATACCGTTCGTTGCCAATTGACATTTCCTTAGTCTAGTCTAGTCTACATATATTACGTTTCATCCAACGTTCTTTTTTTTTCAAAACAGCCGCGGCTTTCTTTCCATATTCTTCCCGTTTATTTCTCGCCCATTCGCAACCCGCAGTTCTCCCAACTATACACAACCTCCTTATTTGCGTTTTGTTTCGTCTTCCCATTTCCTCTATGCAGTGCACCACACCTACCTTCACATCTAGACTAGACTTAATGCCGGTCTGTGCGCAAAACCACTCCCGACAATACCCACAATTTTCAACGCCATATGTTTCAAATACATGTAGCAACTCAACCTCTTGGTACGCTCCATTACCTTCCCCTTCTCTTAGTCACGTCCTTTTTGCGCAACTATTATGGAGGGCGGGCTATCGGCGGCCCCGCACGATCCTTGGTATGTATGTGTGATATTTGACAACGGCTGCCCGAATGTCTTCTACCTGGTATCAGCAGTGCTATCGTATATCTAAGATATAACCACATGCGTTACTTTTTTTAATACACGACTGATTGGTAGGTGCGCCCTTTAGCTTCTGCTCACCGCATCGCGCGTCGCAATCCATCTGTGGATACTCTCGTAACCTTACGAGCTCAGCTCCCAGCAGTAGCAGCAACAGCAGTCAACTAGAGTGACACCATATCACGGCTGCTGGCCGCCTCCCCTACGTCTACGCAGAGAGGCATTTGCCCACGAGTAAATCATGACAGCAGTAGCAGTGATATTCATAGCAGGTGCCTTCGACAGTACACTGGTGGTGGAGACGACAGGCCAAAACATCTATCAGGCGTACAGAAGCAGCAGTACTCTGAGTGCTTGCATCGCGTGCTGCTCGTGCTCTTAGCTCTGTGCTTCGTTCTTTGAGCTGTGAGCCATGCATCGGCCTAAAACGTGCCGTTTCAGGATGCCAGCCAGAATGAAGGCACATGATTGAGTTGTCGTGTGAAGAGACTGACAAGCATACGAAGAAACCCCGGGGGGCAACTGATATACCCCCCTGTATTTTAGGCTCAGCGTTGTTCGTTGTCCTTCTTCATACTGTTCCATGAGCGACGTTCTACGCTGTGCCCCTGTCGAGCCGGAGACTTCCAAGGACTCATGTCGCCTATTTCGTCATACTCCGTTGTCGTGGCAACTGTTCTTCTTTTGACATGGAGTGCCACAGGCTTCGTACCTTGCGTCGACGGCGGCCAACATAGGAGTAAGCAAACACATGATAAATTTTGTATTGAGTTTATTATCGTCCGTGCGGTGTACTCACTGGTATCACATTCGTACTGCATGTGGTCTATCGTCTGTACCTGGGTTTTACCGCGACGTGATACGTGGCATGGCCTACGAGTGAACGTGCTTTTGTTGAGGCTGCCTGTCGTTGCTGCTAGTTGGTGCTTGTCTGTTGTAGTCTATCGGCGAACAGTACAAGTATTTGACGGTGTTACGGTTGCACTCGCTGTACTGGTACGTAGCATTGTGGACGTAAATATAAATACCGTGTATATTTCATATTAATGAAATAACGGTAACTATGTTCAAGTTCATAGTGGTATACCGCTGTACGTCGTACCTCGTATTACGTAGAAAAGCCGGTGCTTGCACCAGATACGCACGACGACTACTGCTTTTTGTGCCAGGTACCAACCAGGTGCATTACAGCAGTTAGTACGGCAGTAGCACGCGGTACGATGTTGCTTGTTGTGCTTGAAGGTCGTATGGTACCTTCGGGAACAAGGTGTGGTTGAGCTTGTCGCTTGTCACCAAATAGAACGGTCAAGGGCAACCGTTCCCTCCAACGTTCAGCGTTTAGTCCTGGTCTTTCGGGCACGAAACAACAATGAAACACCTCACGCCTCACAAAGGCGTTCGTGGAACGTCTCTCGCGACATGCGTGGAACACCTCACGGAGGCGACGCGCCCGTTCGTACGGCAGCGGCCTGCACCCAAGCTGCCTGCACCCTAGCTGTGCAGGCCGTTGGCAGTGCGATGGTCTTGTTTGTCGAGGCTGGGCTTTTGGGCCTCCGTTCTTTTTTTACAAAACGCCACCAGAGCAGCGTGACTGCCCCTGCCGACCTCGAGCCCCCCAAAGGGTTGGCGTTAGGGTTAGGGTTGGGGTTAGGGTTAGCATTAGGGTTCGGGTTACCTAAGAGATCGGGTTGGTTTGGGCCAGTGTGCGAAAATTGACCTGTCGCGACCTACACAGCTATGCGCAAGCCGCTCCTGCACATATAGGGCGGGCGCACGGAAGCAGTGTTGGCAGACCTCAGCCGGGCATCGTTTAAGCACCACTACTGTAGCATGCCATGCATGGTGTATCACACCCTGTGTTCGTGACAAAGCCACAAGGCATATGCCCGTTTGATCGGCCACTTGCATGGGTGAACATCGAAAAAGGGACACAGGTATAAAAAGCCAAACCGTCCGTGCGTCTCGTGAACGCAGGGTCTCCGGCAGCCATCGGAAAGCAACCGAAGGCAGCCTCCAACGCCGGCGTTCGTCCGCAGGACACCCAGCGGCATGGCTCCGGCCTTGAGGGTCGCAGTCGCGACCGCCGACGAAGGTGCGATGTTGATGTTATCCGTGTTGTGTCCAGACGTCGGGTGCGTTTTATCCATACCCAGGTAGTTGACGCCGTACACTGCTCGATGCCAATCGACGAGCTTTGAGAATGCCTAACAATCTGCGCGATAACAAATAAAGGCACGTAGAGGGGGGAAGAAGGAACGACACCGATGACCACGGCTTGTCCAGAAGATAAACAAGTAAAAGTGACGATGGAATAAAAATGACGCCACGGGAGTTGCTGAGTGGTCTGCGAAGTCGTCATTGGTTAGTAACGCGATCATACTTACCACCGTACAGGAGGCGTAGGAGCGTGGAGCTCTGTGTACGGGTATTGCTCGCGCGTTGTGCGCGAAAAGGAGAACTCGCGAGTCGCATGCTTTGCTCACGTCTTCCGCGTGGTAGTTGACTGGCTCAACGCGGCTCGACCAACATTGGACGGATCACATCACCCAACGTTCGCTTTGGGAGCTAATTGCTCTGTCCTGCAGTACAGTAGCCGTCCCCCTGTTGTGCCGGTTTAGTAGTGCCTGTTGCCCGCTATAGCTTGAGATCGCTTGGAAAATATGGCAACAACCAGTCAGTGGTGGCAACAGTGCGGCGTACAGCCGGTTGCTGCTATTGCGTCGGTAGTGTCGGCTGGCACCTACCCGCACTATAGAGGGACCATTGCCGTGGCGCTATTGAGATTTATGGTCTAAAGCCGTGAATGGGCCACTCAGCGCAGGGCCGGCATCGCTGAAGCACGCGAGCTAGGTGGCCACGCCCGGTAACACATGTAAAGCATAAAGAGGAGATAGTGTTTTTCCAGAGTTCGAGTGTAACGAATGTAACACAGGTTGAGCCCTGACGGCCCTGACGACCACAGCTTCGCGTTGATTTTCAGGGCAGGCGCGCGTGGCGCAGAAAATCCACTCCTCGTGCGCTTCGCGCTTGGTACACGCGATTTCTGCCTCGGTCGATGAAAGCCCGACGTGCTCCGTCCCGACATTGTAGAGATGCGAGGGTCTGTGGTCTTGTAGAGTACGGCTATGCACGAAATGAGTACACCTTCCCCTTGCCCCTGCTCACGTACCCGATTGTTTCACCCGCTCGAAAATCCCGTCACCACAGTAGTGAGTATTCGGGTGCCAGAACGTCGACGCAAGCAATAATCCTTTAGAACGCCTGCGAATATGTACGTACTCCTCCACATCTTGTATCCGTCATTGCTGGGGGAAATCCAAACAATCAAACCCACCCCCTCCCCTTCCCCCCGCCCTGGTGCCCAATCGTCCCCTATTTTTTGGTTCCGTGACCACAGTGAACGCTCGGGCGCAAGAACGTCGATGCAAGCGAAAAGCTTTGCGGAGGAGGATAGCTACGCGACGTTGACTGGCATGGAGATGAAAGAAAGGTCTGTCTTCGTGAGGGGTCGGTCGCAAAAATATGTTATATTTTTTGGCGCTGCTGCCTTCTCTTTGCCTGTTTTTTTTCTTGTAATGCTCCCGGTTTGAAATAGATGTGGCTACTGTCGTGTCTCATGCGGTCAGCGTTTGATGTTGTGCGCATGCCTTTTTGGTGCGTGCTCGAGAAGGGAGTAGGGCAATCGCCATCCGGAAAAGAATGTTATGCAACGCACGTCGCTCAAGCCCAAGGCCAAGATACTTGAACGGCGGAGTGGCACGTAATCGAGGAAACAGTTCGATAACCGACCGAACCCGAGCCAACCGCCTTGCCCACTCACCAATCGTAAACACGCAATCACAGTTCCAGCCTAGGTCTGCAGCTTACCACGAAGGCGATCGACGCGCTCTTCGCCTTCGAACCGTTCTTTGAGTTCGCGACCGTGAAAGCGCGCGAGAAGATCGTTCTACGTGCCGACTCGCTCGGCGTGGGGTGGGGGGACCGCGTGGATGCCATGAGGCGCAGCATGGATCAGTTGCAGGCCGAGTATGACGGTCTGCTGGATGCAAAGGTGCGCTGCGGTGGAACTCCGTACATGCTGTATGTCTTGCGGGTCTGGAAGCTGCTACAATAGTAGCCGCCGTGGAAGATGTTCGGTGCCTTGATTCCTACTTGTGTTGGACGCGTTTTCGTTCGGTAGGATATGCGGCCGTTTTGTACGGTAGAGTACGGCCTCGCATTAAGCGTTGGACTGACACGCCTTGTGCGTTACACGTCACTTATCGTATTTCTTGTAGTTTAATGTTTCAACTCCGTATGTGCGAGTGCAACCCCCCCCCCGCCCCCTCCCCTACCTTTCCGTTCAGTGAAATGGGATAATGTGTTGTCGGGGAATCACACACGTTTTGCTGGCGTGTCGATTAGGTACTATCCTGGGACGGCATCGACGTTGCATTATCGCAGAGCGAACCCGTTCTTTATTTCCCCCGCTACACCGTCGAATACACGAGTGAAGCGGCTCTACTAGTGGCCGTTCGGGCAAGCGTTTGTTCTTTCGCGCACACATATTTGTATACACGCACACGCATTGACACACATATACACACTATACTCACACACGCATGAACGCTCGCACACACGCTTGCACACACATGTGCACATGCACACACGCACATACACACACTTACACCCCGTACCCACACACCGACCCCTACATGCCTCCTCAAGGTGTGGGACTACACCCCCGAGTACTACCGGGCGCCGTTTCACTGCTACCCGGAAGGAAACCTGTGCTGGCAGGCGGCGTTGGAGGTGGAACCTTCGGCGCTATCGGTGCACGCCAACATCTACACACCTAAAGGGGAGTTCGAGGCAGAGGGCGACGATAGACTTAGGAGCAACTTTCACCAAAGAATGAGGGAGATGCTAAGGGTAAGCGATGAATTCGAGGCGTTTTTTTGTTTATTTGGGGGGGTTATTGTCATGCTTGGCGGTGGTCTAAATACCGTAGATCCTCGCATCCATGCATGGCCGTAGTCTTAAAACTTTTTTGACCAGAGAATGCAGGAGATGCTTCGGGGGAGCGACAAAGCGGATGCCTTAGGCGTGTGTCCTCGTTGTCATTACTGTGGGGTACCCGATTTAAGAGACCCTCGCAATCGGCCCGCGTTTACCGCTCTTGCCTCCATGTCATTTTTGTCTCAGGGCGAATTTCGTTTAAGTTGGGATAGGTGTCACAACGCGTGACAATCTGATTCGACCGCTCTTAAGTCCGTCTTCTCTTATTATGGACGCTCTCAAACCGGGTACCCTGTTGTGTCATGCATGGCCGTAGTCTTAACACCAAGACCTTCGCTTCCCTACAATGTCGGGAACAAGTACGTCGGGTTGTCAGCGACCAGGTAGGCAGGGGCCGCGGGGCGGAGGAGCGTTGTGTGTGCATGATTGCGCCTGCTATCGTCGTTGGGCGGGGGGGGCGTGACCGTTGGGTTGTGCTGATGTACCGGTCGGTCTTTGATTGCAAAACTGCGGGAAACAAGGCTAGAAATGGAACTGCTTGTTTACACCGATGGCTAGACTGTTGGAAGTGGCAACCAGGGTGCGTCTAAGTGTCGATGTTACATGGATCATTGTGATACCTGTGTGTCCGTAGAAAACGTAGTATCTGACACACAAGGCGTGCAAATTTTGTGACACACGCACACACGCCCACACACATCTGAAACCCACTGCTCACTGTAGGGACCGGAGCCGAAGGACATCCTCGACATTGGCTGCTCTACCGGGCTATCGACCCTCAAGCTAGCGCAAACCTTCCCCTTGGCGCGCCGCGTTATTGGGGTGGATCTCTCGCCGCACATGCTCGCCGTCGCGAGGCACAACCTCCGCACGAGGGAGGAGCAAACCTCGGCGCGGAAGACTGTAGAGTATTTACATGCCGCGGGGGAGGGAACGGGGCTGGCGGACAACTCGATGGACCTGGTGTCGCTGTCGCTGACGAGCCACGAGCTTCCAGCGGAGGCCACAAGGTAGGTGTGCTTGTAGGCCAGGCGGTAGGTGGGTGCGCTTTGGCGCACCTGCTTTTTTTCCCGCGCGCTAGCTTTTCGTTAAACGTGTAGGTGTTTGTTTTTTGTGTTGCCGTTCGCATGTTGGCAGGCGGCTTGATTGTGTTCTCTCGGGATTCCATACAGCACAAAATGCATTGGTGTCCCTTCACCGCGTCATCGCCCAGCGGCGGAGAAGACCTTTTCCACAGAGTAGAGCGTGCGAGTAGGCTATGGCCAGGAAGCGACCAAAGTGTCGTCAAAAGCAAACGAAAATGTCCCCTCAGTAGTTCTCCTTCTTCTAGTTGCTGTCGATTTTTTTTGTTTGATGTTCGGTCTTTGAGTTGCACCTGTTTTGCCGTTTTGTTAGCCCTGCTACTACTGCTGCTGCTGCCGCGGCGGCGGCGATGACGACCGCCGCCGCCGCTGACTTGCCAAAATGTGTTCGGCGCGAATGAAACTTTGGTCCTGCGTCGTGTGATACGAGAGAGCGGACTGCACAACTACCGGTCATGTTCGTTGGCGTTGTTCTCATGGCTCATTTGCGGTAGTTTTATTGCAACTCCTACTGCACGCTCTCTCTGGTGGACAGGGAAGTTTTCCGTGAAGCGTTTCGAGTGCTCCGTCCGGGCGGGGCCATCTCGTTCATGGTGGGTTTCTTCACACAGTAGTGGCGTTCTCCGTTCCATCCCGGCGACGCTCGTGTCCCCTGTCGCGTAAAGGCAGCGGCTTCCATCGGTTTTGTGGCGTGAAGGAAGCGGGCAGAAATGAGCACGTAGGTTGCCAGCTCGCGGATTCTTTGGTAAAGCTCAGGCTCGCAATTTTTGTCGCATAAAGTTAGGCTTGCACCCCTTCTCGTATTTTTTCCAAAGTATTTCGTACGTACCTGGTACCTGATTTTGCTTTTTGCTGGATGTGGAACATGAACATATTTCTGCATATTTCGCTGTTGTCCAGTTAATAGTGCAAAGTACCATGGTCTCCCCCAACCGTGCTCCTGATGCCCAAAGAGGCTTAGTTGTGCTACTGCCCAGCTCTTCCCCCCGTCCGAACCGTGCTAAATGTTTGCGTGGGGACAAATTTACTTGGCATTAGACGAGGAAAGTTTTGCAGTCAGTAGAAAAGTGGTTTAAGAACTGCCGGCAGAGTGGATGTAAGCCTGCATAAAATGCATCGGTAACGTTTTCGTCACCCGCCTGAATTCATTTACTACAGGACATGAACCCACTGGCACCTGCATTCCAGAAGCTGGCTGCCAACCCTTTCGCTTTTGCCGGCTTCAAGGTGGGGACGACATCCAATACATTGTCTGCATCCGATTGACTTGTTCTCTTTTTTTTAGTTTTTATTTTTGTGGCCACGCAGTTGCTCTGTACGTGTGCCGTGGGCATCGTTGCCGCTCCGATGCGAAATTTCTACGGTAGAGCTCGCTGGCTATGGTTGCGGACGTGTCGTTTTGTTTGTTTTCGTTTGCATGCTATGTTTTACTGTTTTCTTGATATGGCGCGGCTTGTTTAGTATCTTGAAAACGTGCGAAATTTTCGACTAACACCGCTATTCTGACATGATTTACAACGTATTGGTGACAGCTGGAGGAGTGGTAGGTGTCGTCCGAATTATGCCCAGGGTTATCGTAAAGCCCGCTCTAGGTTGCTCGGTTGAGCTGAAGTAACTTTGAGGAGGACCTCGCACGAGGAACACGATTACAACCCAGGTACAAAGTAGTTGGTGGCGTTGGTACTTTCAAGGCATACTACTGGGTTTGTACGCGAGATGTGTAATTATAAAAAAGGTTCCCTCCTGTATCGATGGGTTGCAGAAAGTCTGTGTCATAATCCCTTTCGTCCTGCCCGGAGGAAGGGGATACACATGACAAAAGCTTTTTAATGTATGGAAAAACGTAACGCGCGCCCAAACGTTAGGAGGTTTTATACTAGAAGTAGGAACGGTGCAGCGTATCGAAAGGGATGCGTGGTCAATGCTCACATGACTAAGGCAAGCAAAGCATGAGCACGCCCCCCCTCCCCTCCCGCCCCCACCCCCCTCCCTCCCCCCCCTCCCCTTCGTCTTCACGCCATTCCATGCGACCGCTCAGAGCACCGAGCCTTACCTGTTGCAGTACATAGCGCTAGATTTGGGCCAAGAACTGCTGGAGGCGGGCTTTGTGAGCCCCGAGGTTCGCTCTAACTCACCGAGGCACCGAACATGTGTAGCGTACGTCGACAAATAAGAGCGTAATATGGACTGTTGGAGATAGCTAGGGAAACGGCGACATCTGTGGGTCTTGCCGAACATCAGGGGGCTTTTTTTCTGTGCAGCCGTGATTAGGGATATACACCGGTGTATTGTCTGCCCCGACGTACTCCGTCCCGGCATGGTATGGATGCGAGGGCCTATGGTCTCATATGACTACGGCCATGCATGATATGAGTACCCCCCCCCCCCCCCCCCCCCCCCGCGCAGTACGTGTTACAGGCGCTACGAGTAGTCGCCGGTAGTGTTTCACGAAGGACGACATTGCGGTATGCAGAGGTGTTCTACTCATATCCGGGCTGTATTTGAGCCGTGTGTCCGGGCGGCGGCAAGAGCAAATGGCGTTTTTTTTTGGTGAGTGTGTGGCTTCGTCTCCGCCTCGATATGAACCGTCGCAGTTGAAGGCAATGAATGCTCAAACGGGGTCATGGGATGCAACTATGTCTAATGGCGGTACTTTGGGGGTGTGACGGACTGCCGTTTTAGAAAGCAAACGACTGCACGGACGCTTGTGAAGGCCTTAACTGCTAGGTTTTAGTGTGTAATGCGTCGGCCGTACGCCCGTCACCTGTGCTTGTTTTTTTTGCGACGGGCCGTCGTTTGACATCTGTCATGGATGGGTCGTACGGTGGATAGATAGCCTCAAGGATAATTTCCGGTGTTTGTTTGAGGATGATGGTGCGGAAAAATGTCGAAGTACACCGCGGATCCCATGTCTTGTTTGCAGTGGTAGTGGCAGCCAGTGTTTCTCTGAGCTCGACAATCGCCTCCTGGCAGAAAACCGAGAGACACGAAAATTTATCGCGGTCACTGATACCGGCTTTGTTACCGAGCTTTTCACGGGTCATGACACGACCCGCGGATCGGGTCATGAGGTTTTAAAAAATCTCACCGGTCGAGTCGGGTCGGGTCTGGAGGTGTTCGAAATTTGACGGATCTGGCCGGGTCGGGTCAGTAGGTCTTTCAAATATCACGGGTCGGGTCGGGTCACCTGACCCCCGACCCAATCCGACACGACCCTCGAGAAGTGACCCGTCCCGTGAAAACCCTTTCTTTTTTAGCGTAGTGTGGTCGTCAGGGGACATCCTGGTGTCATCCCTGGGTTTCCTGGTGGATATGGATCAGTGTTTCAATGAAATTATCCCGTGGATGGGTAAAACTAAATCCCAAAACTCACCACGCCTCCACGTATTTTGACACGTGGAAGTGTGTCGGTTTAACGCCGCGGCATTCAAAAGCCAGCGCTACGCTGGCGCGCCCTCCGGCTTCCGTGGCATCGCTGGCGCGCCCTCCGGCTTCCGTAGTATCGGCAGCGCAAGCTGGATCAGTGTACGATTTGTGAAGCGAATCTCTGGTGTCGCCAGGTAACCCGGGGATGGAACCAGGACATCTGTGGGCAGGGTTCTGCTGGCGTCATCGGGGCGACGAGACGGTCACGTAATATACAGAGGCAGAGGCAGCAGCAGCAGCAGCAGCAGCAACGCGGCCCAGACACGGCAGCGCGTGTGAAAGACGAGCCCTGCTCTGTGAAGTTGCGTCTCTTTTTTTTCCTGGGGCTGGAAGCTAGCGCTTGTGGGCAAAAACGACAGGAAGCACATGTCCGCGGTAGTGTTTCCTTTTACGTGGCTGCGACATGAATGCGGAGGCTGGTATTTCTTCTTGCAACCGATGCACAACGCTGTTGTCGCAGCGAGATTCGGCCAACGCGAGATGTTGGGCGCTGTCGGGAGTGGTCGGGGTGATTTTTTGTGTCGCCGGTTGTAGATAAGCACGTAAAACTCTGTTACTAGAACTCTGTTATGTAGAGCTAGCGCCGAAAGCCACTTTTTGATATCTGACGAGTTTATGGTGGTATTTCAGAGGAGTTACTGATAGTCTATACGTATGTGATGGAACACAATGGTTTACCGTGATTTGGACATGTTCAGCCACTCAAATATAGTTGTTATCTAATCGGCGGCAGAGCTACACAATACACTGATACAGTGTACCTGGTGGATACCTTGGTAGTACAGTTGTTCGGCGTGCATAACGAACACGATGCTATTGTAGTACTGTATGAACAAAACGCTTCTTAGGCTGAGTATGTATCCTCGGTTTTATCATCACTACGATCCGTTATTCTGCAGAAGAACAGGCGGGTTCACGTTGTGGTCGTGAAGGATCTTTGCATCCCCGCGGTTTTCCCAAGTTGAAATCATTGCGGATGTGATTGCGGATATTAGATGTTCCGGCGTGTTTAAGGGGCGTTCTTTCTGCAGTGGTGCCTTTGGACGCGGCGTAGAGTTGATTTGCATGTTTCATTTTGAACTCCGCATTCCAGAGTACCACTTCCAACTATCTCATCAGCTGGCCGGATGACCACCCATGGTCGGCTCGGCGTTCAGCAAAGCTGACCCTGGGCTGAGTGGTCGTCTCATGGATTAGACTACACAGGATTTTTCTTCTGCCGCATAAAAACTCGGCGGGTTCACCATGTTGTTGTGGTCGTCAGGGATCCAAGGACCCATCCGTGCTTTTCCCAGGTAGGTGGATGTTTTAGGTATCTTGATCTCTCAGTATGTATATAGCGGATACAATGCCGCTGCAGCATACCGAAAGCAGCAGCAGTCCCTTACTACGCTCTTTCGTATTCCGTGCAACGCCCACTCCAGCGCAGCACCACCGATCATCTCCATTCATCAGCGGTCTGTCTGGCTGGATCACCTGGGCTAGCTAGCTGGGTTTCCACCGGTTTGGCCGCAGCAGCAATTATCCCCGCGCGGATTACTATACATGCGTAGAAGAGCCGCAAGACGCAGCAAGAGATATTGGCGCCGAATGCTCCCGCCTTGAGTGAGCCACGCGGACATCCACCTACTAACAGCCCACAAGCGCCGTGGTGGCTTGGTTTTTACGTTTCGCTTGCTGACGTGGATGCACGTTCTTCGTTTTCGCTGTCGCTTGACAATCATAAATACCCTGGTAGTAGTCTAGAGGTATTGTGGGTAACCATGTCAGCCTCCTCTTGTCTTCTTTTGGTCCACGGGCAGGAGGAGGGGCGCAATCATTTCCATACGTTCGGAGGCCGCAAGACACCCGCCGAAACCCGTCCTCGACACACCGAAACAGATAACAATGTCGATGTGTACATTTCGTTCTTCGCACCGCGATATTTGCGCACAAGTACTACTGGGTAGCAGCTAATAGAATGTTTCGCTTCCAAATGACAACGTACCTGGTGGTGTAGATTTATTTAGCAGCCTCGACTATTAATAGATTTGTTTTGGCCCAGGCAGGGGGGGCACGCTTTTTTTTTTCGGGGGCAGCAGACACCCGCCGAAACCCTTGATATAATTGAAACATGCAACATCGCTGCGTTCTTGTTCTACGCGCCATGATGTATGCAAACAAAAACCACCGGGTAACGGCTAATAGGACGACGGTAAAGCCCGACATGCGCGAAAGAGGCTGGGTGCGCCATGATCACGAGCAAAAAAATAACGTACATCATAACTGCCCCTCCAGAACACGAGAAAATGCATCGGTTCTGATATAATAGCACATACGCCAAAATATGCACAGCCAAGAAAAGAGCCGCCCCCACCCAGGCCAAGATGCACCCCGCGTCAAGTTACCTCCAACACACCAACACCCCGCCGCTAGCATTGCATGAGGGGGGGAAGAGTGTGCAATCCTCGTATCATGCACGACCGTCATCAGTCCGTAGTATCATAGACCCTCACATCCTCTCCAGGGGGGGGGGGGGGGGGGTGCTCATGTGTTGCTGGCCTCAAGTCATTTGACCATTGACCACGCACCCCTTTCGAGACACCGCTGTTGCCGGGGGGGGGGGGGCTGTTAAGGGGGGGCGTACTTATTTGTTGCATTCCTTAGTCATTTGACCACCAACCACGCGTCCCTTTGAGACGGAGAACTGCTCCTACTCCTAACAAGGGACACCTCCAACTCGGCTGAGGGGCGGGGGGGGGGTGACGGCATGAACATCATACAAACGGGGGGGGGGGGGCGGGGGGGGGGGGGGGAGGCGCACTCATTTCCTGCATAGCCGTAGTCGCACGGCCGTAGACATACGACGGGGGGGGAGGAGGCACAAACCACCACTGCCCAATACATCGCCGTTGATGGGAAGCCCCAGCCATCCCACTGCGAACCTAATCCTCCTACTCTGTGAGACGTGCTTCGAGCCTAGCGGGTATGTCTCTTAAACGTCCCCTTTCAAGGAAATTACCCGTAGTAAACAGCTCAAAATATGACCAGCGGCAAATACTTGAATATGCACGAGCTATTTTGGCCGAAACCCGACATTTCTGGTGGCAAGGGACAGGTGTTCAAGGCGATGTCCGAAACAAAACAAAATATAAAAATAGAGACATCGGAAAGGAAAAAGAGCAACACAATCGCTTCCAATTCACATTCTGCGGCGCGCAAAAAAAAACAAAGGCACTGAAAATAAACAAGAGCGAGGCCACGTGCTGGCTTTCGCACCAAACGCGGGTACCACAAAAGCGCACACCATTAATAGTATAGAAGTCACCAAAAAAAGGGCATCCAATAGAGCTCCCTCCGTAGTGCCGGTGGAGTAGTGCCGGTTGCCTGCTATAGTGCCTGCGAAATCGCTTGGCAGAGACGGAAACGATCAGTAACGCCAGCATCCAGAGTAGTGCCGGTTTCCGCTATAGTGCCGGTGGTTCCGGCTGGCACATACCGGCACTGTATATGGGCCACTGTTACTGTAATGAAGAAGCGTCGTTGCTTTCTCCTTCCACAGTTTTTTGTTTTTGCCGTCGCAGGCACCCCTATGGCCGTAGCATGTGGACAAAAAACACTCGCCGTCCCGTTCACCGTGTCATTATTGTGGACAAAAACGCCCGCCGTCTGCTTTCTCTGGGTGTCCCTTTTACCCTTTGGAAGCGAGCTCAAAACAACAGCATGTCGGGATTGCACCCAAAAGAAGGGCCGTCCCCTGGTGCTCCGTACCATAAGAAGCGGCGCGTTAGAAACAAAAGCCTGTGGGCAGCGTACCCCGGACAGGGCGGCAGAGCAACCCCCCTGCGCCAACACCACTCGCGAAAAGCAACAACACCCAATAGACCACAAGAACGGCAGGGACACCCACACTTGACCCCAAACAGTCCACCTAAAACGTCCACACGGCTTTTTTGCCAGGGGACCGAAAACGTCGACACGTTTTTCTTTTCTTTTCCAAGAGAGCCCATGGTCGGGCCACGGCGAAACTACACCCTCCTCCCCCCTTCCCCTCCCCCCCCCCCCCTCCCCTGCTAGGTTACGGTTGTAGAAACCCCGTTGCAGGCACCCACCCAGTTGTACAATTGGGAGAAGGCTTCCTTAACGATGTTACACGCAGGATACGTGTTGTCCATCCCCCTTTCCGAAACGCTCACAAAAAACGAGTGCAAAACCCACACAAATCAAACCAACCCTCCCCCCCCCCCCCCTTCCCGCCCCCCTGCTCCCCCCCGCCAGACCCTCGAAACCCTTGCCGGCCCCATCGCATCGCCTCGATATTCTAATCCTCGGCAACTGATCGATACGACGGCCAATCGATCGCAAGCAGCATTCTCCCTCTCGACGGTGGGCCAAGCACGGTGTCGAGACCCCTTTAGATACTGCAACCACGATATGGGGGACAAATCCTATTCGGAATCAGTTTGGGATCATTTTTGCCGATAAAAGAAAAGGGATTTAACACCACCCGCAGTCCTTCAATAGCCTCCCTTTTTCGACTGACTGGGAGCAAGAGCGAGCAGGGCGAGAAAAAATAATAGGGGCTCCATATCCTACCCCCCCCCCCCTGGTGGCAAGAGGGTGAACCAGGGCGAGTCAAAAACAACGGGGGCAACATCCCCCCCCCCCCCCCCGTCGAGGCAAGAGGAGTAAGCCGGGCGAGACAAAAACAACAGGGGTTTTATCCTATGCCCCCCCCCCCCCCCCCCCTCCCCCTATCCCCCCCACCCCCCCCCCGACCCCAACGACAAAACACCAGAGGGGAGAAATAACATGTTTAGCAACACCCGCCGCCTGACCCCGCGCCTGCGACTTGTGTGGAGGCGGTAAGCCTCGTGCCACCACGAGGCGCCCCCGTGGGCTGGCTCTTCATGCGGGACTTGATTTGGCTCGCCATCATCATGAATGCCTTCTCGACGTTCGAAGCATTCTTGGCCGAGGTCTCCAGGAACTCGATCCCCAGGGTGTCCGCGAATGCCTATATATTGACAGAAAAACGAAAAACGAACAAACAAACAAACAAACAAAACACGGGGGGGGGGGGGGTTTAACGCAACTTATTTCTTCGAAACGTTCACGCATGGGGACAGATTACCGACATATCGCCTTGTGATCTCGAGTAGATCCTCCAGGGAAGATCTGTGTGATCTAGCTCGTGTTACAGGGTGGGAGCCGTACGACCTGCATAACCTATATAGCACATGTTTCCTGGGTTAGATATCTACTCTTTGTAATACAGATGTTGCAAAACTATCTTCTCATAACAGCAGACAAAGGATCTACCGGTGTACTAGATTTTCTAGATGATCTTTACACAGATCGTGATCTGCGCTAGGCGTGGAAATGTCAGATTTGTTCAAAACCGACGAATGAAACGCTCCTACGATATATAGCGGTACGGTCCCACCGACGGAAGGGCGCTTAGGATCGAATGAACACGAGGGAAAAAAGTGACGCGTCACTCTCTCTCTCTCTCGAGGCTGCCAAGCTTCTAGCGTGCATAGCTCTGTGCGTGTAGCAGAGCACACGATAGTCCATCCATTATTAAACACATAACTGTCATGTTTCGACAACACGATAAGGCCCGAAAAACATCAAAATATATTCGGGAATCGGTAAGATGGTATGCCCCAAAAATTATAACGACATCATGTAAGGGGTGTTTTCTTTAATTAGTTCGACAATCGTGAACGCCTTCTCGAAAAATAGAAGCATTCTTGGCCGAGGTCGCCGGAAACTCGACCCCGGAGGCTCTGCGAATGCCTGCAATATGGTGGCGAAATAAACGAGTCACTACATAATACTCCGGCCAAACCCCCTTACTACTGTAGATGCGATGCAAGATCCCTATTTCGTACTTTGTGACCACATGCTGGGCTCTCTCTAGGAAAGCGAGCCGGCACGGACTGTGGGTGCGCTGGATGCCGGAAACAAGAGGAAAACACAGTTTGACGTGGAAGAACATACACAACAATCGCACCAAAATGAAAACCCGGCACAAAATGCTTCGTTGGGGAGGAGAGAAGCACTTGACTGGGGCCCACCTAGGAAGCGGCCAGCGTCTAATTAAATAACGATACAGCAGTGGGAGCCTCCCAATGGTGCCGGTTAAATAGTGCCGCCGCTCTCTATAGTGCCAGTGGGGTTGCTCGGCACGGCTGAAACTCTCCCTAGTGACTCTTTACGTACATGTGACCCTGTTCCCAATAGTGCTGGTGCCCTGAACAGTGCCGATATATTGGGCTGGCACATATCGGCACTATTGCGAGCCCTTCACCAATTTACAGGTGTATCATATTACACTCGATTTACCTTGGCCTCCTCTGTGGTGACCGCGCGCTTTGCCTCGAGGTCGCTCTTGTTTCCCACCAGCAACTTGTTCACGTTTTCGCAAGCATACCTTTCGGTAAAACGGGCACCCAAACACCAACACAGAAAACAACGAGTTCAGTACCGGGGTAGCATAGCGGCGGCAAAAACATAACAAACACTTCAATCAGTATCGGAGTAAGCACGGTGGAGAGGGGTATGAGAGGGGCATTATGGGGTTTTGATAGGGTTTTGATAGCGTTCTTCCCAACAAGAAGAGTCCCGGAAAACGAGCGAGCTTGGCATTTGCGACCCAGTTGTCCACAACCTTTTCAGCTCTCTTCACACAAGAGCAAGCGACGATGCCGAGTTACTCTCCTCGGCTTGCCCAGAACGTCGATGAGGGTGAAATCTCTTATCAGTTGAGGTGGAGAGTACAAGTGATAATAATAACAATATGGGTCGCAGGTACACTCTCTGCCGTTACGTGGACATATCTTCTCGCAAAGATTTGTATGAACGGTAGCGGATCCAGAGGTGTTGGATATCGTATCTTGTTGTACTAAAAGTGGTCGTGGCGCCTCCGTAGATTCTGGTGACACAGAGGCGGGTAATCACGTTTCCCGCTGACAAGTAATCACTGTCGAGTCTCTGTTTTTGCCTACGAAGCACCTTGCGTTGCCTCGAGGCACTTCTATCGATACCGTCGCTTGGTTTGTCGTCGAACCTTGCTCCAACCTGGCGTGTCCTCCACGTACGCAAGACAAGATAAGTTGTTTCAAGTCGCGGGTCGAACCTGGGTTACCCGAAACCCTCAGCAACACTAACAGTAACAATAACAACAACAACAATAACAATAACAATAACAACAATAACAATAACAACAAAAACAATAACAACAACAACAACAACAACAACAACAACAACAACAACAACAATAACAACAACAACAAAAAAGCCTCACCTGTCGATCTCGTGGAGCCACTGCTTGACGTTGTTGAAGGACTCTTTATCGGTCACATCGTACACCACGATGATGCCGTGGGCTCCCCGGTAGTACGAGGAAGTGATAGTCCGGAACCGCTCCTGTCCCGCGGTGTCCCACTGCGGAAAACAAAAAAAAACGCCAAAATGGAAACCCCAAAAAACGTCAGCATGCCGCCAGGCAGTATAAACGCAGAATGGAAACCCCGGTAAACATAAGGATGAGGCCAGGGGACACTAATGATGACTACGTTCTCACAGCAGCCCAACAGGAATATCTCCTTCAAATCTGTGTCACATTTCTGGGATTATATACCAGATATAGTACAGCGCAGGCCCACTTCTGAGAAGCCACAATGGAAACCCCGAAAAACGTGAGGATGCGGCCAGGCCGTCGAAACGCCATATCGGAAACCCCGATATACGTCAGAGGGAGTCCACGCTATATACTAATGTGTACAGTGTTCACTACATACCAGGAGAGGCGAAGCGCGCTCTTAATTTTTATCTGGACGCGTATCCCACGATCGACGCAACCCCCCGCTTCCTCCCCCCCGAAACAAAACGCCCGCGCTCAGCTGGTGGCATCTATTACAGCCATCGGGCACCGGGGCCACAACCTTACTCCAACCAAAGGCTCGGCACATACGGGCAACGAGTGTACCCAACACGTCCGCGCCAAGCTATGCAACACCACGCCACGCCACGGCGCGGAGATTGTTGTACCCCCATGTAACACGTATTCAAGACATTAAGCTTTGGCTTGCGAGAGCAAAGGAAAAAACCTCCCCAACATCGCTGATCTACGCATCCATTTTTTCGCCCTTGCCGACACATACTGCCCCCCCCCCTCTCCTTTTCAACCCCTTCACCCGGTTATACGACTTACAGGATATACATGATAAACTAATGCATTTTCTTCTACAGCCATCAGATTTTGTCCCCGTCAAAAACCGGTTTTAAAGTTTCCGGCGCACAGATTGGTTAACATCACCCTGTTGACCTCTGGTACAAGCTAGTTCCAAGGGGAGTCTCCGACCTGTATCCTACAAGAGGACACACACCCAGCAATGCAAGCGATCGGAGTAACACACACCGCTCGCTCGCACAGATGAGTTCTGACGAAGACACACACACCGAGCAATACGTGCGATCGGATTAACACATACAGCTTGCAACGATGAGTGTCGACGAAATCTCGAATCTTCCATCTCACAGCTGGAGTGTATTTCTATTCATACAATATCGCGGTACATACAAGCGCACCATTTCCTTTCAGGAATTCTTCGCTCAACGAGCTCTATACCGAAAAAAATTCGCCAAAAAAAGGTATACCTTGCTACTTCTATCGTATCACTCGTCGGTCTACAGCTTCTACTACGCCCAACCCTCTCCCTACTGGGAAAAAAATACCCCGAACTAAAAAATCCAAGCATTTTCCCCTATAAAAAACACGGGGCGCGGAGCAATTGAGTGAACGCTCTACCGCGCGCATCACCCACTCCACCACATGTTCGGCTTCGTAGCAAGACGCTTCGCCGTGCGCGTGTGTACCTGATCGCAAGGCCCACCCTTAGGGGTGGTGTTGGCTCGAAGAGTCCAGAGAGGTGTCGCAAAGATGTAAAGTGGGGGAACACACACACAAGACAGGCGTTCCTACGAGTTTTTTCTTTGTATTTTCTTTTTTTTTTTTGGACTCATCCCTTTTTTTTTGGGCCCATCCATCAACTTGACGCTGTTCTTTCTCAACCTTCACACTCCCTACTACTACACGTGAATCAGCTCATCCCTTATCTTCACACTGTTCTTTCTCAAACTTCGCACCACCTACCAATAGGCCTAACTCAGATCCGGGGTCACCAGACAGCCTCCTCCTCTCCCCTTCCCCACTACAGCACGCGCCTTCGCTTTCACCGCGACAAGACTCGAGCTGCTTCTTCCCTCGTTGACTCGCATCGAATTTGTATACCACGCAACACACATAAAAACCCTTGAAAAAGAAAAAGACAAAAACTAAGCCAACCTACAAGTAACAGCGACCAGCCCACACGACTGTACACGTTGGCGTAGATTTGCACTTACAATTTGAAGCTTGATGGTCTTGCTATCAAGCTCGATCGTGCGGATTTTCTGCGGTTTGTACGGGAAAAATTGGAGAGCACGGAAAGGGAAACAAAAACCGTGAGTGCTACGCGAAAGAGTCAGTGCGGGGGGACAAGAACGGGCGAGAATGCACATTGTGAGGGGGCAGAACATTGGAGAGCAAGAAAACGAAAAACATCAAAGAGGCAGTACAGGCGGGCGGGCGGGGGCGGGGAGGGGGGCGTTTCATGCATAGCCGTAGTCTTAAGACCATAGAACCTCGCATCTCCACAACGCCGTGGCGCATCACGTCGGGTTTTCACCGACCAGGGAGGGGGCGGGGGGGGGGGGGGGGGGGGCAAGAAAAGGGGGAGAAGGCAAACTCATGTGAGCCGCGAAATACACAAAAACACACTACAGCACGGTATACAACGGGGTACCCGATCTAAGAGCCTCTAGTAACAGGCCGGTGGTCCCGCTCTTTTCTCCGTGCCGCTGTTTACCTCAAGACTGGGTACTATATAGGTTTTAGCACAGGCGTCACAAGGCCTGACAAGAGGATTTGACCGCTCCCACGTTCTTACGATTGTTTTCTCTAATTGTGGACGCTCGTAAATCGGATACCTCACTGCATTCATAATTGTGCGATGGCATCCAAAATTACGCGACAACGCAACTATATCACGTAGGCGCTGTAATCAACCTAAAGCTTCGGCTACGTGGCTCAGAGACAGCGCTTGCTGTACAGAATCACATCGCGCGCGCGCGGACTCCTAATACAATAGGACCGCCACACCACACGATGCCAGTTTCACGGCGCACCAACCGCAACAAAAACAAGCACTACAAGAGCTGGTTCCTCGTGAAAACGGATTCGGCGGCAGCTTTTGCCCAAGACGATCAATGAAGTCACCAGCCACCCTTTCTTACAATACGAAAAGAAGCGCAATATACGTCCTCTCGGCAATACGCAGAAAGCGTCTGTCTTCACATCGGAAGTATGGTGTCATACTATAAACCGACTCCCGGAGAGTGGGTAGGGCATGGTGCGGCAAGGTTCGATGCCGTTCCATCTCGATGTCAAGCGGGCGGACACGCGACGCCATTCCGCCATGCGCACCTAAAACAGGGCGGAGACAACACAGCGGCCACTTCACCGCACATAACCTCGCCATGGACGGCACTTCGAGCAAGCAAAAAAATCGCTCAAAACACCGGAACACCCAAAAAAACATATCCTGCCGCGATCATGCGACCGCCCGTTCAAGAACGCCATCAAAGCTAACCACACCTCCAACAGATCATCATCTCCTAGTAGATAACTAGATCATCTGCGACAGCCAGTAGATGACATCTAGATCATCTACTACAGTAGATGAGATCCTGCACCTGGCGCTAGGAGATGTTGTGCAGGATCTGTACTACAAAGAGTACATATCCAACCCAGGAAACATGTGCTATACAGATCATACAGATCGCACGGCCCCCAGCCGGCAACACGAGCTTGATCATACATACACTGCCTGGGAATATCTAGAGATAATCAAGTGGGGATCGGTGATGTGTCCGACGTACGAAACCAATTCACCATTCGCCATGTTTACTGCACAGGAGGGGGGTGCCTAAGGCGTCCATCCCCGGAAACGAAAAAAAAAAAAAAAAAGCGATGGAGCGTGGCCTAGAAACCACACGGCGCGATGCGCGCTAGCTGGACTTCCACAGCCCTGGTGCGGCGGTAGAACATACCTAACAGGGCCAGCGCCCCCACATACCGCTCACGGAGAAACGTTCTCTCCCCGCCCCCCTCTCCATCCCTCCCTCCCTCCCTCCTCGCAAGGCAAGGGCAGTGGCAGGGCAGCCGTAAGGACACTGTTGTGTGCGAGCTTCACACGGCAATAATTCATACAACGCATCACAAGCGCTTCGGGTGGCGGGTAGGACCACACACCCCCACCCCACTCCCCCCGGTTACGGGAGAGCCGCTCACGGCTGCTGCGGGCCAACATACAAAATCCACTTGACCTTAACCCTTCTTCAAGACGGGGCAAGAGAAAAAACATTCTCACTGAATTACAGCAGTTTTGCGCCAAAAAAACGTGGGTGCGGTTCCAAAGGGGGAACAAAAAACGCACCCTTAATCTTCGTAGCCCAAACCCCTACCACCTGGATTTTTTCTCGCCATCAAGTCGTAATCGGGGAGATACAGTGGGCTATCACCTCTTGTTTTCTTATTCTTGTCAAATCTCCGGCGGATGAGGAAAGATGCAGCTTATGGTTACCACACTTCTACTTATATATTTTCATACCTCTCGTGTCAATTTAACTCAATTGCATTCGCAACCGTTTCGTCAAAGCTAAGCCACGTCGTATACACTACTGCGTTGTGGACCTGCAGCAAGCATTCATCAAGGAAGGGGAGGCGGGGGGAGGGGAGGGTACACTCACGAAGTCCACCCCGATGGTGGAGATGTAGCTCTCCGTGTACGTGTCGTCCGCAAACCTTAAGAGCAGACACGACTTACCCACGCCCGAGTCTCCGATCAAAAGCAACTTAAACAGGTAGTCACTGACGGCCGAGGACAACACAGGAAGAGGGGAAGAAGGAGGAGCAGGAGGAGGAGGGGGCGGTGGCAATGAGAGGAACACGCACGAGAGCGGGAGTGAGGGGCGTAGGTGCGTTGGCAGGCGAAAGGTATAACACCGTAGGTCGAGGGCTAGCTCGGCGGACATCTATTGTCGTCACTTCAACACCACAACACAACAAAATACAACACAACACAACAAAACATAAAACAGAACAACACAATAACAACACAACACAACACCACACCACACCACACCACACCACACCACACCACACCACACAACACAGCACACACAACACAACACGGTCGACGGCTTACGCTACAACTTTTTCATAGCATTGTGAGACAAAACCAAGACTAGACAAGACACGACACATAGACACATATATTACTTGCGGTTATCAAGTATTGCGCAAGGGTCTCATCATGCCAAAGACCCCACCGGCACTCAAGTGCCCAAAACCCAAGACACACAGATCCCGCCAAGCAAAAAATGATCTACAATAGTATCATAAATGAAATATATATGTACCACGCAGCTTGCAAAGTTGAGTTTGAACCATTCAATCCGTCGTACCCACAGCTGACGTTTTGCATTTCTTTTATAAAATAGAATGAATAGATCGTGCAGATCATATCAAGTGAACACAGATATCCAACAGTGTAGACCGCGAACAAGAGTGGATATCCATCTCATTTATCCGACGCGTGAAACACGTTCAAGGTTCACCCAAAGGAGCACAAAAAAACAAATCTACCCTCGCTCTCATTTTTTAAGGAGCCAGACAGAGGAGGGGGTTCTATAACCAAGTAAAAAAAATGTTGTAAAAAAACGCCTCATCTTTTCTATTCGCACAGCAAGTAACATCGCGCCGATTTTTTCTTTCGTTTCGACCTTTTCTAGCAGTTTGGCTCCGTTTTTTCTTTCTGTGTGCTCTCATGGTACACCAGTATATAAAGATAAGTTTAATGTGAAGAACACACAACACACAACACACTCGTGATGAAAACAAACTTATCGGGGCACGACATGCATGACGGGGAGAATCGATGAAAACAGCATCGGACACACGCAGCAGCACCCAATCTTGCCGGGTTAGGAGCTGATATACCAGGCATTACCGGCTCTACACTGGAGGCAGTTGTAAAGCCTGCTCATACAAAATACCTGGTACATAGGATGATATTACTACAGCAGCGATAATGCGTGCTGCAAATCCCTTTATAAACCCAAGTGAGACCACGGTTCTCATGCCCCCCCCCCCCTCCGTGATACCTCCCTCCCTTTCGTAACTCAGATCCGCCCGTCACATACCCCCCCCCCCCACTGCGGTGGTGCATGCGTCCATATTTAGCACTGATACATCCTGCGAACGACGACATTTAGTCGCGATTTCAGGCCAGAAACAAAACCAGTACGTATTATTAATAGAAGGCATTACAACCTACTCGGAAGGAGGCCCATATACTAATGTTTGATTGGCTGAGAGAGTCATCCCTAGGTACGGGTTGCACTTTTTGCGCCAAAAAAAGGTATACGTGTCCGATTGGCCTTAAGTGACGAACCAACGGTTCTATGCCGTAGTCCAATAATCGCACGAATGTATTTTGTTTCAAGACTAGGGCATAGTAATAACAAGTGTTGGCTTGGGTTGCGCGAGCTAATGTCTCCCAAGTCATGTCTCGTGTGATGATGATGTTGATACTTCGAAGAGTTGACCTAGCTCCTCACGTTAGGAGCTCAGAAAATTCTCACAAAGTTCTGCTGCACGTAATGATGTTCATGTTGATATTGACCTAGCTCCTCATGTTAGGAGCTCAGAAATTTTCAAGAAAGTTCTGCTGCACGGGTACCCTACCGTGGGATACCTCTACGATACGATACGGTACGGTACGGTACGGCAGGGTTAATAAATCTGCTTAAATGTTTCACTGCTCGACGAGCAGTTCATGTTTTCTTTGTAGTCACCCCACGGTCAGGGGTTTCAATTTTCGGGCAACAAAAGTTTCTGGCTGGTTCAGCTCCTCAAGCAAGCGAGCAACTATCGGTCATGGAATCATAATTTGACTGGTATCTGTCTTAGGACTACAATTTTTGTCGGTTTTCGGTTGGTATCGTATCATAATTTTACGAGTATATTAGTCTTTACTAATAGGAATAGTATTACTACTGTGTATTTGCGCATATAGAAAATGTTGGTCGGGTTGCGCCAATAAAAGAACGCCTTCCACGTCATGCTTCGGGTGAGATTTTGAGTTCCTCGTGTTAGCTCAGAAACTCCTTAGAATCTGCTCGCACCTTTACTACGGAGATCCATTGTTAACAGGATGAAATTTCACAAAAAAGAAGGCAACTTTAATATAGGCGAGCTCTCGTGCGCTACAACTGTGTTCGGTCGAGGCTCTGTATACTTGGGAAGACCAGCTGCTGTCGCTAAGCACGCTTACAAATAAACGCCGGGTGCTTTTCCGCCCCCTTCGATGTTTGATATTTCATCCTGCTAACAATGGATCTCCGTAATAGCGTGGGAGGACTCGATGGATGAGGAAAAACGCCATTCTTCATTGCATGGATGGAACGCCAACGCCACCAGGGCCACGGCGGTAGGGGAGGTCGCATATAGGCAGTGAGAAACACTACCTGACATTCGTAACCATTGTATCCCAGTGATGCCATCAGGAGGCACTGCAACGGGTGCTTTGTATGGGTTAGGGTTATGTGCTGAGGCTTATAGGGCCAGCTTGGCATGGTTGAAAAAACAACTTTATTGTAATGTAGGACACCCGTTTAGCATTTCATTTTAGCCTTTTAGGCAGCTTTCCGTTTTTAAGTATTTAGGTAGACCCGGGTGTCTTACACTATAGTGTTTTTCAAAACCATGGAACTAACCCCAACCCTAACCCCAACTGACCCATAGTAAGTACTACCGGTCGAAGCGCCTCCAAACGACGTCACTGGCGTAAACACGTTGAAAATGCCAAGTAATGTGTATCACTGCATTCAACGCCATCCTGCATACTTGCAACCTCGACCTTTACCGTTTTTCGGTTTCAGAACGTGGGTCGACTGCATGAGGTTGTATCGTTAAAAACGCTGCACCGAACAAAAAAGGTCCCCTTTTCGAGCGACGCACAGAGGCTATGGCGCCGGTGGCGTATACCCGGTGGCGAACGTAGGGGTGCCCCCTCCCTACCGTAGCCTGGCCGAGGGCAACGACGAGCGTTAAAGTACGCACGGTAAAAACGAAGGCAAGTACCGCCGTAGTGGGGAGGGAGAAGGAGAAACAAGAAGTGCCAAGATAATTATGCAGATGGTGCATAGTTATGAAGAAAAGAAAAAAACGAAAAAACGAGGAAAGAAAAAGGCATTGTCTGGTTGGGTCGGCGATACGTTAAAGCTTACACCTTGCTCGGAGGCTCAAAACACATGCGTTTCATATTGTGCAGTAGTCAAACCACAGCAGTGATGTTTGGTTGGGATAGGGTTGGCGTTGGGCTTCTACAGCAGTACCAGACGCACGACTTCACGTCCTCTGGGATTAATTTCCAGGCCAACGTTCGCCACCACGAGGGAGGTACATATCGCGGCCAGATCCGTCCACAGACGGATCGATCGGCGTTTGCAGTAGACAAAAAACCAGCTTGGAAATTCATCCAAAGTATTGCGCAACCATTGTGTGGTTTATGCCGCCGTTTTCCGCTTTAGTCTATACAAGAGCAGTTATACAGATCCTGGTGGCAAATTATACGCACGGTCCGTCAACCATAGTAGTACCGAACAACGGGTAACCTGCCCGCGAGGGAAAGGTCTGTTCGTTGTTAACCTTCGATAAACATATATCGTACTGAAGCTGAGTTCCACAGATGTCCGTTTTTGTCCCCCTCAATGCGGGTTACACAGCAGTTTCCTTCCGTGCGCAGAATAAGGCTGAACGTCTTAGTCCTGTTGACCCCGGCATTAGCAGGGGAGTCACCGACCTGCACCCTTCACGACGGTATGCATCACGAAGAGCACCTATGATGTATGTGTACGTATTCGGACAAACTTTTCATACTTCAGAGTGTTTATCGGCACTTTTAAATATAAAATTTAGTGTGGGAACGGCTATATCTTGCTCAGTGTTGGACTCTTTTTTCATTCTGACTCGAATTTTGAACATCCATTTTTTTTTTCGACTTTTAGGACAACAAAATCTTGACGTTCGTGTGCAAAGCATATCTTGAAATTAGTGTAGGGATCTTTTACCTTGAAGCAGTGCTGGATATTTTGTCTTGAACTAGATGTATGAGCGGAACGCCAAGAAAGCCACCGGGAAGGTTCTCCGAGAAGAGGGTTTAGGCAGGCGTGTTGCGGTTGGGAGCGCTGAGAGCGAAGCAGGCCTTCGATCAAGTGATTCCAAGACGAATTACTTGCCGAGATAGTTGTAAGCACGTCTCACTGGACTTCTGGTACCGGGTGTTTGACTCTTCGCATACTTGATGCAACAAACGACATCCTTTCGGCCTGGGTCCCACGCGTTCGTTGTTCGTTCATTTTGTTATTCTTCACTGAGGGGGGGGGAAACTTGAAGTTCTCCAACTTGAATTGAACTCCACGCTCGCTCACACGTCATACGCGAGACTCCAATGTGTACAAGATTGAACGTATGATAGGAAATCTGGGGTTAGAGCGGGAATGTATTTCAAGTATTTTTGGGAGGCTTGTTTGACTAGGGGACACATATCGAGTATGAGAGAGCGACCTTGGCGGAGATGATGAGCTGTGATCCAGGAAAGCGATAAGGACACCACCGGTATCAACAGAAGACAGGCAAAGCATACACGGCAGAGTTCGTACATAAAACTGGTAGGCATCGGATGAGCAATTATTGTACTGCTGCTGTTGTGAGGGTGGAGACTGGAGGCGAAAAGTTTCCCAGTTTGTGATATTTTCACCGAAGGTTGGGAGTTGAATTACCTATGAAGAACTCGTAAAACCCGTTAACGCCGTTACAGCTGGAACCTCTTTTGGAGGACAAATTTACTTGACGCTAATACAGGGAGGGATTTTGGGGCTCTAAAGGGGTTACAGCATGGGTTGCAAGGGGAGGTACTCAGAAATGGGATGCGCCGAGAATCCGTCGCCCGATTCCGTCGGCGATGTTGAAGCAAGGGTGTTATGTTGCCAAGACGCGGGGAGAGAGAGGGGGGACGAGCGCTTGCTGTGGTCGACACTTGGAGTGGCCCGTTTCTTATTGTGTAGGGCGTCTTAACTGTACGCGTATAGTGATGGGAAAATTCACACGGAAATCAGACTATCACTAACAAGAGATGTTTCCTTTTCATTGGGAACGACTCAAATGGCGCTGCCCGCTTTCGAGAGCGTGCAGACAGGATGAAAGTACGTTTCGAAGGCTCAAAAAAGGAGATCAGAAACGATTCGGAGCAGTCGTTTCACGTAAACGATCGGCTGTTTGCCCCGCAAAAATCGATTGGGCGTGGAAAGGAGTATCCGTTGGGATGCCAAGAGTAGCATCGCCGATCGATGTTTGTGAGGGTTTCGAGGTGATGCTAGAGTTAATTTCATTCGACATCTCGGCCCGGAAGAACCTTTAGCAACGCATGGGAAGGAAGATTGTTAGGAAGTTTGGACTCGTCAGCAAGCAACAATTAATAAGGCGTTGAGGCATCTTGTTGGAAAACAAGGTTTGGTACCGGGAGAGTATTATTACATTCTGGCAAGATGGGGGGGGCAACTATTAGAAAATTGGCGCCGTCGGGCTTACAGGCGTCGGCTATTCAACGAGAAGGAAGATGGAAGAGTGACGCATTGATGCACGTGAGGGTCAATAGAGAAGGCGAGTTTCGCAAGCATTAACACGTAATGCCAAGGCGGGTGGTATTCAACCAGGTCAAGGGGCAATGTGGGGAGGAGGTAGAGCAAGGCATGCTTACGAACGGAGGTGGGAGAGTTGAAGCAATCTAGTTACTACAGGCTGTTAAGGTGAGGTGGGGGTTGAAGTAAAGTGATAGCCTGTGATTGGGGAGGCGTATGAGGATTTAACACATTGACCGCGATGAATACTCACGGTGGTGTGGTTGGATGTATGGAGCAAATGGTCAACATTCAATCGATAATCCCGGATTCACCAAGCATAAAAAATCGAGAAACCGATCGTCCTTCCATCGCACCTGCTGGCAGAGGTCGCTTCGCCAGTCATGCCACACCAAACATGCCGGACGAAGCATCTACCAAAAATGGTAAGTTTCGAAGGGTGCGCCAGCTAGCGTTGGGCTGCGAAAGCAACTGAGTTAAATCGACACACGACGCGTATGAAAATACGCGGAAGTGTGGTGAGCTAAAGCTTTATTTTACCCCATCCGCCGAAGGATTAGAAAAAAAAAAAAAAAAAGGTAAGTTTCAAGGTACCGGTATGTCGAAATATAGGGGAGGGTAAATCACCAAATGAACGTGATGCGAGTCCAAGGGGGAAAAAAGGGAGGAAGTCTTCTCGCGATAAAACTCAAGGGACGTACTGCAGTAGGGAGGAGGGACAACACCCTGCGCAGCCACCCCGGATCTCAATTACGTCTGGGGCGGGAGAAGGAGAAATAGAGCCGCCTTCACCGCAATTCTGCATTAGAAAATGGGATAAGGTATAGAAATCGGGGCATTTGGTCTGATCCCCCGATGCTCCCAGTTTATGAGACGGAATATATATAAATAAAAGGCCCAAAACACTAATTAAGACCCCAACCCTAACCCTACCCATAGAGCTACGTCCGGGAAAAACCCGACAACTCTTCCTTTATCATTAGCTGAAAATTTGGTCGACTACATTGAAACCCACACTATCAAAATATTCCCGATTTCCATACTATCCTAGATAATAATCTAGACGTCTCATGAATACTACTGGAGTAAATAAAACTGCCCAGACAATATATGATACATATATGGGCAAAAAATAAATAAAAATAATGGATCAATCAACAATTAACAACTCTCGCAAAAGAGGGACGCAATACGTCTAGTACCTGGACAACATTTTTTTTGTATTTTTTTGTGCTTTCGGATACTGTTTTTTTACCAACCAAGAGAGGGCGTCGACCCAAGCCAACCCTTATACCCTAACACCGACCCAAACCCACGCAAAGGCCACGCCTCGAGCGCGGCGTCGCCTGCTGCACCCAGAGATCACACTCCCTCTCTGGGGGGGGGGGGGGGGCAGGGATCAGGTCAGTTTGCGTGGAATAATACGTGTGAGCGCAAAATAACCGCATCCATACTTGGCCGCCATGCCAGCCCATCAGATTCGAAACGCCGAACCAACATTTGGAAACCCTTAGCAACAGCACTTGCTGCGGGTCATGTGTCATCCACAACACAAGCGGATCAGCACATGTGATGTACCAACCGTTACCAGCACTTTGTAATGACACGTTCAGGGACCAAAAAAAGCGCTACAAACTATATACCAGTCAGTGCAACAATTGAAGCGTGCCAGGTACGGCTATTAATGGTTCACGATTACATTGAAAAAACAAAACTCCTGTCACGAGGTTCCTTCGTGCCCTGAACATCTATTAATATCAATATTAATAGCAACGTATTATTACAACTGGAAAAATCACTTGAAATTAGTATAGGGAGACATGTTGGGGCTCTAAAGGGTGTTTCGAGTTTTGAAAACGCAGCACCCGGTACAGACCAGGGCGTAAAATAGGTGGTGAGATGTTGCGCTGGCGCACCCTTTTGTCGTAAATCCCGTTTTTGTACCACGTACTGAAGGCATGGTGCGGCATGCCGCACCACGCTTTTCCTGTGCCGCACCATTTTTCGCCGTTGGCGGAAAAAAAATGTGCGGGTCCTTTTTCGCCGATAGGCGTTTTTCTTGGGGGGGTCTGTTTCGCTGCAGGCAAAAAAAAAAATCGGCGTGCTTTTCGGCGCAGGCGACTTTTTTTTTTTGTGTGCTGGCTCCGTCTTGGATGCACACTTTGAGGATACTGACGCATACCGGTATATGGTTGAAAAATACGATCTCCGGCGGCCCGACGGGGGGGGGCGCACCTCGCCTACGGCTCGTGGTCGCACTTTTTATACTGGGAATAATACTATACCAGGTCTACGATTTGCAGTTCGTGAACAGCATCCTCCAGCACAAGCAACAAGTACAGCCAGTCTCTCTGAGGTTAAGCTGGAGGTACTAGTTGGTCTAGTTGGTATATTTCGGGGCTTGATACTGCGAGTACTGGACTACATACAGCGTTTGTTAGAGCGTGATACTGCACGTACAATTAATACGCCTCTTATAGGAAGTACTTTATAAGGTTTAACTGCGAATACCGAGCTACCGAGCTATTCTCGGTATTCTTGACGTTTGATATTGGGAGCACTAAGCTACAATAGCAACATTTTCGACGTTGTACACTGCTGTGTTATGGTAAGGCCTGGAGATAGCCGTCATTACTTGTTCTAATAGGTAATGGGCCTTTGTCGTATGATAGGATGGCGTTTGCTATTCTGGATAGTCAGGAAATAGAATGGAGGCACGCTCCTCCGCTCCCGGGTGCTTTCTGAGCTTTGATGGAACTAATGAATCTGCTTCTTCAACACGTCTTAAGAGGCTAAGAAAGTGGGTAGTCATCGAGGACTTGCTGAATAGGCAGATCTGCAAAGGGCACTCTGGGTCCTCGCCCGGTCACCTCGCAAAGGGCGTCGTCGGCAGGACTGAAAAAAAACGGCCGCGGACGTGGGACTCGCGGCGGTGTTGTAACTCGCCTGGCCCTCCGGCGCCCCAGATGGTGAAGCAGTGTTCAGACCGCATCTCCACTCGGGTGCGCCGGCGTTCAGCAACAGCAGCTGGTAAGACACCCCCTGCTGTCGACTATGGCTGTCTGCTGGAGGTTGGTCTGCCTCCTTCTCCACCGGCAACTCGGCCCTCTCGGTTGGTGAGTCCGAGGGGTGGTCTTGTGGCCCGTCAGATATCTCGTCACCGGAACCGTCGTCCGGAGGTTCCCCCCGTTTCGAGATTCCCGTGACGAGACATCGCACGGGCCACAAGACCACCCCCCGGACTCATCAACCAAGACGGACGAGTTGCCGGTGGAGAAGGAGAAAGACAAACCTCCAGCGGACTCGGGAGCGTCACTGGCGATGTCCTGGCTTCATCGCCAAGCCGTTACAGGTGCGGGAGTGGGTTTTGAGGAGCCGCATCTTCGACTCCTGGTCTGGTCAGTAGAACCGGAGTTTCTCCGAACCTCCTACAAGTATATTTGTGCACATGCGGCTCATCAGGGTGGGCTAGTGTTATGGCACAGCCTGGAGATAGTCGTAATTACCTGTTCTAATAGGTAATGGGCGTTTTCGTATGATAGGATGACGTCTTCTATTCTGGATAGCCGGGAAATAGAACGGAGGCACGCGCTTCCGTTCTAAGATGCTGTCCGGAGCTCTGGTGGAAACATTAACAATAAAGCTGCTTCTCAACTACGTCTTAAGAGGCTAAGAAAGTGGGTATTTACCGAGGACTCGCTTAATAGGCAGACCTGCAGGGGACACCCTGTGTCCTTGTCCAATCACCTCACAACTGCAAGTACTGGGCCATACACAGCATCACACGCGGCATTTCCGAGGCTTGATACTGCTATTAATAGTACTGGGCAGTGTTTTCGAGATTCGGTACTGCGAGTAATGCGCCACACCAGGTAGGCAGGGTTTTCGAGGACTCACAGTGAGAGTACTACTACTACGAACATAAGAGTGCCATGAAAATCTGCTGTGGCGTCCGGGACCACCCTGAGAATTATCGGGGGGTTTCGTACTGATAAGCAGGCAACATGCTTTCAAACAAACTGTAACACGCAACCGACAGATACCCTGGGTAGGCAGTAGCCAGGATACATGGCTATTTACCCAAACCATTTATAGGCATGCAGCAGACCTATACGGACGCCCTTGACACGTCATCGAATCAAATCACTCCGGATTGACTCTAGTGTTTCCAGTTTGGGTCTTGACTGTTCTACTAATCGCAGCCGGGTGCATAGCGACGTTGGCCTCGGGCTCCTGGCGTTTCAAGGGTTTGACTCTTATCGTTCTTGATCTGGGTCTCCACGGGTCTATTAATAGCCGGGTGCCTAGCGACGTCGGCGTCGGGCTCCTGCTATTTCGGCACACACAACGAAAGAGTTTCCCTTGGGAAGATCTCGTCGACATCTTTCCACAGACGTGTCCCTCCGCGTTTGCAGTTCACCGTTCGTCCAGAAAATTGCCTGTCAAATTCGTCCGAGGGGGGCTGTTACACACTACTGCAGTACTGCCTATAAGCGGCGATGTCGCTATGCTTTCTCTATCCAATCAAGGTCAGAGGGGGTCTGTTACACACTACAGCAGTACTGCCAATAAGCGGCGATGTCGCTATGCTTTCTCTATCCAATCAGGGTCCACATATAAGCCATTTACTCCAAGTCTAAAATGAGTCCAAACGTGGCATATATTTGTACCCAGACTGGTAGTCTGGTATTGACCATAGGTCCTCACCTATCCAGCCGGGTGAGCAGCGACGTTGGCCTCGGGGCTCCTGCTAGTAAACTTCAGGGGATAGGTGTGGAGGTGCTACTAAGGGGCACGCAAAGAAGCGGTTACCTCCCATCTTCACACCTACAGTACAACGGTGGCGCTCCACAAAGTGCCGGCACGTGGGCACCCGCCAATAATACGGGCACTATAACGGACACCGGCACTATTGGGTATACCACGCATGCTTGGTACTAGAGTAGTAAGCGGGTTCCACCCGTGCCAAGCGAATCCACCGGCACTATAGTACAACAAGAATGCTGATACAGAGGGAACTCCTTGCAGGCCTCTCTACTACAAAGGCTCCACAATGTTCACTTGCTTGGGCATCCCTAGAAGCTCTTTTGCGTTTTTCCTTGTGTCACGGGTCATGGAAACCATCCATTTTTCCCTATATACCCACACGCCTCGAAAGGCATGTGAAACCCGTGAAACCCGGTTATCCCATACCCATATCCCACATCCTGGATCCTATGCCTTTACTAGGCTCTCAGGGCAATACGATAACATTAGAGGGACACCTACTGTAATACGATAACGTTAGAGGGCCACCTACTGTACGAGTACCCACCCCTTCGTGCGAGAAGGCAAGAGGCGCTCAGTCAAGCCTCCATCAACCAGGGGGGAAAACACAAACCCGTGAGTAGCTGGGTAGCAAATTCATCAACCCCTTAACAACTGGAAACCCGTTTTTGGGGACAACTTACTTTACACTAGTGTAGGGAGGCGTTTGGGGTTTGAAGAGGTTAGGCAGCGGCTTTCAACACTACGAAGGTATACAAAATAACGGGACAAGCTACCCGCTAACACATGACACGACAATTATGGGACACGCAAGAAAGCGGTTACCAACATCTCGACAACAATGCCCCTGGACCCAGCACGTACGGCATGCATGCTTACAGATACCCTCGCGGGTTTCCAACCGATATGTAAGCATGCATTGTTCGGGGGCATACTGGGATATCCTTCCAAAAGGATTCCCCCCCGACGCCACACAGCGCGGGGGGGCGTCCCCAGTCGTCTCGACGAGCACACCGAGTACGAAATATACGTACAGAATGATACCTGGTACCTGGTATTAAATACACGGTACCACACACATTCAACAACAGAACAAGCGACGATAACAACCGACGACTACGATGTCATTGGGAAAACGCCGCAATCCGGGCCACTGGGTCAAGACACGAGTGCACACCCCGCACGAATACGAACACGCATTCGTACTCGTTGGCCTCGTGTTCGTTTTCAGGGGTAAGTATTCGTTCGTGGACGAATACCCCCGTCGGAGGCATGGCGTAAGTATTCGTCTGATGAACGACAATTCCATCAAAAACATGGGGAAAGTTTTCGCGCGTGGACGAACACTAACGAACACCGTCTCAAAAAGACGGTAAAAAAGCAAACGCCAGTCCACTAACTCTCAAAAACGCGAGGCAAGCTTCGTCCACGAACGAATAGCATCTCCGATATTCGACGATTAAATTTCGCGAGTCGAGTTTTTCTCCAGTCTAGTCGTACAGCAGTAGTTGTAGTGGTGCGGGGAGTGTAAAGCTTGTTTGGTGCGCGAACTATGCACGTACAACCCGAAGGAATGGTTGCACGTGGTGTAGAATAGTAAGTGCTACTTGTACCCTTGACGGATACTGGCAAGCCGGGGAAAACTCGCGAGTACCCAGCTATTAGGCAAAAGGGCAACGCCTCCATTAGCAGAGTACCTGGTTTAGAGTCAGCATGCCAAGGCCAAGGGAAGGAAAAAAGGCGGGGAGGGACTGACATGGAGCAGGAGCTATTACCATGTACGCCAGGGGTGTGAATTCGGAGCGCACGTTATCCGTTATCTGTCACATCCATCTACTCACACGTACAGCAGTATGTCATACTGCTGGTGGTCGGGGTGCTGTTACTCCGGTACCCTACGACGTATGTACTGCTGTATCCACACAAAAACTAAATATTCTGAAGGAAAGGGGGAGGGATGGTATGGGGGGAAAACGCCTGCAAATGACGGTTAATTGTAATTTCCATGTTTTTGGCCAGTTAGAGCATGACACGTCACTTCACCACTTCATCCACCCAGACGTCCGCAAGAGTACTCGTGTCGACGAGTGCGATAGTGTGACACGACCCGTGACCGGCATCCCGCGCTTCAAGTTTTTAGACAGGGCTCGCCGTATCGTATCACGAGTATGATAGAGCACAGCCGTGCCCGGTGGTGGTATTGTCATTTTTCGGTTTTCCCACTTTTATCTCCACTCCAGTGCAGTACGAGCTGTGCAGTACAACAGAGTATTGTTTAATATTGTTGTATTGCATTTTGTTCAATATTGTTCGTATCGCAGCTGTGGTTTTGTTGTGTTGGTCGTGTCGCTTTACAAAACGTGCATACTCGTAGTCTACGACGATAGACGACTCTTCGCAGATATTGAAACACGTGAAAGAGGGACGATGGCAGCGCCTCGACGGAACCAGACGGTACAGCACATCTCCGATTGACGCACCGCTTGATGCAGCCGCCACAGCTCGACGGGTCTATGTATAATAGGTACCGAAAACCGAAGGTCTATGTGTCCAACGCCCGCCACGAAAAGCACGAAGCACGGTACAGCAGTTAAATACGACAACTCAACGCACAGATTAGTTCCGCCACAAGCAAACAGACACCAGAGAGAAACAGCACACGAGACAAGAGAGGCAGGCATACCAGCAGACACACCATCCTTCTGCAAGTTAATTTTTCTTCCCTAACACGACTGGTGTCCGATAATATAAGATCCGTTTGATATTAATATTAATACTAAAAATAACATTATGTTTACGGACAGTACGGTGGTATTGTGCGGGTTCGATAAAAAGCACTTCTCCGTCTCTCCGTTACACAGGCAAAAAAGAAAGCAGAGATTTATATCACCCCTACACACCAGGCCGAGCGAAGAGCATCGCTCGGCCAGACCAAGCACCAAGACACCCCCAGCTTGATGACATGATAACCTCGCCAATGAAGCCCGCACGCGATGTCTTCCTTAAAGCAGGCCTCGAGTGCGGTGCGGTACACGCTATTATGGAGCTCAGCGAGTTCCCGAGAGCGAACGCTCTCTTCTTGGGAAAGAAAAACGGAACGCGATTTCGTCAGAGCCAAGCCTCTCTCTCCAAGCGGGTTCCCACGGGCACGCAAATCGGATGCAACACCAGCCTTTGCGCTTGGCCTAGATGGGGGGTGCGGGACTAAGGGGTGCCTAGCCATGCGCAATTGCCCATGCCACGCGTCGTGCAGTGCCTAATCTATGATCGATAAGCCTATCGACAGACGTCTGCGATAGGTGTACGCTGGAAAGCTAAAAACATATCGTGCTGCTGGTTGGCGTTCTCTTTCTCCGACTGCTCGCTCCGAATAAAAAAACAGGGAGACTCACTATTCGGGGTTCATCTTTCCCTTCCTCCGGTAGCCGTCACTCCCTCGGCCTGCCTGCGGACTTGATGTGGCTGTGGCTCCTGCTGAATTTGGTACAATCTCTGCTTGACGCACGACGCAAGCCTCAAAATGTCTCTCTCTGCTGCTGCTTGTGCCTTGCGCAAAATAGAGAGGGGCTTAAAAGTTAAAGTCCCCTAAAAAACTAACGCCTCTATATCATAGTCGGAGCGGTCATCACTCCTTGTTTTCTCGTACTCTTTGAGCTCTCTCCGAGTAGGTTGAACAGAGAGCGAGAACGGGCCCGGCTGGCTCCCGAGGGAGCCGGAACTATGGAAGAATCCTCGAAGAAGTCATCTCGCCAAGTGCTAAGCCAAGCACTTCTGGAGTCAGACAAGATAGACGCGAGCGACGCACCCCAGCAGCGAGAAGAGCTGCAGCAACTCCCCCAGCGATTGCACAATTTTTCGTCGGCCCGCGTCGCCGACATCCCCCGCCTCACCGGCATCTCTCCGCGGTCTTACGACTTCCTAGCCGAGGACGGACACGCAGCAACTGCAGCAGCAGGGAGACCATCAGGAGATGAGGGAGAAAAGTCGCCTCTCAGCGAGAAGCGGAGTACCTCAGTGACGGTGGTCTTGCGGCAGCTTGCAGCCGGGAGCACAATCAGCGCTCGAGGGGAGCAGTGGAAGTTCACGCGTGCCGTGGCCCACCTCGAGGACGCTTGGAAAGGGAGGATGTCTCCCTGCCCCCCGCTGGACCAAGAGAACATTCGGAACATGTACAAGCTTAGGTGGCGATACCGAAAGTTCGATTTTCTGCTGGTGCACTTACTGCTAGTGCTGTCTTTGCTGGAGATGCCGGCATGGTGCATCGCCGAGAAGCAATGCTATTGGAGCTGCTATCCGGACTTTTCGAGGAATTGGCACATGTCTGCTATTCTCTCGCTGGTCATTGAAGGCGTCTTTGTGAGCGTGCTCGTGCTTGGAGCCCTGCTTGATGTGGTGAGAGGGATGGGGCATGGAGAGGGTGGGTGGTTAGGGTATTGGTTTAGTGGCCTATGAGGGAATCGGTCTGACCTCTTGGGTTGGCCGGGTGAGGTGCTCCTGTTGTGTTGGCTTTGTTGCTACGAGGCTGTTTGGGTTGACACTACAATTGATAAACCTGGTATTATTTTCAAGTTGTTTCATTGTTTTTTTGTAATTTCCCACGTACGGTGTCTAACGTACTACGTGTGCAGCTGATTGACTGCGCAGTGCTGCTGCTGCTGCTGCTTACTGCGTGTGCAGCTGATTGACTGCGCAGTGCTGCTGCTGCTGCTGCTGTGCGTGGCGGTTGGCAAGAGTACCGGACGCAGGGGCCTGCTCGTACGTACCTGTGGTACAAGCAATACCAATACCATCCTTTGCGCTGCTTGGGTGTGTCAACCAGTACCAGGCCTACTACTTGTCATGATCACATGGTAACGTCGTAAAATCCGGGTATCCCAACGATGGTGGTGGGCCGGTCGCCCCGGTGGCGTATCACGTTATCCTCGAGCCTGGTATAGGTCAGTTTCGTGAGTTCGAGCCCCGCCGAGGGCATACTCGTATAAATTCGTTGGGACTTTTTCTTGTGCACAAATTGACTTGCGGAAAGCGCGAGAGCGTGAGTTCGCAACACTCGATGAAAAATTGAAGGCCTGAACCGGGGAGGAGAAGGGACGACACCTGTGACCACGGCTTGTCCAGAAGCTGGAAAGTAAAAGTATACCAGGTAAGAAAAAGGGCAGTCACTTCGACAAGTTTAGCCTGGGCGTACTTGAGGCAGTTTGGATTTTCTGATCTGTAACGCGGTGGCCGCAGCACCGCCTCACTGGCCACACCGAAGGCATCATTTCTAGCATTCCATGGGACACGTTCAGATTATGGTAAATAGAGCGGTACACTCGTACGTACAGCTTTCTCGTGATCATACCAGAGTCGTTTTTTGAAAAACAATCGAGCATTCATCCCAACATTCACCCCAAGGGGTTGGGTTATCAGCCATTCCCACGGGCAAAGATATCAGGAGACGGCACTTTTTTACCGCAATGGTCTAATAATATTAGTGTGCTGGCTCGCATATTTTTGTTTTTCGTTTGCGTGCTCATTGGGGTTGGCATTGCATGGCCAAATCACCTTGCTCTGTTGACATGCTTAGTCTTCGTATGCAATGTGCAATGTTTGCCTGCGTCTCGTAATTTGTGACAACGGAGCTCGTCGTTCTATGGGGCATGAGCACGGGCACTGGTTGTTGCTGCATGACGGGTGGACGTGTCAGTTTAATGTGAAGAACAATACACGTTCATTGCTTGACAGATGGCAATTTCCAATGATTTACCTTGACTGACGCCAAACTACTAGGTTTTAGTCTTGAACGGTTGCTTGGTTTGACACCCTTGACCGCTGTATTTTTTTCGTTGACTGACTTGCCCGTCTCCTGGCATCTTCGATCTCCTACCGGGTAGCTACTGGCTTGGTGACGGATGATATTTTAAGGTTTTGACCTATCGCGACTCGGCGCTCGACACCAATAAACAAAAAACGAGCGACCGGTGTATCACACAGCTGGCAAGGATGAATTAGTATCGATCTCACAGCTGACGTACGTGTTGATATAGTTTTATACCTGATAAAAAAAAGAGAAAAAAAGGCAACATGAGTCGGAATTAAAGTATACTCTGGAGTATATAAGAAAATCAGGGCTTTCCAGAGGTCATGCATGACCCGGGCAGCGGTTGGGGTCGGGAGGCTTTTTAAAGAGCCGCGGGTCGAGTTGGGACAGGTCAAGAGGTGCTCCAAATCTCACGGGTCGGGTCTGGAGGTTTTTACATACCATGGGTCGGGCCGGTTCACCCTGACCCGATCCGACCCGCGAGCCATGATCCGACCCGTAAAAGCCTTGAATATTACTAATGAGGAGGGCACCCGCAATGAGAACGGTCGCGTTTTTTGCATATTTGTTTTTCTTGGTCATCACTTCTTGCTTTCCAGCTCAGCTCGTAAGAGGTTTTTACCCTTAACGTCCTTCTGGACTAGCCGTGGTCACAGGTGTCTTCCCTTCTCCCCCCCGCTACGTGCCTTCGTTTTCATCACGCATTGGCTGTAGGGTTCAGCATCCCCATTTTTCAACTTTTCATCGTTTCGTTTTTCATCGAATTTTGCACGCTCTTGTTCTCTCCGCTAGTCATTTTTGCGGAAGAGAAGGTCCCTACATACGAGCATGATGTTCGCTCGGGGAGGATTCAAACCCGCATCGTTGGAAATATCTCATCGAGATATGCGCATATATAGACCCATTGCTCGGCGTTTGCGCTCTCCCCATTGTCTAAAAAATCGGCTGGGAAAAAATCGCCCATTAGGGGTGTGCTATCTTAGGCGTTGAATGATACGGTGCGCAACAGGGATGTCGGAGCTCCGCCAACAAGCTTGTGCTCACAGCAGCAGTAGAAGCGATGTTTTGCGGTTGCCGAGTACGCTTATACTCGTATGATATCCTTGCCGGGAATTTTACCGGAAAACCCACAAGGGGGTGTTTAAGAGGCATGCCCGCTTGGATCGAAACCTCGCATTGCCGAAAGTGCCTGACATGCGAGCCAGGATCTGGCTGATTTTTTCGCGCGGCATGACTTTACAGCAACAGGTGCCGTACCTATTGTTGTGGTGTAACAGCAGTTGCCTGCTTACCCAGCGGGGTTGTCGATGAACGGGTCGAAATCGTCGCGCGCATCAGCGTGCATGGCGTGTCCACCACATGGTCGAGAAATTGATTGCTGTATCTCTGTGTGTCGCCGACCCTCGATCCAGGGAGCCAAACGTTTTACGCGCTTCCTTCAGCAAGCAGTGTCAATCGTGGACGGTGGTGTTTTGGTCGGTGCGGTTGTTGCCAATGACATTTCCCGAGATATCAGTAGATGGTTGACCAATGCTGGACCAATGAAGGGATTGTTCGAATATGTGGGAAGCTCTTCTGAGCATACTTGGACCTGTTGACTAACCAAGTCGCCATCGCCTTCGTCGCGGAAGGTCGCAGGGCCGCAGCACGCTCAAAGCTTGAATTTGGCAGCTAGTGGAGTTTCCCCGGGGGGCTGGGGGAGCGAGTCCAGGGGCTTCTGGCGGAATTTATATAGCTTTTATTCCTAGGGGAAGGGGACGTTACTCAAGTTCGGCTGCCCAAACCAATTTCACCTGTGCTGCTTTACCCGCAAAACGACAAATGCGGTGTAAACTATGGCCTAAAATATTATCTAAATCTTGTTTTTTTTTTCAAAACGGCCGCGCACATTTCCCGGTGGGTCATTCAGCGCTCTGCGCTCTTTCGCTGGCGCCGTGCTCCACACTGAAGCCTTCAAAATGGCACACCACGCCCGTAACCCCCCGAGTCAAGACATATTCTGATCTTCCGTTGTCTTGCTAGAATTGGAGCAATCCGGGGCACCGCGGCCATGTAGTGTATCGTTTGCGCCGCTGCTACGTGTGTTCCCAGCAATCGCGCCGCCAGTTTGGGCAATTTTCGCGGTCACTCTGTCGCAGCGGTAAACGTTAATGAAATCGATCCAGATTTTTCGTGTGATCGTGTGTACAGGCAGGGAAAGTAGTCCAGGGTGGTGGACTTGTTTTTTCCATGTCGTCGACGCCGCGATCGCTGGGGACGTGCGTCGAAAAGCGAAGAAATTTAGACAAAAAACATCGCGTTGTGGGTACCAGGTCAAAATGTGGTAGCGCTACGTAGATCACAGCAAAACACGTTTTTCAAAACTCTTACATACGTACAGGCACTAATCATCGCAGCAGCAGTAAAACAATCACTTGGGCAAAATACAAGGAGAAAATCCGCTGACGTGGACCCACATTTGTTTTTAACCACACACACATTTGTTTTTCACCACACACACATTTGTTTTCAACCACACCCATTTTTTTTCAAACTTCGGAGACACTGCTGTCGCGGTGCTTTCAGGCCACAAAAAGTGCTGGCCCTGTGCCACGCAGCATTGACGGCACTTAACATTCCGTCGCCGGGTGCTGTACTTTTCGATTAGACGTGACGCTGGAGTTGTAGTTGAAGTACGAACGTGGTACAACCAAAAAAGAGGTGATAGAGGTGCTTCTAGGTGTGATATGTTTCACGTATTCATATATTCCGCTTATGTTAGTTTATTTTTGTGGGCAAAGCAACACAAGTGATTCAATTTTTACTGCTGTACCGCTCCCATATACTTCGCCGTAAGATCGTAAGGCGGCATTCCGAGATAAGCACCGAACAAGTACGGTCCAACATGGAACATTTCGCAGAGTCGGGTTATCCCCGAATTACTCGTACTTCACAATAAGTGTTTCACGTTTGTCAAGTTTATGGCACCGTTTACGGGCAGTTACCGCAATAGCACGGGCGTTTAAGAAACATGCCGATAAATTCGAAAACGCATATGCGAAAGGCGGACAAATTATATGGCAGTAGGCATGTTTGGGTAGGGGTGCACGGGACCGAGAAAAAAGACACGGAAAGGAAAACTGCAAGTTTCTGTTCAGCGTTTTCCACACGGGGTCAGGGATCTACTTTCGTGTCTGCTGGCGGAACAACTTTTTTTTGGTTCGACATACAGTCGACTATTTACAAGCGAGTTCCGATACACCCACCGAAGAACTGGCTACCGATGAATTGCGCAATCGACACATGGCGTTGTCTGTCGCTTGTCTGTCGCTTGTCTGTCACTTGTCTGTCGCTTGTCTGTCACTTGTCTGTCGCTTGTCTGTCGCTTGTCTGTGTGTGTTGTGACTTGCATTGTTATTCTTATACAACTGCCTCGTACTCGATGGTTCTGCAGCAGCATATGTACATGCACCAGTATTCCCTGAAGTATGATAACTGTTCCGGTACTAATTTCAAGACAAACATATCGTTATGATGCCGGACAGAGTGATACGAATACGACTAAGCTTGCCGCCGGTACTCGTACTGCTGTACTCTTGCTTTCTGCTGTTTTTTGTTGCCGCCCCTGCTGCTCGCCGCAGAATGCACTGGAATAGTCGCCCTACTGCTAGTGCTACCTGCTCCCATTGTTGTTGTTGTTGTTGTTGTTGTTGTTGTTGTTGTTGTCTTCACATTTAAAAGTTATTTTTCTACCCAACGGCATCAGTAGACCCAGAGTCCGTGCGGATTCTTCTCCTAGAGAGATACCAATTATGTGGTCACAGACTACTACTGTGAAACAGAGTAAACCAAACAGTCGCAATTAATCAAGGTAATCAAGTGAAATGCTAGCGTGCCGGGTACGAGAGCACCACAAAACAAGCCAGACCATAAAAAAATGAAGGAAAAAAAAAAAGAAATAAGAAGAAAAAAAGAAAACCAAAGCAAAACAAACGACAGGTGTTCCGAAGAATATAATACAAGATCAAGGAAAGGCTGCAAGGAGAACAACATACGTGCTGAAGAGGAACAGACACCTGTTGCACGGACGAAAACAGCACGGAGATTACTGCTGTTGCACGGACAAAACACGAAGAAGATAACTGCTGTTTCACGGACAAAAACGAAGGCAACATCTCGAAGAAGAGGAAGAAGATACATACCGGCATAAGGCCGGTGGGAAGGGAAATAAGGGAGCAAACAAAGAGAAAAGACGTCAGCAAGTCAGTACTGCTGTCGCTTTCGCGCTGCTCCCATTGAACTCAACGAAAACAGACAAAGCAGAAACTACCACTCGCTGTAGAGGGTTCAGGGCTAGAGTAACACACGCTTCACTTATTAGTCCAACTGGTACCTTGCCACACGATCTCCTATTTCGTTTCTGCATTCATCTACAGCTGTTTCAATACGCCCCCCCCCCCCCCCATCCCCCGTCCCCCCGATTTCCCTTGGTTGCTGCTCTTGGCGTTCTCTGCTGTGAGGCGTTGCCAGCTCTTCTCCGCCTCGACCCTGTGCCATCTCGTCGTGAAGCGGTCCGCCGCATCGACGATCCCCCGGTGCCAATTCCCACTCTCCTTAGCCGCCCTTGGCCATAGCACAGTATATACTCCGAACAGTAAAGGGGAGCTATCCGTGGACCCCTCGGTTGCCTCTAAAACCCTGATGTCGTCTACCAGACACTGGGCTCAGTTCTTTTCTGGTCGGCTTCGTCTCGGGTTCACCCCACCAGCCATCGTCCCCGAACATGACGTGATGGGTCAGTCGCTCGCTGGTCGTCCGTTGTATGGCTCCCGCCAAGAGGAGGCGTCGATTGCGGATAGTCGTCTTAACGCTCTCACGTTGTGCCTTCTTGAGAGCCTTGGCGTACGACATGCGGTTGTCGGTGCGCTGTCGGCGCTGAAAGCCAATGGTCCGTAGGAGGAGGTTATGGTGTGCCGTTCGGAGGTTAGCGAAGTGCTCTAGGCCGAGAGCCCAAGTCACACACCCGCACAGAAGGGTCTCCATCACCTCGGTCTTTAGCAGGCACACCTTTAACATGAACGGGGCATCCTCCATATCGTACAGCTCGCGCTTGAAACGATCGTAGCATGCCCACGCGTATCGGATCCATCGTTTCGTCTCTGGCATGATGTCGGCGTTTGCGTCGATACGACCGCCCAGGCACAAATACTGCATCGTCTGCATACTGGCCCGCTGCTTCGACGACGAGCGGTGAGGCCGGGAGCACCTGGTTGAGTGTGCGCAGCAGCATTGTCTCTCCGTTTTCTTTTTGGACACGGTGAGTCCTGCTGCTTCAAAAACGGTCACAATGACGGTCATAGTCTTCGCAAGGCCTTCCGCCGACTTGGACACAATGCCTGCATCGTCGGCGTACAGCATGCCCTAGACTGACCTTCGCGCACAGGTTAGTGGATCAACCTCCACCCCGTTCCCCCCGAGGTCCTCCTCGAGGTGAACCAGGTCCTTCAAAATGTCTAGGTCCTCAGTGAAGCATACCAGGACGGCATATATCGCAGCGTAGAAAAATACATTGAGTAGGAGGGGCGACAATACACATGCTTGCCGCAGTGCCTGGGTGACGTCAAACCATTCAGATGGCTCACGGTCACCCGTACGCACGCGAGCTCGCATGCCTTCGTGGAACTGGCGGATAATGGTCAGCATTTTCTCTGGTACGCCGAAGCGTGCGAGCACCACCCACAGCAGCTCTCGGTCGACGGGGTCATATGTTTTCTGGAGATCGATGAAGCACATGTACAGAAGGATTCTCCTAGCTCGTCCGAGTTCTTGCAGTCGGGGCACGACGTGAACAGCATGTCCACTGTTGATCGCGCGGGCGAAAGCCGCACTGTTCTTCGGGGAGTACCCCTTCGGTCTCACAGTGGAAGCTAAGGCGGGACGCGACCGTTTTTTAACAGCACTTTTCTTGAATGGGCAACGAGCGAAATCCCTCGCTAATTGTTACAATCAGATCGATCCTTCTTTTTATGAAGGACCTTAATGGTTGCATCTTTCCACCGCTGGGGGACGTCTCCCGTTCTCCACACATTGACAAGTAGGTTGTGGAAGTAGCAGATAAATTCGAGGTGGTCAATTTTCAGCAGCTCCGACGGCAGGGAGTCTGGTCCTACTGCTCTCGAGTTTGGCATACCCCGTGTTACGGCAGTCCTTTCATCCACGGTCAGTTCATCTCCGAGCGATGGTGCTGACGGCCGTTGTGGGAATAGGTCGCTGATGGCTGGATCAAGTTTAGGCAATTCCGTATTAAGGAGGGTACCGAAATACCCCGCCCATCGTTCAAGAATGCGCACCTTGTCCTTAGGCAGCGTGCCATCCTTGTCCATCGTTCAAGAATGCGCACCTTGTCCTTAGGCAGCGTGCCATCCTTGTCCATGATGAACTGTTCGCTTTGGGCCTTTCTACCGCCCAACCCAACCGTGCCCTTCAGGTGCTTGTAGAAACCCCGTTGGTCGTTGTCAGCGAGGAGCCTGTCCGTTTCGGCAAGGTGCTCTTCGAAGTAGGCATGCAATATCCTGCGTCAGTCACCCCTCGCAGGTTCGCGCATGCCGTCCTCCGCGTCTTCCACGCGGTTTTGTCCCTCTTAATGGGCATGGATCGTCGTGCATTCGCCCTCGCATCTCATGCTGCTTTGAAGGCGGCTGCGGTTTCTGCGGACTCGCACCAACCAAGTTTGTGTGTGCGGCGTGGTGGGGGTGGAGGCTCTTTCGCTACTGCGTCAGGAACGACTTTGGCAAAGGATTCGGCCATCTCGGAGATAATATTGGGCTGGGAGGGTAGGGAAGGAAGCTTGGAAAGGGTGTGCTCAACTATTCGCTGTCTGCAATCTCCGTCGGATCTAAACTTCTGCCGATCGAACAGCCGGGTTTGTTTTTTCGCTCGCACGTGTCTGTTGGGTGCGAAACGACTGCTGAGGCGAACCATCGCGTATACGATCTTGTGGTCTGAGTCCGCCTTGGCTAGGGACGGGGGCTGGGGGTGCACCTTTACATCATACACGCGAGATAGGTGTGCTTGTAGGGTTAGGATGTAGTCAATCCGTTTTTGGTCGTTGCGGCTGCTGGTTCCATCGGACGTATCTCATACTCCACCCTTTCGTGTGCTAAAAAACGTGTTCGTGAGGGCGAGCTTGTTGTCTTGAGCAAATATCAGCAGGCGGTCGCCGTTAGCGTTGAGCTCATGACGTCCGTGCGCTCCAAGGACCTTACCGTCATGACGCCCGTTCATCCTTTTTCCAGTCCGCGCGTTTGCGTCTATCAGTAGAAACAGACGTTCCTTTGTTGGAATCTGTTCAACCATGTGTCCCAATTTCTTCCAATATCACATTTTTCCCTACCCGCCCGAAGATAAAAAAAGAGAAAAAAAAAAATCCTCTTTCAGCTGTGTGTTGGGGCTGGATTCCGTTGGGGCATAGGCAACGACTAGGTTGATCGCAACGCTTTCACCAATCAACTCGAAGCGTATGGACATAAGTCGTTCGTCAACCAACTGTTGGGTATACACGGACTTACGGCAAATCGTTTCCCTGACAGCCAAACCAACTCCATACAGTAGTCCTTGCCTGCTTTCTGTTCCTTCTCGGCCACACCGTAAAACTCGGTATCGTGCTGCAGAAAACTGTGTTTTCCCAGCTCTCGTTGTTTCCTGCAGCCCGACGAAGCCACAGCCAAGTCGTCGGGCCTTCGCCAGCACGCACTCGGCGTGCCCATACCCGTTCCTCCCTTTCACAGCCAGGGTGCGCACATTGTAGATTGCTACCGCCACAAGTGCCCCCTTCTGCCTCGCCCGGACCTCGCGTGCTGCAAACCTTGCCAGCCGACGCTTGGTCCTACCCCATCCGTCTCTTTTTCTTTAAAATCTGTTTTCGTATGTTTTCTTTCAGGATGTAGGCTCTCTGTTTCCTCGCACGGTGCGTGCCTTCATTTCCAATGGCTGGGTTCAGCCGTCCCAGCCTCATCCCAACCCCGACACTCTAGTCCTTGCTGTTGGGGTGTTGGCTTATCCACGCAATGCCCAGCCTCTCCCTATTTTGAAAAAATCCTCTGAACACGTCGGCTGCGAATTCGATACATTTAGGGTCGGTACTCATCTTTGCAAGCTGTGTGATATACCTGCCGCTCGTTTGTTCTACGGATATTTTGAAAAACGCTCCTATACAACGTCAGCTGTGAGTTCGATAAATTTAGGGTCGATGCTCATCCTTGCAAGCTGCGTGATACGCCTGCCGCTCGTTTGTCCTACGGATATGTTGAAAAATACTTCAAAACACGTCAGCTGTGAGTTCGATGAATTTAGGGTCGATTCTCATCTGTGCAGGCTGCGTGATACACCTGCCGCTTATTTTCGTCGTCGGTTTGTGTTCGCACTTACTGCTGTGCTCACCGCGTACGATCGTGCTTACTCGTAAACCATAAAAGTGTACCACAACGAGCAAGAAGGAAGGCGACATGAAAAATGGCTACAAAGATGCGAACACCGCGGAATTGTTAGCTGCTGATCAGCCGCACTCGTCTATGCTTGCAGCAGGGGCTGCCTGAACGTCAGCGGCCGTGTAAAAGCCAGCGACAAAGGCCGAGGAGGGATCGCATGTTTTCGTTTTGCCTCGGAATGCTGGCACGTGCAACAATGTTTTCGTTTCACGAAACGCCTTGCGTGACGAAGTTGTTGCTTTTCGTCGACAACTTTGTGTCGCGTTTTTCATGCAGCCACAATGAACAACGGCTTCTCCGAACACAACGGTTCGGGCGCCTCTTGTTTCAGAAAAAGTTGATAAGAGGCGTTTCTTTCAAGCGAAAAATGTTTAATGCCAGCAATTTAGGGCTGTGACCGAGGGTAATTTTCGAAATATATCATAAAAAAAATAGAATACAGTTCAGCTGTTAGATCGAAGATTAAGATTTCGTCGAAACTCATCGTTGCCAGCTGTGTGTGAGTGATTCTCCGATCGCGCGTATTACTGGGTGTGTGTCCTCATTTAGGATATAGGTCGGCGACTATGTCGTGAAGGACGCTCGCGGCAACCGTACGAGTATCTGCCGGGAAGTAAGTTTTAACGTGGAGTACGTCGGCCGTGCGCTCTTGAGGGGTGTTTGTTTGTTTGTTTTAACGTGCTTGAAAGGCCTTTTGAACGTGCCTGGTCCGTCCCTGGCGAAAGCTAAGCAGAATAGGCATGCATTGTAGTGGTTCAGGCACGCCTGTTTCAGAAGACGTGTAGGAAAAATACACCGCTCTTTTTGATCCTCTTGGTGTGCCTATGCACGTATCACGCACTCCACGTACAGAACAACAGATACATTAACGCACAAGCACCGTCCGCTGCGGTATGCTTCGTATACCTGGTAGGAGGCCCGACGATGTGCGTTTGAGTGCTGATGCATTGGGCGTGATAGTGTTGTGGTTCGATATAATATGATCCTGCTGCTGTGCACCAGCCACACACAACACACGTACATCGTGGCTATTATTAATAGTAACTACTGGCACAAAAGGCGAGAGCTTGGAGCACGGCTGCCGTTGTGTCGCTGCTGCTGTACTGCTGTATATATACTGTTTTTTTGGCCGCGAGGCCGAGCGGCTGGTTTCGCAACAATAATACCGCTCTTCTTGGTCGTCTTGTGCGCCTATGGCAGCACATACTCCACATACAAAATCACACGTGCATACACACAGAAGCACCGTCTGTGGCTGTCACCAAAGAATGCTGCTGCGTAACAGACTGCAGAGACGGTAGAAAAAATTGACTGATAATGTTGTGCAATGGGCGGGCTGATTGAAAACGCGCATGCGAGAGGGGAGCGGGCAATTAGAAAGTATCCAAAAGTGGTGGGGATTTCCATGCGCCTTCTCGTCTAAACTAGGCGGAGCACAACCCCTTGAGAAGAGCCAGCTCAGCGACGTTGAATGGTCAGACCACCGCCTCGGGAGCTGGGCTGGGATCCAGACATGTCGTAATGTACCGATGGTAGCCTTTGCCTGCCGCGCAGCCGCAAGTGCGAGAAAAAAACGTTCTGCCGCCGGAGAACACGACGCCAAAAATTGAAAGTGCACATTTTACGTACGAAGACATACAAAGTTTCCTTCGGCATTGGGTTGACTTGACATCACGGGGGCGTCGCAACTTGAAAAGGGGAAGCACAGGCGTTCCAACGATATGTACAGGTTTGAGCTACGCACAGTACTCATGTTGCTGCTGCTGTGTGCTTTCGTATATCTGGTATGAGGTTCGACCATGTGTGCTCGGCTGTTGCGTTGGACGTGTGCATGTTGTCGTGGCTCGATCTCCTGCTGCTGTGCACCAGCCACACGCACATACACCGTGACTTCTTTCTGGCACAAAAGCGAGAGCTTGGAGCGCGGCTGCCGTTGTACCGCTGCTGCTGTACTGCTGCTGTACTGCTGTATACTGCTTTTGTGGCTGCTGGGCTGAGCGGCTGGTTTTGCGGATAATAACCCACTGCTCTTCCTGGTCGTTTTGTGTGCCTTTAACAGCAAAAACCCCACTCACATATTTGCAGAAGCCCGCACGCCTACGCACAAAAGCACCGTGCGTGGCTGTCACAAAGGAGCGCTGCTGCTGCTGCTGGTACCTCTGCTGCGTCGTTGCAGACAGCACAAAGGGTAAAATAATTGAACTGATGATGGATGCTGTACGGTGGGCGGGAAAGCGGGGCGAATGCCCTTGTGCGAGAAGGGATCGGGCTATGTTGAACAATATGTGGGGTTTTCCATGCGCCTGCTCGGCTTGAGCAACGAAGCGGAACGCAACCCCTTGCAAAAAAGAGCCAGCTCAGCGACGTTGGGTGCTCAGAGCACCGCCGCGGAGTTCGGCAGGGATCGAGACATCCCTCGTAGTGTATCGATGGTAGCCTTGCTGAACCTACAGCCGAAAGCGCGAGAGAAAAACCGCGGCCGCCGGAGAACAGCAAAACAGAAAAAAAAGAAGTATACGACGTATGTGTTTTACATGTATCATAGACGAATGATACCTTATGGTGATATTTCGAGTATAAAAGGGCCACACGTACCTTGGTACTGGCAACGTTGTACAGTACCTGGTCTTGGGTCCCGCGGGATGACGCCGGGGGCTACTTGTGCATATATATATCCTGCAAGGCTGCCGGCCGATATGTGGTGTTGTACGTTCCGGGTGTTTGGTTTGCCGAAGGAGTATTACGTGATCGCAAAGGTTGTGTTGTACGTCCCGGGTGTGTGGTTTGCCGAAGGAGTATTACGTGATCGCAAAGGTTTGGTGACGGTCCAAATTCCCGGGGAGTTTTTGGCACCACCATTCCTGAACAATGCTATGATGCTGTACGGTGGGTAGGTACCCCGGTGTAAGAGCGCCTTATAGGAGAGCTTTCGGGACTTATGAACGGTCCAATCGACTAGGCACGCCTTGTGACCCTTTATATATTACAAGTGCCAACAACGCAGCTTGCAAAGATGGGTATTGACCCGAAATTCGTCGAACTCACGACTGACGTCCTTGAAATGTTTTTTGTAAAATACTGAAGCCTACCTCGTAGATGACGCCAAATCTGAGGTAAGAGCGGTCACATTCGGGTGTCACGGGCCGCTCTTAAACCGGGTACCCCCTGTGATGAACATTTTGTTGATGTTGCTTGTGCGTTTGTTGGTATGTGGCGCTGCTTCCGAAGCAAAGAGACCCGCGTCACGGATCCACAAGTTTACGGCATACGTAGCTCTTCCCTTAGACTTGAACCCTTTTACGACTGCACCCACGTATTTTCGTCCAAACTGCTTGGGTTTAGTGTGGAATATTTTTTGCAGCGAAGAGGTTAAATCCAAATCCTCTTGGGAGACTGCAGAGTCGAAAAGGGAACCGATAATACCAGGTACGCAGGTATCAAGCACGTATCACTTATCAAATATGACGACTAAATACGTACGAACAGCATCGGTTGTGCGTACGTAGCCCATGATGGACGCTTGGTTAAGATCTCAATGGACTTTTTTTTTGCGCGTCTTGGTCGCTAAATGTTGGGGCTGTCCGGTTTATGAGAGTCCACAATAAAATAAAACGAACTTCACCCCTTTATAGAGCCCCACAATCCCGCCCTATACTAACTTCAAGTAATTTTTCCCCAAAACATGTTTCCAGTTGTGACGGCGTTACAAGTGTGCTTACGTTTTTTGGGGACAAAATGACGTGATTGTTGTGTGGAATATTTCTTGCGGTTTGAAAAGGGGTCAAGAGCGGTCAAATTGGCTTGGCACGTCTCGTTCACCCTATACTAAAACCTACATGATACCTAATCTGTGGCGACCGATCTGAGATAAGAGCGGTATGGAGATAAGAGACAGAACACTTGCCTGTTGCGAGGGGCTCTTGAATGTCTTGAAGCGGATAACCCCGCTCACTATGTACGTGCGTCTCATGAATGGTGTGAATGGTGGCCTTTCTAGGACCCGGTTGTGACAACGACTACTGCTGTCGATTCCTGGGTGGCTATCTCACCTTCTTGGCCGAATCTTACAGGGTTCGGCCGAAGATTGCCGGCAAGTCCATGGTGTCGACTTAACCGAAGGGGCGAGGTCAACATCAAGTCTGCGTTTTGCGGATGGACAAAAACTTGTGCACGAACGAAAGTGTATGGAGCTTGAGCTTTTCTTTACCCGGATCTTCAGGAGGATCTACAAGAAAAAAAAAAAAAATGCTGCTGCTGTGATGATTGTGACCACTTTCTAGTGTTGCCGGTGGCCGCTGGTGTATCTACTGCTGCTGTGACTGTCGTCGTTTCGCCCTGCTCATACTCTGGTGTAACTACTGCTGCTGTGATGGTGTCCTGGTTTATGTACTGCTGCTGTGATGGTGTCCTGGTGCATGTACGGCTGCTGTGACGGATGCCCTTTCGCCCTGCTCGAGCTCGTAGCACATCTATCTACGGGCGTGGCTGCTTCTGTGCCTATTGTGGCTGCTGTGACTCTGTTGCGACTATTTTATAAAATTATGATTACAGCTTGAGCTGTGAGTTCGGATAATCATGGTCGATACTCATGTTTGCGAGCTGCGTAATACATCGGTCGTCCGTTTTCAGTAAGTTATCATGAGTCAAAACCTAATTATTGTACATTGTACGTACACGTTGGACAGATCACCGGCAGATGATCTATCCCCACTTGATGATCTAGATCTTTCGGGCAAGATCTGTTTGGTCTAGGTCATGTTGCAGGATGGGAGCCGTTCGATCTGCATGAGCCTGCCTGGTACCTGGTAGATCATCAGTTATCTGTGCGACGTGAAAAACAGTTCCAATTGTCACAGCAGTCACAATAGGTGGATTTTTTTTCCAGGATTTGATTGTACTCTACAAGGCGTCGCTCCGCGGGCGGCATTCGTCGCCCGCCTCGCTCGCTCAGGAAGGAAAAATACGACAAATTATGTAAAGCGGACAGAGATCACCTATTGGTTGTAGGTGCAAACTGGCGACTCTGATGATGCCAAGTGTCCCGCCGCCATGCTCCAGGAAAACAGCCCGGATGCCGCATTCATGATGGGTGTATGACGTATGCGCCTGGTATCTTGCTTTACCCACTCGCGATGTATGTGCCTGTCTCGAAGTTTTTGTGACTACGTAAAGAGCTTTTATTTCTCTCTGGGATGACGAATCGGCACGGACACTGTTGGGTGTGCTGGATGTTGATGGGCGGAAAATTCAAGTTATTAATTGTTGGTGGCTTTATTGGCTTTATTTTATAAAGTTTTTGCAACAAAGTGAGCTGTGAGTTCGACGAATTTAGGGTCGATGCTCACCTTTGCAAGCTGCGTACTACATCAATCGCCCCTACTACGCGTTTTATCCAAAGCACAACAACAACCAAGGGAGAAAATTGACACAAAAATATAATCGAACGTACATAGGGGTTCTCGTCAAAGCACTTTTTCTTGTCTGCTGGCTTGCGTTGTCGAACTCTGCTGTGTGGTCGACAAGAGCATACGGCTAAACCGGTATATACTTCGCTGCTCTGTGCAGGGCCGGTCGCAGGCTGTTCTGCTGTGCTTGCGGTATCATATATGCTATGTAGATACTGCTGTGGAAATCGGAGCTTGGTTTGTGCCTTCACTTGCTCCGCGGTATGCGCAACAGAATCAGGTCTAGAAACAGAAACAAAAAAAAACGGGAAAAAAGGAAAAAAAGAGGAAGAAGATATAATCATTGCGGAAATAATAATTTTCCAGTCTGTAATTAAGAGCCGAGGATAGATGAGAGGTCGGAGAACATGCCGAGGGTGACCTCCAGGGTGCCCGACATCACTCTAAGTGGTTCCATGCACGGACCCGGCGCAACATATCCTAACGACAGGTACAAGATCAACTGTAGATGATCTAGATCATGATCTATCATGATCTGTTGATCTGTCTGATAGAGGTAGACCCTGCGCAATATATTATAACGACAGGTACAAGATCAACTGTAGATGATCTAAATCATGATCTGTTGATCTGTCCGATAGAGGTGGACCCGGCGCAACATATCCTAACGACAGGTACAAGATCAACTGTAGATGATATAGATCATCTATCATGATCTGTTGATCTGTCCGATAGAGGTAGACCCGGCGCCATATATCATAACGACAGGTACAAGATCAACTGTAGATGATCTAAATCATGATCTGTTGATCTGTCCGATAGAGGTGGACCCGGCGCAACATATTATAACGACAGGTGCAACATCAACTGTAGATGATCTTGATCATGAACTAAATCATGATCTGTTGATCTGATAGAGGTAGCACTTTTCGTCTAAAACTGTTTCTGAATGACCGGGTGGGTATGAAAATGCTGTACAATACCCGTACCCCGGGTATTGTGGCACGGGCGTACATAACTCACAGAAGTTCCGGTACGGGTATGAGCGTGACACGGAACTTACAGAAGTTCTGGGTACGGGTATGAGTGCCATACAGAACTCACTGAAGTTCTTTGTAGGGCACCAAGGTAATTCATACCCGGGGTAAATATCGGCTCCTAAACGCAAAATCGTCGGGGTTTTTTTTCGTTCTTGTTGTTTTGTTTTTCTGCCCGATTTTCGCTGTATATTTACGTAGGCTACGGGATTGTTCGTCCGGTGGAGAGCGGTTTTCGTTTTTGACGCTAATGGATCAGTTTGTTGCCTTGGAAGAGATACACATTATGTTGTGTTTTTTCAACCATTTCACGCCAGTGACGCCCGTAGGGGACAGTCATCGGTACATTTCCTATGAGTTGGGGTTAGAGTTGGGGTTAGTTTCATCCTTTGTGATGAACACAAATGATGTAGGATGCCCCTTGGAAGAAGGCACAACAACAAAAAAGCTGTTTAACCCCTTTCCGACTGGAAACCCGGTTTTGGGGACAAAATTACTTGGATTTAGTATAGGGAGGGGTTCGGGGGCTCTAAAGGGGTTAAGCCAAGAACTTTGCAGGGCAAAAACACAACAATAATTGGTTGCACCTCTGTCGTAAAAATGGTCCGGGGTTTGAACTACCTGTTGAATTGTATCACCTCCTGCTAACGTTGCCGCTGCTGTTGTGACTGCGTGCTGCGGCTGTGACTGATGTATATACGGTATGCCTCTGCGTTACTCGCAGCACATCTGCGGGCGTGACTACTGGCAAGGCGTGCGGCGCGTTCAGTACCAGCTGGTGTGGTTCAAGCACGCCACGCTGGCGCTTTACGGCACGGTATACCTCTTGGCGCTGGCCGTCGACTACCGCGCGCACTCCTTGTGCGCATACTGTCGCATCCTCCTGTTCCTCTCGGTACATCGCCGAACCTTCCTGGTCGTCACGCAGCTAAGGTAAGAGAGAAAAGGTGCAACGTGGTAGGGGGGGGAGACGGGGGGGGGGTGGGGGGGAGAGGGGGGAGAGGGGGGGAGAGGGGGCGAGAGAGGGGGGGGAGGGGGGGAGAGGGGGGGGGGAAGGGGGGGGGGGGGTCACCTTGTCACTTTTTTTTATGCTGTGTTCGAGTGTCTCTTGTGTACGATAAGAATATCACTAACCCTAAGCGCATGATACAATCTTGATGGCTATTATAGTCCTCTTCCCTTCTCTCGTACACGGTGTGCGGCAGCCGAAGTGTCCAGCATGCGGTATAGTCTCCTGGGGTGGTTGGTGGTGGAGACGAGGGGAGTTGCAATGGTGTTGGCATTGTTTGACCCGTCTAGGGTATTTGGTGCTGGCGGTGTCAATGGTGTGTTTTTGCGGATGTGGATGTGTGGTGTATGCTCTTATGCATGCGGTGTGTTGCGATATGTTTCTACATACAAGTCATGCCACCAAACGTCCGAAATTGAACTATGTTTAGCGTAAGACTGGTAGGTCGTTTTTGACGTCACGTTTTTTCAGGTAAGTTGTTGTGTACCAGGCAGGCGGTTTGGCGGAACGTTTGTTCTTATTTTTGCATCCTGCCGTGAACCTTGCGTCCCGAGAAGCCGAAAAGTGACCGTCGCGACCGCTGCCGTCCCCGCCAATGGTACCCTCCCCCTCCCTCCCTCCCTAACCCCGTAACCCCCCCCCCCCCGCCCGTGACCTCCTAACTCCCCCCCCCCCCCCCCCCCCCCCCACCCGCCCTGACCTCCTACCGCCGTGTGTACGACTGCAGCCATGCATGATATGAGGATATGAGTACCCCCCTCTGACCCCCACAAGCCCCCCGAACCCTGACCTCGTACCCCTCCTCTCCCTGACCCCCCCCGCCCCCCCCCCCCCCCGGCGCGCGCGCAAGGGGGACGATATGACGTAGTGGTAGTGTTAATAGGGTAAGGTACCGGCGAGGCAGTTACATAGTATCCTCATTGCTGTCTCTCGAAGTGATCACACCAGAAAACAAATAACTTCGTTTGAAGCTGTGATCCGTATGCAAAGTAGTACGCACAAGGTGCGGAAGTCAGCCTGGCAAGTGGTTCTTAGCAGGGTGTAGCTTCGCCCTTCGTGCGACTCGCCGAACACCTCACGGCGCTCTTTGCAGGATGCAGTTTTGCTCTTCATGCGACTCGCTGAACACCTCACGGCGCTTCGCGCTTTGTGCACGCGATATCTGCCCTCGTCGGTGGAATACCTGACGTGCTCCGTCCCGGCATTGTAGCTATGCGAGGGTCTACTAGCAATATGGTCGTACAGACTACGGCTATGCATGAAATGAGTACCCCCCCCTCCCCTCCCCCCCTCCCCTAAGCCCTTACCCCCCGCCCCACCCCCCCTCTTCAAACGCCTCATTTTTGTCGCTTTAACACCGTCTCATGTATTCGTTAAAAACAATTGCAGGCACATCCTTGGGGCTGTGGCGGAGATCTGGTTGTTAATTTTCTTGAACATCCTGCTGTTCGCGTGGGTGGGGATGATTTTGTTCGAGGGCACCTCCGAGGGGGATGCGATTTTCCCGGACGTGTTCGAGGCCAGCTGGCGGCTCTTCGTGCTCTTCACCACCACCAACTTTCCCGAAATCATGTGAGTGGTGTTTGCTGTTGTTTTGGTTGGGGTGGTAGGGGTGATGGGGTGAGGTGGTGGGGTGCCTATTTCGTGCATAGCCGTGGTCGTGAGTCCGTAGACCCTCGCGCCCCTACAAGCCGGGAGTTGTTGTTGGTGGTGGTGGTGGTGGTGGTGATGGTGGTGGTGGTGGTGGTTGTTGCTATTGTTACTGTGAACGTGCAAAGTATTGGCGTAGTTGATGTGTCGGCGTTGCTCGTTATGCGGTCTCAGTCAAGGGAGAAAAGACGCAACCTGCCTTCAAGTAACCTTATAATCGTACGGTACAGACGCAAAACTCAAGCGCCTACACCAAGGCGCGGCAAACCGAGGCAAACCAGCAAAAATTGGCCCGGGTCTTACTCGCAAGCACGACGTTCAAAGCACAACCTTCCCTGCCCCCCTCCCCCCTCCCCCCCCAAACATCGCCACCGCCACCATGGAAACCCTTGTTACACGTCGGCAGGATGACAGCATATGACGCGGTGCGCGCGACCATCATCTTTTTCGCCGGTTTCGTGGTTCTGAACGTTTTTTTCTTGGCTCCTCTGTCACTGGCGTTCATCTTTAACGTCTTTCGCGGGGGGCAAAAGGGCATCCCTCTTCTGGAGGAGGAGATACGGCTCAGCAGCAGTGTTTCGGCTTTCTCGTGAGTGCAAGGGAAGTGCTGGCAGTGCTTTTTGTTTTTGTTTTTTACCCTGGTTTGGTTTGGTTTGGTTTGTTTTGGTTGGGTTTGGTTGGGTTTGGTTTGGTTTGGTCTGGTTTGGTTTGGTTTGGTTTGGTTTGGTTTGGTTTGGTTCGGTTTGGTTTGGGTTGGGTTGGGTTGGGTTGGTTTGGGTTGGGTTGGGTTGGGTTGGGTTGGGTTGGGTTGGGTTTGGTTTGGTTTGGTTTGGGTTATGTTTGGTTTGGTTTGGGTTTTGTTTGGTTTTGTTTGGATTTGTATTTTTGCTTTGCTTTGCTTTGCTTTGCTTTGCTTTGCTTTGCTTTGCTTTGCTTTGCTTTGCTTTGCTTTGCTGCGCCTTGCTTTGCTGCGCTTTGCTTTGCTGCGCTTTGCTGCGCCTTGCTTTGCTTCGCTTTGCTTCGCTTTGCTTCGCTTTGCTTCGCTTTGCTTCGCTTTGCTTCGCTTTGCTTCGCTTTGCTTCGCTTTGCTTCGCTTTGCTTCGCTTTGCTTCGCTTTGCTTCGCTTTGCTTCGCTTTGCTTCGCTTTGCTTCGCTTTGCTTCGCTTCGCTTCGCTTTGCTTCGCTTTGCTTTGCTTTGCTTTGCTTTGCTTCGCTTTGCTTTGCTTTGCTTTGCTTTGCTTTGCTTTGGTTGGCTTGGTTTGGCTTGACTCTGGGTTGTTGCTGCCCTTGCACTGCGCCCTCCCCCCCTCTATCGACCTTCTAGGAAGATCACGCAGCGCAGCAGTACAAGCACCACCGTGCCTCGCGCGTGTTGTGCATCTCCTTTCGCTGCACTCCTCGGGACACATGATGTGACTAATATTGTAATTCTAGCTTTTTATGCGACACCTCTTTGTTCCGTGTGAAGTTCCAGTCGGGTTGTTGACGATTATCATTAAGAAGAAACTCTCGCTCACACCGGTTGGACCGTTCTCCTTTTTCGTTCGTTTCCTTCATTTTTTCTGTTTTTTCTTGTCTTTTGGGGGTTGGTGTGGGTAAACTTTGTGCAATCGGTCAACCGACGGCAGGCTGCTGGATGATCGAAATACAGGGCAAGTCTCCATGCCCAATGTGGGTGCCTTTTTGCTTGAGGTGCACTCTATGCGAGGCCTGGCGTGTCGCGAGGTGGCGCGTCTGCAGGACCTGATGGAGGAGGCAAGCGCCCGGACACCCGAAGAGCCCTCTTTAAACATCTCCGATTTCAGGGTGCGAAATCGCTTGTGTGTGTTTTTCTTGTTTCTTTTTTTCAGTAGAGGTTTTGTCGCTTTTTCAGAGGCTTTCTGTTTATATATAGCCCGTTTGTGTCGAAACCTTTTTTTTTTATGCGAAAATTGACTTGGTTCGGTCAACGCACGCCCTTGAGATAGAAGATGTTGTTCGTGTACATAGCGGTTCAAAAACCTTCGTCCCTGTTATGGCAGTCGCGTTCGGTTTAAAATGAGCAAGTCCGAGTTTGACCACGGTTTTGTCGTGCAGGTCCGCAGACTTTTAGCCTATAGCGCCTGTCGACGTGATTCGTTGTCCCGGCGTTGACATTCTCTCCGCGATGCCCAACACCCTGCTGACATGAACGCCCCCCCCGCACTCCTCCCCTCGCCTGACCCCTCCGGCCCTGCCCACCCCCTCACACCTTGATTGTTTTCTTGTTCGGTGCTCGGTCTTTTGGTGTTACGTTCTTCGGTATTGGTATTCGGTATTGCACGTTCGGCATGTTGTATTCGGTATTTGGCTTTCGATGTTCGATTTCGGTTTGCGGTATTTGCCATCCGGATGTCGGTCCTCTGTGTTATGTCATGGGCTTCGGTGTTCGTCTTCGGTATTCGGTATCGGCAATCGGTATTCGATTTTGATATTCACTAATCGGTAATCGATTTCGATAATCGGTATTCGGTGCTCGATTTTGGTCCTCTGTGTCCGGTGTTCGATGTCGGTCTCCGATTTCGGTGTTTGGCATTCTGTCTTGTGGTGATTGGTGTTCGATGTTGGTGTTGGATTCCGGTGTTCGGTTCTCGATTTCGGTGTTCGGTATGCGAATCCGGTATTCGGCATTCGATTACGGTGTTTGGTATTCGGATGGGAGAGGACAGGATGCTGTGAGGGTGATGGACCGCTCCCTGTTGCACGCCGAGTGGATCACCGAGGTCCAATGGTACTGGCCCCGGCTCTACAAGTCCCCGGGCTTCCGGCGCATTGCCAAGGTGGTGAAGCACCAGCGTGTGACACTGTGGCCGGGCTTCCTCGGGACACCAAGGGTTTCGGTGAGAACGGCGTTTTTGACAGGGATGGCAGTTACGTCTTACCCGTAATTACGCGTTACGTAGTTGGGACGTACGTAACGTGGATTTTCCGCCGTAATGTCCCGCTATTTTTGGTCACGGTGCTCCCTGATACCCCTCAGCACCAGGGCGGGGCCCCTTCAAAATTGAAAACTCCACGGCACTCACACAGCACACAGCACACCTGCAGCACACAGCAGACACAGCACACAGCACACAGCAAACCACATCATGAGCGATGAGACCCCCATCAACCTTCATAGCGAGCACACCTCTGCAGGTGTGCCAGGCTGTAGACTGTAGAGTATCACATGACATAACAAGTTGCAGTGGAGAGGGCAACGCTCGACAACCGACAACCACATTTTCGCATTTTCATCGACAAACGCCAGGCACGGAACCTCCAGGGATGCGGTAACACAGTTAGACACGGAACCCCCGGGGATGGTTCACTTTCGTCCCCTAGCGGTAGCCGTAATTACGAGGCCGTAACGTCCAAAGCTGATTTGCGGTAATTACGGGGCCGTAATGTGGACAGTCTGCCGTAACTGCCATCCCTGCTTTTTTATGAGGGGGTTCGGTGAAATATCGATTCTCCCCCCCCCCCCCGACGGATTTAGGTGAAAAATCCTTTACTTCGACGTATTTCAGGGAGAAACACCCTTTTTTTTTTTAGAAAAGGGCTTTCAGTGAGAGAAAAAGGCCGAGTCGGGTTTCGGTGAAAAATATTTTGTCAAGCGGGGGCGGGAGGTAGAAGGGGTCGCCTCGGCTTTCAGGAAGATAATTGTTTTTTTCGAGCTGCTGAGTTTTGCCGGGCTGGTTGGGCGCGTTTTGCTTTTCCACAGTAGGCGTCCTACCATGCCCGATGATCCACGTATTCAGCGGGGAGCCGGTCACCTATAGTGCCGGATGAGTATAATGGTGCCACTGCTCTACAGTGCCAGGTAAATAGTGCCATTTCTGTCTGTTGTGCTGGTTGGATAGTGCCGATGTCCTATATAGTGCCGGTTGAGCAGTGCCACTGATCTCTACAGTGCCGTCTGGATAGTGCCGATGTCCTCTATAGTGCCGGTTGAATAGTGCCGCTGCTCTCGATAGTGCAGGTTGAGTAGTGCCACTGCATCTAGTGCCGATGAAATCGTTTTACACGACTGAAACTCTACTTATGGTTACCCTATTCCGAATAGTTCCGGTGCCCTAAATAGTGCGGGTAAGTTGAGCCGGCATGTAAACCGGCCCTCTGTCCCCCCCCCCCCCCCCCCCTCCCGCGCTGTGCCTAGTTCCGCCGCATTTTCTGGCGGTAAGCGCGGCCCGCTGCCGCTAAGGCAAAATATGACTGTTGTGGTCTCTTGAGCCGCCGTTTATGGTGTGAGCATGCGTTCATGGCGCGACTCGTTGCGTTGCAGTTCGGGTATGGCAATTTTTTACTAAAATTACACCACTCGTACAGGTGTGAGAGAGAATCCCGTCTAAATTCATACCAGGTATCTGCAAGCTGCGTGTGATACTCCGATCGCGCGTGTTACCGGGTGTGTATGTCGTCGTGAAGGATATAGCTCGGCGAGTCCCCGGAGTACTATTAGCAGTACTATTCATAGGATCAGCGGGGTGATTTTCGACGACGTTCGTTCAGTCTTGAGTGATTGAATCAGCCTCTGCGCGGAAAATGTGAAACCTGTTTAGACGGGGCTGATATTGTACCCGAGCAGCTCGGGTCGCTTTTTTAAATGGCCGATGCCGTCATCAGGCAACTTTTTTTTTTTTTTTTTTGACTTTTTTTGACTTTTTTTGTCTTCCTGAAGTCTCCAAAGAGGTTGGATCATGCGCAGTACGGCACGCTAAGGAGAAAAAAACAAACTGTCACAGTATGAAATGGGAATGCTGAATGCGTGATAGAAATGGAGGCACGTGCCGGAGGGGAGGGATGACCCCCTGTGACAAATGGCTTGTCTCGGGAGGCAGATGAGGTTGAAATCTCGTGAACGAGTTCAACTGGGAAGTAAAATTGATGCAGTGCTCAAAGTACTTTTGAGTATATATTTTAGAAAATAGTAAAGCACGATGTAAGGTGAAACACCGAGTGCCTGTTCGTGCCTTGGCTATGCCGTGATACCTTCAGTACCTCACTTTTTGCCTTTTTTTTCTCTTGTTTTTTGCATCGTCGCTTTTAGTCTGCAGCTCGACCCGTTAGAGATTTCACACTCAACGAACTTTCCAGACAAAGCCGTGGCCACAGGTGTCTTCCCTCCTCCCCCCCCCCTGGTGCATGCGTTCATTTTTTATCGCGCACAGGGTTCAGCATTCCGACTTTTCAGCTTTTTTGTGCTCGTTGATTTTCATTGAATTTTGCGCTAGACTTGCTTTACAGTCCCATGTGGCCCCGGCCCCCGTTTTTTATGGAGTTGGTATGTGTAACGGCGTTACTTTGGTGCACAAAAGAACTGCGCAGAATGAGTATGGACCAAAATCCTCCTCGACAAAATCCAGGGAATTCTAAATCTTGAAAGACTATCAATCAACGCACGACCGGAGTATCACGCAGCTTGCAAAGATGAGTATCGACTCTTCAGTAATCGCACTCACAGCTAACGTATTTGAAACAACTTGAAAAATAAAAAATATATGTTGTGGGAGTAATGGCACGAAATGGCGTGTCAAGTCTGTGAGGGCAGACGCGTGCTAAGACAAGAGGTAACATTTTTGAGCCGATGTAATTCCACCTGACGTCGATCCTCGCCTAGGAACTACAGGATACTCTGTGTGAATTGCCGGAACCCTGCTTGTGCTTGACGATGTTGTTCATTGCATACGCAAACCGTGGAGTTGTTCGCTCATCCGTGGTCCGTCTCGAAAGGGATGCGTGGTGAATGGTCAAACGACTTGAGGCAAGCCGGCACATGACTACGCCCCCTCCCCGCCGCCGACACGCCCCCTCTCGAGAGGGACGACACGCCCCCTCTCGAGAGGGATGCATCGTCAATGGTCGAATGACTAAGACAAGCAACAAATGAGTACGCCCCCCCCCCCCCCCCCCCCCCTCCGCTCCCCCCGTGTCAAGGGACTATCATATGGCAAGCAACAACTGAGTACTCCCCCCCCCCCCCCGCGCGCGCCTTTGCCGTATTTGTCTTTCGAATTCCTCAAGATGCTTGTGATGAACTTCGTGGACGTTTGCTTGCTGGCGACGTCTTTCGTTGCCCTGTTCGTGGCCGCTGCGTATCAGGATGATAGCGGCATCGTGCGGTACGACTGGGTGCAGGTGAGGAGGAGGTGAAGAAGATGTAAACCCACGAGAGGTAGGGGGTGAGGGGACGCTTGCGGCTGTGTTCGTGTGCGTCGTCTCCCCCTTCTTCCCCCCCCCTGCATTACCACCTGACAAATGTCTTCTTTTTTTTTTCCTTTTTCCCAGCGGTAATGCCAAGTGTTCATCGTCCCCACTGCTCGTCGATGTTTATTCAAGTTTGTACCGCCTTGGATATTCGCGTATATGTATGTTTTCTTGGTTTCGTCAGAATCATTTGGCAGGTCTGTGTGGTGCTGTTTGTTGTGCTGGGCGATGTTTTATTCTTGTGTAGGTTTTTGCAGTGTTGGAATTGAATTTTGAAGGCGAAGCTCGAACGTGGTACTTGCTGCTCAGCTTTTTATATCTTCGTTATCCTCTCAGAACCGCCTTGGGTTGCCGCTGATTTAAGGGCTTTTTTTTTGTTTTGCTGCGAATGTGGCTCGGCAGATGGGTGCGGTGTCTGGATTCTGCTTCACGACTTGGGCTGCCTCCCAATAGCGCCGAAACCCGATTTCATGACATTAACGCCTTGGGTTTCCGCTACTATTTTGGTTTTTTTGTTTTGTTTTGCTACGGACACAGTTCGGCTCAGGTGCAGGGGTTGTCCTTGACGAATTTTTGCCAATTTCAACTATCCGGGCTTTCCACTAATGCTTGGGCGTGTTTTGATTCTTGCTAATTGTGTGATTCGGGCAGATAAGTGTGGTGCTGGGGTTCTGCTTCACAACGGGATTCTACGCCGTGGTGCGAGGTTGGCATAACTGCACGCAGCATCCGACATGGGTGTTCAACTTTGTCATCACTGCTGCCAGCGCCTTCGTCATCTGCTTGGCTTTTAGGTGGGTTGCCTGGTCGTGTTGTTCGTGTTGTTTGTGGTGGTGGTGGCGTGTGTCGTGTTTGATTAGTTACGAAAGTGGCAAAGTGGTGATGATGGTGACAAAACATGAAGCAACGAGATTATTTTTTTGTTTTTGTTGGCGGTGCGGCTACGACTCCGCCCGTGGTTGTAGACCTGAGTTGCCCATCGTGGTATCATAGGATAGAGCATACCAGGTAGTAGTACTCGTCGTGTTAATGGTGTGCTGTGATGTACCTCTCTTGGACGAAAAAGTCTGGGCCATCGGGGAATAAATATATGGTCCAAGCAGTCCTTTCATTTTCATGCCATGTACATGAAAACTCCGTCCGCAGTCAATGATGTGTGGTAGTTTTCATGTACATGGCATGAAACGCATAGCAGCAGAAGAGCACGTGTATAATATAGTATTCCACCACGGGGACACATTCGTACTGCTGCTGCTGCCACTACTACTACTTAGTCGCGAGCTAAGAATATTCTACAGTCCCCAGTGCGCAGGTCTAACGCCGATCAATCAGCAGATGGGGGTGGGGTTTCCACACCGTGCGGGACGGCATCTACGTGGGGGACCACTGTTTTCGTCCTCGGGTTGCTGGAGTTGTAGATATATGAAAGCGTTTCTGACCCACGGATGGGACCTTTACCTCCCCGGGTGCGGCGGAACCTCGACCTTGGCCCGAGGGGCGCAACTCTCACATCGCGCGGGCTCTGAGCCCCAGCCAATCAGCCATCAGTGGATGGGAGTGGGATTTCCACACCGTGCGGGGCGGTATCGGCCCAGGGGATCGTCGCATTCGTCGCCGGGCTGTTGGGTTTGTAGATACGTGGAAGGATTTCTGACCCGGGGATGGGACGTTATCCTCCCCGGGTGCGGCGGGACCTCGACGTTGGTCTCAGGGGCAACTCTCGCAGCACGCTCGCTCTATGAGCCCCAGCCAAGCAGTAGTGGATGGGGGTTGGGGTTCCACACCATGCGGGGCGGTATCGACCCGGGGGATCGTCGCTTTCGTCCCCGGGCTGTTGGAGTTGTAGATATATGGAATGATTTATGACTCGACGTGGCCCGGTAACCATTATGGTGGAAATCAATGAAAATGAAATTGGCACGGACAACGTGCCAATGTGGGATAACATGGCGAGATTATGACGATGACAATATGATGATATTGTTGATGAAAAGTATGCTATCGTTGAGGGCGATGATTGTAATGAACATGACGTCGACATGGATGAATATAATATAGGATAAAGTATGGAAATGGGGGAGTTTGGTTTGGCCCGCGTGTGCTTACAGTATCATGAGAAGGAAAATGTCAATAAGTGCCTAAAACACCACTCAAGACCCTAACCCCTGTAAACCCTACCCATGAAACTTTGTCCGAAGAAAAAAACGACCTTTTTGTTGTTATTGAAAATTTGGTCGACCGCATTAGAACTCATATGTAAATATATTCCCCGATTTCCATATTTTATACTACCAGGTAGATAATAATCTAGACGTCTCGTACAGGCAACTGCTGTGGAAAACATTGACCATTCCCCCCCCCCCCCCCGTCCGCGCTTTTGTTGTGTGCGGCAGTGTACCCGGTCACCAATGGGGGTGGCGAGTAATGCGCGCGCTTCGTGTGATGCACCTCGCGCTGGGGGTTGCCTTTGTGCCACGGCTAGGCTTCCTCGTCAAGACCCTGCACATCATGACCAAGAGGGCAGCGACCCCAGCGAGCGTCCTCTTGGCTTGGGCGCTCTTCATGGCTGTGCTCGGGACGCAGGTGAGCCCAGCGTGATTGAATTAGTGAAGCAGCGTTTGTTTTTCTTTTTTTTTTCTTGTCGGGAGGGGCCTCTGCTAGGGGGGATCTCTCTCTCTCTCCTCGGAGAGATTGTCGGGTTGAACCGTTGTTGTGTCGGGAAGTAGTTTGTTCGGGGCTGTAGGTTAGGTCCCCGACCGTGCGGCGGGAAGATGCTCGTACTCGATGTAAGCTACAACCGACGTGTTGACGCGTTGGGCAATAGGCTCTCTGCTGTCAAATGCAGTGTAGCGATGCAGTATAGGGATACAGTACACCTATAACCCAGCAAGGCAGTACGGCGGTGGTGTGCAAGAGCAATACGACCGCCTTGTAGGGGGAAGCCGCCTGATTCAGTCCGGGTTATGAGGGTAATTCTACAGGCGCGCCAAGCGCCATATATCGGGATCTCGCCTTATATAGGGATACCGCCTTATTGGGGGAAGCTGTCCTATTCAGTCTAGGTTATGAGTACAACGCCCCAGTCGCGCCAAGCGATTTTGACCGCCTTATGTCGGGATACAGCATTATATAGGGATACCGCCTTATTGGGGGAAGCTGCCTTATTCATTCCAGGTTATGAGTGCAATTACACAAACGGGCCGAGCGATTTTGCCCGCCTTATATCGGGATACCGCCTTATATAGGGATATCGCCTCATGGGGGGACCCCTACAGCATGCGACTTGCGCAGTCAAGCATAAACCCGGAGAACGGCTACGTGGTAGTTGTCGTTTGGCGGGGCGGGCGGGGTGGAGCGGGTGAAGGTCGGCTGTTGGAGTAGTAACGGTGACCGTCGGTAGGGACAGCTCGCGCTGTCGTCGCCACGGGAACCGAAGGACACACGCCAGAAAACCCAGCTGGATTGCGAATGCAATTGAGTTCAATCGACACCCCTGTATGACAATACGTGGAACAATGGTGAGCTTGAGCTTCGTTTTCCCCCATGTTGCTGGACGATATTTTAAAAATCTTGGAGAAAAAAAATGTCGGAAAACGGTAGGAGACGCTTTTCCGGCTGAGCACCCATCTCCGTCTATTGCACTTGGGATGCAGTGCCTATCGGTGCTGTGATGAAGTAACTTTTTTCGACCCTTCCCGCCCCCCCTCCCCCCCTCTGGAAGCCCCGGAAGGGGACGTTTGTTTCAACCAGTAGATGTTGTAGGGAGGCTTTTTTTTGCAGTATAGTTCCTAGAGTTCCTAGTAGGTGTTTTTTTTTCAGTATAGTTTCGAGTATTCTATCCCTTGTATAGACGTGCATTTGATGCCAGCGTGCGCCCTCCCCCCCCCTTCGTTCTCGGCGTGTCCGTGTTTTTTTTTTTTTTTGCTTTTTGTTTTACTGTTTCTAAGACACGTCTTGTTTAAAGAAATTGATTTGACTTTCGCACGTGTCGTTAGAACCAGTACCGAATCGAGAGTGGATCGAAAGAAGAGAAAAAGGGAGGGGAGCGAGAAGGTGATTGATCCACAATTGTATAACGTCGAGGTGTGTTTGCTGGGATCTCCATTGGGATCGCCCGGGCTCGGAGATTTCAAACTCTTTTTTGTGTTTGTATTGGTTACCGCCAGATTCGACTGTCGAGCGTATCGTATAAGGCGTGCGCATGTATAGCAGAGGCAGACGGGCGGACGGCACGACACTGCCTGCTGCCGATTAATAGGTCCACGAGCTGGGCCAGCCAAGTAACTGCCAGAAAAGTAGGTTGGCCATGCCCCGCTCAATTTTACGTACTTGGGTGCGGTTTTTTGGACACGATGTTGATTAATCATGTACCAACCGACAAATGGAAAGCCGGGCTTTTTGTTTCTTGTTTTTTGTCCCGAGATATGGCCGATATTACGATCGGAAAAAAATAAAACAAAAAAGCGCCCGTAACTTGCGTAAAAAAACAAAAAAATAAACCAAAGCTCGGCTTTCCGTTTGTGTGCACATGCGGTTCAAATACGTCGTTTGACATGTCAGATGAAACATGTCAAAATTGAGCAGGGCATCGCAGAAATGCCATTTTCGTCATTTTTTTTGTCGAAAACACTTGAACTATATATAGAATTGAGTTTTGGTCATATCGTTTCATGGGTGGCGAAGTGGGCAATGAAACTTTTACCGATGTTCTTTTAGAGTCTTCAGCATTGTTTCCACCAATTTTCACCTTGATCGGCAACGACGATTTGTACACGAATTTAGTTTGGAAAAGTTTGTGCTTCTGAGTTTCGCGGATATCTCGGCGAGATGGAGTCGTAAAAAACAAAGCCTCATAATTTTCCATACACTTTTTTTTTTGTGCATGTGCAATGTGGTGTCAGGGGCATCCCTTGCAATGTTCAAGTCCTAAGACCGATGACCATGGAAAGCCGACAGTATCGCCAAAAAGTTTGCAAACGTTTTTTGGGGGTTATGTGCTGAAAGATTCCGGGTAACGTCGCTATGGGGAAAAAATGACTGAAACGTTTTGTTCCGGATCTTTTTCCGGTCATGCGGTCCAACAGGTCAATTTGCCTATTTTTCATCAAGCCTTGATCAACACTGCCCACCAAACACGATTGACCTTCGATCTCGAGATAAGAGACAACCCATGGTCACTCCTCTTCGTTCCGGACAAGACCACATGAGTGTAGGTGACAGCGCTAAGGACTTTCTCGATCCATGCCCTGGGGCGTAAGAGGTTGCTTGTGTTGTCCTGTGGTGTGCCGTCACATCCTCTCATAATTCTGTTTTTCGCCCGTTGGGAGACGATAGAGAGTTTTTGTCTAAGTTTTCTACACACCAGCTGCCAAATGTATTTTTAACGGAAGGTTGATCGGCGCCCGCCACAAATCACCGGCCGTAGAGTGAGCGCTGTACACCAAGGGGGGGTCGGAGCCCCTAACGAGCTCGCCACGTTCAGAGTTCACGACGCTGTCGTTGATTTCGTCGCTCGAAGTGTGTGGAGAACACGAAATTGCGCCGCGTCTAATCCAAGATCTGCTTGAGGATTTCTCAGGCCGATGTTGGCCAAGATCATCGCGAGAAATGTTTTTTTCCGGAATTCCGGAAAGTTTAAAATGAATAATTATGCAAATTGGGTCCATAGGCGACTGTCCAGGCAAAGTTTGGCTGGGATCTTCGAGGATTTCAAACTTTTGGCCTTCCATTGTCATCGGTCTGACTCGTACAAGCGGTGGCGCTAGAGCTTTCGGAAACGTCTTCGAAAAGACAAAAGTTCGTATTTGTGCGCGGTGTTCCGCCGCGTTAAACGGTTTTCAACCCAGTTCAATACACACTTAAAACAAGTTTATTTTTTTACCCCCTGGTCTTTTGTCAAATGACGCCGGAGCAGATGGCCACGTGGTGCTGCGTATGCACGATGATTGACCGATTACAGTGATGTAGTTTCAGTTGTGCCTAATTTGCAGTGGTTCGCGAGATACGACTTTAAGAACCTTCACCCGTTTTCTTGCTTGGCCCATCTCGTAGAGGATAGGTGTACTGTCGCGGTGTTATTTTTTCATTTCATTTTTGCAGTATGTCACAACATTGTTTCAGCTGTGAGGTCGATCAGTTCAATGGTCGATGTTCGTCTTTTCGAGCTCCGTGATACTCTGGTCTGGCGTTTTTACAGACGTATTGCTTGTACAAGCTCTTTGAAGATGTGTAACTCCTCTGGATCTTGCCAGGTGATGGAACAGGAACGTTTGACGAAAAGGGTGATAATCGGTCCATTTAGTATTTCGTAGCCGCCAGGTTTGACTTTCGCACGTGTCATATTTCATGTCCGAACATTTTTTTTTAGTTTTTTTTGTATACTTAGTTCCCGCCAAGATCGACTTTCGCCCGTATATTAAAATAATGTGTTTATTTTGTTGTACTACGTTACCGGCAGATATTTGGTGGGGCTGTCTGCGTCCCTGCGCTCGCGACGGGCAGCGAGGACTGCAGCGGAGCCGTGGTAGCGACGAACGACTACACGGCGAGCGGGTTGACCCTGTTGAACTTTAACGACGTGCCGACTTCTCTGGTCACGCTCCTTGTCCTCTTCGTCGTCAACGATTGGTGAGGCTTTGTTTTTTTTTTCGGTCCGCTTTTTTTGTTTTTTTTTTCGGCGCGGCGGGGGGGAGCGGGGGGGGGGATATTGGTGAGATTTTGTTTTCCGCTGTGCTGTCGTGTTGCGGAGGAGGGTTGGGGAGGGTATTTTATATGATCTGGTTGATCTGGTCACTGATGTCGCTTTTTTTATGTTATCATGTGAGGCGTAGGATTTGCCTCGGTTACGTGTATTACTTTGCGTTTGTTTTTCCTGGGAGATGTTCTCCGACTCCAGGGTTAGCACAACCTCTTCTGTGACCACGGATGAGATTGCGGCGATGAGCTAGTTACTGCGAGAAGATAACACCCACTATACGTACTACCAGGTATTTTTTGGTTGTTCGTTTGTTTGTTTGTTTGTTTTTCGTATTTTCTAGGGATTTCCCACCCCACCCCACCCCACCCCACCCCACCCCACCCCACCCCACCCCACGCCACCCCGCCCCATCCCACCCCTCTAACCCCGGTGCCTGTACTCAGGTACGTCATCGTGGACGAGTTCGTGGACGTGTCGGAGACCGGGTGGTCGCGAGCCTTTTTCATCGCGAACTACATCATGGGGGTTGCCGTAATTCTGAACCTTGTGGTTACCGTCGTTATTAATTCTTTCTGGGACGAGTACAAGACCACCAACAAGCCCGCGTTGGCTTTCCGCCAGCTCCAAGACGCGGCCGCTGCCTCGGCTCGCCCCCCGCAACCCACCCAGGATGGTTGCGGTGTTGATGGCGGTGGTCTTAATGGTGTTTCGGGTGGTGGTGATGGTGGTGGTGGTGTTTCAGGTGGTGTTGGTGGTGGTGGAGGGGAAACTGGAGAAGGGACAGCTCTAACCGACAGCACTGGCTCGGACACCGACATGTCCGTCGGTGTAGAGGGCGGTGCCTTTGACCCCCGCTCTTCGCGGCAAAACGGCGGCTCTTTCCGACTCGGGTTTTCACACGAGGAGGAAGGCGTTGAGGATGACGTTGTGGGGAGTGGGGAGGAAAAAAATTCCGCTAGAGTTGTCGGTGAGGGGGGTTATATTGGCAGCGGCGGCGGTGGTTTGAATCGTGGGGCAAGTGACCCCCGCTTGCACCGCTTGCACCAGCCACCCCAGGTGATGCCGAACGGGGACCAGGAGGGTATGGAGGCGGAGCGGGATATCGCGCGACGGGCCTCGAGGAGACGGTTGAACGTTTCTGGCCTCGCGTAGCTCGTATGATACGAAAGGGTGCCTACTTTGTGTAGTAGTGCTCTCTTAAGAGTAGCGCTAGTTTCGACACGGTGTTTTACCTTTGGCCGTTGTAGGGCCCTATGTATACCGAGCAAAAATAGCGGCGAGCGCGACGTTATGGAAAGCTGTTAGGAAAGAGAGCGTGCGGTAGCGGGTCGGTGTGCTGCACGCGTTTGTCTTATAGCCCGCCTGCGTTGGGGTTGGAGTGCTCCTCCTTCCGCCGAAGCAGAAGCAGCAGCAGCAGCAGCAGCAGCAGCTCGGGCTCTTCGTTGCGCATTACCCGACGCTGTAATCAGGCACCTTTTTTGGACAAAGTTTGTCATGGTCTACAGGAGGGAGTTGCAGGGATGTGTAGGGGTTATTATCGGTTAACCCCTTGTTCTACTGCAAGAAAAGGTTCCGCACGAAATATCAGTAGGTTGTCCCGGTAAAGAAAAACGAGCGTGCGGCTCTGGAGGGTTTGAATTGCATGGTTAAGAGCAAGGGTGGTTTGGTTTCCTCGAGGGTGTAAGAGGATTTCCCTTAAGGGCGTAGGGGGGGGTTTCCTTAAGAGCGTAATAAACGGGGGACAGGGGGAGGGGGATGCAACATGTGTGGGTTTGTTGGTGGTGTTGCATGGCGCGTTTAGTTTGTGTAGATCTGTTGATCGCCAGAGGTGGAAATACTTGAGGGTAACGGGGTGGCGGGGGTGGGGGGGGGGGGAGTTTGTAATGTTTCGGTTGGTATGTTTTTTGCAGAAGCGAGTGGCAGTTAGTTCGTCGTGGATAGAGTGTGCATGCTTGAGAACGACCGATTTACCTTTTTGTCGGCAGGGTCGCGCAATGTGCGTGATCCATCGCGTCTCATGCACAAAAAATACTCGTCTCGTGTCGGTATTAAGCAAACAACGCATCATGTTTGGAGCTTGTTTTGAGTGTGTGTTTTGTGTTTTTGTGCATTTTCCGGTTGGATGAATGGGTGGGTGGGTGGGTGGGTGGGTGGGTCACGCTCCACTTCAGCGGAGCAAACATCTACCGTTGCTGTTACTTTCGACACGGACTGTCGGGGAAGGATAGGCTGCTCATGTTTGGTGATAAGAGCGGACTCTATTTTGGGAAAGCGCGAAAACGGGAGCACCGTCTAGACCCAGAATGCTGTTTTTCCGAGTTTTTTTCCCCGTTTTTTTCGGAAGAAAATGATGATCCCATAGATTGCTCGGAAGGTTTAGGCCATCCTCTGCTGTTGGTCGATGACAACGGGTACATTTATGGGAGGAAAAGGTCCGTCCAGCTACGTCTACGCTTCGCATGCTTGCATGCTTGCGTGCTTGCATGCCTGCGTGCTTGCATGCTTGCATGCTTGCATGGCATGCGCGGGCGGGAACCACTAAAGAGGGGAAGCGTTTTGCTGCCGGCTGCCTCGCCTAAAGCCTCTCTTGGCATGCTGGCGCGGCTTGCTTGCTTGTATGGCATGACGGCGTCGCTTGTACGGCATGACGGCGTTGCATGTATGGCGTGAAGGCGTGGGTAGTAAAGGTATACCTGCCCGCTCCGTCTTCCCCTTACGCTTTCTTTGGCATGGGATAGCGCGAGATGCAAAAATTTCGCGTCCTTTTCGACGAGTCCGAGGTGGCGCTCCCGCCCCGTTCGGCGCAAGCGCGTAGGACTCGCGAGCAGTTTTGCTTCGTTAAGACTCGTGCGGCAAAACTGCACAATAATACTATTAACGCATACAGCTTGTATACAGTAGTATAGTCTGAGTTCCTAAGAGTTCACCATTTTTAGAAGGGTGCCCGTGTAGCGTTTTCGGGAACAATCTATCACGTAGGTGGCATTGGCGAGGGATACAGTGGGTACCCCGGTTTAAGAGCACTCGGTTTAAGAGCACCCGATTTAAGAGCACCCGAGTTGAGAGCATTTGGGGGTTAAGAGCGGCCAACGCGGCGTGTCCCGCCACACTAAAGGCTATATAGTGCCCACTACAAGATAAGAGCGCTTGGTAGTTAATAGCGCATGCTCCGGCTTCTCACGGGGCGCTCTTGAATCGTGGTACCCACTGTAGTAGTTTTTTTTGTCAGTTTTTAACCCCTCCCAGAAGGGCGCCCACGTTTTTTAGGGGCACAAGCTGCATGGAATTACACACGTACCAGGATACCAGTATGGTATTGTGGAATGTTTTTTTTTGCGAGCTGTAGCCAAGGGTAGAAATAACCGTAACATTACCGTAACGACCGACGGGTTTTTTTTGCCTGGACAGCTTTAGAGAAGCGGCTCTCACCATATCCCCTCGCTGCTGCGGGCTGCCGGCCAGCTGCCGCGTGGTGGTATTTGGATTGGGAGTTGGCTGGGTTTGGTTTCGGTTTGGTCGGGTGACTACGAGCAAACATGACGGATTGTCGGTCTAGTTTCGACCCGTCAAGGCGTCTTTGGACTTATCATACTAGTTTTAGTGTGTGGAGTTCCTTGACGGTTGTCCGTCAACGGGCAAGAGTGCCGTTAACCGACATGTCATGCTAGTTTTTGTGTGTGTGGAGTTCCTTGACGGCTGTCCGTCATCGACGGTTGTCCGTCCAGGGGCAAGAGTGCCGTCAACGGACATGTCATACTAGTTTTAGTGTGTGGAGGTCCTTAACGGCTGTCCGTCATTGACGGCCGTACATCAAGGGGCCAGAGTGCCGTTAACCGACATCTTTGACTGCGAGAGGATGACGGATGCGACGCCGACTGATAGGCGTGTCAGGATTCGGCCCTTTGTCGGGGTTTCCCTGTTTTGGGTGGGCGTGCTCTTGCTGTGCGCGGTGGATGTGCGGGCTAGATGTCAGGAGGGAGAGCGCACGCCTTCAAGGGTCTAGCTGGGGCCGCGTGTTCTACACTAATACCTAATAGTGGGGTGTCGGCGAACGCAAAATCAAGGCTTTGCTGTCTTGTCGAAGGGGGTGAAATTGCTGCATCCTGACATGTTCGATGATTATGGCATTGTCGTTTCTTCTGTTACGGCTGTGGTGGTTGGTGGAAGCCCCCGCTTCCTCGTGCAAAGAGACCACCAAGCACACTCCTGCGGTGCCGCATTATAACTCGATTGTAGCGGCCGGTCATGGTGCGCTCCTCTTTTAGTGCGGTGCGTGGCGAGCATTGGTACTTTTTTTTTCGCGGCCGTTTTGTTTCCTTTTCGTGCGATTGTGTACTGAGCGACGAGGCCTTCGTGGGTAGGATGTAGTACCGATCATGCAACATATGTGCTGCCGCGCTTGGCCTTGCTATGTTCGAGTTTTGGTGTGTGGGTCCTTCACGGTCGGGCATCCTAACGGGACTTGACTCGGAAGTGATCCATAGCCCCGACAGATCACAATCATAGATAATCTAGATCGCCTGTACCATCTTCAGTTGATCCCGTGTCTGCCGTTGTGAAACCTTGTGCAGGATCTGCATATAACTAATGCAGGTCCTACCCTGGAAACCTTTTGCTAGATCATCGTGCGGATCGTACGGCTCCCACCCGGTAACATGAGCTAGACCATACAGATCTTTCCTGAAAGATCGGGTAGATAATCTGTCGGTGATGTATCTGTCCGACGGGTGAACTGATTATTCTCACGCTTTCGGGGAGAAATGACTTGAGGTTTGCGTGGCATCATTCTCGCAGTAGCAAAACGGTTGGCAGCCCAAGTGCGGAAGTAGTGTGTGTGCTGCTGCGCTTGGCCTAAGGTATGCGCGAGCTAAATTTGCGTGGGTGTCTTATAGTGAAGCATCGTAACGAAACAGATGATGGGGAGCATCATGCACGTGGATGTCCCACATAATGGTACGTCCTTTGCCCGTGCAGGTTATGCGGGCATGGTCTAGAGCTCGTTCATGACGCGCCGATGGTGTGGCCGTGAGGGTAGTAGTGGTTGGGAGTGGCAGCTTACGTTGCGGCGTGGGTGTCATGTGGGGAGACGAGCACGGACCAGTCAGTCCTCTTCGAGATATCTCGTGCCGTATGCGGCGTTCGCTGTTGGTGCCGTCTGCTGTGTTACCGCCCCCGTAGAGTGATGCGTTGTTTATCTAATGGAAACCCAGAGCCGCTGGAGGGTGGAGGGGGGGGGGGGGGGTGCACGTAGAGGGGCAAGCTCGGTCAGTCGTCCTAGGGATATCTCGTTCCGTATGCGGCGGACGCTGTAGTCGCCGTGCAGGCACGTATGTCGTGAAAGACGTCGTAATGGGCAGGGCCGGGTCCACCCCTCAGAGGCACTATTTCCGTGACCTCGAATGTCCAAACGCGTCGCACTGCGCATATTACGTCTCTGTCTTTTATTGCGGCGGCGGCAGCGGCTGTGTTGCACTTTATTTTTTGGCGAATTGTTGGGGAGGCTGTTGCGGGGCGGCGGTGGTGGCCCGGGGACATCGAGAGCCTGTAAAATATCTGGGAAACCTACCGTAAGAGTTCGCGGCGGTTGATGTCATTTGTCTTCAATAGGGTTGAGGGAAGTAATCGCACTACGAATTGCTCCTAGCACCTTGGAGCTACGCCGTTAGGAAGTGGTAGTAGTAGCTACATTTTGGAGAGTATCTATCAATTGCCGTAAAAAGTAATAATATACATAATTGTGGAAGACAGGGTCGTAGATACCTATCGTAGATGTCGTACACGCATGCGCGAGAGGACACGTCACCGGTCAGGCAATTCACGGTCCCGGGTCGCGCGCGGTGTCACCCGTCATAGACGGCGTTGACCCGTCCCCGGAAGGTCAGCCACCGAAAGATGATCCCGCCGCATGACGAGAGGGCATAAGCCCACCGTCACTCTAGCTTCAGCATCTCCTTGCTACATCTAAGAAAGAAAGGTTTTCAGCGTGCGTCCGCTGTGAAGACGATCGTCAAGGGACCTCAGCACCGCGACACCGTCTCCGCTTCGACTTCAGCTCTGCGACGCCCTCTCCGCTTCGACTTCAACTCCGCGACGCCAGCTACGAGACGAGTACCAGACCTCCGGGGCCACCCTTTCCACCCCGTGAGAGGCCAGGTTCCACATAGTCGTATTTACTATTATGCCAGCCTGGTTGAAGGACAACAGTGTACTCGTACCCACATGAAGGGGAAGCAGCTTTTAGTTCGTTAGGTATTTGTGGCTAGGTCGTTTTCCCACAACACTTGCTTTGCACCCGCGGTGTCTTACACCTTTTTATTTTTTTGTTCTGGTATTGTGGTTCCCCCCCCTCGTCTGTTTCCGCATGCATATGATATGTATGATACGTTAGTATGCGTGCGTGCGTTGTCTTTTTTTTTGTAATATTGTCCAGGGGCACCTGCTGTGCGTACTTGCAACTTTTACTGCTGGAGCGTTTGTTTTTTTATGAGAGATCCAGCATGTTGTAGGTTTTGATTTACGATGGGGTGCTGCAGTTTTCTTTTACGGAGAGGAGGCAGCATACTGTTCGCAGTCATGCTGGTGCTCTTAAGCGTAGGAACCTGTTCTGTGATCGGTAGTTGTGGCTTTTTCCTTCCAATGTACAATTGAAAAATATGACGAAAAAAAAGTGTGGAAAAACAGCGGTGACGACTGCAGCCCAGACTCCTATAGTATTTATCGGTCGCCCCGGTGGCGTATCAAGTTATCCTCGAGCCTGGTATAGGTCGGTTTCGTGAGTTCGAGCCCCGCCGAGTGCATACTCGTATAAATTCGTTGGGACTTTTTCTTGTGCACAAATTGACTTGCGGAAAGCGCGAGAGCGTGAGTTAGCAACACTCGATGAAAAATCGACGAGCAGTGGGATTGCTAAACCCTATGCGCGATAAAAATTGAAGGCAAGAACCGGGGGGGAGAAGGGACGACACCTGTGACCACGGCTTGCCCAAAAGCTGGAAAGTAAAAGTGTGAGAACAAAAAGAAAAAAAAAAGTACCAACCAGATCCATAGTTAGCGGGATGCAATGCGGAACAACGAACGGGCGGGGAAGAAACAAACCCGAATTAGTTTTTTTTTTCGCTTTTCACTCGAAATATCTATTGCCTCCAGGGTCTGCACACTACCTGGTATACAGAGCATTAGACGAACACAGCAGTTGTAACGTAGGAGAGCTCGACTGATGCTTATATTTGTGTGCTTCATTTCGTCCTGTTAGCCACGGATCTCCGTAAATTGTGGGGAGGGGGGTGTAATTACATAATGCATGGCCGAGGTCCATAGGGCCATAGGCACTCGCATCCCTACATTGTCGAGACGGAGCACTCAGGTTTTCATCAGCCAGGCAAAACAGTGTTTGCGCCGAGCGGGGGGGGATGCACTCGAACTACAATGCACGGAGGCCTTCGACTCGTGTGCGCGGCATGATACGGGTCAAATTATTACGCGCTCGCACTTCCCGCTACTGCTGCTGTAGACGATCGGCCAGACCACACCTATAATACCTACCTGACCTACGTTTGGTCGCACCTAGGTCCCAGCATAGTCCAGTTTTGGAGAGGAAGATAAAGATAATGGTCGGTTGTTTTCTGACAATGGGGAGAAACTGTTGGGATAGTTTCTTCAGGTCAGCAGTGATATACCGGTAGCATTCACCACCAGGAGAACAGCGCGGCCCCTGAAGTACTGGGTGTCTATTTCATGAGTAGAAACAAACTTGTACTGTTTAAATGTAAATACAGCACACGAAGAAGAACAAACGCACACGCAGAAGAAGAACGAAGAACACAAGACGGACAGGGTGCGTGCATGCATTTAGTGCGACACCTGGATCGTCACGTCATCACAACCAAGCTACTACTACTTCGAAGTACACTAGTAAAAAACAAAGTCCAAGACAGCAAACGGAGAAAAACAACAGCACACACACATGAGAACCAGATAACACAGGCAGGGTGCACGCAATTGGTGAGGCGCCTGGATCGTCGCTTTATCATCACAGCCACAGCTGTAAAAAAATGCCTCTTGAAGCTCCTTCCTCTTGATTACTAACGGCATTCATTAGAGCTGACCGCAAAGACCCACGACACGTGCTACGCTAGAGGTATCAATAGCACCTTCGGGCTATTTTTTTTTTCTGAAGGATGGGGCTCCTTTAGAGTCCCAAAATCCCTCCCTATACTAACTCCAAGTATTTTTTTCCCCTAGAAAAGGGTTTGCAAAATTAATGAAGGCGTTATAACCCAAAATCGTTGGAATGTCGTTCTCAGTCGTTTGCAATATTACGTTGTTTGTTTACCTAGGGCATGGGTTTGTTAATCGGTTTTACATGTTCAGTTCTACCAACAAAAAAAAATCGCGCACTGCTTTTGAGTGTTGTGGTGGAGACAACGTAAACCTGCAGTACGAGCAGTCAAAGGGCGAATTGATTGGTGGCTCTTCCCCCTGGAGAACCGTGTTCATGTGCACGGCTGCCGGTGATTGATGACGATGAGCCCCCCCTCCGCGGAACCATGCCGCCCACGCGACGGGAAAAAAGTCGCTGTGCCTCAAAAAAGGATCCGCCTTCCCCAAAATATGTGATTGAAGTGGGAAGGGTCTAGTATGAGATACCAAAAAGAGACGCGATCGGTGAATCAACCTGTCGCGGAGCCGACATGTGGTGATTACATACCTCGCGACACACAAATACAACAAAAGCCGGAGGACAGCGGGCAATGACCTGGGGATGGGACATTGCTGGGAAATGGGACATAAGATTGTACCAGTTGTAGCTAAAATGAAAATATGTGGGGAAGGCATTATTCTGCAGTATTAATTTCAGCTGGCATCGATCATTCAATGTAAGTATTGGATTATGCGCCTCCTGCCCTGATGAAGCAGCGGGGTCTCGCCCGGAATAGACCCCGCGATGAGTGCGTTCTCACCGCGGTGCCCGTCCCAGGGATTGAAATGACCGTGCAGAAAAATACGACTACAATACGCTTGTAGGGTGGGAGGGAAGGTCTTTTTTTTCCCTGCGCCTATATTTTCCTGTTTTCGCTGGGTTGCTCGTTTCAAGAGGGAATGATCGTTATCATCGTGCGTTTTCTCAGTAATCGGGACCAAATCTTGGAACCACCTTTTCTTCGAAATCGGGAATTCTCCGATTGGCTACCGATTTTACTTGAGACACGCTACGATGGCGATGCACCGTTTTTCCCTGCAAGGTTAGTGGCTTGAGGAGTTCTGTACCCCAGCCACAAGATGGTTCTTACAACAATGAAAGCGTAACCCCAAGAAAAATATCATGGGCCTACATAGCTATAAAGCGAAAACATGCAACAAAGAAAACCCCATGAAATTCCGGCGATTATTGGGTTAACCCCTTCAGAACCCCAACCCCCCCTCCCTATACTAATTCCAAGTAATTTCTCCCCAAGAACAGGTTTCCAATTGCAAAGGCATTAATGAGGGTCCGAAATTAAAAAAAGTGCCACCTCTATCGTAGCAGGCGTGTTAAGGTTATGGTGTAGCGACCAAAAAAAACGATTATTTGCGATATTTTCAAGCGCCAACGATTATTTGCGATATTTTCAAGCAGCAGAACGAGGATCATGCCGCCTGCGTTCGTCGCCTGCTGCTTGTTTGCATTGTTGGCGTCGTCGTTCGGACAACTGTATCATAGTGGCCGATGCCGTATATCGGCAATTTTCGTCGCCATTTTTTTTTCCCCTCTTAAGGCCCAAAGGGGTGGTTAGTAGAACGATTAACCGTGAAAGTGCATCATGTACGAAGCACAGTAATATCGTCAGCAGCCGACGCAAGGGTTGGTAATTAGAAACACACATATCGATGCGGGACACAACTACAACTAGGCCTGCCTCCATTTTCCCGCCCTCCGCAGAAACACAGAAAGGATTAAGCTAACGCCGGACACTACTGTCAGACAACACAAACAACACAAACAACACAGTGCTGCAAGCGCATCCGATCAGAACAACAAATAGCGCGCCCGCAAGGTCAGTCAGCATCATGCAATCGTCAAAAAATGTATCGTAAGTTTTTTGCGTGTATTCATTGCTGAAGCCACGCGCCATCTGCCAATCCTCCCGTGACATACTTCGGCGAACCAGCAGAGCTAATAGCTTCTGCGAAGAGCATCAACCTGTATACCCCTGAGAGCAAATCGTCTGTATTACACATGTTGAGATTTGCGCAAACAAAACGATCGGCGCCCACCCTCTTGTGCTCTAACTCGTACACAGCGAGCACGACGCGACCTGTGAGCACTCTGAAGAATCGCAAACGGTGTCTTTTCGTACCAGTCACACCACCAAAACACTCAAAAGAAAACAAGACATACCTTATGCGACTAAATAGTAAAACATACCAAAAGAGAAATTATATCAAGTAAAATACCCCCAGCTGTAAGATCGAAGATTTCGTCGGAACCCATATTAGCAAGCAATGTGTGTTACTCCGATTGCGCGAAATACTGGGTGTGTGTCCTCATTGTGGGTATAGGTCGGCGACATATTGTACTGACAGCGACGGAAATACACAACAGAGGCACCGAGACCCGTCCCTACTCTGCGTATTTCAATCTTCTCTAAAATCTACCCACAACAAAACCCAAACCTAGGCTGAACCGTAACCTAGGCAAAAGCGTTCGTTTTGGTTTGCCGTGTGAGCTCCTCGTACATACATTGAGCACAACATTCTCGCAAATCACCGAACCAGACAAAGTGATTACTAAATAGCCGATATATTTGGCACCGCCAAGATACCTTCGACACTGTCGCAGACAGGATCGCCCACCAGTCCGCCCGCCCGCCAGTGGCGTACAAAACCCAATCCCTCTCGTGGTTCCCACCGTCCTCCTCCGCCTTTCCTCTCCGTATGCCTCTCGTTTGCCTAGCACGCTGCACCCCTTATATGGATCAGCTTAAATAATACTCCGTACTATTGTAGCACCTCACACGGCTTTCCCCATCTTTCTTCGGTTGCCAGGTACACCGCACTCCCTAAGGATTAGTTAGTTACAGTGGGTATCCCGATTTCAGAGCGCCTCGTGACAAGTCGAAACATACGCTCTTAACTACAAAGCGCTCTTATCTGTGGTGGGCAACATATAGCCTCTAGAGTGGCGGGACATGCCGAGTTGGCTGCTCTTAACTCCCGAACGCTCTTAAATCGGGTGTTCTTGAATCGGGGCAACTAATCAAGTAATAGCACCTCAAACGGCTTTGTCCACTGTTTTCTAATTCGCCTCGCGCACTGCACCTCCCCTGAATAAAATAATTATCAATAGCACCTCACACGACATGCCCTACTACTTTATCAAGCGAAGTACCCATAGTCGACGAGGTCAAAGCAAGATACAATACCCCCCCTCCCCCCCCACTGTACGTGCATGCACATATACTCTTCTCCGAACCCGTTTCTATAATCTATTTTTCTATGGATAAAGTCCGTTTTTTGGCTCCACCCCCATCGCTCTGTGAACACACAATTCCTACCACAGCTGACCGCACCACAAACCACCGCCTCCAGGCAAATACGAGACCCGCCCGAACCGCAGCCACTGCTCTCGCCACCGCCGTCGCTACCGCCACCGGTTCCAACAACACCGACAGAAAACAACGTGGCGCCAAGGCCTGGAAGACTTTTTTGGGGGGGAGGGCTAGTGGCAGCAATGCCGCCGCCACTGCTTTTCTATCCTCTTCGATCTACTAACACAAACCGATACTGGAACAGTTGGCGACACCGCCCACCACCGTAACCGTGCAAATACGAGACCGCCCCCTCTGCAGCCACTACTGCCACCACCAGTGCCAGCAAAGACCGGCCTTAACGCCTTCACTGCTGGAACCCTTTTCGGGGAAAAGTCACTTGAGGTTTGTATAGGGAGGGGTTTGGGAGCTCTAAAGGGGTTAACCCATTTGAAAAGTGCAAAAAGAAATTCCATACTAACTCCTAGTAGTTTACACCCGAATTCGTGGGTACGGTTCTTACGGGGTTCTAAGGCGGGGTTGGAAGGATATTTTTCGGGGGACTAGTTGCGGCAACCCCCCCACCGCCACTGTCGTCTCCCTCTGCTATTGGTGGAACCGGAGGAGGTAGCAGCAAAACCGTGCCGTCCTCACCACCACCACCACCACCACCACCACCATCACCACCACCATCACCACCATCAACATCGCTCTCATCACCCTTCTCTTGTTCTGTAGCGGCGACCATAGCCTTAGCGTTTTCGAACTGAAAAGTAAAAAAAAAAAAACACGGGCAACAAAATAAGAACCAACAAAAACAGTGGAAAAATATAGGAATAGTAGCAATAAGCGTACAGAAGAGAAGCAGAGGAGGCGCCTTAAGTTCCCACTACCCGCAGTCAGTCACGACGGAAAAAAACCTAAAAAAATCGGCAGCGTTTATTCACGGAAGGTATGACACTAGCAAAAAGAACGCAAAATCGCAAGGACGCCACAAGATCCCGCGCATCAGCGTAAAACACACATTTATCTCCGCGCCACAACATCGCTTCCCGCCCACAGCAACCCCTTCCACGCATATGGACCCCTATTGAATTTGGCTCACCTTGGAGGATAGAGAGTCTGCCGCGTACAGCCAAGTGGTGATCACCACCACCAAAACGCCGCCTAGGTAAGGAGTGGAGGCTTGGAGAGAGCCCGTCGCCAGAAACAGCCCCTGCGTAAGGCAAGGCCGAAGTCGTTTTCGCGAAAAATTGTGTGGTTCCGCGCGTTGAAAATTTGGATTACGTAACAGCGTCGCACGGTCCAACCATGCGCACTTGACCAAAGAGGGTGTGCACCTCCCCCCCAAAAATCAATCCAAAAATAAAACCGCGTATCCATGATATACTGTGTAATCTGCGTGCTTTTCGTGAGCAATAGGAAACACACACATACACACACAAGCACAAACACACAAAAAAAACGGAAACATACCAATAAAAGTGTACATTAAGAGTACTTTCCGGCGACAGAGCCAAGCTGTCCAAAAATCACGCGGGTGCCCGAGGCGCGAGCCCCAACACCGCAACCTCTCCAAACACCAGCACAGCTTTGTTGATAGCTCCACAGACAGACGTGAGGTGCACAAAAAAAACGGCTCGGAGCGCACTTGTAGGAGCGCACTTGTAGGCGGGTCCCCGCGTGAGCTGACAAGCGGGTAAATAGTTCCGACGAGCCAAGGGGGCTACCTATTGTAGCACAGCACAGGCAATCGTCCCACCTGCTGCACGAACGAGCCCGCGGATTTCCCGAGTGGGTTTCCAATGACGTCCACGGCGGCTTTTCCTTTGCGTTTCTCCTCCTGGGACAGCGGGATGTACGCCATTTCTTTGCAAGGGTCGAACAACGAGTACCTGGCGTGAACCCGGGCACAAAACGTAGCCGCGACAGCACAAGATGCAGCAACAGCAGCAAAGCAGAAGCAGCAGCAGAAGCAGCAGAAGCAGAAGCAGCAGCAGAAACAGAGACAAAATCAGCTGACGAAGGCGAGTGAGGCGCTGCTGCTGGGGAGTATTGTGCCGGGAGCGCATTCCCGCTGCTCTACCGGTTTTCGGCGGCACGCTGGCGCGCATGAGAAAGGAAATGACGAAACAAAACAGAGCACAACACAGCGCCAAAACACCTTAACATGGTACACCACAACACAGCAAAAAAAAAGGCTTCTACGTTAGTATGTATCACGTGTGACCGACGTATCGCGCAGCTTGCAAAATGCCTATCAACCCAAAAACGCCGAGCTCACTGCTGACGTACTTTGTGAAATTATTCTAACGTCAGCTGTGAGTTCGACAAATTAAGGGTCGATACTCATCTTTGCAAGCTGCGTAATACACCGGTTGTCCGTTTTCGTAGTAGTTCCATTAGCGAAAAGTCAACAACAACAAAAATACGGCACCTCGCATACCTTGGGCACTCACTTGCAAGACTTAGACAACACATTCTGAAGCGCGCCCGCGAGGACCACGAGCGTCAGAGGGCTCGTGCTCAACGCGCCAAGCAGCGCCTGCACCGGCGCTGCGTCCCCAAACATGGAAAGGGAAAAAAACGCTGCCTGCAGCGATCGGGGAATATAAAAGCAGGGCGCGCAAAATTAACGAGAAGCAACCCGCAGAAGTGGCACTAATAGTCGGAACACAATATCACGGGGCGCAATTTCAGCGAGATGCTCGGAGCGCGGGGAGCAATAAATCAGGGAACGCAACATAAACGATGTGCAATACGCAGCAGTCGCGCTCATAGTCAGAACACAAAATCGAGGGGCGCCTCAACCAGATCCACCATGTAGAAGTGGTGCTCATCGTCGGGACACAAAAAATCAGAGGACGCAGAATCAACGAGATTCAGCACGCAGCAGTCACGCTCACGTGTAGTGGGTATTCTCTCTCGACGGTTCCTGTTCGTGTGCGGGGGGGGGGGGGGGGGGGGGGGGGGGCAACGGCAGCGGCAGCGGCGGCCAATATTTCTGCGTCTAGAGTAGCCCTCAAAACACTAAGAAAAAGCAACTGGCGCACCTCAAACCTTTTACCACTGGAAAACATGATTCCACACCAATTTCAAGCATTTTGTCTCCACAAACGTGTTTTCAGCTCTAACGGCGATACTGGCCGCGGCGCAATTCCTTTCAAGGTTACCGAGGGCGGGGATGCAGTCGTCGACGAATCTTCGCGGTGAACGTTACGACTAGAAAGTCATCCCACGGGTACCCGTAGAGGTTGCACTTTTTGATTGAAAAAAATTGCTAGTCCAGTATTTTTTTACGAGTAACTTGTTGCTAGGACTACGTCATAGAAGCTGGGTCGGGTTGCCCTGGCGAAAGCCTTCGAGCTCAGGTTTCGGGTGATGGTTGATATTGAGGTCCTCATGGTTGGCATGTTTGCACCCCAGAAGCTTTCTGCTGCAACGCTACCGTGGGATCGCTCGAGACGCGAGACAGACAGAGACACCCCCGCAAGCAAAGCGCATAGTATATCGGGAAAATCGTTGGCGGTGTAAAGCACGAGGAGCACGAAGATCCGCGACAAAAGCGTGAGGAGGCCTTGGTAGCGGGGGGGGGGGGGGCTTCACCATGCGACTTGAAAAAAGTCGTACCAGCAGGGTCTAAAAAATTGCTTTACAGGCGAAAAAATAACCCAAGTCAAGCGGATGCCAAGTAAATAGGGGTGCGGTGCAGACTTCCTTCATATGCGATTGCTTTCGTGCGGAAGCATGGGTGGGTACCACCACCCACCTAGAGAAGGGGATTTCGTGCGGAGGCATGGGTAGGTACCATCAACACCAACACCACAACCACCACCACCAACCAAAGCAAGACTAAGGTTAACACCAATAGCAATACCAAGACCAACACCAATACCAGTAGCAAGAACAAGAACAAGAACAACAAGAAGAAAAAACAAAAAGAATAACAAGCAGCAGGACAAGAACAAGAAGGAGAAGAAGAACAAGAAGAGCTCAAAGAATAAGAACAATAGGAACACGAACAAGAATAACGAGAACAGCAACAAAAACAGCAACAACAACCAGAACAATAACAAGACCAAGAAAAAAATTGAAGAACAAGGACAAAAGCCACCACGTTCACGAGTTCCTCACCCCCGAGATGGCGAGCACAGCAGGTGTCGCCTTGGCCGCCGTCCCCCAGCCGTACTTCTGAAACACCTGTCTCCCCACGAGCATCATCACCAGGGTCGATAGCCCCGTCGTGCTAGAGAAGTTTCCCTGTCAGCCAGTCAAGTGTTTCGGTGGCGGCGGTAGCGGCGAGGGGGAAAAGGTAACGTGGCGGCCAATGCACGCCCTGACATTTCATTGCTTCTTGACAAAAACAACGGCATACTCAAAAGCAAGAAATGATCGCGCAATCGTAAAGCACCGACGGCCCTTTTTCACCGCTCCTTCATAGCAGCGGGGCACCACGGCAGGCCCTTGGCTCTATCTCAGCGCAATCAGCACCGAGAGCGATGCCGGCAACCGAGTCCTCTCGGCCAACAACGCTGGTCGGAGCGAGGACAAGGGATGGCGTCGGCCGACCTCTCACCATGAAGGCGGAGTAGTCGTTGGGGTCGGGGTAGGCCATCTTTAGCTTGGCCTTCCACGTCACTGCCGAAGACGAGACCAAACAATGACGGGCAGCGTGTGCACGCGAGATGGGGACGGGGGGGGGGGGGGGGGGGGGGGGGTTAAGCATGGTATCATGCATGGCCGAAGTCGGCAGGACCATAAACTCTCGCATCCCGACAAGGCCAGGATCGGAGGGGGCGGGGGGGGGGGGTTGCTCATTTTGTGCATGGCCGTAGTCGTATGACCATAGACCGTCGCATCCCTACTGTGCCGGGACGGAGCACGTCGGGTTTTCACCAACCAGGCAGACATTGCTTGCACCAAGCGCGAAGCGCCGTGAGGTGTTCGGCGCGTCGCATGAAGGGTGAACTGCATCGGAGGGAGGGGGGGGAAGCGGATATAACAATTGTCATGTATGTATGGCAGGGGGAGGGGGAGTGTCATGCATGGGCCTAACCTTAAGGATTATCGGCCTACAATGCCGGGACGGGGGAGAGGGCGGAGCGGGAGGGCGGACTCATTTTTTTTTTTTTTGCCTTCGCCTTTCGAACACTGACCACGCATCCCTTCGAGATGGAGTACCGGTCGTACTTCCCATAGCGACATCTTCAATGCTTGGGGCGCTCATTACGTTCTTTCCATATTGAGGCAGAGGGGTGCGTGTGCTCATACTATTCATGGTAGTTTGTCAGACCATAGAGACCCTCGCACCCCTGAAATGCCGGACGGAGCACGTCAAGCATTTTCACCGCCCAGACAAGACATTGCTTGCACCAAGCGCGGAGCGCCGTGAGGTTTTCGGCGAGTCGCATAGACATCCTGCCAAGAACCGCATCCACGAAATGTGGGGAAACCACTTGCAATTAGCGTGGGTTATTGCTGCGGATCAACGCCATCACCATCACCACCACCACCACCACCATACCTACCACCTCTTCGCCAAGCGGGCTCTACGGCGAAAACGCCTCCAGCAGCCTCGAAAAAACGCGCCGACAGAAACGCGCCACCGTTAAACCCATACCTTCGACTATGTTGATGCTCGTGCCGTACGCAACCACAAGGATGGCGACATCGCGAAGGTAGTCGTTGGTCGCAAGAAACGCGGCACTCTCTCTCAGAGTCAGGGTGGTCGTCTCCTTCATGGTAGCCGCACTGCGCACATCAACAACCATGTTCAGTCATACAACATCGTCGGCCGCGCAGGAGGAGGGGGGGGAGGGCCGGGGGGGAAGGTAGGGGCGGGAGAGGGGCGTACTCAGTTTGTGCATGGCCGTAGTCGTATGACCATAGACCGTCGCATCCCTACTATGCCGGGACGGGGTACGTCGAGTTTTCACCAACCAGGCAGACATTGCTTGCACCAAGCGCGAGGCGCCGTGAGGTGTTCGGCGCGTCGCATGAAGGGTGAACTGCATCCTTCCAAGAACCACTCGTAAGACGGACTTCGGCACCTTGTGCATAATTTCTTGTTTATGGATGACAGCGCCAATTAGTTACTTTGTTTTCTGGTGTCGCCACTCCAGAGACAGCAACGGGTATTACTACGTAACTGTGCCTCGTGGGTGCCTTACCATATTCACACTACGTGATGCGTTCATTCCCCTCGTGCGGAGTTAGGGTTCTCCACCCCGCACAATATGATGTACTCGATAGTCATCATGGTGACCGCCAAAAAATAAAAAAAACGTACCCTGGTTGTCTAGCTTACGCAGTGATTGGCATGTTTACACGTCGTTGCCAACCAACACCAACCCTAACATACATGTAATGTTTTACAGCGTCGGCGCCAATCGAGGCCAACTATTACATATATATTCAAGTGGAGGGGGGCGAAAGGGGCGGGGGGCGAGGGGGACGAAGCGCGGGAGGGCGAGGGGCGAGGGGGGGAGGGTAAAGGGGGGGGGGTGGCGTACTCATGAGGACAGGGGGGGGGGGATGATGGGAGAAATCGTTGCCCCGACGAAAAGGAGACTCTCTTGAAGGGTTAGGGTCGTCGAGGCCTTCACGTTAGCCGCGCTGCACACGTCGACAGCACTCATACAACACGGTCAGCCACACAGGAGGGAGAGGTGGAGAGGTGTGACGAGATGTGTCCCCCCAATAAAGTGTGTACGAGTTGTTTCCCCCCAAGAAAGTAGGCACTCTCTCTCACAAAGTCAGGATGGTCGTCTCCTTCATGTTTGCCGAACCGCGCACATCAACAACAGTTGTTCAGTTATACATCACGGTCCGCTCCATAGGAAGAGAGGGCAGGGGGTGTAATCACATCATGCACGGTCGTAGGGGGGGAGGGGGGTACTCCTGAGCGGCGGCGGGGGGAGGGTGTATTCATTTCATGCACAGCCGTAGTCTTAAGACTATTGGCCCTCGCATCCCTACAATGCCGGAATGGAGCACGTCGGGGTTTCACCGACCAGGCAGACATCGCGTGCACCTGAGGGAGGGGGGGGGGCGAGTTGCTGCCCCCAAGGAAGCAGGCATCCTTTTAAAAGAGTCAGGCTTATGGTCTCCTTCATGTTAGCCGCGCTGCACACACCAACAGCAAAATTCCGTCATACAACATCGGTCAGCCAACTAGGGGGGGGGGGGGGAAGAGAGGGTGATGGGGGGCGGAATTCACACAAATTTACCGCTTGCGAAGGGGTGCAAGCTCTATCTCTTGATGTATTTGCTTTTATTTTGCGAGGCACAGATATATCGTAGGTTCGTTGTTTGAGGGTCGAAACCACGCCGCGGCGCACGCAGACCGTCGTGCCGGGGGGGAAGCGGGGAGAAAAAGAGGGGTACACACATCACAGGCAGCGCCCTCTTCCTCCCTCCAACCTCTTGTTACCACAAAGAGTGAGATTGAGCAGGACCATACCGCTACGCGGCAGTGCTCACCGAAAACCCCTCCTATCGCTCCCCCCCCCCCTACCCACACCAACACGAAATCCGTCAACCGTAACCCACACCATTCTCTCTCGGAATAATGTGGAGCCACACGAGCTTTCATCCCATGTAGATAACTTGTTGAAGCGCAACAACCTGACTTTATCTCACCACAGGAGTAACAACCACTGCGGCCACCCGGCCCCTTCCCCCGCTACGCTACAGCAAAAACAAGCAACCCACCAGCTAAAACCCACACAACACTCCGCCACAAGAGTGATACATTGCGGCCACCCCGCCTCTTCCCCCACCTCGCCTCACCAACACCAACACCCACCACCAGCGCGATACACTGCAGCCACCCCGCCCCTCCCCTCACTGCACCACAACAACACGCAACCCCCTCCTCTACAATCACCACCATGTCGCACCTCTTCCTAGCGCCCCCTTCCTCCACTATGCCACACCAACATGCATCCCACCATCCACAACCCACACAACTCTACTGCTCTTCCTACCGCCCCTCCCCCTACTATGCAACGCTTCCCTCCACCCAGAAACCCACACAACTCTACAAAACCCTCCCCCCACTGCGCCACACTAATGTTTATCCATCACCCACAACCCCTACAGCTCGCCACCACGGGGGGAAAAACAGGGCTTTTTACGGGTCGGGTCAAGTCTCGCGGGTCGGATCGGGTCAGGAGTGACCCGATTCGACCCGTGATGTTACAAAGAGACCCGATTCGACCGGTGAGAGGGTGACCCGATTCGACCCGTGATGTTACAAAGAGAGCCAATCCGACCCGTGAGAACTCAAACACCTCCCGACCCGCCCCGACGCGAACCGCGAGTTTTTTTTTAAAGGGTTTTAAGAGTTCTGACCCGTCAAAAACAAGAGCTGGAAAAATCATCAAGTGTGTACCGGGCCGGTGGAGGGGCGACAAACCTGCGACCACGGCTTGCCACGGAAGGTCGCTAAGGGTAAATAAAACCCCTTTCGAGTTGTGCTGGAAAGAACGGAACGATCACTACAAAAAATATCTGTATGCATACATAATGGTAAACCAACTTCCCTCGAGTGGAACTCGCAAGTAAAATAAGGTGGACGACGAAAAAACAAAATGCATACAACATACACACTCTCGACACACTGCGGTCGTCCCGCCCGCCCACCCTGAAAAAAGCTTTTACCTTGCGGCGTCGACGCAGTCCGGGTCCGTGATGACGTTTTCCTGCATCCAGCGGTAGCAGGCGGCCACCACCACCCCTCCAGCCACAACTGCCCCCATGAGCAGTTGCAGGGACACGCCCCACTTGTCCACATCGGGCGGAAGGGACTGCCGCACCGAAGACACTAATCTGCGCATCGAATACGACCATCACGAATGGTCCAAAAACCAAGGCCGCGTAAAGGTTTCAACGGGGGGAGTCGCAGAGAACGCCGCACCGAGAAGGAAGGCTGACTAAAACTCAGGATTGATTTACGATCTTTGAAGAATTTTGAGCAAAAAGAAACAATGATGAAAATTTTGGGGGTTATGAGGAATTTTGATGAACTTTCAAGGGAAAATTGAGGAAGTTTCAAACCGGGAGGACTCGCGAGTCGTTGAGCACAGTGCGTGCGTCGAAGAAAAGGAATTTTGAGGAACTCTGAAGTAAATTGAAGAAAATTGAGGGACCATGAAATCTTTAGGAACTTTGAGAACATTTGAGGAAAAAAAAAAACATGGCGGGTGGGGGGGAAGGGAGAGCAAGAGGAGGAGTAGGAGAACGGAGGGGGGGGGGGGCACTTGCTGTTGCACAGTTTACTGCGACCTGGGATTCGGGAGCCGCCAAGAACGGTGCTTCGATAAACAATTTGAGGAAGTTTGATGCGGGAGGGGGGGGGGAGAAAGGAAGAGGGGGAGGAGGGGAGAAAGAGAGGGAGGAAGGCGGTGGGTGGTGGGTACTCATTTCATGCATAGCCGTGCTATTAATACCATAGACCGTCGCAATAAGGATGGGACGAAGCGCCTCGGGTTTTCACCGACCAGACAGACACCGCGTGCACTAAGCGCGATGCGCGGTGAGGTGTTCGGCGTGTCGCATGAACTGTGGGTGGCATCCTACTAAGAACCACCTGTGAGGCGGACTTCCGCACCTTGAGTGCACGAAAAAAGGGGAGGACGGGGGGGAGAGCTGCGGGGGGGGGGGGAAAGGAAGGGCTCTCATCTTCCTGCACAGTGTACTGTTTACGCTGCTTGTTTGTGAAGCTGCCCGCTGCGGGAGTGGTGATGCTGGCGGCGGCGGTGGTGGTGGTGGCGGTGGTGGTAGTTGCTAATGCTTTTGGGATCAAGACAAAGCGACAAAAAAGAAAGACATCTACGAGTAGTGTGAGTGAGGCGCGCGGCAACGCGCGGAGGATCATGTTGCTCCCTTGTCGCAAATTCCGAGCATTGCAATTCGGGCACACGCCGCGGAGGATCATGTTGCTCTCTTGTCGCAAATTCCGAGCATTGCAATTCGGGCACCGCAGCTATCACCCTCCCACCAACCAGTGACCGATGCTGATACAGCAGTGCTTGTGGCCCTCTATAGTGCCGGTTGAGTCGTGCCGATCGCCCGCGATGATATAGCGCCAGTGAGATGGTTTGGCACAGACGGGAACAACCAGTGGTGGCAGTGTGCGGAGTAGTGCCGGTTGCCGCTATAGTGCACATATCGGCACTATAGAGGGTCCACTACTCCAGAAAACAACGCGGGGTGCCGCGTGTGACCGCTCGATGGCCGGGCACTACTTGACCCCTTTGGACCTGAAAAAACAGTCCATACTAGTTCCAAGTAGTGTGCCTCCGAAAACGTTGGTGCGCTTCTAAAAGGAAGCGATTGTGTGGTGTTGTGTGGTGTGGTGTGGTGTTGTGTGGTGTTGTGTGGTGCAGTGTGGTGTAGTGTGGTGTAGTGTGGTGTGGTGTGGTGTGGTGTGGTGTGGTGTAGTGTAGTGTGGTGTGGTGTGGTGTGGTGTGGTGTGGTGTGGTGTGGTGCGGTGTGGTGTGGTGTGGTGCGGTGCGGTGTGATGTGGTGTGGTGCGGTGTGGCGTGGCGTGGCGGAAGCACACCACCAAACGACAGGTCACGCACCTGACATACTGCCCCGAAAAGATGAGCGCCACGTTGGCGCCCAAGCCGAAGAGCGGGTAATACCGCTTCGCCTCCGAAACTGACACGATATCGTTAGCAAAACCCCAGAACTTAAGGAGGCAGTACGTGGTGCGCGTGAGTTCGGGAAGGGGAAGGAGTGGGGGCGGGCGGGTATATATAAAATCGACACATGAACAGATGGTCTGCCGCACGCGATTTGGCTCACGCACTCCGCACTAAGCACTTAGGTATGCACCGGCAAGATACCAGGCTGCACGCGTGGCGATAGGTTTTCAGCATCGCTCTCGTGTCAACCACAACATCAACGATGACAAGACGAGCAACAACAAAAGCAAAACCACCAGCACCACCAAAACCAGCACCAACACCAGCACCAACATCGCCGTCAACCCCACACACCTACAGCTGTGCCCCAAAGCAACACCACAACTTACCCCCAAGATTGACCGACTGTTCTTCTCACCAGGACGGACACCACAACGGAGCCCCAGAGCTCGGACATGAGGTAAAACAGCGAGAACGTCCAGTTTCGTACGATGCTCGAAAGCGCCGACAGCCCCTCCGGAAGAAACGCCTGCATTGCATCTGCCAGCGCAGCGGTGCTCAACACGTCCCTGAGCGAGCGAACACGCCGGTGGGAGAAAGGAGGGGATTGGCGGAAAATAGCTCAAGACACCCCTAAACGGGCGAGCATATGGATGCGAGAGCGGAGTACGTTATGAGACAGAGGTCTAGGCCGGTGACGGACGGCGGTCTAGACGTAAAGACGACCGTCTAGACGCCAATAAACTATTTTAAGTGTGATAAATCCTACGGTGTGACTTGACGGCCCACAAAACTGCCGTCTTCTGGCACATTAGGAGCGGAGGGGGTGAAAGGAAAAAAAATCACTCGGATACTCCGACATCGCGTGGGAAACCCTCGGGCAGCCCCGAATATGGAATATCACGGATGCCAACTCTACAAGACTCACGACCCCCTCGCCAGCCCGGGAGGGGGGGGCGCGCGGCAAGCAAACACGACGAAAACCCCGGGAAAGGGAGCTTGAACACCCTCGACTGCACGGGGGCAGGGCACGACGGTAAAACCTTGCCTGCAGATAAATAAAAAAAAAAGTTGGGTGCTTCTTTTCCCGCTTGAAAACAACAGCGTTTCCTGTCAACAACTGTTAACAACCTCAGCGATGACACGCTAAACGGCAGCTGTGATTTCCCGCTACCCCCGCCGTCGCTGTGGCGCGCTCACTCTAAACGCCACGGAGAGTGGGTGGGGTGCAGCTTGGCGACCCCCCTTGATGCAAGCGCCCTACGACTTGTACCCATACTTTTAGGACATAGTTTCCGTCTCCTTGGCACAAACTACTTGGAACTAGAGTAGCACGGGATTTGTTTTTGCTGTGTGTGGTAGAAGGATAGTAAACGTTTCGGAGCCCAAAAAGCGCGCCAAAAAAAATTTTTATAACACTGCCGTAAATCAGCCATCTATACCGTGTGAGTGCACATCGTAACAAGTAAAGTGCCACGCTGCGCGTGCGACATGCAGCTCGTTGGACTGTACGGCACTTCGGAACGTAAATTTGGTCACCCTCTCGAAAACCCCAGCAGCCCTGTATGTGCTTCGTGTTTATCGATGCTGCAAGCGTGAACACATTTTGGCGTCAATATTTTCCCGCTCGCGTCCTTGATGGGTGAACGTTCCAGATGCCAAAAGCGGGGAAAAGTGCCATGGTAGAGAGGGTACCGAAACTTTCTCAAGGTTCTTACCATAAGGAGGTCTCCACCTCGACCAACAACCGACCGAGACAAATACTTGTAAAAGACAATCCAATGCAGAACCACGTCAGCGGGGCATGGACCCAATGAAAAAACGAAGCATGAATGGGTTTGCAAGTATAGTGTGTAGCTCCTCAGCGGGGGGATCCTCGCCGGTTAGAACCGCTAGCCCCGCCGCGGCAAGGTGGATGCCCGATGTGCTCTGTCCCGGCAATGTAGAGACGCGAGCGTCTATGGCCTGACAGACTACGCCCGTGCATGACCATGATTACCCGTCTCCGCCCCCCCACCCCACTGTGGCACGGTTGAAACGTCCGCTGTCACCGCATGGTCAGCATGGGGGGGTCGCGGTGGGAACACAACGGGCGATGTCGCCTGGACGCGGTTCATCTCACCGATTCGGGTAGAGGAAGGCCGCGAAGACCGCGAAAAAAGAGAGGAAGAACGTCATCACCGTGTAGAACACCCGCTCCTGGACCGACATCAAGAATAAAAAAGCAGGTTTTTCTGCAATAATGTGACCGAGGTCATGCCGCGATATATGGGTATTTAACAGCACCTTTGTCAGGCCAGAAAAAAAAAAAAAACGTTCCTGGATGACGAGGCTCTTCAACTAACGACTGCACTACCCCATATCGATGCAACGCTATTTTGCGGTGTGTAAAAATATAAAAAAAATCGTTCGTTCGGTACATAGACCCTGGGATGTGTCACTAGCGCGCACTTCAATATTTCTAAACGTCAGTAGTTTGGTGAACAACAGAACCCCTCAACCCTTTCGAGCCCCAAAATCCCTTCCCTGTACTAATTCCAGGTAACTTGCCCCCGAAAACGGCTTTCCAGCTGTAAAGGCGTTAAGCAAGGAGTCTCAGAAACCTCATCATGCGCACCCCCATGGCGGCATGCACCACCGCCGCATAGGGCGCAGTTTTGCGGTTCGGTCGGAAACTAAGTGAACAAGTTTTCTCCGCTGCTGCGCCAGCGTACGGAAGGCGAAGCTAAGAGAAGGGATAAAACGCAAGAAATCAAACGGACACAAAACATAAAGGGCGAAAAGGCGGGGAGTGTGGCACGAGCACGGGCTGCCATCAAGAGTCGCACGCACGGCCAGATAGCCATTTTTTTTCCACCCTCCTGCATTGCCCCCCGTTGCCACAAGAGACTCAGACATGATTAGCCTCAACTGGGAGGGAGGCGGAGTGTCCTCAACATCATGCAATACCGTAGTGTCAAGACTATAGACCCTCACACGCCTCTAATGTCGGCACAGAGCACGTCGGGTTTTCGCACAACAGGGGGGGGGGGGACCGAGGAAGCTCGCCCACGTAGCACGCGAGGGGTGGCGTCACATACCGGCGAGGTATGTGAAACGGTTCTACGGTAGGTGCTGCAAGCGCCGTGGCGGCGGCCGCTAGCTTTAGTTTCCGGCCGGCTGTTTCTTTCCACCGGATAGTCGCAGCAGAAACCCACCACTCGCACGTGACGCAGCGGGGGTTCTGCTGTTACGCTCGAGGGCTACGCGCTCGTCGTGTACCACCGCAAGACTGACAGCGCGGCTAGGGTAATCTCAAACAGCACAAAGCGATAGCATCGCAACCGCTTGGCCACTGAGGGGGGGGTGGATGGGAAGGATTGGGGAGGAGAGTTTAGATAAAGACAAAGCAACACCTTACCCGTGATATTGATAATTTGGTCACCCATCTTGCAAACTGGTACTAGGGAGCGGAATGTACCAAGATCTGGATGTGTTTTTATTGCGAGCTATCCGGGAATATACCCTCAACCGGTCGACTTTATGTCGGCGGCTGATCTTATGTTTCTTTCGCAAGAATGGGGGGGGGGGTATTCACCTGTTCAGCGGAGTTGCAGAGCTTGGAGTAAAGCACGGTGAAAGCCACAGCGCCCGGTAGGTTGACGTAGGTTTTCAGGAACGGAATTACCTCCGCGCCGCTGCTGGGGGCCGTGACAACCAAAACATCCTGGACACAGTGATGGGTGGCAAGCACGCAGTCAAACAGGTCAACATTGTCATCGTCCGGTTTTGCACGGGGAAGCAAAGAGAGGCGGCATAAGAAGCGGGCATCTACAGCATGATGAGCTGACATCTCTCTTCACAGCGAAAGAAAAGCGGGCACATCTCTCCTCCGTCGATAGACAATTCGGGCCCCTATGGTACCTGTAAGTAGCTGCCGGCAAGGTACAGAAACAAAAAAATGCGATGCAACCTGAGAAAAATTGCCGCGGAAGACCCGTGATATGATAGAGGTATACCTTTTTTTGGCTATGTTTTTCCAGAATGACGGGGCTCCTTCACCCAAAAATCGCCGGGAAAATAAATAAATAATAAGGCATTTCTTTGTCTTTTTGCATGATGACACTCGTTGTGTGCCTAGGCCATGGGATTTTTTCATCCGGAAGCATTTTTTTTCCTCCGAATCAGTTTTTGGGAGAGGTCTTAAGCTCCCAAATTTTAGGAATCTCAGAAAAAAAGTGATGCATCTCTAACCGTAGCACCTGTCGGAACCTAAACCAATCAGCTTCCAACACATGCAGAGAATCCGACAAAAGTAAGAAAAAAAATTCGAAACCCTCACCTTGGTGTCTCGAAGGATGGTGTAGTCGAACAGGATGAAGAACAGCATCAGTCCCAGGGGCAGGATCTTCTTAGCCTCCGTCGGCTCCGGCATGGCGCTCGTCACCTTCTCCACGAGGCCCTCCACCCAGCCTTTCCACCCGGTCGACCCAAGCGCGGGGTTGACCCCTCCCGTTTCTCCCCGTTCTCTGTGTTTCCCTTCTTCCCCTGCTGCTTCTTGATCGCTGTCGCTGTTGCTGTCAAACATGAGGGCGGCGTTAATGTTTTTCCCTTTGGAGGTTGAATTTGAATCTGGCGAGAGGTTTCGACTTCCATATACACGGCCGGTCTTGTAGGGGGAAGGGCGAGAGGGTCGGGGCAGTTCTCCCCGTTCGCTCTGTTTCTCTTTTTCTTTTCTTCTCCCTAGTGCTGCTTCTCGCTCGCTGTCACTGCTACCGTCAAGGAGGGTAACAGTGATGTTTTTTTCCCCTGGTGGAATGGAGCAAGGGATTACGACTGCCGTACACTTGGGGGGTTTTGTAGGAGGGGGGGGGGGGGCAGTTATTTCCGTCCCCCCTGTTCCTTTTCTCTTCCTTCTCTCCGTAACCCCCCTCGACCATTGTCGGTGTTGCCGTCAAGCGTTGGGGCAGCATTAGTTTCCACGGATTTCACGGATCAGGAGATTTTCAAAATCTCACGGGTCGGGTCGAGTCGGGTCACCTGGCCCGGGTAGGAGGGCGGGTCAGGTCCGGTCGGGCCGGATCAGGAGGTGTTCACAATCTTACGGATAGGATCGGGTCAGGCAACCAGACCCGACCGGCCCAGACCCGCGAGGTTTGACCTGGCTCGTGCACAGCTACGCTCATTCCTTCCCTTGGTGGTTGAACTCTAAATCGGGCAAGGGGTTTCGACAACCGTATGCAGGGTCGGTCTTGTGGGTACGAGGGGGGGGGAGGGTTGACCCTTTACTACTGCAAAAATTGTCCCACACAAAAACAAGTAATTTATCTCCAAACACGTGGGTGCAGTTCGGAAAGGGCCAAGAGCGGCGAGGATCCACTAAATCACGACTGACGCAGCTTAGGGGATGCCTCGTTGGTGGGTGGTGTTTCGAAAGAGGGGATGATGTGCACAGCGGGAGACGTAGAGCAAAGCTCGGGCCAGGCGCAGCATTTGTGCTGCCTGCAGAGGGGGGGAAGGGGGGGGGAGGGCAGCGTTTGATTGAGGTCATGACGGAGCTGCCGACTGCAATTCTCAGAAAGAGGCGGGTAGGGTTCTGGGCGTGGTAGGGGTCGCCGTTATTTTCAGGACAATTTTGGGAGCTACCACAACTAGTAGCTCTGGGCCCGACTTCAGTGAGTCGGGATATCGATTCCTGCTCGCCAGTATGGACCCACACCCCGCATGAGGTCGCTTTGGTTTTAGGTAATAAATCATCCTTCTATTCCTTAACACGTGTTTGTATCATGAGTATCTATCTCTATGCACGAAAAAAAAAAACACGGCGACTCACTCCGCCCCATCTCCCGCTGGTTCATCCTGCTCTCCTGCAGCCGCCAGCCTCGTGGAGCTCGTCCGCATCCGCCCCCGCCTCCCTGCCGCCACCTTATAATAATTCGACAAACGTTGCCGTTTCTGTATCTGTGACCTATGGTGAAACCGTCCAGCAGCAGCCCTACACGGCCGCACCCCTCCCCCCCCCCCCGATAGCTGCAGCCTCCAAACGGCCCCTCGTCTTTCTCCTTCCGTGCAAAAGTGCAAGCATCGCGTGTTTGTGTTTGGTAAGCCCCTGAGAGGGTTCACGGCGGTCCGTCTGCATGTGCGCCTCGCCCCCACCAATGATGCTGGCACAGGTGTCGGGGTGGATCTCCCTCGGCGTCGACCCGTCTTATGTGTAGAACGGGGTGGGGGGGGGGGCGATTGTTCCGGAGGCGTTACCCGGGGTGGGGTGGTTTTCGGAGTATGCCAATTAAAGGGGGGGGGGGGGCAGGGGGGAGGAAGGAGGGAGGGAGGGTGGGGGAGGGAGAAGGGAGAGAGGGAGAGAGGCAAGTTGAAGAATTGAAAACCCTGCACGCTGAGACGCCGTTATGTGCTTGACACGCGTCTCACGTGTAAAGTGCTTTTGACCCGAGGACTACTGCTCTCGTACTCTTACTTCGAGCTTGTGCGACAAGCAGAAGGGGGCAGGATAGAAAGGGAAGGGGAAATAGTGTACGAGACAGGATAGACGAGGGAGAGGGAGAGAGGGGGCAAGATACACCTCACGATCGTGATGGTACCTCACGACAACCAATGGCCTCCGAGAGAGGAGGAAATGAGCTACGCTTCGAGCACTCAAAAAAACAAAGCGTTTCAACTCTTATTCGGGCACGTCTCACGCCAAGAGCTTTGGCGAGCCTAGTACCAATCTGAACGAAAAATCAAGAACTGTTTGGGCGTTTCAAGTATTACTAGTATCGCCCCTCTAAAGAAGCGCTGGCCGGCGTTGGTGAATAGCCGTCGGCGACTACGACTACCGGCACCAGGCGCTTCGCAGCCCGCTGCACAAGGCAACCATGCAAACACAAGCGGGAGGTTGTAGACAGGCCCTCGACAGCGCTCGCCACACAAGCAGAGTTTGTTTTCTCCGCATAGTCTAGACCGGCAACCAGTCAGTACGCCACCCGAAGGTGTCGAGTGCTGTTGCCGCGAAGGTTGAGGTGTTGAAGTGATGCAGCTCTTTTTTCCGCCGATTGTACGCACGGTATCGGTACAGAGTTATGGTCCGCCCGTAGCGTAGGTTGAGCAGTGACTTTTGTCCGCTGCAGCGCCTGTGAGGTTGACTGGCAACGGTTGGAACAACCAGAAGAGGCAGCAAGCGGAGGAGTGCCGGCTGCGGCTATAGCACCTGCACATACCGGCGCAACCGGTATTTCCGGTTGGCACATACCGGCGCTATAGAGGGACCACTACTGCTGTAGTCCGTCGTAATGTTTACTTCATGTTGTAGAAAACGCCACTACGAAGGGGATATTTGAACATGAAGCAACAGGGTGAAACACTCCTGGTGTAACCTTTCGCATGATATGAGTCGTATACCAGGTGCATTAATGCTCCGGAGTATTTATTCAGCATGTATGCGCGGGAAAACGTACCGGTGGTGTACGGGGCATGATACTCGGAGGATGTTCCTGTGTGGGGAACCGGGAATAAAAAAAACGGTGCCTCAACTTGGTAACCGCCATCTTCTTGTCTGTCTGTGCCATGATACGTACCGCTGTGCTGTCGCCTGTCTCTATGATACCTCGTAACACTTTTAAAATTATGTACGCGGCCCGGAACAAAAGGCCAGCACAGATTTCCTGACAACTCTTTACGCCGCACCGAGGGCTAACACGCGTAGCAACGCATCGAGCATCCGACGATTTCACCCCTCGACCTGAACCGACGCAATATAGCCTACTGCTCGGGGGATTATAAGCATCCGTCGTCGTGCGTTTGGTCGATCAGCAGGTGGTCTGTAGCACGTAAGTAACTCCATGGACTTACAAGTAGTCGCAACTAACCCGTCTCGAGTTCGCCGCGGTCGCCGGGCTACTGCTGTGGTTTAGGTGGTCGTGTGCAAGTCGTGTGTGCTGTGTTTTTTTGGATGCGGCGGGACTTCGTTTTTTGTTATCTTCGAACGCACACGGCCTACCGGTACCAGGTATGTACTGCACGTACAATACACGATTTTATAAAATGCACGCTTTTGCCTCATTTACCACTCAACACGTGAACACTTCCTGGTGTGCGAGTACAGCAGTAGTAGCAACTGCTGTGGTAGTAGCCTTTATCGAAGCGTGTCAGGATCACGATGCCAAAAAGTGCTGGTAGAACCCATGCCCTACCTACGCGTGCCTACGTCTACGATAACGGGTGGTGCTCGCTCATACATAGATGGGATACCAGGCGCATGCTGGTACATACGTACCAGGCGCTGTACGCACGAAACAGAAACTGGGCGATGAGCCCGAGAGAGTGGACAAGGCCGAGTACTCGCCGACTACACCAGGCAGGGTGCCCGGTGCGAGGCGCGCCTCAGCTGCACGGAGATCCAGAATAGTTGCTCCAGCAGACGTGGATGTTATCATACTGTAGTCCGCTACCGACCGCTACCATGCGTACGTAAGAAATTACGAGTTCTCTGTACATGCTCAGACAGCTATGACCTCGTATGACCGACTCTGTAGTGCAGAAGTCGCACCAGGTGTTATGCACGTGGTGTATGACAATGCGACATGTCCACAATCACGATCAGCTGCTTGCATTACGCGGTGGTACGTATCTCGACTCAACTACCTCTGGTATACGTTAGATGGTTGCGATGCTTCTTGTCACCTCAAGGCCGATGAGTACAGAAGCCGGCGACACACAAAAGGCCATGCTGCACGTTATCGAAGCCATGAGCACAACTATGCCCATGTAGACCACCATAGCGCCCCCGACGAAAGCAGAGCTGCAACAGAAATGCAACATGTTGGGTAACCTGCAGGAAGCAGGGTGTTGTATACGGCAGGTGAAGGCGGTTTTGACTTGGGATCTGAGTTTTTGAATCAGAACCAGAAGCTGTGCGATTTGCGACTTGCCAGCTGTTTTCACCTGTTCGCTTTCCTGCTGCTGCCGTGGTGCTGCAACCAGCTGTCAGGTCCCCTTAAAGGAATACGGCTTGACCACGTGCTCAGTTGGTTTCGAGCATCATCGTGACCCAGAGGATCCCGTCTGTGGCTTAAATCCGTCAAGATGTCGCTGCTCTCGGCGCGTGATGCTCCTCCTCTAACGGATTGTTCTGTGCGGGAAAGTAGGCCAAAAACTTCGGATGATCGGTGAGCACAAGCAGTAGCACAGCAGCAGCAGTTGATGGCTTCTCGTAGAGTCTATCGCAGTACAAGCAGTAATACCCGCGCTAGATGCTGGGGAACACATTCCTGGTCGTCTCTCAGTGCCGAAGACTGGGTTTCCACCGACTATCCGGCCGCGTCAGCGCTACGAGCACTCGGCACACGCACGTTGATTTTTTCGACAGCAGTATTTGTGGTCAACTTCAATGATGCAGGATGAGAGCGACCGCTACATGAGAGCGACCGCTTCGCCCGCTGTCTTTCGACTGGACCGAAACACACAGATCTGATATTTACAATAATAGCAAACGGATGGATACATCCGAGTTGTGGCTTGTGTGGGGCAGTGCAGACTTCGCCCTCGAGTCCGCTCTCCACAACACACGGTTTTCACCGTCGTTGTTGCCTCTGCTGTCACTTCAGTTATTATGCGATTCCATACTTCCGCCGTTTGCCCGGTACGTCGTATGATACCAGTCGGCGTACCGGTTTGAGTAGAGTCAGTGCTGCATGCTGTACCTGTACCCTGTCCTCGTGAATACATTAATTAATATAATTAATACTCCGTACGTAGTATTAATGGTAAGTTTTACGTACTGGTGCACCTGTGGCATGAATTTTTTTTTCTTCTGCGATTTGTTCTTATGCTGGCTCTTCCGTCCTTGCTCGCTTACGCGTACAGTACATAAATACAAGAGCCCTGTTGCACGAAGCTCGGTCGTTGCTTCGATTTGCCAGTAGACTGAAGCTTTTATGTTTATACTTCGATTAACCGATTTCCTAGTCCCACGACGTCCCGAATCTCTTCCTCCGAAAAACACCTGGTAGATAAATCATTGTTGCGCGCTTGCGCATGCAGGTTAGAGCTCACCAGGCGAGAACCTTCACGAAGCGGCAAATCCTTGCCTCCTGCGCGTTTTTTTTTTGTCTGAATATTTCAGCTGTTAGACCTACTATTATAGAAAAATTGTGAGCGATTGATTATTTCTGGCGATTACTCTTCTTGTAGTTTTGAGGCTCCAGAAATAACTGCATCAGATGTAAGTTTATTTGATAAAAATCTTGTAACGACGTCACCTGTGAGATGGACGACTTAGGGTCGATACTCACGTTTGCAAGCTGCGCACTCGACTCAGGGTCGACACTCATCTTTGCAAGCCGCGTACTAAATCGATCGCCCGTCTTTAGCAAATTTCATAAATCAAAACCTACAGCCTAACATAATAAGATGACATTGTATTATGTCACCTATCATGTACAACCATAGTACAGTAGTTTCCACTATAGACTACTGGTACCTGGTACTGCTCTATCGTATGTATGGTGGATGATTTGCGGTTATTCGCACATCAAAGTGTTCAGATAATTATTGGTACCTGGTATGTCAATTGGTTGTACATGATAGGTGACATAATAACGTAGTAGTCATACAGTATAAAATAGATATGATGTTAGATCTAGCGCAAAATTCCCCACCCAAAGTAAAAATACCGAACATCAACCATTAGACTATAGTGGATAAAAAACAAAACATACCTGTTGATATAAAATATACGGAGTACATATATATATACGTTCTTGAACGAAAGAATAGGACCCCTCCCAGTAAGAAAAAACTCACCCACATAGTATATTACAAGCACCAACAACGCAGCATTGCAAATATGAGTATTGACCCGAAATTCGTCGAACTCACGGCTGACGTCCTCGCAATATTTTTATATAATAACCTCTCATTAGTTAGTTGATGTTTTATTAGGTAGTAGTAGGGCACCGGTTTATTTGTAATACCGTCCAGAGTCCAGAACGCCCGCTTGCTGTCCCTGGGGGAAGGGGAGCGATGATAACAGCAAATAAATAGCGGTATGGAACACCGCTATCGAAGACAGTTCGAAGGGGTTGACAGAACATGTCGCAATGTTCCAGGTTGCTGTCGGAACCCCACCATCCATGCTGCGCCGCTGCCTCGCCTCATGTTGGTTGTTTGCTTGGTTCTTGGAACCCAGAAACACGCCCTCACAACAATCGAGGTGTGTAATACGTCTTCTGTATTTTCGCGGGTTGCAGCGCAGGTTGAGAGATAATAAGCATCGACCCTTAAATCGATTTTCACAGCTGACGAATATGTTTAATCCAGTTTGATGAAATATGTGCGGTCTTCTCAAGTGTCTGGGAAGAGCTTGCAGCAGTATGAGTATCATCATATGGTACTCTGCCTACGCGTCGTGCACCGGTAGCTCCTTACGTCGCACTCCAGGCATACCCCCTACAGCTGTACCTCAACAGCTGGGGCTACTTGGTGTGGCCGATGCTGTAATATCGTCGTTTCCTTCGCCAATATTCCCCTCTCCGAAAAGCCTCGAAAGGGCGTAGGTAGCCATAGCACAAGTGCAGGTAGCAATTTACACACCTGGTACATGTTTTCAGGACTTTCAGAGGCACAAAGTGACGGCGAAAAAGGACCATCACAGCATCGCCACTACTCAACCGGCACTATAGAGAGACATATACGAAACTACTGTAACAGCATCAGCATCGTAGGAGGAGGATACGTTTGCTGTTCTAACTGTTACACAATGAGTCATACGCCACTGGCGCGATATTCTCCTACCGGGCAGCTGCACGATCACACTACTCGTAGACGGTTGAGAATACCAAATTTATCAACATCAAGTTACGTTCTGCAGCGCCCCACACGGACCAGTATTAGAGTTGTTGTGAATCGGCGGGATTTCACGACTAACAACTACGCGGTTGGTATCGTGAGCAACATGCTGATGGCCGCTGGACTTGCCGAATTTCGTAGTAGGCATCGTATGGCATGCCACATTTGACACGTCTGCCTTTGCTCTTTCATGGAATCCCAGAACGGTGTCGCGAAGCAAGGACTGGTGGGCGCTGAGAGACTACCCTCCGCCCAGCCCGGCGCTGAGACGGTTGTGTCCCCTCCTGTGGAAGGTTTGGGTGGTTTTCCTGGTCGCGGGGTCTGCACTCTTGCTCGACCACGACGTCTTCACCTATGTGGGGTGAGGAGGTTTGGGCCTTTGGGTTCTGGCGTTCGTCGACTTGCTGAGAAATCGCATTGTGGCCCTTATACGCATGTTTTGCTGCCCTGTTGAAAGGGCTGCAGCCGCGAGTCATACCTTGGCGGCAAGTCTTATTATTAGTGCCGATTGGCGGGCGTTTGGCTGTTACGGAACTGAGCGTGCATGGAAGTACGGCGTGCCGACGGTGCGTCGACCTCGCGAGTCAAATGGGGGCAAGGGAACCATCGGGGCGAGGGTGGCGGTTAATTAATGCGCAGGCCTTCACAAGCGGCGAAATCGCTTCCCTAGGCTCTCGTTTGTTTCTCAGTTCGCGCGTGGTTTAGTTGGTCTCGGGCCATGCTTGCCCCCGCCCCGTTCCACGGACCTAGCTGCTCATGACTACAACTCGAAATTCGCCGTGGCATCCGCCGTTGCCAACTGACGAAACCAGGTTTGTGGTGGTCGTCTTCCTGTCGACGGCGGCCATTACCGACTCGGGAGACAGCCCAGCCCCCTACTTCCTTCACCTGGCCGTTCCTTTCTTCGTCGTCAAAGGCTTGCGAGAGGTGATTGACCGCGGTCGGTAGACTTGTGAAGGCGAACCTGTGCGGTAGCCGTGGCGGTAGCGGTGTCGGTGGCGGTGACGGTGGCGGCGGCAGTGGCGGCGGCAGTGGGGGTGGCGATAGTGGCGGGGGCGGACGATTTGCTTCCAAGGACTTGTGGTCGCGCTCGAAGCGATTCTTGACCATCGCCGTTCATGTTGAGTGATGGCGAGGCGACCAGAGTGCATTTGTTTTCTTGGAGTACTGCTGGTCGCCGCCACCACGGCCGGCCTGTAGCTGTGCCGGAAGCATTTATCTCCGTTCGCAGGGTACGGTGTCTCTGTCTTCAGCGCCCCCTCCTTTCAATCGTCCAGCGAGGGCCTGTAGTAAGATGTTAAGAAGCCACCCCGATGCCTTCCTCATTGCCGTAGAAGGGCAATACCTGCTTTTCAAAGGGATGTCAGCCTCCCTCTCCACCAAATGCCCAGGACGGACAGTACGGGACACGACGAAGGGCGTTTTTGGCGTCGGGTGGACCTCCCTCCACACGCCAAGATCCATCCGTGGAAACCCATGGGCGGCTGTCATCTCTGGGTAGAAAATATAGAACTTACCCCCTCCTACCCTGCTGCAGCAATTAACACCTTTCGCGCGCGTGGCACCGTCTTTTTGAAGGGGGGCGGCTGGACGGCGATGGGGTTCTACTGGGCGTTCTTCTTCCTCCCCGCAGCTGATTTTTTCGTGGGCGTGGACACGTTCAACTACCGAGACCATGACTACGCGATTCTCCGTGAAAGGTATAGGGGGGAGGGGGGACACGGAGGGACAAGGGGAGGGGGGAGGGGGAGAGGTTTGCCCTTTGTAGACGTGTAGCGCTGTGCAGATTAGGTGGCGACGAAAGCACAATGCTGCGTGGATTTGATACATTTTCCTGCCGTGATAGGATTCACCCGCTTAGGTATCCCTCGATCAAATCCGATTTCCTGCGGTATGGTTTGATGGTGGGAGGCTTGGCGCAGGAAACGGGGCGAAGAAGGATAGAACACTAGCAATGGTTTGCAAGCAGTGATCATGTGCTGGTGGCACTAAGGCGTGAAACCCACGCAAAAATACCTGCGTAACAAAAAGTTTCGCTCTGGGGTCTACAAAGTGTTCATGTTCGATGCGGCTAGTTGCGTGCCATCCGCGATCGTTTGGAGCTTCCGCGATTATCCCTCCGTCTAACCTAGATTTGTTTATAGAGCCCGACTTCTCGCAGGCCCTGCTATGCACACGTACCTTTGGTGTTAGAAGCGTTGCGAGGTCACCCCCGACGTGCAGTAGGCCCAGCCGTGCACACGTGCGTTATTTGTCAAGAGGCTCTGCGAGACCGCCAGGCGGCATCAATCCGCGGTAACCGAAGCGGCTGAGCAACTCTGTAGCTCAGCATCCATCTTGAGTGGGATTCTACAGCAATTGCCCGCGCCGCTGCATCTTCGCAGCGGCCGCGACAGCGCAGTATTGACCCTCTGATAAGAAAACGAGATATTGGTGCTAGACTAGATTTATTATCTGTAAAAGGGTGTGTCCCAACACTAACTCCAGTATACTAAGCTGTAAAATGTCTCATATTTCTTATGCTCCCGTAATTTGTACGTAGGCTATTGTATGTTTCTTGTGAGGGTCTTTCTAATGAGAGGGTGGGTAGTGTACGAACCGTGTCCAATACATTCCCCGACGACTCGCTTCGCATGCTGTTTTTTTTCCCCCTCGGCCGTCGCAGAATTGGTTTCCGAATAGCTACCTGGATATTTGTCCCGGCGCAACTGGCGCTCCTGGCCTACGGCTGCTACGCCGTGAACACGGTTGACCTCACAGCCCTGGAATTTTTTGGTATGTGACACACGGCTCCGTCGTTTATTAAAGAAACACACACTCGCGCACTTTATCTGTGTAGTTGAGGATTTCGTTGAAACTCGTCTTTGCAAGCTGCGCGTGATGTTCGGATCGCGCGTGCCACTGAGTGTGAACGTCTTGTAGAAACTTGTTAGGGTGGGGGGCGAGGGGGCTGTATACTGGAGCTCGGGGTATTTGACGGACACTTGCGAGAGCCGAGAAAGAAAGAAAAAACACGCGTAGAAGATCGGGACATGGTTGTCCGTACGATTGGGCTGCAAGTGTGGGACGCGCCACACATCCACCGAAGCCTATACATTTTGAACGGCCAGAGATCTAAAGGCGTTGACCCTTCCCAAACAATACACGAGTACGGTCGGAGCGCAGTCCAGCTGGCCATGTGGAGGATCCAAGTGCTCTGTTATCTTGTAAATATATCGTTACTATACCCACCGCTCCCGGAGACGCGCAGAACGCCCACCCCCCCCCAAGACTATTTGGTGAGGTGACTGCATGACCCGTTTTCAGGGTTAGGCTGAAGCATGGTCAAGGACGTGACGTTAACGCCTCTTGCGACCGTCTTTTGCCCTCAGTGCCATCGTCCTCTGCCAGCTTCCGTGACGTGCTGCTGCTACGCATGGAGCGAGGCATGCCTACGGTAGCTTGGAACATTATTTTCTCTTTGCTCACCGGCATCATTAGTTTGTGAACGTTGGTGTACGATCCATTGCTGTCGCTCCGTTTTTTTTTCCCTCCTTTACTGGCACTTTACCATCGGCGTTGCCAGGGTTTACCGTGTCTGTCGGGGTATATACAGGGGGCCTGGGAATCACGATTAGCCACGAGCTGGTCCACAAGACCAATCGACTGGAGCAATGGCTTGGTGAGCTGAAGCAGAATTGACAGTTGCTGTGTTGCAGTTATGACAGCTTTGTTGCAGTGGCGTACTGGTTTTGCAGCAGTTGCCGGTTGCTCAGCTGTCGCTGTCGCTGCTGCCTTTGCTGCCGGTGCTGTTCCTGTTCCTGCTGCCGCTGCTGCTGTCATAGGTGGTTTGGAAACCTCGCGTGTACGGAATATCTCGCAAACCGTAGAGTTAGCGGCTGTATGCATTATCGATCGGGTGGACATCGGGGGATGCATTCCCACTTGCTTCTTATCGCCTGCCCTATGCTATAGCGTTCCGTCCCCCTTCCTTCGGCTCTGTGCGGTTACCAATTACAATTCCAAGATTTTCAACACCAGACTACATTCCGTGTAACCGCCCCTCGCCAACAGGACGGGCGGTGTGCGTGATTATCAGCTACGGCCACTTCTTCGTGGAGCACAACAGGGGCCATCACAAACTGGTGAAGCTCCCGGCCATAGTGTTTTGTTTGTGTTCGTTGTGTGTGGACAACACGCCAGCCGCGCGCGGGACATCAATAGGAGTGCCGCCTTCATTATGTGTGTTGTTGAGATGCTACGGTGTTTCGCGTGGTTCCGGTCGCTTGAGTAACGCGTGATACGCTTTGGGCAACACTTTTTGACCGGAACGTTGACGCCTGTCTGGACTCGTTGGAACTCATTGCTGCTCAGTATTGTTGCAACACCGTTTTTGTTTTACAATGCTGCTCGTAAGATGTCTAGGCCTTGGGCTTGTTCGTTGGTGTCGCAATTTTATTGGGTGGGGTATATATCTCCCCTGGTGCGAAGCCTCTGGTAAATTTTGTGACCATAGCTTTTCGTCGAATATAGCTCAGCTGGTTTTGTACCCTCTGCAGATGGTGTAGCCGCGTGACGTAAACCGGCCTGAGGATTGTCGTGAGCGCCACTACGAAGGCGGAGACCCAGCGTTTCAACTCAGAATGTGCAGCGACGCTACCATATGTTTACATCATTGCTCTTTTGGCGATCAGATATAACACCGTTGCGCGGTTTGTCAGTTCCGGCTGGGGATAGATGATAACGCCTAACTATATACTATGAATACTGTACCGGGTACATATATGCTAAGCAGCAGTACTCGACGGTTCTGGTATGATACCAAGGAAGGAATGTGTGCAAACGCGGTTGCCGACGGTGCTGCCCCCCTCCCCCCCCCCCGGCGACAGCCTCAGTAACGTATTGCCAGCGGGACCCGAGTCTTGTGTGGGAACAAACGAAGGCGTCAAAACCTCGACTCCATCTCCACCACCACGAGAGAGATATGACAGGCAAAACAATGTTAAATAATACAAAGGAAAACGTTATCTGCACCCAAGTGTTGTAGGTGTCTTTACAAGAGTAAAAGCGAGTAAGAACGGTGCTGGGTCTCGAAAGGGATACTTGGTCAATGGTCAAATGTCTAAAGAAAAGCAGCAAATGAGTACCCCCCCCCCCCATGCCCCCGCCCTCGCCCCCCCTCTAATATAACCCGTCATTATCACCGAAGGTGGCGACCGACGAAGACCCCGCCACTGCACGGTACGGAGAGTCGTTCTACTCGTTTCTGCCTCGATGTGTGGCAGGGTCCTTCGTCAGCGCGTGGCGGCTGGAGGTTGACCGGTGCCGGGATAGAAACCTCCCGTTCTGGCACAACGAAATGCTCTGGTGAGATGGGCAGCTATCGAAAAGAAAAGAAAGTAGGTAACAAGAAGGTAGTAAGAAAGATATTGTCTCTCAGGAGACTTTCAATAAACTAGGTCAATTACATGTAACACGTGGTACATTTTTTGAAGCTGCTCTATTAGTGTTATTGTTGGTTCCAGATTTAACGCCTTTACCACTTGGAAAGCCGGTCTTGGGGAATGAATTACTTGGACTGAGTATAGGGAGGGTTTTTGGGGCTCTAAAGGGGTTAAGTTTTCAGGCCCATTAGTGGTCATCGGGGGGGGGAAATTCTTGACATTGGGATCTCGTGAGGAGACCCTCATCGGTATCGCTCTGATTCCTCGTCCTTTTCTGGTTTGTCTCAAGCACCTCCTCGGAACACCATCATCAAGAAGAGCTCCTATAGAGCCCGCAGTGGGGGGAGGTTGGTAGTTCGGACCCTCCGTGTTTGGGGTGGAGCATGGTCGATGTTGGTTACAGTTGGTTACAGAGTTTTGCTATACACGCGCGACGTCCCGGCAGAACACAAACATCAATGTAATAAAGTGCATGTTCCAAGAAAGATAATGCGTGCCTGGGTATGAGGTCAGTTATCAAGATCGTGGTCTCGAGAGTCGGTACTCGCTTACAGGGATCACGATTATTGGCCGCTTAATCTCGGTCCTTAACAACATCGAGCATCGAATATCGAGAATCGCTCAATCAAAACCGCGATTCATATATATACACGTATATATATGCTGTCGGCAGTTATTTTACACCTGTCCCTTTCGTAACAAACTTAAGACCACAACGCACTATTGTGCGTGTTTTTCGACGATCGAAAATATATACGTCGGTGTTGAAAAAATTATTTCCGTTTTTTTTAGGAAATCGGAAGATTGAGGTCTTTCATCTTATCGTGGTTCGATTTACAGCAGCGACCGATGGTTTTTCCAGGCATAATCTTCACGTTTCTTGTATTATTTGATAATAGTTCGTTCATACCTGCATGTTATATGTGCCCGCCGTGCGCTCTGGAAATGCTCCAATAGGTACTGGGCGGCCTCGGCGGTTTTATGCAGTATGTTAACGGCGACGTTTGGGCCAAAGAGCACGTGGCTGTTCCTGGGCCAGAGCTTCGTCGGCATCCTGCTGTTCGAGTCGGTGAGCGAAATCGTGCTGGAACAGCTTAAGAGGTGTTAGTTATCAATACCGCTTGCGCCTACATTTCCTGTTCGTTTTTCTTTCCCAATCGGGTTCGTTTTTTTATCTTTAACACCCCTTTGCAACTGCACCCACGTATCGGGGACAAGATGCTTGGAGTTATAATGGGGATCAAATTGCAGCACGTAGTATGAGGTTTAATCTCACCGGGATCGCTGACTTGGTCTCCCCCCCCCCCCCGCTCCGTCGCCTTTCTCGTCGGTTTGCGTCGTATATCCCCTCTACCGAATCGCATCTCCTTCTTCACCAGGTCAACTATGTGGAGCACTATGGGGTGAGCACGGGGCATTTACAATCAGTGTGACACCAGAGTAGACGGCGGGGGCAGCAACACGCACAGAGGAAATTACCAGATTTGTGCAATGCCGGCACAGTGGTAGGGCAGATAAAAATATATCGAATTATTTTCCGCATTCGAGGTGTTTGCGGAGTGATAAGTAGCGTATTGTTGTTTTGAAGAAATTAAATTTGTAATATAATCTGCGGGCGCGAAATCATGTTTTAACTCTCACTGTTGAGGGAGACGACGTGCCGCGGCGGCTTCTTGAAACGTTGCTAAGCAGGAGTAGACCCTGACGGGCGACCCATGGCACGTCAAATACGGCAGACACACGCACTGACAATTTTAATCTCCTTCTCCGTTTGCCTGATACCGCCGTGGGTTTTGGCTGCTGTACAGCTTGAACGTCAGCGGAATCAGGACGGCAAGGCAGAACCTGTAGGCTTTGAGCACAGCTGGGATGCTCCTCACCGGCTGACCAACATGGTCCTGTTCAAGCTTCAGAGGCACGGTGATCATCACGTCAATTCCACGCGGCGGTACCAGACCCTCCGCGCTGAGCCCAACCGCAGCCCTCAGGTAACAACGGCGGCTGTCGGAGAGCGATACCAACGATAGTGCAAGTTGATTCAACAAGCCGGCATCTGTTTCGTTCCCCAATTGCTCCATTTTTGCAATTGCTCCCAACACGCCAGATGTGAATTCGACTATTTGGGTGGTCGATGCTCAGCCATGCAAGCTAAGTGAACAGTACGTCAGCTGCGCACACTAAAGTTTTTCGATTTCGGTGTGTCAGCACTTGTGTGCGATATCTGCTGCTTGTTGTGGTGGTGAGTATGACGTTTCACCAACGCTAAAAGTGTTACCGACAGGATTATGGCATGAGGCCGGAGTTATGGCGTGACATCGTTCAGAATGTGCCCACCCCGCCACTCTCGAGCAGCTCGCATCTACATGTAGAAACCCCGATGTTGGGGGATAATGGTGCGGTGCCACGCGAATCAAGCTTGCGCACTCTGCTTCAAACATGCCAAGGCCAGCGTCCCGGAAATCCAGTGCTGACAACAACGATGATTGTGGTTGTTCGCACGTTAGCTCATTCTCCTGAAGCCCAGCCCGTGGGCACAAATCAGACTTTGGCGCCAAGTTGGATTGGTTGGGGAAAAAGTACAAGCCAAGTATTCGCCTGATACAGTGCAAGGATGTGGTAGGTATCACTTAGAAACCAGCAGCAATGGTTATTTCTAAATAAATAAAAGCACGCACAACAGTACAAGCTTGCAGATACAAGCTTGCGACGCAAGTAGTTTCCATGCTCGCTATATCAGAGGCGCGTGGTCACGTATTATGTCGGAATGGTCCGAATATTTAATTTCACCCCCCGCCGCCCCTCGTGCCCGCCTCCCTCCTATTTTAGTTGCCCATGGGCTATCCTGGCTGCATTCTGCTGGCGCTCGCTCCCCCGCTTTGGAGTGCTGTCATGGACAAGCGAGTCCTGCGGTTGCGGAAAGCGCGCGGTGCGGGTAGGGCTTGGCGTCACGGACCACGTTCGTGAAGGAGGCCTGGCCATGGTGGGATGAGAGGGTCGCGACGAAGTGACCCAGCAATGAGAAATAAGTGAAGACAAGGCGAGGGGAAAATATCAAGAGGGTGAGAGAGAAAAAAGAGAGACACAGAGGAAGCGGGAGAGAAAGCTCGAGAGACGTACCCAGGCTCTCGGGCCTATTGTATTCTCGGGCCTATCGTATTCGCTCCCCGCATCAAGATCGTCTAAACTGCCGTGTGGAAGGCAGGGACCTTTCTTTTGGAAGGTTGCCCTTGTTCCCTGCGGAGGGGTTGGTGAGTCGCTTTGCACCAAAGTGGCCGTGGCAACCATGGCAAGTCAGCAGCTACACTTCTTCCTTTGTTGTGTGGCTTTCGTTGCTTTGCTCTACAGTTTCGTGATGGACAGAGTGGTTCCGAGACTGGCCATCTTGTAAATCGTTGCCTTTTGTGACCTGCACTGCTGCGGGTTTTGTTAAATAGGCGTGACGCATGCTCGTAGCGGGCAGCGGCGACCGGGGTGATGTGGGGTACGCTATCATACGTACGTGGAGGACTACTTGCAATTTTGCGCGTTGTAACAGTACGAGTAGTGGGTGCACGGTCGACTGCTGTGCACTGGTATCCAGTGTATATATAAGGCGTATCAGTATCAGGTATATGCGAGCCAATGGGGGTGATGTATATCGCGACCACACCCGATGGAAGTTCGCGTCAAAGCATACGAGTGTTCCATGAAAAGTCAATATACGCATTGCACAAAGGGAGAGAGGAATGTTGAGACTAAGAACTGTTCCTCGCCAGAACCTTTGGATGAGAAGATTGTTACACCTCGCTGCTATGTGTCGAAGGTGGCGCAAGTAAGGCTGTTTTCCCCGGTTTAGTATGAGTTTACGTTCAGCAAACGTATCTCGTGACGGGGCCTGAGTGATGTACATGTTCGGGTCCGTTCCCTGGGCAGTGTGTTCCAGCGTGCGGAGGATTGCTTGGAGCGATATTTGATATTTTCATGTAGTTATTTTGGCTCAGCGCCTGCACAGCGCATCTTCGTGGTCACACGCAGTGTAACGCCTCTTGCTCGCGAAAGACAGATTTGATTTTGAGCTTTTGAGATAAATGGGATAGGTGCTGTAAATTAAAGGTGGGCGCTAAACTGCGGAGGTGGGAGTGGAGGAATTTAGCACTGTCGAGGGGGCGGTTTCAAGTAGAAATGGTAGAGGATCACGAGGAATCGCTTTTTTTAAGGTGATTGATGGTTGAGGCGTCGCAGCATAATAACATCATGCATGTACTTGTACCATAAAATGAACGCACCATGTATGTCAGATCCACTGTTAAAATATGACACATGGTGTTCCTGGCGATTAGCGACCTCCCTAGCTGGGTGGCCAAAGGAACGCCAGTCACACGCACACGAAATTCAAGTCGTCCGAGACGGTCACCGTTAGTGTGTCACGGGTCAGGTCCCAACATCGCAGTAAAAGAGGAAACGGCCTGCTGCAGTACCCTTCATAACGTAGCATAACCGCCACCATCAAAGTTGAAAAAAAACGGCGTTCCGCGATCGTCGCGGTCGTGTATCTGATTGAATCGTACAGACGCATATGCCGTGTGCGGAAAACTGATCAGTAGCCTCGAAACGCACCTACATGAGCACCCGCTCGCAAAACTGTACGCTTGTAAAACAGCAGCAGCAACAACAACAGCAACAACGGTGGATCCAAGTGGGATTTCCATTTGAGGCGTATCGCATAGAGTAACGGGGACAATGGCGAGTTAACCCCGGAGAAAGACACCTCCCTGGCTATTCAAGTATGAAGATTCCAACTTTTTACCCCAGGCATTTGTTTCTTTAAGCGCGTCGTAGAGAGGTCAAGTTGATGTCCGTTCGTGTTTCCGTTGGTTCTACCAAAAGTGGAGGCATGATCGATGACACAACCTCTACGTGCACCGGTTTCACCCACCCATGGCATGGCGAACTTGGTGCGTGTTTTGATTGGCGGCGCACGTATAATAAAACGACGCCACACCGACCACACCACCAGCAAGTTTTTTTTTGGCAAACAAAATGCAGCTTGCAAAGATGAGTATTGACCTGAAATTCGTCGAACTCACGGCTGACGTCCTTGGAATATTTTTTATAAAATGTAGGGGGGAGCTGGTTTGATCGGGACGAAATATAGGGGGAGCTGGTTTTGATCGTTCAAATATTTTACGAGGGGACGACGTTTACGGCGTACGCGTGTCACTTACTGTTCGTCACATACTTACACTTGGCAGTACTTGTTTCGATGTTATAACACAGGTTGTACGTACGTTGTTCCCCCCCCTCATGTAATCAGCAGTGTTTAGCCACTAGTCTAGCCACGCAGCGACGGCCGAGCGCACGGATCGGCGGCGCGTAAGAGGTGGCGCGAGCGACCGAGCGGCCAAGCGAACGGTCGACGGCACGCGATCGACGGCCTCGTTCGTCTTGCTATAGCGTCCAACCTTGAAGATAGAACACAGGACACCTATTAATGGAAGGGAAAGGCAAGCCGATATTGGCGCTGTAGTACTGTTACTATTAATAGCGTTTTTGTAATTATCCTCGCAGCCAAGCAAATTTCATCGCGTGACATTTCGTGCAACATCTTCAAGCCTAACGGGCCATGCTTCTGCTACCTGGCACTAATCTAGCGGTCTGTTATCAGCTACTACACCTAGGTCTCGTATCCTGACTTTGCGTTTTGTAAGGCACACCGTTTGTCGCAAAATGAAATGTCGCTCTCAGGCACGAAACAACACTCTGCCCTATCCATCTATTCTATCTTATGATGATACTAGTAATATGACAACAGGCAGTACTTTCGAACGGAGAAGCTCGACGCTCTTTTTATTGTTATTTTTTCAGTCATGCCTTTTACTCTCCAGCTCAACCCGTAAGAGGTTTTGTACCCTCAGCGACCTTCTAAACAATCTGTAGTCACAGGTTTCTTCCCCTTCTCCTCCGGCAGTGTACATACCTTTCAGTTTTATCTCGCAAAGGGTTCAGCATTCCCACGTATCAGCTTTTTTCATGCCCGTAGATTATTTTCATCAAATTTGCTAACCCACGTCTTCGCGCTTTCCGCTCGCCAAATGTTACGCAAGGAAAACACCCTTCGAGCACGAGTATACACTCCTCGGTGAGGATTGAACTGCCCACGGCGTTGACGTTCCTGTAGACCTACTGTACTACAGTACTCCATCGGGGACACCAACCATTACAATATTGCCGTCCATGCAGAATTGGAACATGCTGTTCGCCTTTTTTCATTACGGGCGAAGTGAGTTCAACCTTTTTTTTTGTTCTTTCTTTTAGCAGGTAAGTTGTTAGGATGGCGGCGCCAAGAGCATTTTTTAGGGGCTCATGGTCCAGCCTCGCGTTCCCGAATCCCCTTGTCCCGTCCGATGACCTGGATGTCTCCAAGAAAGAACAAACAACCGCGGAACGGTAAAAAAGAAAATTAACACGTCGTCGTCCTCGGGAACAACAACAGCAACTATCTACTGTTTGATATTGTCCGTTGAACAGCACCAGCAAGCAGCAGCAGCAGCAGCAGCAGCAGCAGCAGCAGCAGCAGCAGCAGCAGGTGCCACATGAACGCTTCCCACCAGCGGGCACAGTTTCGACGGCAGGCAGTTAGATATATCAACTACCACGTAGCGCCAATTCCTAGCGGGAGCTCGTTCACCATTATTATCTTGTGTTCCCGCCGTCCTTTCGAAATCCGCCAAACCGCCTTCTTCCACGAGTATCTATCCGCACAATTTTTGGCCGAAGTTGGTTGTTTTTCATGGGCAGTCACGGCGGGTATATCATGGAGCTTGGTTTAATTCCCCGGTACATACAAGCAGCTGTGGACACGGGGGGACCCATGCGGCAATTGGCACCAACTCGAGGAAGACACGTGCGGTCCTCGACAGCTCAGGCCACACCCCCATCCTGGCCTGTTCTAGAGAAGCCGTACGTTTTTAGCTTTTTCCGTTGGGATGTAGATTTTGGGAGCCCTTCCTACAAATTGGTCGCACGATCTTCATTCTGGTGATCCTTGGCACACGAGAGTACTGTCACATACCGACGGACACAAAAAACCGACAGCGAATTATTTTTTGAAACCGTCGTTTTTTTTCTTTCTCGGCAACCTCGTACGGCTGTGATAAATGCTTCGACACTCCGCGTTCTCGACGCGGCTGTGGTACGGCTGTAGACAGCTACAGCTCTCACGATGGCACCGAGTCCGAGCCCTGCGATGGTGACAGCACGGGCGGAACAAGGCACCCTCGAGGCTCTTGCCGTGCCGAGGGTCACCGTCGGGAAGAACCCTTTCATCAAGAGCCAAGCCGGTATGATGACACTACTTTGCAGCCTGTTTTTTTCACGCCGCCGAGATTGCGTAGACGACTTGACTTGGCGGCAGGCGTGTATGCATGCCCGCTGTTACAATAGAGCGAGGGCGGGCAACACTACCGAGCGCATAGCGGGCAGATGTCTGCACCAAGCAGTAGTCAGCAGCATTTGCTTCTTGCAAGAATGGTCTCCCTCGGGTTCGAAGTCTTGTTGCTGTACACACGCACGCAGTTGCGACAATGAAAAACAAACCAAACTGAACACTTGTGTTAGTTGCTAGCAGTACAAAAGGGAGTTACCAACCCATCCATGCCGTCCATGAGGGTATACACACCCCGTAATACGCGCGGTCGAAGTATCACACACAGCTTGCAAAGATGGTTTTCGACGAAATCCTCCACCTCTCACATCTGAAGTCTCTTAATAAAACATTTTTTCAATTTTTCATTGTCGCCGGGCGGCGGATGCATGATACCCGCATTGTACGTAAGGCGGTGTACGGCATGCGTAGCGCTTACCGCCTATGAAGAGGACCCGCTTCGCCTGGGCACTGCGTTACGCACCTACAACGCGCAAGATACGAAGAGTAAACATGTTACATTGCTGTATGTTACAGACTGACATCATCTATAGTCTAGTCTATGTACAGCAGTACGGGACATCCTCCATTAAATAAGGGCCATTAAATAACAATGCCTGGTAAAGAAACAGGGGAAAAAAACGAAAGCCCGCCCGAGATTTGCAGGATACTAAGAAATATGGGAGCCGTTATACTGAAGTTTTTGTAGGATGCACCCTCTCCCAAAATAATAAAACCAGCCTGAATCAGTGTGCCTGTTTCTTACTATTACGGGGGACCCTAGTAAACAGGACCTACGGTGGACACAAAAATATATATAATGATCTATTTTTTCCAACAATATTTGGTCCTATTTACTATCGTCCTCCGTAATAGGTATCCTGTAAATTCCGTCCTCCTTCCGGCCAGGTCTGACGGCGGTGGCTCGCCCAGAAACAGAATTCGGCGATCTCGGAAATAGCGAGGACGCGTTGCTTCGTACGCCTGAAACGGCCAGGCACCGGCAGGGCGGCGACCGTCGTTTGCCTGCACTCCCGTCGGCGGGGCAGCGCGCTCGAAAGGAGACTCTCCGCGAAATTGATGAAGTGAGCAAAAAAAATAGATGCGTTTTCGATGTTTAAGAGATATGCCGATGCGTTAATAGTTTCTTCGGGGTGTACTTTGAAGGCGTGAGTGAGTTGTTGGCGTGCTGGTGTCCGTTCGGTGTTTTACATACCTGGTGTGCGTTTTCTGAACGTACTTGTGGTAGTCTCCGGTTTAACAGCAAAGCAGCAACCGTGCGGTAACGTAACTGGAACTAGGTATTTTAGGCACTTGCGCCATGAGAGCTACCAGGCATGTGGTATCTCGATCCGTCATCGCCTCGTCCTGACGCTAGCAGGGTTCGGGTTTGTATAAACAATAATAAGGCATCCAGCTTTGTGATCGAGGACGTTCTATGATTCCGGCTGCGGTTGAAGCTTGTAGGTGTAAACTGTCACCGACAACGGCGGTTGCTTCTATCCCGGGCGTTGTTACTTGCCCACCTTGTCCTGTAACGTATTCGGGCCATGCCATGACTGCGATCACCTCTCGTTCTTCACTTTGCAACAATCGACTGGGTCGGTACACACGTCAGTAGATGAACCTAAACGACACCTATCTGCTAGCCTTCGTGTACACCTGGACCATGAAACGCAGTTAAAAGGCTCGTACCTGTGGGTAGGTGGCTGGTTAGCCTAAATTCAGTAGTCAAACGGACTAATACCCTATGACACCTTAACAAATGACATCGAAATCAAGACTTCTCCATAGATAGGTGAAGTGCGTAAACTACGGTCTCAGTGTCGTTCACCCCTGAAGCCGTTCGGTGTTTGTCCTCAGGTCCGCATGTTGCATCATCAGCCGTTGGAGCCAAAACTACCGAGAAGTGGATTTGAGAAGCTGCACCGGAAACAGGTGAACCGCCAAACTGATAAGTTCTTCTTCTGGAACAGCCTTCCGCCGCGGACGTGCCGTCTTTCCCCTGTTACTGCTGCTGAAGCGGTCAACATAATGTTAATAGCACTATCTACTCCTATCCAGCGCTTCACCTAAACAAGCGCGAACGAATGGGATTGATGTGCTCCGTGGCGAGGGGAGAGCCCCACAGACCCCTGTTACAAAGTCGGCGAGCTTCAAATAGCGAGCTCGAAAACATTGTTTGTCGTTGTTGGTTGTAAAGCACTAGCCCACTGAGCTGCCTAGTCACTCTTTTTTGTTGGTTATACAGCACTGCCCATTGAGCTAATTGGTAACTTTTTTTTTGTTGGTTATATAGCACTAACCACTGGGCTGCTTAGTCGCGTGGCTAAGCAGATCAGTTGCTTAATTGAGAGGTCAGCAGTACGTACATGTCGCAGCGATGACGCCGTGGCCAATAACAAAAATATCGGTAGTCCTAGTAGGGCAGGGGTGAAATAGTCATTACATTTTCACCTTCGAGGGAGACGAGACCCGGATTGTTTAACGCTTTTACAACTGGAAACCCGATTTTGGGTGCAAAATTACTTGGATTCAGTATAGGGAGGGGCTTTCGGGGCTGTAAAGGGGTTCACTTTCACGTTCGAGGAACGCCCCAACTTTAATAAACTCAACGCTAATTCAGGTCATGTATCTTTTTCTGCCGTCGAAGTAGGCGATAGCTCAAACAGAGTGGCCCCAATTCGTGGGAGCTTTTCTAAAGTAAAGGGGGGGTTAGCCAAGTTGCGGTCTCGCCCAAAAAAGGTCGACATTGAAAAGCTGGTGATTTGATGATGTAACGGTGTGTGTGATACTGGGGCCCTGTTACGTCAGAGTGGCGCCCTCTGGCAGCTATCGCGATCGATCTCACCGCGATCGATCTCACCGTGATCGCGAAAGCTGGCAGAGGGCACCACGCTGCTGCAACGGCACACCTGCTACAGCAGCAGTGACGGTGCTGCTGACTTAACGAAGTTCGACATTGTAACCATATTGTGGTGCACCATCACCTGGGACGCACACTCCTCCGGTCCGGGGGTAAAACGTTTGACATGTAACGCGTTTGCGGCTTCCCACTGTCAATGTAGCGGCTTCTCTGTCAAAAAGCGTACGAGCCCCTTGCCGGGCACCTTCAGCTCTGGTCAAACATTTAACGCCCCTTTCTACTATTGAACTCGCTTAAGAGGTCTAAAAACGTTTGGACTAGAGCCAGATTAAGTTTTAGAGTCGGAAAACATTTTGATCCCATGACCCGGCAATGTCAAATAATCGCCAGCAGTAGTACCAGCATTCGACTTTCCCACGTCGACTGTCCCTGAACAATTGAACCGCGTTCAGGCAGACAGACGAGAGCGCGACGCCCGAGCGATCAAGGCGTTCGACGCTGGGGTGGCTGCCATTTCCGAGGACATGGAGCAGCGAGTGCTGGAAGCCAGTTACGCCCTCCGCGACAGCTTGGGGGAGGCCGACGATGCCATCTCCGCCACCCGCAAGGAGTTAGATGTGGACGGCATTCTTGTGCAGGGGGATATGGCGTACGTGGAGGTGGGAGGGACGTTTACGCTGCTATGGTGTGGCTTCTGGCATCATGGCTATGTAGAAGACGGTCGCGGTACCAAATACGGAGTACTGTACTGAAATAATGGCTACTAAGGGGGCATTTGCGGTATGTTTTTTTTTTTTTTTTTCCTCCGGCGGATGGGGCAAAATAAAGCTTTAGCTCCCCACACTTCCACGTATTTTCATACGCGTCATGTGTCGATTTAACTCAGTTGCTGTCGCAGCCCAACGTTAGCTGGCGCACCCTTCGGACGCGGTATGGCTATACATAAATAAGAGGTGTAAGGAGGTCGTTAGATAAGGGTTGGAGTGGGTGAAGGAGTAAGTCACTTAATTAATTAATTAATTACTTTTTTTAGGAGACGATACATGTTGGTAGAAATATAGAGAGGGAAATTACGTATTTATTCCCACCGAGCAAGACGACAAGGAACGGCATACACTTTCGCGCTGCTACGAGGTCATCATACGGCAGTAGCACTATCTGGTTGTCCTGAGCATAATCATCTAAGAATGAAGTGTGTGGCGGACTAATGCTGTCGCAATAGCATACCTTGGAACTAGCAATGCGGGTGTGTGCGTCGTTCTCCATTACGTTCCGCCTCTGTCTGACCCCCGTGCAAGCCTTCCCCCCGAGTAGTAAACTCAACCACATTTTCAAATCTCAACGTGCACAAGGAACTGTGGCCCAAGCAAATCCTACTCTACACCTCGATTCTGCAAACTCAACCGCTTTTTCAACTCCCAACGGTGTATCTATCTGGCACCCAAATCTAGTAGCCTCAGCAACCTCTTTCAGCTCCCAACGTGCATCTGTCTGACTGACCCTCCCTGCAAACCCTAACCCTACGCCTCCATTTAGCGAAACCTTAGCCTCCGTTCCGACCCTAAACGTCACACAAGGAAAAGTAATTAACATGACAAGCTCAACCGCACTTTCAACTCTCAACATGCACGGTATAGGAAATGTGGTCGAAGCTAGAGGCACAATGCAAGCATCGGTCACGCTGCATCGAGGAGTTTCGAGGTAGCCTGGAAGGCATCGAGATCCGGAGGTCAGGGGCTGTCGGGGAGGAGCTTCGCCATCTTGTGGACGAGATGGTGGCCATTGCGTGTAAGATGCCCGACGAGATTGAGCGCATTGCGGAGGTGAGCAGTTCTCAGGTGTACTGTAGTTTGGGTACGTAATCGGTCAACCTTTTAATCGGTAGTCCAGTGTACTAAGGGTTATTCTTACCGAAGCAAGCTTCGTTCAAATTTCCCCCCCCCAAAAAAGAAATAAGACTTCCAAGTAGATGCTAAAAAAAAATGGAAGTTTTGGAAATCCAAGCGTCCCATGTTTTTTTCGCACTCTGTGCAAGATTTCCAAGTTTATGACAGAACGCCTCTGTATTTCGATACAAATATTCAAAATATTTGCAAAATTTCGATTTTGTTTCGGGGAATAAAAAAGCTTCAGCAAGAACGGCCCTAGTATCCTCCAACACCAAAACAAACGGCGTCATCGGCGACTCATTGGGCTTCGCGGGACCGCAATATTCGAATACTACCGTAGTTCACAGTAGTAAACGTTTCAGCAATTTTCCCCAAAAGCGAGCCTGGAAAATTTGCCGCCGAGCAGAAAACGATCAAGCTGCTGCCGTGCAAAGTTGCGGTAACTCAGCAAGGCTACGGCAGCGAGAGCATTTCTAGGTCCCTGTCTAAAAGGGCTACCCGCGAGAGTGTCCACCCTGTTTCTGTTTGTGTGCGAGGACCAAGCCTTTTGGTTTTGTTGGTTTCGGGACATACACCGCCCATGGCATGGCGCTGTTCGCCAACCATTTGTTTGACGTGGTGGGTTCGTTTTCGTGGGAGGGACAGAACCACTGGGCGAGAGTGGCCTACGCTCGGCAGTGCAATGGTTGCACCCCACCTTGCCCTTGACCAAGCCTACGGTACTAGTAGGGGGCATGTTATGATGGTCTTATGGTATACCTCCCTATTGCGCTACCGGGTTTGAGCCACTCGCACGGAGGGTACCTTACCGCTTTTCGAGAAAATAGTTGACATGCTCTTTTAGTTATATATATATAACCCTAACCCTATCCCTAACCCTCAATGAAACGCAACCGACCAAAGCAGGGTGAAACGCCCTTCGTTCTCGTGCACAGCAGTGCGCGTTAGCTTTTTTTCTCGAATAAGTGGTAAGCTCTACTGCTCGCACGAGTGACTCTGTTTCCCTTCTCCGACGAAAAACAAAAAATTGGGTTATTTTTCGCTCTGCGCAGCATAGCGGCCCTGCATTCCGGTGCGGATGCACATCGCAAAAACACCGTAGCACCAAGGAAAGCTTAAGAACGCAAAGGAAGAGGGGATCGCTCGCGCGAGTGACTCCAAGCCACTGCGAAGGAGGCCCAAAAAAGAAGAAAAAACAAAGTCACCTCCCCACCGTAGCCGTCGTTCGACACAAAAAAAATGACGCTGTTATGCTATCGTAGCAAAAACTTGCTTTATATTTTGTGGCCGCTGTTTACCATTCGATCTATAGTCCGACCATGGAACGTAATCGCTTGCTCGTGTTGATCAACCTCGCCGGGGAACCCCGGCTCCGTGGCAATCCCACCAGGAACATGTGGCCGAGCTCAATGGGGTGCTGATCAGCAATCGTCTAGCGCACGCTGAACTGCTCGCTGCGATGGAGAAAAGAGATTTCGCCGTTGCGGTGGGAGTTCGAAGGTGTGTGTATCTGTGTATGCGTGTGCGTGTGTACGTGTGTGTACGTGTGTGCGTGCGTGCGTGCGTGCGTGTGCGTGTGTGCGTGCGTGTGCGTGTGTGCGTGCGTGTGCGTGTGTGCGTTCGTTTGTATGTGTTTGTGTGCGTACAACGAAGAGGCGTACAGTTGGGTGTTGTATTCCGTTTCAAAAGGGATGGATGATCAATGGTGTAATGACTAAATCAAGCAATATATGAGTATGCCCCCCCCCACACCTCCGTCTCGAACGGGATGCGTGGTCAATGGTCAAATGACTAAGGCAAGCAACAAATGAGTACGCCCCCTGCCGCCTGGTTGGTGAAAACCCTTTGTGCTTCGTCCCCGCATAGTATTAAATAGGGATGCGAGGGTCTATGTTCATACAACTACGGCCTTGCACAAACTGAGTATACCCCGCCGCGTCCAACCGGTTGAGAATAGAACCCCCAGCGTGGGAAAAAGTGAACTGTACAAGGAGGAACGGGATGTGCTAGAGATGAAGATGAGGAGAGCAGACGCTTGTGACACGGAGAAGTTTGGCACATTACGTGCTGGCGAGAAAACGGCCACTGTCTCGGGAGATGAATGGTGGCCACGGACGGCCAAAGACGAAGGAGATAACGTAATCGAACAAAACTACGTAATGCGTGGAAGGGACGTACTGAGCGCCCAAAGGCTGGAAGCGCCTCTAATAGGCGCAGGAACGGTGCTCCGTCTCGAACGGGAATCGTGGCCAATGGGAAAATGCCTAAGGCAAGCAACGAAGGAGTACGCCCCCCGCCCTCCCCCCCCTAACCGTACGTTTAAAAGGCTAAGCACCACCCCCCGTCCAAACCGAGGACTTACTCGAAGAAAAGGCAGTACTCAGAAACGTTTCGGATCATGCGTTCAACGAACAGACCAGTTAAGCAACTCATGCAAACACGACGAGCACAGCATCTACACCCATCCACACTCCACCCGTCGGCCTTCCCACCCTCCACCTTCACGCCCAAACAAAAACCGCGGTGCTGTCTGGCAGGGCGTGGGAAGTACGAAGGGATGACTGGCGGCGGCTACGGCATGATCGGGCGGTGGGCCAATTCCACTCCGATCTGTGCGCGCCAAACTTCACGAACCCGCCGGAGCGCGTTCTCCTGTTCAGGGCGTTCAAGGAAGGGCAGGCGTTACGGCACGGGAAAAGGGTGGCCTTGTTGCGGGATCTCTGCAGACGCCGACCTCTTGATAAGGAACGCGGGGTTGCCGAAAAAGATGCGAACGAGGTGGGATTTTGACCGTTTTTGCAAAGCTACGAGTGCACTTACTTACACGCCGTCCCCCTTCGTGGCCGTCTGTTTTTGTTTTGCTCTTGCGCTTAACTGTTTTTTGGTGGACTTTTTATCTTCGCCTCAGCCTCCATCCGGGGCGCACTGCCGCATGCAGGAACAAAGCCTCTCGGGCATCCATCACTCTGTCTTGAATTGTGGTGCTCGTGAAAAACTTAGCGAAGAAACTTTTTCGTTTTGGCAGTGGTTTGGGATCACTCGCGCGAGTGATCCCCCTGATACATTTTTTTGCGGTCTTGAAAAAAGTGTTTCGTCGTGTGGTTGTAATTTCGCTGCATTAAACCCGCGAAGCAATGCTTATAGGTAGCCACGCTGCGCCAAACAAGTCGCCTTCACGTTTTTTACTCGGTGTGGTAGAGATTCACTCGTGCGAGTGACTCAAACGCGGTGTTGAAAAATGGGGACCATAGCTTTGGCCAAACGCGCATTTTGATCACACCGTTTCATGAAAAAAAAGAGTGCACAGCATCCAATCCTGGTCAGCTACAGTGGGATCCCCCAGCGTGCTACAAGTTCGATGATGCTTACAGCGGAACTAATCCACGCACTTTTCTGAAGGAGGTCTATTTTCGCTGGGCGTCGCCGGGCGTTGAGTCCACGGTGATGAGCGTGGACTGGATACAGGCAACGCTACCGCGTAAAATACCTGTTTTGTCGCCCCCTAAAAAGTAACAAACCCAAAACATTTCTCCCGTAGTTATTTAATTTACGGCATCTACAATTATAAATGCCTCTCTCTTCCGGTGTTATCATTTGTTCCTACGAAGGGTACACGCTTGACAACGGCCGTCGTGAGCGAATTCCGAGAACGGTACACGGCTTTGCACAAGGAGGAGATCGACGCCATTTTGGAAACCCAAGAAGGCCTTGCTCGTGTTCGGTAAGCCAATAAAAACCTCGTCGACGTCACCCATGCCGTCACGCTTATGCTCCTACACCTTCCGTTCTGGCTGCCGCCCTCCCCCCCCCCGGCCCAGACCAATCCAAAGACGTAGCCTTACTGCGCTGGCTATTAGCCGGAAATGAACCAGAACTTTCGACCATTTCCCTGACAAACAGAGCGGATAGGCCGTGTTGTTTGTAAAACCCCTTTGAGTACTTTGCGACAATATCCCAACACAGCGACCCCATCCCCCGTCGGCAAGCCTTCCTGAATCACTTCTTCCACGGTCACACCCTGCCTGAAGAAATCCCGCTTCCACCATAACTAGCGACGCGGGGCAACATTCCTCAGCTACCGTACGTTTCTGCCGCATGCCGCCTCGACCAAATTTCCTCGGCTACCAAAAATTTAGCGACGCCATATGGCAGGTATCGACGAAAATGTCCCAACATATCGAATGAGGGCTCTTTTTCTGAGGGCAGTCTAACCTCGACCGCCCCCTCGGTGGCAGCAGTCTTATTGTCTGTACCGTCATTTCCTGTCTTACGAATCTCACTTCTATCAATAACAGCGACGCTAAGCTGGAGGAATCGGAGGCGCGCCGCGAAGCGTTAAGGGCCGAGCTCCACAGCTATGGCGCGCTTTCCCCGGAGCCCGACCTCGAGGGCTGCTGCGGCCAAGTGGAGGCTGTGGCGCACAGCCTAGAGCTGGAAGAGTTCATGCGGAAAGCCGGTGGTCTCAAGAACGAGTTATTGGCGTTGGTGCAGGTTTGTACGTGGTCAGGTAGAGGATGTACGCTACGGGCGCAGGTGCACCAATTTTTTTCCTAAGGCCCCCCACTTTAGATGGTCTATACCTTTTTTGAGGCTCCTCACCTGAAGAGGTACATACCTTTTCTGAGGCTCACTATTTTGAGAAGCTATATACCTCTGTTGATCCACACTTAAGGAGCTCTATTCCTTTTCTGAGGCCCCTCCCTTTAGGATATCTACGAGTAAAACTTTTCCGAGGCTCCTTGCTGGAGGGAGTTAATACCTTTTCTGAGGCTCTTCGCTTGAGGGGCTCTATGTCATTCCTGAGGCTCCTCCCTTGAGGAGCTCTACACCGTTTTTGCCGTTTCAGCGGCTTCTCTATCTAGAAGCTCTCGTATACCTTTTCTGAGGCTCCTCACTTGAGGATATGCTCTGCACCTTTTCTGAGGCTGCACACATGAGGGTCACTACATACCTTTTCTGGGGCTCCTCATTTGAGGGTCTTTGTACCTTCCTGAGGCTCCTAACTTGAGGAACTCTATACCTCCTCACCTGAGTAGTTCTACACCTTTTCTGAGGCTCCTCACTTGAGGAGCTCTGTACCTTTTGAAGAGGCTCCTCACGTGAGTATCACTATATATACTTTTTCTGGGGCTCTTCGCTTGAGGAGCTCTATACCTTTTCTGAGGCTCCTCACTCGACCCATCCCACCGTAGGGGTTGCAGGTTTTGGGTTAACTAATGTTCCTGTCCGATTGAGCTCCTCAAGTGCGGCTAGTCAATGTATTTCACGATGAGTACGTATTGTGTTTGAACTAAGTAAGGCATAGAAGCTTGGTCGGGTTGTGCGAACGAATGCCTTCGAAGTCATGTAGTATCGGGTGAGATATTGAGCTCCTCATGTTGGGAGTTCAAGGACTGATGCTGCACCCCAACCGTGGGATGGCTCACTTGAGGAGTTGCTCTGTACCTTTTCTGAGGCTCCTCGCTTGAGGACCAACACATATACCTTTTTTCCTGAGGCTCCTCACTTGAGGAGCTCTGTACCTTTTCTGAGGCTCCTCGCTTGAGTATCACTACATATACCTTTTCTGGGGCTCCTCACTTGAGGAGCTTTGTACCTTTTCTGAGGCTCCTCGCTTGAGGATCAATTTATACGCGCCTTTTTATAGGCTCCTCACTTGAGGAGCTCTGTACCTTTTCTGAGGCTCCTCATGTTTTAGGATAAATATATGTACTTTTTCTGAGGCTCCTCGCTTGAGGATCAATACATATGCGCCTTTTATAGGCTCCTCACTTGAGGAGCTCTGTACCTTTTCTGAGGCTCCTCATATTTTAGGATCACTATATGTACTTTTTCTGGGGCTCCTCACTCGAGAAGCTCTACCTCTTCTGAGGCTCTATACATGAGGATCACTATACCTCGCTCAAAATCAAATTTCGATGAAAAAAAAACTTGGCACGCTTAATCCTATGAAAAATCCCATAGCTTTCAAGTTTTTCATGAGGAACGTTGTAAAAGACAAGCATCCTTCTAAATGTTTTGGAGCGGTTCCTAAGCTGAAGACGTCGATTTAAGGTACGAGGTGCAAACACACGTTTTTCTTAGGCTTCGAATCTGAGGAGGTGAACGCCGAGCCCAAAACCTGCTCCAGAAGAAAAAGCGTATAAGCTTGCCTCGATCAACAACCTTCTGGCCTAGGTAAAGAAACGAAGAAATCTTGTGTCGCACAGAACGGCATCCCAGCGACTTTCGGGGTAGCACGTCCGCTAGGAGGCTCCCGAAAAATCAGAAAAACGTGTTTGACCACAACGTGCCTCCGCTATGGTAGCACTCGTCAGTTGAAGAGCCCCGCGAGCAATAAAAGAGCTTGGCCAAAAAAGGGTACATTGCCCCTATTGTCGCAAACCCCGGAGGTAAAACGGGCGAGCAGAACGATCCCCTCCCACCCCCACCCGTCCCCCTCCCGCATCCGAAATCAGAAAGCGTTTGGCCATAACGTGCCTTCATGGTACCTAGCGCGCGTGAGTTGAAGAGGCGCGTGAGAAAGTATTTTGGACTGAAAAGGGTACAGTACCCCATACTGCTGTAGCACGCACCAGGGGTTGAAACGGGCGAGCAGAGCGGAATCACGTGGGAAGAGCTGTTCGCTTGAAAGGGAGACAACCCCCCTCCATAGTATCGCTCGCTTAACCCCCCTTTTAGAACTGAACCCACCTTTGCTTGGGCAAACCACTTGGAGTTAGTGTGTGGCCACTTTTACGTTGGTAGTAAAACTAGTTAAGGGCGGCGAACGCAGCATACGCTCCCGTTACGACGGTGATGACGCAGTGAAGGCTCGCGTCGTACGATTTGGCGCCAAAAACTGAAACAGGCTGGAACGCGGAGCCGATCGCTAGGAGCGTGATTCTTCAACGTTCAGATCCCAGCATCTCTCTAGTACAGTGGGGGATCTCCCCATAGTTCAGGTTGAATAATGCCTACGGCCAGTGCAGAAGCCTGTAAAATTCCTCGTTACGACTGAAACCCAATACGCTAGTATCAATGTCGGCACTACTCAAAATAGTGCCGGTGTCCTGTATAGTGCCGGCCGTGCTGGCTGGCACATTCCGGTACTATAGCGATATCACCACTGTATGTGCATTCTTGTCTGTCTCTGTTCTATTTGAGCACATCGTCTCAAATAAGAAAAAAAAATACTGGGGTACTTCAAGCGCATTAGCCTAGCGTTTATCCCCCGTTCCCACATTTCACGAGAAGATGCCATTTGTTTTTTGCCACAGTTGTTTCGTCTGCGTTATCTTCCCCATGACGCCGTTTGCTTGCACATCCCCACACAGGGCATGCGCAGTCCTGAAATAGTTTACGACGCCTGCTTGTCTGTGGCCGTGGAGAGGACCGAGCTATTGCTCTGCGGAGTAGAAGTGGAAGGGTGAGGAAAAAGGCATGAGCGTCGTCGTGTATCCAGTGAAATTTGTCGTGCGGTAACCAGTTTGACCCGAAGGAGGCCTAGTGATAAGAGCTTCGTACCGATATTTTGTTGGCGCAGCTGCAGTGCAGTACTGGAACACCTTGCAAAGAAACAGATCAACAAACTAGCAAGGAAGGCTGGCATTTCACCCGGGAATTTTTCATGGGTCGGATAATTGCTCGCGGGTGGGGGGGGTGGGGTCGCGTCGGGTCAGGGTCCCTCGAGCCGACCCATGATGTTTGTTAACCTCCTGATCCAACCCAACCCGACCCGTGACATCTCCTGACCCGACCCGACCCGACCCGACCCGACCCGACCCGACCCGACCCGACCCGACCCGACCCGACTCGACCCCCGAGGTTTTGAAAGGGTCCCGATCCGACCCGCGGGCCGGACCCTGACCCGTGAAAAGCGCTGATATTTTTCGGGAATGCAAGAAGTCTGGGAAACGTTGTACTGAAGCCAGTGAAACAGGGTATAATCAGGAAGAAAGGAAGAAAGGCTGATGTTTTACATTTACGCGAACATAAGCCAGTGAAACAGGGTACAGTCGGCAAGAAAGGAAGCAAGCCCGATGTTTTACATTTTGCGCGAGAGCACAAGAAATCCGGGAGCCGTTACACACGTAATAAGTTGTTCGTTTTCGAGTCATCCTGCGGTCGGGGTGCAGCAGCAGATTCTAAGGATTTTCTGAGCTCCCGGGAACTAGCTCGATAACATCATCACCATCATCACCAGCATCACCCGAAACATTACTTCGGAGGCGTTCGTCCGCGCAAAGCCCGGCCAACATTTTCTATGCGCTACCGTACGGTAGCCCTAAGACGGATAAACGCGCAAGAGTATCCCGCTTTACCGCTCGTTCCTCATTATTAGTTAATCCAACAACTGCAACCCCTATCGCGGAAGGGATGACTCTAGCGTAGAATGCTTCATTTTAGCGCATGCTCTCAACATATCCGATTCAGTAAAAGCCCAAGCGCAGTATTGGCCCCTCTCCAACAGAGGAAAGCTAGCCTGGATTCAATCAGTGTCTCTGTTATTTCGTTAGGGGTCCTGTACTGTGTTTGAGCGAATGAAACCACAACTTACAACCCTGGGCTGGGCGATTGTAGGCTTTTGGCCAACGTGACGACGGCCGTAAGGCGGAAAAGTGGACCGCCTGCCCATCGTTGGAGTAGTCGGAACCCTATTTCACGGAGACCCCATCACGAGCAACAAAGAAATAGAAAATATAAGAATGGGGGGAGGGAACACACACACCCATTCGTTTTTTAGTTAGCTTCATATTTTCGAAAAGTTTTGTTGGCCTCTGGTCTAAGGCGCGATACAGAGCCTTCACCCGAACACAGTCGTAACATAAGAAAGCTCCGACTGAAAGGTAGACATGCTTAGTTTTTTTCTTCGATTTTTGTGTTTTTTTTTCATTGGGCAACGTATCAAGCAGGACCGAACTGTGATTGGTAAAAACAGTGGAATACAAGCATATATATACAAGTATAATATGGTGTTGTGTGTATCGTGGCGTCGTCCCACGGTAGAGGGTGCAGCAGCAGATTCTAAGAAATTTCTACTGAGCTCCTGACATGAGGAGCTAGCTCAACATCAACATCACCCGAAACATGACTTCGGAGACAACGATCACTCGTGTGTGGCCTGACCAAGATTTCTACGTGCTTGCTAGTCCTAAAGAAAATACACCCGTGAAGGTATCAGACTAAGGTATCAGACCGACCGGTCGTTCCTCACTCGAAGAGGTCAACCAATCAGAAGGACAGAAACGTCTGGCCCCCCCTAAAAAAGAGCAGTCCCTACCGCAGGAGGTTCGTCGTGTTGACACAGTGGACCTCCGCCATAGTACCACCACCCGACCGCACTTTTGGTACTTCCGAGCGCGACAACAGGGCGAGATGCGCGGTCCGCTCACTCGGCACCTTCTGCTGTACGGCAACGCACAAAACGGAGTGATGCTGCACATACCTCTCTTCCCACGAGAGACACACTTATTCACGAGACCGTTTCAAAGACAGCGTAGCCATCCGTTTTTCTCCTTGTGGCAAGCCAAGTTGTTTTGTCTAGGCAAGGTGCTTGCGTAGGGCTAACCGCCGAAACCACCTTTTTTGTTTCTCATCGTGACAAGTCAAGTCTTCTTAACACAAGCCGCCGGTCGCCGGTAGATTTTTCTCCTTGTGACACGTCAGCGTTCTCGACAAGCAACGGCAAACAAAAAATCTAAACCACGTGAAAAAAAGGTAGACGCACGTGCGTTTTAGTTTGACGAGAAAACCGCTTACTTGGAAAAAAGCTGACCCCCACACCCTTTGTTGTTTGTTTGCCTGGTGACCGTCTCCTTTTCGAGCAGACCTCCTCACGCTTACCCGCCAAACACCTCACACATCCGGCAGGCCAAATCCCCCTTAATAATATCTGCTTTCCAGGGCATATATATATCCCTGGTCTATATGATCTGCAGGACTTATTGATCACGTTGCCGGGTGGGAGCCGTTTTGATCTATTTCAAATAGCACATATTTCCTTCATTGGATCTGTACTGCATAGATCTTGCCCAAAATATGTCATACGTATCGTAAGATGTATGATCTATCTGACCAATGCTACTCGCACGGTGAAAAAAGGTGCACACAAGCCATTGTTTTTTTGCCCTGCAAGGTTCTTAGCTTGTTAAAACAATGATTGATATGCCTCTCCCAAAAGCTGACATTGACTTAACACGGCATTAGAGCAAACTGAAAGTGCAACCCCGCGAAACAGACCCATCTGGGCTATAGGAATTAAAAGGAAAACTACCAGGTATGATGTTGCAAAACAAAAACTGACCTTCCAAGGGTTGGGGCTTAAGGAGCCCCGTGGTCCGGAACACGATTTATCCAAAAAGTGGTATACCTTAGTACCTTCTAGTAGCATGTGTCATCTATAGATGATCTAGATCGTGATCTGTCCAATGTGTGTGTGTTTTTTTCTCCTTGAAACAGTGTTCTCGACAAGCAGGGGAAGACGATGCTAAGGAGGGGGCTCGTGGACTCGGTGGAGAGACTGCGGAAATCACCCAAGAGCGAGATCCCGTCCATCCTCGCCGTGCTGCGACGCCAAGCTGCTGATCTCGCGCAGGTAGATGTGTTGGTTCTATTCTTGATATCTCTCAGAGCAGCCACGTGACTACGTGGCCTAGTGGGTAGTGCTATCTATTTTTTTGCAATACCCCAACCTATTGTAAGATCAATAGGCCTATTCAGTAGACTATTGTCCGGGGTGTAATAGACAACCAGCAAATAGGGTAGCAGCTCGGGGCCGTGGTTGTTAACGAGGAAGTGATGTGCTTGCCCTCTTCCGAACCACACAAAACGCAGTTCTCTTGTTTTTTTTTTGGTAAAATTTAGTAGATTAATCGTTCTATGTTATACCTGGTACCACAGCTACCCTCGTTGCTTACGCACCTATGTTTGCCTTCACGTTTTGGTATTAATCTCCCAGTATACCGATAGTCCCATTGTACGCTTTTCGGGACGCCATTTGAAACGGGCGATCACAAGACAGGGCGTTCCTGGTACTCGTAGCCACCGGACGAAAACGAAACTAAGAACCTTAAAAAACAACACCCTTGAAAGCTAAGAAAGAAAACGAGGACACCGGGCAAGTAACCGATGGGCAGCAGGTAAACACCGATCAGTCCAGACAATTTTATCGTTAGGTCTACATCAGCATACCTGGCTAGAGGGCATGGGGTTGTTTGCAGGGTTAGGCCTCCATCCTTTCTCGATGTCGATGTTGTGGGGGAAGGAATGGAGCCCCTCACATGAAAAAAAAAAGATGCAAACCCACGGTGGCATGCGTCTTTGTTGCGGCGAGGGCTTGCGGCCGACTAGTCAATCGGAAAAACCGCTTACACTGCCGTGGGGAAAGCTTCAGGAAAGGATCATAAGCACAAAAATAAGTAAAAGTAATGAGAGTCGAGGAGCGGCTGCAAGATGCGCAGCCGCGGTAAGCACCGCTTCCCCGATAAGTTTTTTTCATTGTGCAGCACAGCACAGGTGCGTACAGGACGCATAATAAGAAAATTAGGCGAAAACGAAAGGGATGCTGGTGTATGCAGGGGTATAAGAAATCTGGGAGCCGTTATACTGAAGCTAGTGTCAAGCGCACCCCCGTTCCTATCTAGGAAACCCAGCCTGGATCGATCAATGTTTGTCTTTCTTATCGGCTGCCCTGTGCTGTATGCGGTACACTACCGGAGCTCACATAAGAAATTGCCCCATAAGGAACGAAAGCCTAAAAACTACGCGGAAATGAGAAATTCGACGGCTGTTATACTGTGAAGTTCGTGTGGGGCGCATCCTTTCTCAAATAACAAATCGAACCTAGAGCCAGTATCTCGTTTTTTTCCTCTCAGAGGACCGGTACCGTAGTTTATGAGGTGTATCCAAAACCCACTCAACCGCGGATGGTCGCCAAATATCTTGCTGCGACAGGTGTCGGAGATCGATCCTCTCCTTGCAAGCTCTCTCGAGCGTGTAACAGAAGACATCGACAGCGTGGTCAGTACGATCGTGCGCAGGGGGGGAGGGAGCGGGGGGGGAAGCGGAGCGGCTCGTTCGGTTGGGAGCAGGGTTTCCAAGCGAAGTGGTGTTGGGTCGTCACGGGGAGCGGGAAGAACTGCCCGAAGGTAACACGTCTTCAATCAATCCTGTCGGTTTTGGGCTCACGTTGATTTGATCTCACGGCACATACAGTGGATATCTCCTTGTAGCGCGGTAGCCGTGCCGGTACAGTGCTGGTGAAATCGCTTGGCATGACTAGAACTCGCCATGCGAGTGCCACCATCGGCGCTGTACCCAATAGCACAACCGACACAACTCCTTGCTTTTTCGCACATATGGCATGGGCGACTGTTTCCAGGAGTTTTCATGGGTCAAGCACGACCCCGTCCGGCGGCTCGTGTCAGGATTTTTCTAAAATATCGCAGAGCGAATCAGGTCTGGTCAGGAGGTGTTCGAAAAATCACGGGTCGGGTCGGGTCGGTTAGGGTCAGGTCGGGTCGCGTCGGGTTCGGTCACCTTGGCCCGACTCTACCTGCGAGAAGCGACCCAACTCTTGCAAGGCCTTGATTTTTTCGCCCTACTAAGGGTCACTGAGTTTAAGGGCGCACGCAGGCTTGGTGATCGATGGGCACCGCTGATAGGTTTTCACGGCACCCCCCGCGCCCCTCTCGCGTGCTCAAGGCTCTTCAAACGCATCTAACGGTGGTTTCCCGTGCGCGGCAAGCACGAGCAAAACTAGTTACTTACGTAGCCCAGATGGCGGCCGCGTGATGCACGTATTTAGGATGAAATCTCGGGGGGTCGTCCAATACGCAAGCTCTATCTCGGCACCGCACACGAAGAAACGAAACCGATGCAGCAGTGATCCCTTTACAATGCCGGTTGAGTAGTACCGGTTACCCACTATTGTGCCTGTGAAACCGCATGGCACGAGCAGTGGCGGTATGCGGAGTAGTGCCGGTTGCCGATACAGTGCCGATATTTCCCTCTACAGTGCACACACACCGGCACTATAAAAGGACCACCACTGCAAACTGATACCTGAAACAACCCCCCCCCCCCCCCCCACCCTCCGCCGCGACGGCATCTCATTTTGAGTGCGCCGTGCTTAGCCACGTAGCTCTACCCTTGAGGAAAGAGGCGAGGACAATAAGAGCTGGTGTGACTCCTTTTCCAACTCCTAAGTCTTCCCCTAGCCTGATTCCAAGCGTTTTTTTTCCAAACCGGGAATGCAGTTCCAAAGTAGTTATAGCTTTTACAGTCAAGATATGTGAGGCGGGCGTGTTTGGTGCATATTATATGGGTGGCAACGAAAAACATCTTATATACCTTGCCTTTTTACGATATCCGATGCGCGCGCGCTTGTGTACGGATCGCAGCGATTTGCTGTATTCCGTAAGCTCATATTTCACGATCGATGTTCGTCGTGTGCGTTTCATTTTTGTGTACGAGCCGCAACGAAAACATTACATACATTTGCCTTTCACGGTGTGCGACGTGTGTGTGTTTTGTGTACGAGCCGCATTCGAAATATCCCACTACTATACGAACTTGCTTTTCACGCTATGCGACGCGCGCGTTGTTTGTGGACCGGTCGCAGAGAAATACTTGCCTTTGCTTTTCTTTTTACGAAAATGCCACTCGCGCCCGTTGTTTCGCCCATGAGCCGCTGCCAATAGTAGATAGTCTTGCCTTTCAAGCATGCGATGTGCGTGCGTCTGTGCATGGGTGGCAACGGAATCCTTCGTAAACTTGCTTTTCGTGATATGCGACGCGCGCGTGTTTTGTGTACGGGTCGGGTCGCAGCGGTGGCAGTGGCGGCGGGAGCAGCGCGGCCGGCTCGCGAAGCATGGGAAGTTCAAGCCGCGGGGGCTCTTCCAGAGGTGGTGGTGGGTGGGAGTCGGAGATCGAAATCGACATGATTCAGGTAACCGTGCTGCGCACTCCCATCAAGAAGCGTGTGTCACACTGCTCTGCAAATGTCTTATGTTTTTCGATTTACCAAACATTACGATTGGTGGACGCGGTCCTCCAGAGGACATGAATCACTGCGCTGTTGTATTTGTTGTTGTTTCTTGACCTCGCAAAATGACGAGTAGGACTCCCCGCTAACATTTTGTAAAGCTGGACATGCATGTTCCCATCACTTGCCTCCTGAGCCTCTACTGCTCTGCTATAGTTTTTGTTCAGTTCTCTGGCCTCAAACCCTGACGGAGGCCCCCGATGGCAACGTCATCCAACAGCAGCACATACTCGCATCCTCGTTCGGCCTAAGTCGCTGCTCTCTCTGATGTCCTCGATTTGAGTTATCTAGCCCCACCAGCTGCCGTATCATACACACAGGACCCCGGAGTACGAGTCATCCCATGGTGAAGGGTTGCACTTTTTTCAGGCTAAGGTTTTCTGTCCTTCTGATTGGTTGACCTCCCTGAGTGAGAAACGGCCGGTTATTCTGACACCCTCACGAGCGTGTTTTCATTATTGGGACTAGCGCATAGAAGTCTTCACCGGGTTGGGGCGAGCGAGTGCCTTCGAAGTCATGCCTCTGTAGGTGAAATATTGAGCTGCTCCCTCACTTTAGGAGCTCAGAAAATTCTTAGAATCTGCTCTGCAATCCCGCCGCGGGATGACTCCAATACTAATTCCAAGTTATTTAAGGTGCAGGAGATTCCAAGATAGAGGCGAACCACTTTATTTTTTTTTCTCAATACTACTCCTCAATATGAGAGCTTTATAAAAGACCCCTCCCAAAAGACTGATCTGGCAAAAAAAAATAAAAAAATCGCTATGATCCCGGATGAAAAATCCCATGGCCTAGGTACACGACGAGAAAATCATGAAGAAAAAACAACAACCGTCACTCAGAAGTCATTTTCGCCAAAAAAAACAAAAGGTAAAAAAAATGAAAAAAACGTTGTAGCTCTTGTGCTTTTCGGACAAGCTTTGAAACCGTCAAACCAACCAATCAAACGCACTTACAACTACAATGAAAACTCTCTCGTTTTCCGCGAACAACTGCTTGGGTCGTTACAAAACTAAAACCGCCAATACCAGCTTGCACCCTGTGAGAACTTGAAAACATCGAATCAATCAACCAATTTGGGCTAAGGAGCCCCGTCATACAAAAAAACAAGGTACACCTTTATCGTCGCGCGCGCGTCGCCAGCGTTACCGTTTCCAGACGGTGCGAACAGCTGCTGCTCTCGTCGCTCGCCGTTTATTTTTGTTGCGATCGCCACAGACAGGCGTTGAGTCAATCTGCCCCGCAGCAAAAATCTTTCTACCACGACGCAGGACCCCGCCGGTAACTTTTTTCAAAACGACAACAAAAAACTTGGTCTCGTCATCTGCATGAGCCAATGCTGCTCTGCCTTAACTTCCATTCCATTTTTTTTTGGGTCTAAATTAAAAACCGGTGTAATCCCCCCCTCCCTGGTGACATCATTTTTTTAAATCTAAAACGGAGAATGTTTTACCCGTTTTTTGTTTTTTTGCCTCTTCTTTTTGCTAAAATCACCGAAAACAGGTGCGTGCCGTGCAACGCCGAGTGGGCCTCCTGGCCTCAGCGAGCGACCTGAGCGAGGAGTTCAAGCAAGAGCTAAGAGGCGTTCGGGCTGCGTTGGAGCAGCAGCGGGTCTGCAACGCTGCGGTGGACAGGGTCGTGTCAGAAGAGGTATGCTGGCCGGCTCCTCCTTTTATCCTGAAGCAATTTTTTTTTTCCAATGACGTACCATAGAACACGCATGATACGATAGCACAGACACATGCTACGAGGTGCACCATTTGTTTCGCCTTCCGAGGGTGCTGGTTTGAGGAGCTCTATGACGAGTCATCCCATCCCACACGGGTAGGGTACCCCCGTGCGGCAGAAGATTCTAAGAAGTTTCTGAGCTCCTAATATGAGGGAGCAGTTCAATGTCTCAGTCACCCGAAAGACGACCTTTGGAAGGCGTTCGTTCTCGCAAATCCGACCGACAAATTACAATCGTAATGCGATACAGTCGTAGTCTTAAACAAGACGTACTCGAAAACAAAAGTATCGTACCTACCAATGGTTCCACGCTTGAGGAGGGCTCAAAACCGTGCAAACCCCTACCTAGCTTGGGGATGATTTTTGCGGGAAAAAGGCTGTTTTGAGGCTTTCTACCACGGCGTGGGGCTGCTTTTGTTTTTTTTGGGGGGGAGGGGTTCTGTGATAGCGCGAACTGGCTCTGCTCTCCACTCGAAAACGCTATTATAGCTCAAAACGATATCCGGGGCGATGCATGTACCGCGAAATAACAAAAAACAAAATCGCTAAAGCTTTACGGCTTGCAAAATGAAAGCATTTTTGTGATGAAGATAGGAAATAATATGATCAAATCAGTTTTTTTGGGGGGTGGATTACTATCCACTTCGCAAAAGAGGGACGCGATATAAAGGGTCAGACACTAGGCCTGCGATATCGGGGGTATATACAGTGCCTTCCCCCCCCTTGCCGCAGCCTTACCTTGGAAGGCGTTAGAAGAGGACGCCGTGTGGAGGGATCCAGCACGATGTTCAAATAATAGGGTTAGTCTTAGCCTAGGACACACTCTTCTAGTCAATCTTGCTTGGAACGTGCTGCGAGGCCACGCCAGCAACACCAAAGTCGCGGAATATGTTACGTTCGGCCGCATGAAATTGGCCTAGCAACGCACGGAGCAAGCCAGCAAGCGGACGGACTACATCGTGAAACCCTCCTCCCCCCCCCCCCCCAATTTTTCCACGCAACAAGGGTTTTGACCACCAATACGTTTGACCTGTATGGTTTGCGCTGACTCGTCGACGCGTGAGCCCTAGCTACAACACCAAACAATCGCCAGCGTCATTGGCTTTCGCAACGTCGGCGAAACCCAAGAACCCGGCCGGCTCACAGCAAAACATTCACGAATCTCCGGGGGAAAACCCGCCGAGCGCTCTAGCACCACCCTCACCCACCCAGGCAAACCATTCCGCCCTTAGCCTTTTCCCCGCGAAGCATGTGTTTGTGTGTGTGCGTTTTCTGGAACTCTGCGAGGCGAACACAGAGCTAAGCCATTTCTTAACCAAATTGCTACTGTAATCCACCTCAGGCGGACGACGAGCTGGCGTCGAGGTTGTCTGAGCAATCCCAGCTGCTAGAACGTTCCATCCGCTCCATGGACGCCCGCGCCCAGGAGCTTCACGCCTGTGCCGAGCGCGTGTGCGCGTTTTTTGCGGCGTTATCTGCGGAGCTGGAAGCTCACGAGGAGAAGAAATCGGCCATCGACGAGGCAGGGGAACAGCGGGTGAGAGCGCGAAAAAAACAAAACAAACGGTTCCCTGCCCAATGCCTGTTCAACTTCGAGTCAGTCAGCACCTTGGCAGAGGTGCAAGCGTAAAACAAAATCAACAACTCACCAGAGGTGAAAATGAGGCTGTTGTTGTCGAGCCTGCAGCGCGGTGTAGATGGCGTAAGCTTGGGAGGTTTGAGTACATTGGTAAGAGTCGCGAGGTGCCACCGAACTGCTCCGAGCAGCCACCGCCGTCTCGTGAAAAACTGAATCCGATGTACGAGCTCGTCCGCTCGAAGCGGCGCGTGCGATGCGGTCGCATACACCCAGAGAGCTCCAGGTACAGATTTCCGGCTCACTGACCATTACGGAGATCTATTGTTAACAGGGGTAAATGCCTCATTATCATGTTGAAAAAAATCCACCGTAAATTTATCATAATTTTCGCAATATTTCGGCCAGAACATAATATTTTTTATTCTATATTTTTTCGCCGTGACCGTAAGGCCTATGCGAACACTCCAAGCTTCCAAGCTATCGTTTACCGTTATCGTCGAAGAATTGACAAGGTTATCACCCCATAGGCATTAAATCACCCCTGTTACCAATGGATCTCCGTAATAGTATCACATACCTGATGGACGCGTGCTACGATAGAGGATGCACTGTTCGCCTTAAATGATTTCTGGATGACGGAATTCTTCAACCCAAAATCATACGGCAATAGGTCGTTTGTTTTGCACGATTCTCGTTCCATACCTAGGCTACGGGATTTTTCATCCAGTCAACAGTTTTTAGGTTTCTCGAAATCAGCTTTTGGGCTAAGAAGGACATGCCTTGACCTCCCAAAGTTAGGAACCTATGTCGTAGACCGTGTCGATGGCGGCTGGCCCCTTGGCGTCCCTCAAGGCACATGCCCATGGGAGGCGTTTACCTGTATTTCTCACTACAATAGTCGCTGTACGGTAGCCCCCCCCCCCCATCTTTCCTTCAACGATATCGTTGGCTTTGAAACCAGCTCCCGGCCGTATCCCGTTGAAATACGGTGCCCTTTGCCCCCCCCCCGACGTCATCGTTCGATAGCCCCTTTCTTTGCGAACAAGAAGGTACATGGGGATTTCTTCTTCGTAGCATCCTTCCTCATGTCGAGCAGCCATGATGATGATGATGATGATGATGATGATGATGATGATGATGATGATGATGATGATGATGATGATGATGATGATGATGATGGTGATGATGATGATGATGATGATGATGATGAGGATGATGATGATGATGATGATGATGATGATGATGATGATGACGATGATGATGATGATGATGATGATGATGATGATGATGATGATGATGATGATGATGATGATGATGATGATGATGAAACGTGTCGTTAAAGAAAATCGCTGCTATTATTATTATATTTTTAGGGGGGGGGGGGGGGGGGCTACCGTAGAATCAGTCTTACGACCTCTACATACCTCACCCCCAACAAATTGGCTTTGACGGAAAACTAGAACGGAAAATTGCAACCCCACGCCAACACTCAAAAACAAGAAAAAAAATTACCGAAAAAAACAAATTACCAACCTTGTTGAGCTTGTTGGGGCATTGCATGCTAGCTCCTCAGCTGAAACGCCCCGCTAACCAGTAAAAACACTCACAAAAAAAAAAAAAAAAGTGCCACCCCCCGATCGTACGTAGTACATACACGTTTCATTTTGGTGGGTAGCGTGCATCGGCTGTCTGTCTCGCGCTTGATTTCGCACCGTGGTTGCTGGCTGCAACTCATCGGCACTCTCAGGGAGAAATTCCATGGACGAAGAAATTTAGTGGGCGGTTCTTTTCTTTTTGTACAGGAGATTTGACTAACTAAAATGAAAAAAAAAAAGCAAAAAAAAAAACGTGTGCGTGACCCCCCGATCGTACGTAGTAAACTCATCGGCACTCTCAGGGAGAAATTCCATGGACGAAGAAATTTCGTTGACGCTTCTTTTTTTTTGGACAGGAAATTGATTAGTTGAAAAATGCGCGTCCATGCGGGCATGTTGACCTTTTTTGTTTTTTTGGGACAGCGTTTTGACTACGAGTACATGTGCAGTGTGCTGGCGCCCCTCCCGCCCCGTTCTCTCCCCTGTTCCTGCCACGAGCGACTTCCCTGCTATGCTTCCACGAAACCCTCTGCATCTTTAGTCCGTCGGTAGCTCGCGAGTGAGAGCGCTGGTGGTGGATCGCAGAGGGTATACATAGGGTAGGGGGGGGGGACGTCTTTTTGGTGCACTAAAAAATCAACGGTGAAAAGCTCCCATTGGAAGGTAACTCGGGCAAACTCTGTCATTGTGCAGTGCCAGGTCGATACATTGTGTTTCAACACAATGATACAATTGCGTGTGTGTTTATATGCGTCTCCCCAGATGTTCGACAGACAGGAAGACTTCAGGCTTGACGACGAGGACAGAGAGGCGCTGGTGAAGGCTTGCACAGACCGCGTGAGAATGGCAGCCGGCGAGGAGGAGCTGGAGGCGTCTTTCGCGCGAGTCGTCGCTCTGCTTGACGAGGTAAACGTGAAAAAAAAGCTGTACAGCTAGTGTCATGAAATGCGCACGTGGGATAAGGTCGAATCGTGAAAAAAAATACGAGGGGTGGGTCGCAACATGAAAGTAACAGGCGGCGTGAGTCGTATCATGAGAGGAATAGGCAGGGCAAGTCCGATCAAACACCATGAAGGGCGCACGTGGGGGAGCTTTTGGTCTCAAACCAACTGTGATTATGTTTCACGCGAGAAGGTTCGTGTCCGGCCGACGACGCCGATTTTGTCGGACCGAGAGTCGTTCTCCAGTAGCGCCCCCAACTCTTCTTTAGTTGAAATCGCCGGTTTTGAAACCAAGCTCCCGGCCGTATCTCCTGAAATTCGGTGCCCCTTTCCACCCCGACGTCATGATTCGATCGTCCTTATAGTTCGTTGTAAACAAGCAAATATATTGAGACACGTTTCTCATAGCATCCTTCCTCGTGCCGAGCAGCCATGAAACGTTCGTTAAAGAAAATCACCGTTTTTTTTGGGGGGGGGGGTGGGGGTGGGGGGGGGGGAGGGGGGTATCGTAGGATCAGTCCTGATACAACGTTAACCAATTACCCACCCGAAAACCAAGCCTTTCGATAGACACTCTGGCACTCGTGGCGATGCTGCCATGTCTTGTCGACGACGCCATTTACAAGATAATTAGTGGGGTATTACATTTGCGGTTCGTTTTGGCTGCTGGTAGAAAAGGTTAACCCAGTAATCGCCTACCCGAAATAAGCTTTTATATAGCACTCCCGCAGCAGCCCCCTAAGCATCGGCGTCTTACCGACCGTGGCTTTGAAACCTATTTTTTTTCTACACACAACTAACAGTTCCACCAATTTTGCTCCTCATCGGAGAGGCGACATTTTTCGCGTGAGGGTGGGGCGGGTCGGAGAACGATCCATGCCCCCCCCCCTTCCCCCCCCTCACCGATAGCGCTCACGGCTTACTCGAGAAATGCGGTTGAGGCGCATTGTGTACGAGAGAAAAGGGACCATCCCTACATTTATTTTGGCTGGTTTTCTTTGGGTTAGGGTCAGGGGAAAGGGTTAGCTGTAACTCAAAGCCGTACGCCCACCCTTTTCTCGATTAAGGTGGTAAACTACCTCCCGCCCCCCTCTGCAACAATCAGCACACACACACCAAAAACAAAAAACTCAGGCAACACCACTCTCTCTCCTCCATCTTTTTACATCGTGCATGTGGCCTGTCGTCGACGGACGAACTCAGGTGGAAGGGTCCTACCGCGAGTACCACAAAGGCGCCTATTCGGCGGCTTTAATTCATCCCACCGAAGCCGAGCAGGAGGCGCAACGGACGCGCGCCGCAATTTGCTCTCTGCTGGGTTTGCAGCCACCCTCCGAATCCGACGAGCAGTCGCTTTCCGAGTCGGTGAAGGAGTCAGTGAAGCACGGAACGGAGGGAGGCGAGGAGGCGGAGGATGGAGCAGAAGGGGGGGAGGGGGAGGACGGGAAGGAGGGGGAAAGGGTTGGGGAGGAGACGGAGGACAAAGAGGTACGATGTTCTGCGTTATTGCAGGATGTTGGGGGGTCTGTCGCTCTATGGATAGGATATTGTTTTGCAATGTTTCCCCTCAAAGGGGTGATTGGAGAGGAAGGGGAGGGCAAAGAGGTACGATCAATACCGTCTACGATTTTCTGTACCAACCCCGGATTTTGGGGTCTATCGTTCTATATAGGAAGAGCGCTCTTTTTTGTACCGTTTTTTTCGCGAAACAGTGCCTTAACTAATTTTCTACTGAAACGTTTATCTCACAGTTATTCCAAGCAAATTTTCCGGTCGAAAAAAGAGGGTGCGGCTCTAAAGAGATTCAATATGTGCTTAGGTTCATGCGGCATTTGTTTATCGCTTCAGTTTCGTTTTATTTGTTGTTTGTGTGCTGGGTTGGCGGTTCGGTATCGGTTACACGCTAGTAGTGCGAAGGATCGACTTCTTCTATTTTCGCACACGCCGGGCGAAACCTACCGTTTGGACAAGCAGCTGACCAGAGCACACTTGGCTGCAATGTTCCATTTCTCCGGAAACAAACGCCTCCTTCTGAGTTCAATGATTCGCGCCGTTCAGCGCTTTTTTTTCTTTCTTTCTTGCATCTAGGACATATCATATAGAGCATATATATCATAGAGATCATATAGATCATATAGATCATTCAGACCATCTAGATCATCTTCAGTAGATCCTGTTTCTGCCGTTATGATATAGTGTACAGGATCTGTTAAAAAAGTATTCAATCCTGGAGCATTCGCTACGTAGACCATGCAGATCGTACGCCCCCCATCAAGTAGCATGAGCTAAATCATGCAGATCATACAGATCTTCCCTGAAATATGCAGATCGTCAATTGGGAATCGATTGTCTGCCCGACGGCTGTGAGGTCGAACGGCTGAGTGGTCGATACTTTACGGATAGCTTCGCAAGCTAAGTGACACCTCGGCCGCGCGTGCCCCATATTTCCTTATGCTCGTGAACGGTGTATATACATCGTGTCCCATAAATTCCTGATGCTCATGAACGGTATATATGTCCGTACAGCGCTTGTTTTTTATGTTGTGATGCTGTGGAAAGAAATCAGCAAGAGGGTGATGGTTACGCCCACCCACAGATCATGGCCCAACATTGGCGGGGATAACCTCCCCCCCCCTCCCCCCCCCGCGCGCGCGCCACTCAACCACGCCCGAACGACATGCATAAGGCGGATAACGAGGACCCCAACTCACAAGAAGAAAACGAACCGGACGAGCAGGAGGCGGAAGAGGAGGCGGAGGATGTAGGACTCAACATGTACCGGGCACCGGAAAGTGGCGAGGTGGCGTATTTCGTGGATCAAACCCCGGAAAAGATCGCGAGCGAACTCCTCATCGTTGGCACCGCGGAGGAAGAGGACGAGGATGACAATCAGAGCGGTAGTGACGCAGGTGCGGAGGGCGATGAAAGCAAGAATCCCAAAGATGCTGCTGGCAACCCGTCGTACTGGAGAGGGAGCTTCGTGCCTTTGGGAGAAGAGGAACTGCAAGCGATGAAGCAGCTCCCGGAGGGAGAGGAAGCTTTGGAAGAGTACTTCGTCAGGAGGTATGATCAGGCGGTGGATGGTTATACAATGGATGGCCGAACGTTTTCTTAAACCTTTTTGCTGCTGCCACCCTGCGAAAAAAATGTCCCGTACTATGCATGCGCATGCGGTGTATTTCCAAAAAGCTAAATATGTCCGACCGTGCTTTTTAGTTATAACCCTGTTACTCTCGACAAAAGACGTATATACACCCGGTACTACTGTTGGTTACATAGCACTACCCACCGAGCTGCAGAGTCACGTTACGTAGCTCAGTGGGTAGTGCTATGAAACCAACAATATATATATATATATAAATTATCGAGTTCGTGACAGGGGTCTCGACGACTTCTCTCCCCTCGCCACGTATCAGGCATCTCGGGATACATGAGCCTTCGGGTAGTTTTTCTCTCCCGGTGATACCGGCCTTCGAACCCGTGCATACCAAACTCAGAAGCCAAAACGGTCTATCTACTAGACCACTGAGCCACGAGACTGAGTAGCTCAGTTGATAGTGCTATACAGCGAACAACTAGTACCTAATTCCAAGCAGTCTGCCCCCAAAACATGGGGCGGCAGTTCTGAAGCGGCTGATGTCTCGCTAGGTGGCAGGGGAACTGGCGGTAGCATGAGTTGAGAGATCGGTCCTGTTTCGTGCCTTCGTGTCATTTTTGCGTAAAGATCATCTCCCTCTTTGTTCGAGAAGGAAGGTGGCTTACGTTTTCCCTGGCTCGGCGGTTACGCAGCACTATTAACAGGTTATCTGGAATTTGTGGTCTCGACGGCGGCTGCTTTTTCATAGCCAGGAACGCGGTATCATTCACTCATGCGAAAATAAAAGCCCGGGGGTCTTGACGTTCTTCAGCTACTGTAAGACGCCCGCATGTCATAAGAAAATGCCACGACCTCTCACGCGTCACGACCCGATCCACGCGGATCAGGGCAGGAGGTTTAAAACAAAATCGTGGGCCGAATCGGGTCGGGTCGGGTCGGGTCGGGTCGGGTCGGGTCGGGTCAAGAAACTTCCAAATCTCACGGATCAGGTCGGATCACCCCGGGCCGGTCCGGCCCGACCCGTGAAAAATCCTGGAAAATTAGTGGTGGTGTAAAAAGAAAAAGTGTGACATCTGTCTTCTCGCCCTTCAGGATATCCGAGGAAAAAAAAACATCCTCATCGCGCATAATGTTGAGGAAACACGAAAATGCTACAGCAGCGTTGCCGTACCAATTGCCTTCCCGCGCTGGTGAGCAAGCCGTCCCTGTCGAAACTTAAAACCTGCTCGAACAAGGATGGCAGCCATGTTTTGGTTGAAGAATGTTTGCCTTTTTCGCTGCAGCACACTTCACCGCGTTCTTAACTCTCCCAAAACCGTTACCAAATACCACGGGTCCCCCCCCCCCCCCAGAAAATCGAAATCGAAATCGCGCGGCTAAGCCGTGCGAAGCGCCGCGCAAAGGGTCGCACCCTTAGCCTTGGTTAGGGTTAGGGTTAGGGCTAGGGCTACGTAGGGTTGGGGTTGGGTTGGGTCTACGCGTTCTTCTGATTTGTGAAATCAAAAATACCGAAACCAGCCTAAAAAACTCTAAAAGGCGTACTGTATTTGGTGCTTTATCCGGTATACTCGGGAGATTGGGACAGGGAAAACAACGTCGACCCCCCTCCCGACCTTGCATGCTTCTGTTGCACAAGCGGGGGTGCACAAAGCTCCTCTTGCCACCCCCAACATGTAGTACAGTAGTGGTCTCTCTATAGTGCCGGTTGGGTAGTGCCGGTTGCCCGCTACAGTGCCTGTGAAACCGCTTGGCACGGATGGGAACAACCAGTAGTGGCATTGTTGCGGAGTAGTGCCGATTTCCCCTATAGTGCCGGCATTTCCCTCTATAGTGCACATATCGGCGCCATAGAAGGACCATCGCTCCATATGGAAAAAACCCTAAGCGGCGCTATAGAGGGAGCACCGCTCTATATGGAAAACCCTAAGGAGCGCCCAAACGCTGGAGGCTTCTCTCTTACAAGAGTAGGAGCGCTGATCCGCCTCGAAAGGGATGCATGGTTCATGGTATAATGATCAAGGCCAGCAACAAAAGAGTACCTCCCCCCCCCCCGTCACAAGTGGTTCTTAGTAGTATGCAGCTCACCCTTCATGCGACTCGCCCCCACACCTCGTGGCGCCTCACGCATAGCGCACGCGATCCCTGTCTGGTGGGTGAAAACCCCACGTGTTCCGTCCCGATGTTGTCGGGATGCGAGGCCCTACCGTCATACGACTACGACCATGCATGAAACAACTACCCCCTCCCCCCTTCCACACGCACACACACAAGATCGTCGTCCTTCCTTGCATGCCCCTATCACTTTTTCGCAAGGGACCGTCGTTTCCGAGACCTGACGGAGGAAGAAAGAGACCTCTTGCGGATTGCCTCCGAGGCGGAGACCGCGGCGCGAGCCCGAGCCAAGGAGGAGGCAGCCAAGAAGGCGAAAAAAAACAACAAAAAGGGCGGCGCCAAGGGAAAAAAAGCGGGGAAGGGGGCAGCGTCCCCCCTTCCCGCAGGAGAGGACCCGACACAGGTGGAAGTAGAGCCGCCCTCGATTTTGGAGGCGTACGATGCTGCGAAGAGGGAGGTGGAGCAGCATCGGGCGCTGCGAAAGGAAGAGATTGCGCGGCTGCGGGCAGAGGAGAGGCTCGTGCCGAGAGATCCCACGGGGGAGGCGGTCATGGAAGAGGTGAGTTGTTTTTGTAGGAGAAATTCCATTGAGGGCGGGCGGGGATTGCAATCATGTCATACATGGCCGAACTCTTGACGACACGTAGACCCTCGCCTCTTTACCGTGCAGGGACTGAGCACGTCTGGTTTTCCTCGGCTAGGCAGCTATTTGCTTGGTTGCGCCAAGCTCGAAACGCCGTGAGGTGTTCGGCGAGTGTGTGTGGGGGCGAGTGGGGAGGGGGGGGGGGGGGTCTATTGTCGTTGTTGTTGTTGTTGTTGTTGTTGTTGTTGTTGTTGTTGTTGTTGTTGTTGTTGTTGTTTTTGTTGTTGTTGTTGTTGTTGTTGTTGTTGTTGTTTTTGTTGTTGTTGTTTTTGTTGTTGTTGTTGTCGTTGTCGTTGTTGTTGTTGTTTTTGAACAGAAGCCGTCGAAGCGTCTTCCTTGTGAAACCACGTCCAACATCTTCCCAGCGCTACTTTCAGGCAAGTTGTCACCTGAAAAACGAAAATAGGAAAATAAGTAGGTCTTATAGATTGACAAAGGCGCCTAGGATAATCGTTTGCCTTTTGCCTATTTTAGCAGGTCCTACGATAGAAGAACTGTACCTTTTCTTGGCAATGACCTGTCTAACGGACGGAGGTTTCCTCAACGAACGACTGCAACACCCTTGAAAGGCAGAAATGTTTTCCTTCACTGACACCAGGCTAATGGGAGTGCGCATGGAAGACTCAAACCGACGCCTTGGACAGAGCGCGCGTTTTGCGATTGCTTGACAAGTCTCCTGATCTTCGGCGGCGACAAACACATTTTCCCCTATGATTACCTCTTCTTGGCGTCAGCGTTGTGTTACCGCAAACACCCGATACATCGCGCCCCATAAGTAACGAACCCATGCTAACTCAATTCAAAGACTTTCTTTACTTTATTTTCCTACGTCAAAGAGCTTCGTCGAAAGCAGACAATTTATCGCTGGAATGCCAGTTGTGTTTTTGGCGTGCACCCATACCACGGGCTTGTTAACCCCCCTTAGAGCCGCCCCGAAACCTCTCCCCATACTAACCTCAAGTAACTTTGCCGCCAATGAGGGGTTCCCAGTTGTAACGACGTTAATGAATTCCTTCCCTGAGGAGCTCCAGAACACGTCGGTTTCGGCCCCATCTTATTTGGCCCTCGTCCGCAGCCGCCGCGTTTGCCCCCCCACTGTCCAGGCCTCAGTAAAAAAAAACGGCGTATTCTTTTTTTTGTTTTTCGTGCTTCGTGCACCGTTTTTAGCCAACTCCAAAAGTCACCCTACAACGCTATATCTCCAAGGGAGTTTTCGCGAAAAAACGAGGGGGCAGTTCTTAAGTAGTAAATGAAAAAAACTGACGAGACAGGAGTATTGACCATATAGCCCCCCCCCCCTCCGCCCCCCCGCCCCCCCGCCCCCCGCTCTCATCTATTGCTCGTTGTCGTCAAAGCTAACGTTTCCCCTGGAGGAAACTTCGACCATGATCGCAGCACTGAGGGACGACTTAATGACAAGAACGGAAAGAAGATCTGCAGCCAGAAAAGCGGCGGCGGAGGCGGCTTGTCAAGAGGCTCAGGAGATTCTGACGGAGGAGTTGGAGGAGAGGTTACGGAAGCATTGGCCTAGGAAGGGGAGAACGGAGGTGATAGTGCAGACCATTTTTTTAGGTCAGATGCGCGGCACGATAAGAGGTAGCAATTTTTTTCTTTCTCTAAAAAACAAAAAGTGATCTTTTGAATTAACTCATCGAAATAAATCGCCGGAAATAATGCCGTTCTTGCTTTGGCGATACAAGCATTATTATTTTTTTGTTTTTTTTTGTTTGTATACCTAGGCTATGTTTTTTTTTTTTTTTTTTTTTTTTTTTCATCTTCTTCATCTCATCGGTTTGACATTCTTCAGTTTTTACCCAGCTGAAGGCGAAAAAAAAATAAGCGTTTGGCTTGGAAGGCGGCGAAAAGCTCCCCAGCTGGTAAGGAACTTCAAGAAACTTAATGATGCACATTTTTACCGTGATGCGTGTCATCATAATTGGTCCCACACGGCCTGCGGGAGCATGGCTGGCCAAGGAAGGGAAAAGCGGAGGGCGAATTCATGGCTATACCGTTGCTTTTGATATTGTTTTCTGTTGCCCTCTCTCGTTTCTTTGTTGGCATGGTTGGCGTGGGAAGGGAAGAACGGATGAGGGTGAATTATGGCAAAAATCGTTGCTTTTTGAATGTTTTCCGTCGCCCTCTCTCGTTTTGATTGGCTGAGGACGGGAAGAACGTAGGGTGAATTATGGCCACACCGCCGCTTTTGGGATGTTTTCCGTCGCCTTCTCTCGTTTTTTTTTGGCACGCTTGGCCTAGGAAGGGAAGGAAGGAGGGTGAATTATGGCAAACCCATTGCTTTTTGAACGTTTTCCGTCGCCCTCTCTCGTTTTCTTGGGCATGATCGGCCTAGAGAGGAAAGAACGGAAGGTGAACCACGGCCAAACTGCCGCTTTTGCGGGGTTGTTTTCCGTTAGCCTTCTTTGGTTTGTTTTGGCTCCGTCCGCAATAAGCGTCCCTTCTATCGGTTGCGCCGCAAACCACTTTCTCGCGTCAACTTTGTTTTCGACACCGCCGCGCCCCACGCGCCCCCTTTTCTGCCTGTGCCTACCATGCCCTCCTACCGCTATCGCTAACGCAATGTTAAGGTGGGGTCGAGGCAGCCTAGAGAAGGGGAATTATATGCGCATCGTCAGAAGGCTCGAAGGTACGACGAACCGGGCTAGACGGTGGTGACAATATCAAATGAAGATCACTTGCATGAATGATGTAGATGTATTAGTAGCCGTCTTAAGATGAACTTGCGCGGATGGTTGAGTTTTCCCACTGCCGATCATCGGGGTGACAGGTGTGCCTTCCCCGTCCCCCCCCCCCCGGCACGTACCTTCTCTTTAGTCGCGCAGAGGATTCATTCGGCCTTCCCACTGTTCGTCGACTCTTGTCGACTTTTTGTGGAATATGGTTCTTGCCTTTTTTTTTTCGCGGTATAGGTTCATCCGTCACGTCCGAGGCAAGCTGTCCGAGCAAGAGAGGTCGTTTGGAGAGGAGCTGACTCGAATGGCTTCAAAGCGCGAGAGTTTCCAGAAGGTCTGCAGAGCAGTAATACTAGGTGTTACCTTAACTTACATACATTGCAGGGTTCGCTCTCACAGTTTGTATTTTTCACTTCGCACGATGCTTGCTTGTTGAGCGCGTAAAAGCACGTCCTATTTTATGGACTCGCGCTTCGTTCCGACACGCAGCTGGTGACACCTTTCAGTCACTGAAACATCCATGCGACTAAACCAAGGCGCAACTGCATCGCCATCGCCTTCATAGCCGATGATACCCAAAATAAACATCCAATACATGTGTGGTAACGACGGCTTCCATGGCGTCGCTTGGCAAACACACAACAGCGCCCCCCCCCCCCCCCTCCGGTTGAAAACCAAGCATTGTCTCTCACCTGCATTCTGCTCTTGGTCACTTGTTTATAACCTGTTACCTTGCCTGTTTCCCTCCAAGGGGCTGCGCTCGAGCAAAGAACAAAAACGCCTCTCCACCCCTTGTCCCATTCGCGATTATGCTCTTGGTCGTTCCTTGGTACCTATGACACTGACTCTAACCCTGTCCGGTCCCCTAGCCCTACTCCTAACGCCAACACTAAGCCAAACCCTGACCCTACCGAGTCGTCCCACGCTTGGGGGGTGCAGCAGATTCTGAGAAAATTTCTGAGCTCCCAACTTAAGGACATCAACATCACCCGAAACACGACTCGGAAGGCGTTTTTTGGCGCAACCTTACCAACACTGCCATGCGCTTAGTCCTTAAACACATTCCTCGAAGTACACTCGTAAAAAAATGTCAGAACAGCCGGTAGTTCCCAGCTTGAGTATACTCATAAAACCTTAACCCTAACCCTAGCCCTAACCCGAACCCCTAACCCTAACCCCTAACCCTAGCCCTAACCCTAACCCCTAACCTTAACCCTAACCCTAGCCCTAACCCCTAACCCCTGGCCCAAACCCCTAACCCTAGCCCTAACCCTAACCCTAACCCGAACCCCAACCTCAACCCCTAACCCTAACCCCTAACCCTAGCCCTAACCCTAACCCCTAACCCTAACCCTAACCCTAGCCCTAACCCCTAACCCCTAGCCCAAACCTCTAACCCTAGCCCTAACCCTAACCCTAACCCTAACCCTAACCCTAGCCCTAACCCCTAACCCCTAGCCCAAACCCCTAACCCTAGCCCTACCCTAGCCCTAACCCTAACCCTAACCCCAACCCTAACCCCTAACCCTAACCCCAACCCTAACCCCTAACCCTAACCCTAACCCTAACCCTAACCCTAGCCCTAACCATAACCCTAAGACGCGTGCTACGATAGAGGTAGCATATGTTGGTAGAGGAGTGGACCAGTTTCTGTCCGGATGACGGGGCTTCTTATCCCCAAGATCGTCGGGGAAAAAAACGCCATTTTTGCATGATTTTCCCGTTGTAATATACCTAGGCCGTGGGATTTTTCATCCGCGATAAAGCAGGTTTCTATTTTTTTCTTAACCTCGTAAAGCGAGGAACCTCTATCGTAGGACGCGTCCCCACTCCTACCCCAAACGCTACCCCTAACCCTAGCCCTAACCCCTAGCCCTAACCTCAACCCTGCGCTGTTCGTCAAGGCTCTCGCAGGCATGACAGAAGCTTTGGCGGACGCTACCAGCGTTGCGGCGCTTCAGGGCATGGAGTCAAGGTACATGATCGACTAAAAAAAAAAACACACACACACACACCACCACCAACGAAGCGTGCTAGAAACGTACGTAGGGTGACGGTAGCACGCCTTGTTCGGCCTGACTGACCGGGCGGGGTCCCTCAACCGAGCAACCTTCTTGCTTTGCAGCAGCACTCATCTTGATAAACTAGGCAGTAGAATAGCTCATCAGGGTGCATCGTTGTATTTTCTCAAAGTCTGTTTTGGGGGGGGGGAGGGGGCGTACTCATTTGTTGCTCGCCTTAGTTGTCTGGCCATTGACCCTGCATCCCTTTCCAGGCGGGGCATGTCGGGGTGGGGGGGGAGGGGCGTACTCGGTTGTTGCTTGCCTCGGCCACTTGACCATTGACCACGCTTCCTTTTCGAGACGGAGCACCGCTCCTAATCCGTGTACTAGAGGCACCTCCAACACATTGGGCGCTCAGTACATTTCTTCCGTATACTACGCCAAAAAAAGTTTTTCTTACCTTATCTCCTTCCTCTTTGGCCGCCTGTGGCCACGATCTATCTCCTAGGATAGTGATGGGGTGGGAGGGAAGGGAGAAATAGAGCCCTTCAAGCGGGGGGCCTCATTAAGGCCAGGTGCACCCCCACCTCAGCATGCGCCTGACCACGCATCCGCCAACACACAACTCTGCTCGACGAGTGATATCGCAATGGTGTAGATTACGTTTTTTTTGTTTTTGCAAATGGGCGAGGTTGAATCCGTGAATGAAAGAGAAGATAAGCAGGTGTGTGAGACGTGAGGAGGGAAATACTATTCGACCGCTCGCTGCCTGTGCACCTCCGCACCTCCGCAGATCTAATCGTTTTTCGTTTTTCCCTTCCCCCTGAGATGACGTAGCAGCTTTCGACCGCTCCAAAAAAGTCCTTGGATCAGAACCGCGACTAGGACAAGGACTATGGGTTTTGGGGGGGGTTGGGGGACGGGGCGCGGGGGGGGGGGATTCACCAGCGCTGCGTGTGGTAGTCCTGCCGAAGTGGTGCACGTTTTCTCTCGCGCGTGTTCTCGCATGTTTTTTACGTGCCGAGAACTGTCCGTTCTATCCCGTGGCTGGCCTTTGCGGGGTTCTCTCCGTATGCATGTTGGTCCAGGGACGAAAGCAAGACGTTGGGCCGCGGTGTCGTTTGTGGCTATGATGCTCGTAGTAGATATAGCAGGGTGTGCATTGGCGGCACCTAGCAAGGGCGAGGGTGTCGAGGGGAAACTATAGTGCCAGCAGTTCCCGGCTGCTCGGTTCAGAGGCTCGGCGTCGACTGCCTTGAACGTATTAACGATCTCGTTTGGTCTAGTCTGCTGTTGCTTGTGTTCCAAGTTTTTTCTGCTCGAGGTAGTTGGTGTGTGCCGCGAGCGCCGTTCTCTATGCTCCGCCGCGCGCTCTTGCGAGTGCTGGCCTAGGGACCGACTACTGCTGTGCAGGAGTCCCTCTGGCTCTGTATGCTGGTCGCTCACCCGAGGTATCTCTTGCATTGGTTACTTGCTGCCCGCCTGGTGCCTTATGAACAAAAGGGCGGGTGCGTCCTCGTTTTTCCTTTCTCCCGTGTGATAACGCCTGCCAGACATGACGAGGGGACACTTGCTTGCACATCATAACGCCGATAAGAGGGGAGAGGGGAAACCCGTAACACCTGGGCTGAAAACGTTGCGATGGCCACGTACAGAACATGGAAAAGTGTTGTTGACACGACGCGTTTAATTCGTGTCGGCAGGTGCAAGAAGCTCGTGGCGTCTCTCGACGCGGAGCACGAAGCGCTCCTTCCTCGGTTGGAAAAGGCCGTCGAGGACGAGCCGGCTAGGCTGCTCGCCAGCTGCGACGACGTCAGGAAGCTATGCAGGGTAGGTGTACCGCTTTTTGGCGCACGCTACGGTAGAGGTATTAAGGTATACCGTTTTCTAGCGGAAATGGTTTCTGAATGACGGGACTCCTTAACAAAAAAATCGCCGAAAAAATCATGGGCCATTTTTGTTTCTTAGTCTTGTGTTCCTAGGCCATTGGGATTTGTTCATCCGGTACTTGTAGCAGTTTTTTTTCTTTCTTTTCTCCAAATCGGTTTTTAGGAGAGGTCTTGAGCTCACCAAAATTGAGGAACCTTGAGGAAAAAACAATGGTTGATGCACCCCTATCGGTTACGAGCCCACTGCTAACTTCGAAGATAGCCACTCCTGTAGCCCTACCTGTGGCCACATGCTGCGGCAAAGGGTCAACGCGGGACCGCCGGCAGGGACAGCTCGCGCTTGTCGTGGTCGCCGGGCAATGAAGAACACGCCGGCTAACGCTAAGTTTATGAATTAACGAATTTTAGTTTAAATTGATACACGGCGTGTGTGAAAATGCGCGGAAGTGCGGTGAGCTAGCTAAATCTTTGTTCTTCCCGCATCCGCCGGAGGACTAGAAAATAAAAATAAGAAAGGTAGTTTTTTTGTTCGTTGGGTTGAAAAAATCTGTTTCATTTTTTTTCACTCGAAATCGAGTTTTTGGGCGAGAGGTAACAATTTTATGGGCTACGTAAAGTTTTTTTTTGTGCGGGAGGTTCTCAAACCCGAAGTATTGTCGGAAGCTTCTTATTGTTTCGCAGCAGAACTTTTTCTTTTAACGGTGTACACTTACGACATGGTTTTTTGTTCATCGGGCTGAAAACATTTCTGCTTTTGTTTACTTAAAACCAACTTTTTGGGCGAGACGTAGAGGTCCTTAAGCCAGCAGCCTTGCAGGTCTCTATAATGAGATTAAGGGGCTGTTACAGACACAGGCCACCCTTGGTAGGTTTCTCGACTAGGCAGGTTCCGCGTTGGTCACTCACCTGCACTATCTAGATAAGCTCTTGTATTAGTTCCACACACGCCACAGAAGAACCGAATAGCGTTCAATTCCGCGAGGCAAAAGCATCATCCCCCTTTTTCCTATGCGCACATGCCTTCAAAGGCATGCGAAACCCTTATATATCCAGCCGTATCCCATATCTTACGCCTTATTAGGCTCCCAGGGGAATACCATAACACTAGCCCACCCGTACCTACACTAAATTCAAGTAAAATTGTCTCCAAAAAGCAACAACCTTACAGGGCAGAGAAAAAAAACTTATGTGTATACCATAATATATAGTCGGAGTATAATATTATAAAAATAATAATACACTCCAGCTGTGATATCGAAGATTCTGTCGAAACTCGTCTTTGCAAGCTGTGTGTGATACTCCGATCGCGCGTATTACTGGGGGTGTGTGTCCTCATTAAGGATATGGGTCGGCGACTCCCCTTGGAACATATATATGTATGTACTGCTACGGAACAAGAAGATTTCGACGATTGTTGGATTTTTAGGCGCGCTCCCGTCATTGCAGAACAAGAAAAAGAAAAAAACTTTAGTACCCATAAATATGTTCGCTGTACATCGTATATAGCACGACGTGTATATGTGAGCTGCAAAGCAAACTGGTTCAGCGGCGGCGTTTCGCTTGCCGTTTTCGACGAAATGAGACGCGTTAACACCACATTTTTATTTCCAAGCAGTCCTCCCACCGCCCCCCCCCCCCCCCCCAGGCCCTTCCCCGAAAAAAAAGCAAAGGTGGTTACAGTTCTATTAATAGCAGCAGTTCTGCACAGGGAGTTAAGCTGAGGCGCCTGTTCCTTGAACCCAAAGCTTGCCTCTTTTGAGGAAAGCTGCGCTACCGTAGGGTAAGGGATCAACCATTTTTAGAGTCGTCCCAAGGCAGCGGTGCAAGCAGTTTCTAAGAATTTTCTTGAGCTCCTCGTACAAGTATCACGAGGATATCTGTAAAAGAAAAACTCACCCGAAGCATGAACTCGAACACAGACGGTCGTTCGCGCCACACCGACCGAAACTTAGGTTCGCTGTTAGTCCAAGAACAAAAAGATGCTCGCTCGTGAAGTTATCGCTGTACCAACCGATACGTCCAACACTCGAGGAGGCTCGAACCGCTCAACAAAAATTTAGTCTAACAACTGCAACCCCTACCGCACTACTAGACATACATTTAGTCTAACAACGGCAACCCCTACCACACTGTCAGACAAACGTTTAGTCTAACAACGGCAACCCCTACCAAACTATTATACAAAAATTTAGTCTTAACAACGGCAACCCCTACCGCAATATTAGACAAACATTTAGTCTAACAACGGCAACCCCTACCGCTCTATTAGAGGGGCGGCTGTTTCACTGCCGAGTTAGGTCGGTCGCCCGCGCGGCTCAGTGGCCTCGCTCATCGACATAAACGGACCCCCAGAAAAGCATGCTGTTGGCGCATCTTGACAACCAATTCCACGGCGGCAATGCGTTACACAGGATGAAACCTAAATACTAGGTATCATAGGTAGATGATACGCGTGAAGAAAAAAAATAGAGGTGTGCAAGCACCTTCTGTTTTTTTGGTTCTGGAGTTCCTCGCACGAGGCGCGCCACAGCCGCACCCCGCCCGGGAAAACGTTTTTTACCGGCAAGACTGAAATCAGTCGCAATGCGGTGAACAAACCCGTTGCCCAGCGGGTGCACAAATCGATCGTTTTGCGGGACAAGAATGGCCCAGGACCCTCTTCATTCCGATTTTTTTTTTGGCCCCAAAAAGTGCGTAGTCTATCGTGCCTCTGCTCTGAGGAACTGAAAACAGAGGCCCTCAATGCATACCCCCCTCAGCAGAGGAGGGGATGCGGAAGTTATACGTACCATGTGACGTGGAAGAGTTCGGCAGACTAGAGAGTGGCGAGAAAACGATCGCGATCATCCCAGGCGATAGGTGGTGGCCGCAGACGGCGAAACGGGACGGGGGATAGGACAAGCAAACAGCTACTATGTAGTATATGGAAGAAGCGTAATGAACGCCAAATATGTTGGGAGGTGCCTCTAGTAGGAGTAGGAACGGCGCTCCATCTCGAAAGGGATGGGTGGTCAATGGTCAAATGACTTAGGGCAAGCAACAAATGAGTACGCCCCCCCCCCCCCCCCCCCCCCCCTCCCCCGCCTCAGTACCGTAAGCCTCTTGACCTCTTGAACCATCAAACGACAATGAGTGCTGCTGTAAGCAGGGCTTCATCCGCCCGTCTAAACGAGACGCCAAAGTTCCACGCGGTCTTACTTCCCCCCCCCGCCTGCTTCGTATGCGTTCGTGGCCATGACAGAGGTTTGCCGAGGGTGGGGACTACGACGACCAAGAGCTCAACGAGCTGGAAGAGCTGCTTCAAGAGCCGAGGAAAGAGGCGAGCATACACGCACGAACGCACGCACGCACACAAAAACAAAAATACGTTGAAAAAAATAAGACGCTGATGCCCGTCTGTCCGCCCCGTCTCGCTCCCGGCGTCGCCCAAAACAGTAAACGGCGCGCGATGCAAGACCTAGAACTAACTATTTTACTGCTGTTGTTCTATTTAGCACCTGTCGATGTGTAGCGCTTGTTCTACTCGCACCATCCACCTACAAAAAGCAACTACTTCAGGCACGGAAGATGTTACAAAATTAGACCTGAATACCTGACGAAAAAGTGCCAGTCATCATCCCAGTCATCAATCGTTTTGTTCAAGGCCGGCGGGGGGGGGGGTGGGGTGTACTCAGTTTGTGCTTGGCCGTTGTCGTATGACCATAGACCCTCGCATCCCTACTATGCCGGGACGGAGCGCGTCGGGTCTTCACCAACCAGGCAGATATTGCTTGCACCAAGTGCGAAGCGCCGTGAGGTGTTCGGCGAGTCGCGTGAAGGGTGAACTGCATGCTTTTAAGAACCGCTCGTAAGACGGACTTCGGCACCTTGTGCCTACTTTCTTGTTTACGGGTGACAGCGCCAATGAGTTGCTTTGCTTTCTGGTGTGGCCACTCTAGAGACAGCAATGGGTATTATTATGTAACTGCCTCGTGGGTGCCTTACCATATTCACACTACGTGATGCGATCATTCCCCTTGTGCGGAGTTAGGGTTCTCCACCCAGCATAATATGATCTGACTCGATAGCCATCCTGGTGACCGCCAAAAAATAAACAAGGTACCCTGGTTGTCTAGCTCACGCAGTGATCGATTGGCATGTTTTACAGCGCCGTTGCCAACCAACGCCAACCCCAATATACATATAATGTCCTACGGCGTCGTTGCCAATCGAGGCCAACTATTATATATACGTATATGCTAGGGAGGGGGGGATGGGATGAAGGAAGGGGTTGATTAATCATTCGCGTAACCTAGCTCAACCTCTGCCTCGACTCCATCCAGTACGCGACTGAAATATGGTACGAAGGACGCGCCCCACGTCATGGGTGCGGACCAATTCGTTTCTGAGGCCCTTTAATCGCAGTATCGCTTACCACTTTTCGAGACAATGGTTGACGCACACTGTGTACGAGACGAGGGGGGTTTCACCGTACAATGGTTGGTTGGTTGCGTTTCATTGGGTAAGGGTTAGCGTTTGGGTATATACAATTAAAAGGGTATGTCAACCATGTTGTCGAAAAAGCGGTAAGGCCCCCTTTTTGATCGAGGGGCTCCGACCTCTTCACCGGACGACAACTAACTGCATTTTTTTTTTTACCAAAAATAACAGCTAGAAAATGCACAACCAAGATGAACAGCCCCCATGCATGGTCTACAGTAGTAGTTACAAAAAATAACGATCTTATTAAAAAACACACACACAAAAAAACTACCAGGTACATGTATAGTCTATATTCCATCGATAACGGGTAAAGAATGTACTTACAAAAAATAACGATCTCATTAAAAAACACACACACACACAAAAAACTCCATGTATAGTCTATATTCCATCGATAACGGGTAAATAATGTAGTCGTTGTTACAGCTAAGCAGTACACCAACTTCGCCGTATTGTGTTTTTAGGGAGGAAAAAATGCCCCACGTGCTGCCCCTGCTGTACGAGTAGGACACCTGACGAGCTCAAAACTGGAGAGAAGGCATACGCGCGTGACGCGACGACCAAGTCCAACGAGAAAGGAAAAAAAAACTAACGCCGACTTGCTGCAGTATTTTTCTCTCCGTTTTACGGATAAACTTCCTGTAGGCATTGGATTGGATGAGGCCTCCCCCCGCGCAGTGACTTCACTCGATACGTTTTTCAAGCAGATCTCATCAAAAGGTGTGGACCCAGTCTTTGTTCCACAGTTTGGGTTCGTCTGATTGAATGACCACATTACGGTGATGTTTTCCGTGCCAGCTCGAAAACCTGATGATTGTGAACCCTTACGTGCTCGTGGCCCACCATCCGCCCATCCAACGGGCGGCCAGTGAAACTATCAAGCTAGACGGAACCGGCACAGCACAGACCGCCGCGCGCGGTCGTAGCAGCTACCCGCCCCCCTCCCCCCCCCGAGCCTATCGGCTTCGACGTACAACCAACGCGCTTTGGCACAGAGCCACATCGGACTGCATCGAGGCAATTCGCCAGAACAGCGCGGAAGTTGAACAGATTGGTCCCCCCGCTATCGCGCTATGTAATAGTAACCACATACGGAGATTGATGGACGGCTACGTCGTGGGCACTCCGCCGCTAAGTGCCCCCACGGATTCCCGCAGTGTCCAACCCAAGACGGAAGTTAACGAAATCGATCCCGCCGACTCAACGCATGCCGCCCGCGGGATCCGCGAAGCCTAGTAAGACTAGAGCACGGATGTGTATGGCGACAAACGCGAAGAAGACACAGCGCAGCTGCAGCTGTATGTAGTAGTGGTAGCCCACCACAGCACAGCCGAGAGAGGGCCCTCCCGGCCTAGCTATAGTGGCGCAGCCGCATCTACCTCGTGTCCGTGTCCTACAGGGCTGGGTGGCGACTGATGTAGAGCGTTGGTTTGGAGGGGGAGGTGATATCGTTGTGTGGAGCGGGTGGGGCGTGTGAGCCAATCAATGAAAACTGGCTTGTTGCTTGCAGGATCAAGGATCAACTTCAACCAAAGAGCCCCCCTCGCAGGATTTATAACCCCCTGTGTTGCGGTTTGGGATCGTAAGATTTGTTTTTTTGTGCTTTTGTGGTTTTTGTAAGCATCGGCTGGTTGGACTGTTACCACGCCTGGTGACATCCCAGTTTTTATCTTGGCACTTGTTTTCCTCCTTCTCCCTCCCTCCCTCCCTCCCTCCCTCCCTCCCTGCCTCCCTCCTTCCCTCTCTCCCTCCCTCCCTCCCTCCCTCCCTCCCTCCCTCCCTCCCTCCCTCCCTCGTAGGCGCAACTCAGATCCGGGGTCACCAAGCAGGCCTCTTTTCCCCCCTCCCCGCTACGCTATGGTACTGGACGCGCCTCAATTTTTATCGCGAGGATAACGCAGCGCTTTCTTCCCTCGTGGATTAGTCGCGTCGAGTTGCGATGCTCGTCGATTTTCATCGTTTTTTGTTTTTTGCACCATTCGGTTCGAGGAAGAGGAGCGTCCGTCGTGCGTCGTCGCCGCAAATTCACGTGGCAATGCTCAACATAAGCTGACCTGAACGTCGAGATTGTTCACGGGGTTTTAAAACGTCCGCTTTGTCGCCACGTTCGGTTGTACTGCTACGCGGCTAATAAAAATGATGATGATAGGTGGCGCTAGCGGCGGAGTCGAGGCGGGAGGCGTTAGTTCAGGCCACTGCCGAGCACAAAAGCGCCATCCAGGGCAAGGCATCGTTCAAGGAGGAGCACACGCGCTGCGTCATGGTGCTGTCGCTTCGGGAAGGGCTAGGGCAGAGGTAGGGAGGTATTATTAACGAACGCAAAACACACACACACACGCACACGCACACACACACACACGATTCGGAAAATGAAACAAAACCAAGATTCGTGATCGTCCATTACAACGCAGCATGGGCGAAGATGTGCTTCGATGGATCTTTTCTCGATCTCGCAGCTGAGGTGACGTTCTCTTTTCGTTGAAATAGTTTGGATTACTACGCACGGAGATTTTTTGTTCATAGGGCTGGATTATTAATCACAAAAAAAACACACACACACAAGCATCTACGCGCGTAGGTCGAGCTCTCCTACGTAACGACTACTGCTGTGTTCGTTGTCGCTGTACAGCGCGCGAAAATCGGGCAACAACATAACGTCGTCGTAAAAGCAAAAAAAACAACAAAAAAAACACAAAGAAGGATGTGTTTTTGTTTCCTCTTCTTGATTTGGATCCTAGTGTCAACGGGTCTCCGTACTATTTCAAATTCATCAGCTGTGAGTACGAGCGGGTGTTTTTTGACTTTCGTGCTATGTCGCGTTCTCGTCCGGGAGAAAAAACACGCTTTTGTTTTGCCAAGAAGAATCGTGTGACGTATTTCTTTTTTGGCATTTTTTTGCATTTTGTTTTTGCCCATCCCATTTATGACCCTCGCACTGCTCTCGCGCTCCCTCCCAGTAGTGACTTAGATCCGGGGTCACATAGCGGGCCCTTCTTCCCCCCTCCCCACTACGGTACAGCACTTTCTTCCCTCGTCGACTCGCGTCGAACTGTGCCTACCCACATTGCCAGTCGCTCTCAACAGCTGATCCTTTTTTCTTTGTTTGCATCTCTGCAAATAAAGTCAAACTCTCACCACGTTGGGAATCGAACTCAAGGGCCAACGCTAGTAGTATTCGAGGGTAACCACTAGACCACGGGGGCGATCGTCTGTATGAAACTATTTTCAAACGTTTCAATGTCACGATACGATTCGTGAAAAAATAATACAACTTCACGATTGGCGAAAAAACGTCACGTTTTTTTTTCATGTCGCGAATATCGTAAATCGTTTTTTTTGCTTGTTTTTAGGAACTACCCCATGAGAAAATACTCTGCCTATCACACACCCTTGACTGTCGCCACCAATAATATATCGCGCGAATAGTCGCACCGTATGCGCGCTGCATGCGCACTGCAAAGGCGGAGCCGCCTCTCCTCTCCACCGAGCACGTATGCAAAAAAAGCTACGTACGGGTCGGTTCCGCTTCCGCGCCTCTCTCCTTCCAAAATCACTTTGACGGTCAACATATGCAAACCCTTCCCCCTCAAATTTTCCGAGCACCATAACGCCTCGTACTAACATAACAACACCAACGCAAAATCCACCCCACGGAAGGTACGGAGCCCCCCGGCGGAAAGCCCAGGAGCGCATCCGCTCGGTGATGATGAGAGACGAGAGCTGTGGTGACACCATCCAGCGTCTCCTCGACGGTCTCGAAGACTTGCTGCGGTCTAGACGCCTTGGGGTCGATGGTGATGGTGACGCTTGGAGTTCCGAGAGCGACGATGCATCGCGAGGAGTTCCTGGAGATACGGTAGGGATCAAGGCTATAAGGTGGGGGGGGGTAGGGTAGGGGGGGGGGGGGGGTGGCGGAGCCTGTCCTGTGACCACGGACTTGATTGTACGAGTTAGTATGAGAACAACAACAACAACCGACACCAGACACCACTACCACCACCACCAACAACAACAACCAAAACAACAACAACAACAACAACAACCACTACACTGTACGAGCCTTGCCAACCGATTTCACCGGCATTATATCGGCAATAGGCACTATTTAACCGGCACTATATAGAGAGACCTCCCACTGTACTTCTCCTCCCTTCCCCCGCGCCATGCACTCAGGGGTCGCCCCGGGACAACAGCAGCGGAAGAAAAGGAGGAAGTAAAACAACCATGGCGGCGCTTGACACAGTGGCTGTGCCGAACAACAACCGGAGCCTGACGGACCTACTGCGTTCCAGCCTGCTGTCGATACGGGAAGCCCTATTCAGACACGCCTCCTTTTTGGAGTTCTTACCCGCGCCCGAAAGGATAGACCGGAAGCGCGTTGTACAGGGGGAGGGGGCTATGGAAGGCGGTATTCCTGGGGGGTTAGCAGGGGATGAGTCTGGGCAGGAGAAGGGCGGAGGAGAAGAGCTCGACCCCGAGGTAAACGAAGCATTTTTTTTTTTCTTCTTCAATCGTGCTTAGATGTGCTTGTACTAAGGTAAGGGCGGGATGGGAGTTGGGGAGATTAGGGGGTTTCCAATGGTAGGCTGGCTTTTATGGTTGTAGGAAACGCGCGTGTGATTTTACCCAACGCCCGTTGTTCTGGCGGTGCGATTTTTCCTGTTCCAGCACTCTATTCTTACCACCTCTGCAAGGAGGGAGCGATACACATATGTGCCTGGTGCCTAATGCACGCTCCGGTAGGGAAACTCACATTTTCTCCCCCCCCCCCCCTTCCCACCCCCCCCTCCCCCCCCGCGCCAAACACTGGCCTCCTTGTTTTTAAGAAAACAAAATTGGCAAATTACAGGCCGAAGAACAAGCCAATTGGCCAAGGGTATGGTATACCAGAAAAAAAAAAGTAGTCGTGGCGCACGTACCGTACCATTTTTTTTCTGGTGAGGCTCGTCATTTGAGGAGCTCTCTACCCCCCCCCCCCCCTGCAAACACTGACCCTTAGGATTGAAAAAGTCCCCGCGAAATTGCCGTGTGTGAATAACTATCCCGTTGACCAAGGAGGGGGTGTACAAAACAAAATCGTAGCTCATACAAAAAAAGACACTCGAAATACGATGCTGGGGGTATTTTTGGACTCTTTCTTGCGCAGGTGCCGGGTGGGCCATCAAAGTAATGATGTGTTGGGTAACTCAGGGGGGGCACGAACAACAAAAAAAGGGAAAAGAACGCCACACCCCTCTTGTCGAGAGCCCGGACAGGACCTGGGGCATACGCTGTAGGGCATGCTATATCCAACTTGAAAAAAAAAACATTACGTCGTACTACTGTACAACTGGTTTTGCAATTTTCTCGATTTCGTGCACAGAAATTTCCAACGCTCCGATTTTTTTGTTTTCGCTTCCGGCCTTTCTAGCGGTATGGCGTCTGCGGTTCCCTTCCACGTGCTCTCCAGGGTTGATACCTCCGTTAAGGAACCCCGTCGGCCAAAAGCCGATTTGGCCAGGAAGCCCAACCCCACAGATAGCGCGCGTCACCTGGTTTGTGTGGCTGTGTCCCGGGCAGTCTTTGGACCGTGCTAAGTCGAGCTCCAAAAAAACTTGTAGTTAACTCCAGTCAAAAGCCTCGGGGGGGGAAGATGAATGAAGCAACGCATCCCGCGCTAAACGTATCCCAGGTATATTGTACCACCTGTGACATGCCACGATATGATAGGGGGGGGGGCATCTCCCCCCCCCCCCGAAGCATCTTCTTTACTTATGCCTCGCCCAGACAAGTAACTTTTGATAAAAATATGAAAAGCGCAGCCGCCTGATGGACAATCCCACCGTCCAAGTTTTTACCAAACACTATTTATAGCGAAACACATTTAGCATCTATTACCATGAAAAAAAAGAGCCCTTCCCCATCCCCCCCCCCCCCCCTTCCCCCCCTCCCCTCTCTAAATGTATCATCCTACGGTGAAAGTGTTTCAACACGAAATTTGGTAATCTCATGCCGGTAAAATTGTGCGTTTTTTTAAATGCGTATTTTTTGTGTGTTGGGTATAGTGTATACGTCGATTGGAGAGCCCCGTCTGTCGGTCAGGGACAAATACGTCGGCTCAAAAAGTGGTACCAGGGTATCTCTCTCCAGCACACATGGCGGTGCTTACATACTGCACATACATGCTCAACGCTTGCCATGGGTGAGCATGAGTGGGTCGCTCGCCATGATTTCTACCGAGGAGGTCATCCCACTGTTACGGTGTCCCATACCTATCGAGGCTACTCTTTCACACCGCGCTAGGGGGAGGTGCAGCAGAAGTTTCGAAGAATTTCCCGAGCTCCTAACACGAGGAGCTCAACGTCATCATCCATCATCACACATCATCGCCCGAAACATGACTCGGAAGACATCCGTTCGCGCCACCCGAGGGTGTAGCAGAAGTTTCTAAGCGTTTTCGGAGTTCCTCACACGCGGAGCTCAACGTCATCATCCATCATTACACATCATCACCCGAAACATGACTCGGAAGACATCCGTTCGCGCCACCCGACCATCAGTTCTACATGCTATTAATAATAATGATAATAATGATAATAATAATAATGATACTAATAGTATTAATAATAATGATAATAATTATAATAATAGTAACAATAATAATAATAATAATAATAATAATAATAATAATAATAATAATAATAATAATAATAATAATTATAATAATGATTATAATAATTATAATAATGATTATAATAATAGTAATAATAATAATAATAATAATTATAATAATAATAATAATAATAATAATAATAATAATGATAATAATGATAATAATAATAATAATAATAATAATAATAATAATAATAATAATAATAATAATAATAATAATAATAATAATAATAATAATAATAATAATCATAATAATAATAATAATAATAATAATAATAATAATAATAATAATAATAATCATAATAATAATAATAATAATCATAATAATAATAATCATAATAATAATAATAATAATAATAATAATAATAATAATAATAATAATAATAATAATAATAATAATAATAATAATAATAATAATAATAATAATAATAATAATAATAATAATAATAATAATAATAATACGAAGTAATAATGATGGTCCCAAAGCAAGATTTATGCTCGTCAAAATCACTGTATTAACCCATAGCTCCACACTTGGAGAAGGTCAACAAAAAAGAGGTTTACTCTATAATATAATCAAGTCGTCTTTATGTCGGTCAGACGGTAGGTCAGAAAAAAAAACAGTATTATTAGTTCACCCAAAAAGCGCACCAACACCTACCCCGTGGGGATTTCCCCTCCGTGTCTTCTGTCTTCGTGCTCTGTGATGTGTACGATTAACTTTTTTGGTCCCGCTTTTCACTCTGTGCTACGATTACATGTGTATCGACGTAGATTTTGACGTCTTTCGTGGTTTTTGCGTCTCGGAGGATCTTATGGCCGAGAGCACAAGTATAATGTAGCAGAGAGATCGGCGCACCGTGCAACTTCGGTTAGACGTTAACTCAGACCTCCGTGAAGGACTCAAGCCCCGTTTGGGTAGGGTGTGGTGAACGATCGCGGTCTGAGCCGCTGACGAAGTCGTTTCAAGTGGCATTCTCGCACCACAAAAAAGCCTCCTGTCGCAGCATTGCGACGTGCAGTAGCTTGCTGCGTGTTGTACAGTTTTGGAATCAATGAGGCCTTCTCTGCGGCGGCATGATATAATTAAAGTTGACCCTGATAGCTACACTGTAGTTGTAAGGGGAGTCGCCGACCTATATCCTTAATGAGGACACACAACTCGCAATACGCGCGATCGGAGTATCACACACAGCTTGCAAAGGTGAGTTTCGACGAAATCTTCGATCTCACAGCTAGCTGGAGTGTATTTTCATTTTTTATCATTAAAAACAAATCCACGCGGAGTAATTTACAAATCCATACGATGGAGTAATTTTTTGAAGTCCGCATCGGCTATTTGAAATTCACATGGGGGCAATTTAAAGCTTCTCACGAGGTAAACTGAAAGTTCACATGGGGTAATCACAAGCTCCCACGAGTAATATATTAAAAACCACGCGGGGTATTTTTTTCAAGTCTCACGCGGGTAAGGTGATTTTCCCGCCAAATGCACGCAGGTAGCACTGATGCCTCAGGAAGGTGAGACATTCGCAGGTGCCCTCGACTCCCTCGAGACCCGCTGCCGCTCAGAAACCCGCCTTCTGTACGAGTCGGAAGGAAAGCAGGGGCTCTTAGCAGAAGAAGGCGTTCCCGAAAGCTTGAAAATTTGGCTGGAGGAGTCTCGAAAGCGCGCTATGAGTGAAGGAGGGCACCGCGAAGGGGCGAGGAGGCGGCTGAGGAGTCAGGTAGGGAGAAGAGGGGGGGGGACATGCCTGTGTACACCTTGCTTCAGCTACGTTGCGTTTCATCACTTTGTTTGTTATGTTTTGTTTTGATTTGTTGTGGTTTGTTTTGTTTTGTTTTGTTTTGTTTCGTTTTGTTTTGTTTCGTTTTGTTTCGTTTTGTTTGTTTGCTTTGCTTCGCTTTGCTTTGTTTGCTTTGTTTGTTTGCTTTGTTTTTTTCCTTTGTTTGTTTGCTTTTTTTAATTTTTTATAAAAATATTTCAAGGACGTCAGCCGTGAGTTCGACGAATTTCGGGTCAATACTCATCTTTGCAAGCTGCGTTGTTGGTACTTGTAATATACTATGTGGGTGAGTTTTTCCATAGTGGGAGGGGTCATATTGTTCTGTTAAAAAACACACACATTCAAATATATGAGTATATACATATTTTATAAAAACATTTCAAGGACGTCAGCCGTGAGTTCGACGAATTTCAGGTCAATACTCATCTTTGCAAGCTGCGTTGTTGGTACTTGTAATGTACTATATGAGTGAGTTTTTATTGGAGGGGTCCTATTTCTTGTTCACTATAATGGTAAGTGTTGGTATTTTTACTTTATTTAGGCGGGGAATTTTGAGCTAGGTAAAACATCACGTCTATTTCATAAATTTATTACTGTAGTTTCCAGTATACTTCTCTATCATATGTATGGTAGGCGGTATATTTTGTTTTTTCTCCCCCCCGGCTTTAATATCGGGAGGAGTACTCGTACGAATACAGAATATTATTAGTTATCTTATTATATGTTACTCTTAGTACAGCATTCGAGAATGAAAGTCGGCTACTCCCCCGCCCCCAAATACATATATATATGTAAATAATAATAATAATAACTGTTTGTGTACTTTGTATGATTGCTTTGTCTTGTCTGGTCTTGTCTTGTTTGCTTCTTTGTTTGTTTTGTTCATGTGTTTGCTTGTCGTTCGTTTGCCTGTTCGTTTGTTTGTTTGTTTTTTCCCAGAGTTATCATTCTTCCATTCCAGAGTGACCACAGGACTCGATTTTGGCCATGACGCCTCGTTAGCGTAAGAACACCAGCAATAACAACAATGCGCGTGGAGCAAATGCGCTTTTGAGTTTCACGCAACCTATCGATTTACATCGTCCCTCCCTCGAAGCCGCAAAAATTATAGAACACCTTAGATCAGTTCGTTCAATTAATCAAACCGCATGATCGGCTCCCTCAAATGAATGTGACATTTTTTTGGAAATATCGTTTTTTTGTAACCCCTTGGTATTGCGGGATCAGAGCCCACAATGCACACAAAAACCTAATTAACGTCGTGTGCCTCAAAGGTGAAAACTAATCAACGTCTTGAATCGGTATATGCACTAATTCTACATTTGGCGTTGTATCGTGCGCCCATGTGAATGTGTGAAACGGGGGCCGGGGGTCGCGTGCAAATATCTTCCCCAGTTTTCACGAACCGTGTATCAGAATCCACAAGGAACCGCAAAAACCGACATATCTCCTGATGTCTGGCGGTATTTATTTCTTGTCCTGATTGCTATCTTCCCGCTGCAAACAGGCGATTTTTGTCGTTTTGTTTTTGCCCGGTGTGCTGCGGGTTGTCGATGCTCCGTGTGCTCCTGAAAGCAGGACCGATCACCTTCCAGAGCCCGCGGGCGAAGTTCAAATATTTTTTTTCCATCTACCGCACTACACTCACTGCGCACACAATCATGCAATCTACGTCTAATTATGTGAGCATATGGCCACCTAAAGGAGAGTGCAAACTCCAAACGAGGGTGACTGCGCCCTTAGCCTGTTCAGAGAAGGAAAGACATGACACCGCGCAGCACCATCCGACGTCGTAGCAAGTCTTTTGCTTTGTGCAAAAAAAAAAAGGTGCGCTCACGATGACGAGGGGTGACGCCCGTGAAACCAAACCCGCATGACGGTCTACATTCTCTCACAATCCTCCACAGCACGCATAGGTCAGACCTCGTTTCATGATCTGTGTGTGTTCACCGTGTAGACGGGTCCCTAAAAATAAACGATCTGTATGGTCTAGATCATGTCGACGGATGGGAGCCGTACGATCTGCGCGATCTAGCACATGCTTCATGGGTTGGGTCTGTGCACCATGTATACAGACAGATCCTGCACGTGTAATGAAAAATGACAGATGTAGGACCCAGAAGACCTACTGTAGAGCGTGGTCTGTCCGAGGTTTGATATTTCACCGTGCTTTACAAAGGAAGGCCGGGTACTGGGGGAGGTAGGACTCGGCAAGGAGGTAGGGCGGTGATAACCCCCCCCCCCCCGCGCTCCCCGCCCAATCATCTACACGCAAGAAACGTACGCACAAGGGTGACCCAGCCAGCCTCACAAGCGGACCTTAGTAGGATGCACAGCCCACCCTTCATGCGACTCGTCGAACACCTGACGACGGCGCCTCGCGCTTGGTGCACGCGGTGTATGCCTCCTGGTCGGTGAAACGTCGACATACTCTGCCCGGCGTTGCGGGGACGCGAGGCCCTTAGATCCTAGGTGTGACGCTCATGCCTGTTCCGTGCCAGGTAAAAGATCAATACATCAACGCAAAACGTGAATACAGCGCAACGTGCGCCCAACTGTTTGAGGTGTCTCTGCTAGGAGTAGGAACGATGCTCTGTCTCGAAAGGGATGCGTGGTTCAACGGGTGAATTACTAAGGCACGAAAAACGTGGGTACCGCCCCCCCCCCGTCTCCTACACCACACGGCGCTTCGCGCTTGGTGCAAGCAATGTCTGTCTGTCTGTCTGATTGGTTAAAATCCGACGTGCTTCATCCCCCCCCCCTGTTTGTCTTCCTTCCGTGCATTTAGGTCGAGCGCTTCGAGCTGCTTATTGCCAAGCGGCCGGTACCGCGAGACGTGTCGGTTGGACCACGCGCTCCGGCGTTGATGTTGTTAGACTTGTCGGCGAGGCTGGAACAAGCGGCATCGAATCGCAGGAGGAAGATAGAGGTGAGAAAGAAAGAAACAAACAAACAAACACGGTATTTGTTTCTGATCAACTCCAACGATAAACCTGCAAACCTACTAGGTTTTTTTTCGCAAGGATGCCAGACTCGCTTCCAGGGTAGGGGGAACCAAACACGGGTAATAGCATTGAAATCGACGAACATTATAAGCCCAAAGACCAGCCCAACCCACGTAGAAGACTAGGCTAGGAGAGTCGTCCCACAGTGACGGTGCAGCAGAAGTTTCTAATATTTTTCTGAGCTCCTGATGATGAGGAGCTAGCTCAATATCTCACCCGAAACATGACTTGGAAGGCGTTTTTTGGTTCTTTTGGCGCAACCCGACCAACGCTTGTATGCGCTACTAGGTCCTAAGCTAAAAAATCTTCTCGCAAAAAAGTATCTGATTTCACCGGCAGCTACTCACTTGACGAGCTCAAAAGCGGTAGTTTTGCCTTAAGCCGCCCGCTACGATAGAGGCGAACGACTTTTTGTCTGAGGGTCCCTCGCTTGTCGGAGCTTAAGACATCTCCAAAGACTCTGGATTTGGAGTAAAACAAACTTGCTCGTACCATGGATGGAAAAAAGACAACTCACCATGGCCTAGGTACACAGCGAGAATCATGCGCAGAAAAAAAAAATGGCGCATTTGTTTTTTTCCCGACGATTATGGGTTAAGGAGCCCCGTCTTTCCGAAAAAAAATCGCCAAAAACGGTATACCTTAATACCTCTATCGTAGCACGCGGGATGAGTGAGGACTGACCGCGTTTTGGGACCTCGTTCTTCTGCAGTTTTTATTCGTGAGTTGGGCTGGTTGTACCTTTTTGTTCAGGGCGCTCTTGTTCGTTTCAAAGCCTAGCATTTGTTTTTATGCTTCGAATACCGCACATGTCCTGCTATCGAACCAAGTTTTTTGGTGTCCCGTAAAAACGCCGTACTATTATTTGCTGGAGAGGTTTCTCAAAATATAGGAAAGCAGCGGTTGGCTTATGACCCCCGTTGCTTGTGTCGGGGGTTTGGTTTATAGACTTCATTCCGGTCCGTCAACACTCTTTTTGCGTGTGGAAAGTTCTTGTACGTACCCCCCCTCAACAGCCTCTATATCTATGGCGTACCTGATTTAACCATTTTTTTTGCCAAACGGACGAGCAAAAAAGAGCTTCACGAGGCTCCGACGAACTGCTACCTAAAGAATGAAAAGTCGGATTTGCGCTTGCAAACAGCCGAGCGATATGGCCGTGGTCCCCATAATATGCTGCATCTCACCCGACTTCATCATCCACGCGCTTGAAGAATCTCCATCAACGAGTCGGTGCCCTCTTCAGCTGAGCACCCCCCCCCCCCCCTTCCCGCCCCCACCCACCCTTGTCCCGACGCGAGTCAAAAGTGGCAACGCGTTGCTACGATAGATGCATTAAGGTGTACCATTTTTTTTGGCAAAAACAAAATATTTTCTGCATGAACGGAGCTCCTTAATCCTTATTTTTTTTCGTTATACTTGAGCCATGGGATTTTTTTTTTTTCCTAAAAAACAGAATCAGCTCTTGGGGTGGGGTGTAGAGGCCCCTGAAGTCAAGTCAAGTCAAGGAAGGATCTTTGCAGGGCAAAGAAGGGGGGGGACGGACGGTGTGTTTTTCGCTGCATATTCACTCAAGGTCCGACTGAGATTTCTTGAACGGGTACGAGAGCAATTTCGTTTTTTTTCCTACAAGTTAAATCTTTCCTACAAGGTAAATCGATTTTGTTTGGGGCGAGGTCTACAGCTCCTCAAGCCGCCACCCTCGGAAGACAAAAAGAGCCAGTGCACCTGTACCGTAACATGCGTGGTGAACTCCAAGAGTTGCGGAGAAATCTCCTCGGGGGAAAAAAAATATCCTAGCGGGGGGGGACCGGGGGGGGCGTCATCTTGTGTGCTGTTCGATACTACAGAACAAGAGCAACGATCCGTATTCAACCCCTCCCCCACGCCGCCCCTCAGGTCAAACTCGAGCGCGTGTTGGCCGTGTCTGCCGCGGCCCGCGCCAAACACCAGCGCTTGCTGAGACCTGCCTTTGGCTCGGCCGACCGGCGCGACGAGCTGGAGGAGCTGTTATCCTTGGAGGCGGCGCGCGCGGCGGATGCGCGGGGGGCCATGATGTCGTACCGCCAGGAGTTACTCGAAGAGGAGGCGGCAGTGGCTAGGGAGTACGCTACTAAGGTCGCCGCATGTTTCCGGGATGTCACCGCTATCCTAGACAGGTGACCACTGTGTACCGCGCTTGAAAACACACCCCCTGCGATGACTTTCCGAGAGTATTTTCTCCGAAGCAAAAGGGGGGGGGGGGGGGGGGGCAAACACAGCGAACAATCTTGGCGTCGGATAGATGGAAGTGTCTCTCGTCGATGATTCTACATTTTCCCGTCTAGACACGTCGTCGATCGTCGAGGTCTTTCCGTCTTGGACACATCGTCCATCGTCGATATATTTCCATCGAGGCACGTTGTCCTTGAGACCTTCGCATATTTTAGACACGGCGTCGTTGAGACCTTTTCCATCCAGAGGCATCGTCGTTGAGATTGTCACATCTTAAGACACACCGGCATCGAGATATTTCTTTCCGTGGTACACACACGAATATATATATATATATACCTCTATGTACGTAAAAAGCTCTCCACATTGAAATTGTCGAAAACAAAATAAGCTTAGAAAACTTCGTACGAAGGTATCTATTGGTGTCATGCTTCGTTACATCACACGGTACAGACACGCGAGCTTGTGGTTTCGCAGGGACGCAATGAGCGAAAAACGCACAGAACGAAAGTGCGTGCGTGTGTGTGCGTGCGTGTGTGATTTTGTTTTTGTCTCCACGTTGTTAGCCACATTAGAACTAAGGCCACGTTTTTATGCGCGAAAACTACCAAGGCATTTCACGGGTCATGAACCGGCCCGTGGGTCGGGCCAGGGGGCACTTTAGAAACCCGCGGGTCGAATCGGATCGGGTCAGAAGGAGATGTTGGAAAAAATCTCACGGGTCGTGCCGGGTCGGGTCAAGAAGTTTTTTAAACATCACGGGTCGGGCCGGGTCACTATTTTTTTTTCCCATTGGTCAATAGGAACGTAAGGAAGCACGAAGATGGATTTGTTTTTAGCTAACTTCCACGTTCGAGGGAACAACGATACAGCAACCAAAAGAAAAACTTGTAAAATAAAATTCTGAGAATTATGCAATTATTGTCTTGAGGGAAATATGGAATGGACAGGTGGAAATGCGATGGCAAGATAAACGTCTTTGTTTCATGGTCTTAATCTGTTTGGAAATATCTCGGTTGTCGTATTTGCTCGCTCGTTGTCACCAGTGTTGTCATGGCGGACGATCTCGGGAGGCTTCCGGAGGACGACGACCTAGAACCGAAACGTAAAGGGTTGCGCCGCCTCCGAAAGGCTGATCGAGCGTTCTTAAAACAACAAAACCAGGCCGCTGACTCAAAGCCACCAGCGGTGGGTGGGGGCGGGGCGGGGGAGAGAAGGAAATCTGCCGGCCGCGTTTCCCCTCCCCCTTCTGGCATAGCCCCAGACAAAGGCGGCGAAGAGGAATCCGAATCTCGGCAGGGGAGGGGACGCTATTGGGCAAGGAGGAGCTGGAAAGCGACCGGTTTGACCGACCTCTCGCGGGTACTGCTAGCGGCCGGGGCAACAGCAGCGGCGGCGGCATCAGCAGCGGCGGGGGCGGTGACGGGCGATGCTGTCACCGTAGACTTCAACACCATTTTGGATGGTATGGATTTGGATGTCACTGTAGACACAGCTACTGACCCAGCGACCGCTGCAGCAGCCCCAACGGGAAAGAACGGGGGCGGCGGCGGCAGCGGCCCGCCCGCCGCGAAACCTAGGAAAAGCAGCAAGAAGGAAAAAAAGGGGGTTGGGAAGGGTAAGGGAGCGGCTGCAGCGGTGGCGGAGGAAGAGGAGAGCGCGGAGGCGGTGGCGAGGAGGCATAAGGAGGCTCGAGAGGCGGATGTGAAGGGCTGGGTGGAAGCGCTGACCGCATCGTTGGAAGTGGAGACGTTCGTTACGACCGCGCATAGGGCGGTTGTGGCAACAAGAGACACGATGCTCAACAAGCTGGCGGACAGAACCAAGGTATAACTATACTTTCATTAAGAAGCAATTTTCGACTATTGACTGATTACTAACAAATTGAAGAGTCGTTAGTTTGAACTGCGTCACGGCCACGGTGGTATGCCCAGAAAACTGAAAATGGGTCTTGTTCTCTGCAATGCTCGAAGGAGCTTGAAGTTCCCAGGTTGACTTTATTACTTGCGGGCGGAATCAGGCGCATTAGCCGTGAAATTTGCAAGCGCACACGTCTTTCGGTTAGCCGTGAAATCTGCAAGCGCACAAGTCTTTCGGTGGGGTCCAGACGGGGGTAGGCCTTGCATTCTCCTCAAACTGTGGTGCTGTATGGGCACGTGTCGCACTTAGGCTCATCTACGCTCGATCACGCAACCGACCATCTACATATTTCCAACTGGGAGACCCAAAGAGCCGGCACCCGGTGCCCAAAGAGCTGAATAGCCCGGTCATTCACGGACGTGTCGAACCGCGGGCTATTGCTGTTTGGCCAGCCAAACAAGGCGGTCGGACCACCCTCTCGCACACTGCCTCTTCACCCCCGGCTGAGTAAAAAAATAACCACTTGGACCGATCGCCGTGCTTGTCTTATCACCCGCCCCCCCCGTTGCAAACCTCCCCAGGAAGCGATGGTTGAGCTACAGGAGCGCTACGGGAAAATGCTGGATGCCGAGGTCCACTGGGGCACGAAGTGGAAGCAGCTCGTCGACATGCTCGTCAGCAACGATTCGCCCTGAAAAACCGCGCAATTTTCGACACGCAATTTATTCTTAAGTAAAACAGTTAGGGTCAGACAAGACTTGGTCGGCCGGCCGGACTGACACGTCCACAATGTCTGACACCGAGCACTGCTGTAGTCGAGGGAGTAACGCGTCGAAGCTCACAATAGTACGAAGGTTATACGCGCCTATCCCAGTAAGGTTTAGCGTCAGAAAAAAAAAGGCCAGTCGGTCGGTCGGTCGGTCGGTCGGTCGTACAGATGGACACATGCCGCGGTAGAAAGTGCACCATTATTCTTCTGAGGCTCCTCGTTTGGTGGTCTCCTCCCCCCTCTCCCCCCCCCCCCAAAAAGTTTTTTCTGAATACACTGAAACGTTCCACTCGGTGGACAAACCCATATAGCCTATTTAGATAATACAAGAAAAATATTATCGCGAAATAAAAAGTGAGGCCTTAATCCCACGGCGATCGTTTCGGTTAGGGGCGGCCCCCGTCATTCGAAAAAAAAAAAATCGAACCCCCCCCAAATGCTACCTCTATCGACGGACAGACGTTGACGGCCGGACGGCCGGACGGATAGATGCATCGGGACATCTCCGCCAAACAGACTAGCCAGCAATATTGGGGGATAGACGTGTCGAAAAAAGCTCACTACAATAGCGTGCCTGGCATGTCTCAAACCTTCTGCGACAAACCCTGCGGATAATTCCGAGTCCCCCCCCCCCCCCCCCCCCCTAAGCATTGCGGGGTGCAGGGCCGAAGGGGTTTGACGCCTTTGCAGCCGGGAACCCTGTTTTTTGGGGGGACAAAGTTATTTGGAATTTGTATAGGGGACGGGTTCTGGGGGGCTCCAAACAAATGGGGTTAAAGGGGCCCTTCGCATGGCACCCATTTCGCGGGTAGTCGGCCAGACCTAAGCTACGGCAATGGAGGGGACTTTGCGTGGCTCTGGGTCACCCACTCGCGCGAGTGACCCCCCCGTTGCTCTGCGGTGTTACGCCTAAGCGGCTTTTTCTGTGGTTGCTGGGGGTCACTCGCGCGAGTAACCCCCCTGACCCTGTGCGGTCTTGAGCTTCCGCGCTGTTTCAAAATTCGTGGTGTCGAATCTGCAATGGAATGGTATACTATTAATACGCTACGCTACGCCAAAAACAAGTGCCCGTGAGGTGTGGAGTCACTCGCGCGAGTGCCTCAAGTCCGATAGTGAAAAACAGTGAAAGATGGGGGGATTTACCATCCCCCCTAGCTGCAGCCATGGTCGCCTGCTTAAATTTTCTGTGATATGAATCCTTGATGGAAAAGACCAGCTACCGCTGCGCCAAGCAAAAGCGCCCAAAGAGTTTTCCTTGGTGAGGCACAGGGTGACCCGCGCCAGTGGATCAAACCTGGTGCGAGGTGACAAAAAGGGGGGCGTATTAACGATGCGTGCTACGATAGAGGCGCACCGCTTCTTTTTCTAATTCTACCCCTCAATCTGGGAGATTAACACCCTCTTCCAAAAACGGACTAGGAGAAAAATATAACCGCTACCCCGGATGAAAAAAAATCCCCATGGCCGAGGTACACAACGAGAACCATGCAAGAAGAAAAAATGGGGCCGTTTCCGACGATTTTGGGTGTAGGAGCCCTGCCATTCAGAAACGAAAAAAAAGGCCCAAACCGCTACCTCTATCGTAGAATGCGTCTAACACGTCCCCCTACCGTGTCAGCCTTCCTCAGAACGCCGCGAACAACGAAGGAAGAAAGGTTGCGCCTGCTGCGTACGAAACGGCGTGCGTTTTGCATCGGAACAAAAAAAAAGTGACACCAGGCACCTGTTATTCATGAAGAAAACACGCAGCGGGGGCAGACCTACTACTCTTACCTTTGACACGGAGAAGTCTACGATCCTCGGTGCAGCCCTTCAGGGGCGTATTCGCGTTTAGCCGCGGGCCGCTCTTGCAGGGGAGGGTGACCGGAATATCACGGCCTCATCGGAGCGGCGATAGAGCCCTTGTTTTGGGCTCGGCCGGGACCCGGAATGGCCATACAGCAGTAGGTTGCGATCATTCTCTTGTCAAAATTCCGATGCAGGCGATCAAGCCGCGAAATAATTTTCGACGCGTGTCTTATTCACCTCGATCGCCACTGTAGAAGACATCCCCTTTAACTCGTAAGAAGTGCACAACACAATCCACGATAGTTTCAAGTAGTTTTTACCCCAAAAACCTTGGTCTGCAACAGGCGGGACGCCACGTAGGGCTACGATTATTTGTAGAGAAGACAACGTGTCAGAGCCCCCACTCTGTGAACGAGCTTCTTGATTCATTTGCGGTCTGTTCTCTCGCCTTGCAGCGTTTTACGGCGGCGTTATGTGTTAGGGGTTAGGGCAGCGTACAGCTAAAAGCCAGGGGTTTTCACGGGTCAGGTCACAAATATCGCGGGTCGAGTCGTGGCAGGGCCATTCGACCCGTCCCGTGAGATTCGGAACCGTCTTGACCCGACCCGACCCGTGAGATTTCGAACACCTCCTGACCCGATCCAACTCGACCCGCGAGGTTTTGAAACGCTCCTGATCCGATCTGCGCGTCGGATAGTGACCCGCGAAAAGCTGTTGAAAAAACACGCCTACTTTTCCCGCCTTCGACGTATACCATCCATTTTTTCTTCGAGAAAAGCTTATCCCACGCGAAACGTGGCGCGTATACCGTACATGCATGCGATCCAGGAGGCTTGACAGTAGTGTCCTTTCTTCAGCCAACCTCCGCCATACGCCTACGGAGGTTTTACGCGCCCAACGGCCGGGATGACTATCAGATCTATCTCTTCCGCCCTTCCATCGACTCTACACAAAGTTCACTCGCACACAGCGATATTCAACGCGGATACACAACAAGCGAATATTCTTTGCTAGGGGGTGGGGGGCGTGGGTGTAGCTATTCCGCGTTATCCGAGGGCAGTCCTGCGCCCACCCGATTCGTGATTCTCCGTTCCATGCCACAGCACCGGCGTGCCAATCCTTTTACTGCCGCAAACTGGCTCCACTCTAACTCCAAGCACTATTTTCCCCACGGGTACTTTTTCTAAAGGATCAAGAACGAAGAAAAATATATATATGTATATATATATATCGCCTCCCCTCTTCGCACACGTCAGTGTATGCGGCGCGCCCTCTGGTGGCGTTTGCGTACGGCGCTCAGTTTGTCTAACGACCCAACGACGCGATCACACACTTAACATTTTCTGGAAGATGACATGTCGAACGTCATCGAAATATTTTTCCCGGAAATGTCCTGCTTCAACCTACGGCAAATGGTATCCCCTCTCCCCGGTTTCGGGGTAACGGTTTGTAGCAAGTGCCCTCCCCCCATCATAGCTGGCAGGCGTTATCGCATGACAGAAAATTAGGACGCACCCGCCCCTTTGCTCAGAAGGCATCAGGGCGGGCAGCATGAAACTAATACAAGATACACAACATCTAACCAACCCTCGAGCTAGCAGGCAGAACCAGGGACACCGCTTCACAGCAGTACTCGGTCCCTAGGTCCATGCTGCCCTATACCTTCACACTACCTCCTTCGCCCGTAAGTTCGGGACTAGCTCCAATCCTTCCATCGCCCTTAAGATTGCTTTGCGTCTTCTTCTCTTCTTCGGAGGGCGCTCGCGATTCGTCGCTGGGAATTGCCGAAAGTTAAAAAGGTCACAAGGCAAACCCCGACTGTCACACCCGTCGGCACGTCGGGCCCGCCAAAGAACGCCTCCACCTGAATTGTTCACCAAGCAAAAAAACATAACACATTTGCATAAAAAACGGCCGAGCTCGGGAGTATGTGCCACTCACTACCAACATTTTTGCACCATTAACAGTAGAGCAAAAAAGAAGAGAAAAATAAATTAAAGGGTGAGTCTTTTTTTGGCCAAAACGCCTCTTACTGACGGAGCTCCCGAACCAAAAAAAGGTACCCAGATTCTGCCAGAATACCTTGAGTTCTTGCAATAGACTGTGAGGCGGCGTGATAGAAACCGCGCACTAAATTCCTAAGAGTTGTTTTTTAAGTCGATGCGGTAAGCTTGCACCGACAAGACACTTGAGCCGATTAGCAGCCAGGTGCCAGGACCGCGGATACGGAACGACGTACGATTCGCGCTATGAATGGTAGCAGCACATTGATACCATGCAGTCACGAGGGTGCTCGCGTCTCTTCCCAGAGAGGGACGCCGGTTTAGTCGGGATGGCACGATGACACCCGCTTCGCGTCTGCTCAAGACAATAACAAGACGGACAAGGAACCGGTATTTTTCGGTGACACATGTGACAAAAATCAACAACCCAAGGCTCAATCTTCCACGGCTATTCGCGGGTTGGAGTACTGTTCACGGGTCGGATCGGGTCAAGTGACCTGACCCGAAGCGCAAGATTCTGGAAACCTCCCATCCCGACCCGTCCCGACGCGTGACGCGTGAGGTTTGGAACACCTCCTGACCCGACTCGACTCTACCCGCGATATTTTTGAATACCTTCTGATTCGAATCGCGGGTCGGGTCACGACCCCTGAACAACCCTGACGTTTCCCCCTCGTTCGAGGGTATGCACGATCACACATTCGCTAGGCAAGCTGTGTTCACGGCATCAACAGAGACCCCCCGCTTGGCTCAGGGCGCGCGCGGGAGCCAAGCCAACACGTTTGCAGTCATCTACCGTCACAAAACGCCTTCGCCCTGGTCACACCCTTGCAAAAAATTGGACAGTATCAGAGTATAGATAATGCAGATCCTACTGTAGATCATTCGTTAAGATATGTTGCATCGGATCTGTCCAGTACCTATCGCCACCCACGGAACAGTGCAACATTGCAGGCCATACGGCTCCCACCCTGCAACATGACCTCGATCATGCAGCTCGTACACGAGGTATACGCCAGGGACCTAGCTGCTCTGAAACAATTAAAAAATCTGGTCTGATTTGCTCGATGTGTGGACCCTTGGGTCGAGCGCTGCGCCCACGGTGCTTACTCGCCCCAAGTGCGGACACACCCATATGTAAACACGTCGATTTCTTTGTTTCCCACGCAAACGCACAATAGCAGCTCGTGTTACATACACTTAGACTCCACGCCTGTGTGCCCCCCCCCCCCCCCCCCCCGAAGCAACGTCTGCTTGGTTGGTGAACACCCGACGTGCTCCGTCCCGGCATTGTAGGGATGCAAGGGTGTATGTTCCTAAGGACTACGGTCATGCATGACATGACTACAACCCGCCTCATTCGACTCGCTTAACAGCCTCACGGTGTTTCGTGCTTGGTGCAAGCAATATCTTGCCTGGTCGGCGAAAACTCGACCCGCTCCGTTCCGGCATTGTAGGGGTGCGAGGCCTCGTCGTAGTCTTAGGACAACAGTGTGACAACAGCGTGACAATGAGCCGCCCCTCCTGCTCACAAATCACCGTCTTACCTGAGACGTCAACCCCCCTCGGCAGAACCTGTACCACAAAGCAGCGTCCAAGGCGCCGACGACAGCCCCTACGGACACTTGCGGGAGCGTGTGGAAACCCGCCTTCACTCTCCAGAGGCTGGTAGGTAGACCGAAGCGGCGTGAGGTTCGGTTCGGTTCGGTTCGAAAAGAGAGTGCGGGGGCATCCACCAGCGCACAGTTGGCAGTGTTAGCTAAATTAAACCCTTTCAGAAACGCAAAAAAAACGACCCACGCAAATTTCAAGTCGTTTGTCACCAAAAAACGTAAGTGCGAGCTTCCAAACGGGTCGCAACCCCTTCGCAACTGGAAACTTGTTCTTGGGACAAATAACTTGGGATTAATGTATATATATACAAGGAGGCATTCTTGGGGCTCTAAAAAAGGGTCAAGGTGGGCAGAGTGCGCGCGTACTATGCCATGTCTACACACGCCAGCAAGAGAGAGAAGGTCGAGAGACTGAATAGCACGAAAAAAATAGAGCACCCTCAAAACGCTATTTTAGTTTTCTCAGTTTCAAAACTAATGCGCGCGAGGCTGGCATGACGACAGTACCATCCGTTTTTCTTCCCACCTCGCGATTACCGCGTAGATGGCCAGAAGCACCTGTGTCCCCACGACTCCGACCGGCCAAAAGGTTAAAATTTCGGAGCCCGGCGACAATACCTCGTGCTCTTGGAGACCTATGATGAGGTATGTCCCAAGGTAGAACAGCGACTGCCATAGACAACGAACAGCACACCGGGGGGGGGGGGGGGAAACAAAAACGACACCGCAAAAAAACAAAAAAACAAGGAGGGGATCGATGGCGTGCCGTAGGAAGCCACGGCAGAGCGGGGAATATGTTCTTGGCTTCAGAGTGTTTGGCCAATGATGTGTGATTCAAAGAGTAACTTGGTATTGACAGAGTGCACATGCATCCCATCGAGTTGTCAAGCTCAGCAAGTGAAAGAGGACTTCGGTTGTATCGACATTCCACTGCACGCGCTTTACACGGGTCAACGACGGCATTACCATAGTAGCTTCAACAGGGTCGATTCGCCGGTCTAGACGACTGCGCCTATAATAATTCAAGTTGAAGATGCAAAATAAATGTCCGAGCGAGGTCGTGCTCCTGGTGGGAGAGATGCTGGCTGGCACTGGCGGAGATGTGCCTCGTCCAGTCCATCGAACCACGCAGATCTCGACCGGAACTGCCACTGCTGCTGTCATTGCCACTGCCGCTGCCATCTCTCCGGGTTCGATGCTGCCACTGCCACTGCCACTACCACGGCTATCTCTCGATCGAAACTGCCGCTGCTGACATGCACCCATTGGTACTCACCATCGCGTGGGAGCTTGGCATGCCCGGGTCCTTCAGCCGAGAGCCGTCGGGTCGAACCTAATTCACGCAAAAAGTATATGGTCACAGCAGTGCATGCGGTCAACATTGTGCTGTCACCGTCGGTGCGCGATGGCGCGATTACGTCAAAGGGCGCCGCTACCCAGACAGTTGCGATTTCGTCAAAGGGCGCCGCTGACTCGGAAAATCACCCCACAAACAACGTCAGCAGTGGTTTGGTTTGGCTTGAGCAAGGGGTTGGCTTTCAGGACGAACTATTCTTAGCCAATTGTTTTTCTGGCAGTAGTGACGGGATCATGAAAAAAAATCGACGCGAGTTGACGAGGGAAGATAGTGCTGTACCCTTCTGGCGGTAAAAATTACGGTGCACACCGCGGTTGGGAAGGGGGAGAAGAGCCTGCTTAGAGACCCCGGATCTGAGCTACGTCTAGGGAGGGAGAAGGAGAAACGAAATGTGCGAAGATAGTAGATGGCACGAGCAAAACTAAACACATACGAAAATGGGGCGAGCGAGTGCGAAGCGCAAGCGTGTGATTTCTTGGACTTCTAAGGTAAATAGTACCTCTTCATACCAGATCGGACACAAGGCACCAAGGGCGCCTTTTTTTTCCATTTTCTCAGTGAACAACCATATTATGCTTTTATCTGCGCCTCTCAAGGAACATGGCACCAATACCATTCCCAGCGGGTTATGCGCACGCACACATAATAACAAACCCTTCTCTCTCTGGTTATGCTGTAAGTCGTTGACAGTTAGTCGACGTAGGTGTGGCAACGTCACAGGCATTGCTGGGCTACGTACTAAAGGAGTTGTTTTCTCTGTCACATTTTCTTCTCGTTTTAATTGCCGAGCGAGCCCAATGTATCTGCCAATGTACCATTTGGGCCGTGTCCTGGAGACATGCTGCAAATTATGTTGTCCGGCCCACGGTACTGACGAGAGGGTGGATAATCTCTGCAGATATCTTAGTAGTGGCACGTGATACGGAGTTTTGGCGATCGGAGGTGCAGGTTGTCCGCCTTCAAGAGCTAATTCAAGAGTTAAGTCGAAATAATCGGGAACTACTGCTGGAGATGATTATTAGGGGCGCAATCGATGAGACGCGTACACAGCGATGTTGAACCGGCCCTGGTCTATTGCGTCCTGCTGCTGCTGTTACTACCGCTGCTACTGCTTCTCCTGCTGCTGCCACGAGCACAGCACGAGTACCGGCTTGTTTTTTTCGCTGAAAACATACAGTAAATATCAAACAGAGTAGATGGTCATTAATGTTATTTAATATTCAGCTCGCGTCTACCAGGTACCACGTAGGCTGCTGTTCGTTCGCTTGCTGATCTCCTGTAATTTCCGTATTCACCCAGCATCGCAGATTAAACTGCTGCAGGTACTGAGATCGAGCCTTATTACCATTAATTTCTAGTAACCGCAAACCACTTTTGGGGACAAACTACTTGTAATTAGTATGTGACTGTTTTTTTCGTACAAAAGAGGTAACGCCTAGACACGCGGCGATACCATGCCACGAACGGAGCCAACTAAATTAAAATGATGCCAACGAAGCACACCCAGGAGCAAAACTCAAACACATCCGAGAGTATCGACAACCCAACTGGTCAACTCTTACCATTATCTAAAAGCAACGATAAAAACGCCCCCGACACCAAACGAAATGTTAAAAGCTGCACCCCACCTGGTTGATCCCCTTCTTCAAGACCTTGGAAAAAACCGCGTTAAAAAGTGACCCGAGCACCCAGACCAGCGTTTCCGGGTCCGCCCTCATCACCAGAGCAACGCCCACCGACCCCGCTACAACCCATTGCGTGCTGGCGCCAATCAAGTCTAAGGCTGATTCCATCCCCTGCAGCAGGCTTAATTCTGGGTCCGCTGGGTCTACGATGGCGTCGGTCGCTGCATCTGCATCCAGGTCGGGACTTCTGCTGTTGGTCGCCTGTGCGCCAACAGGGAGGAGTTCCACAGCCGTTCCATAGCATGCACGAAAAGCGATTATCGGCAGACGTGGGAGTTGCAACGCATTGCCGTTGACGCTTGATGGGGTGAGGCGAGATGCTCTACGTGTGAATATGCGAGTGTGAGTGCATGAGTGCATTGCAGCAGCACAGCGGTTCCAAGCAAAAAGTTAACGCACGTCGACACATATTCGGGAGGTGACAGAGAAACGTGCACTGCTGAACAAAAGTGCTATGAGACTTTGTTGTTTCCTGCTGCTGCTGCTGCTGTCGTTGACGACGAGCTGGAGGGGCTGAAGAGCAACAGCAACGTGCACGAAGCAATGGAAACGTTAATCTTCTCCCTCTTATCCACAGCAGTGATTCTTTTCTGGCGAACAGCAGTGTATTCTATCATGATACGTACGTTCTGCTGTACCGTTTTATTGTCAGCAGTATGAATGGTGCATTACTGGAACTATGAGCTACATATAGACGACTGTAAGCCACTGGTCTATACCTGGTACTGCCAGCAATTCTCTGGGCTCAAGGTTCGGTTGCACGCTGGGTGTTGAGTAGCAAAGTGCTCTCCTTTCGTATGATATGGAGGTTGCCCTCATCACGGAGCTGGCGGTGTCGTGTAGTTGTCGCGGTGGAGCATTTCCCGAAGCTCTGGTCCGTCCCGTGTCGCCGTCGTGACGGTCGGCATAGCCTTCGAGTCTTCTCTAGTACACCTCTAGCAAGGAGAGGTGTTATTAGTAAGAGACTATCTGTCTGATCCGGAGGGGACGCGGGAGACTTCTACCCTCGGTTTTGATTCCGTGCGTTTACGTCAGTCGGCCTCACAGCGGAAGGTCCCATCAAAATGATACGCTGCTGTAATCCCTCAACTGGCTACATATAATACGTAATTCATGTGCTTTGAGGTTTGAAGCCAGCCGCAGCAGTCAGCAGTCGGCAGTTGGCGTACGCCGACGCGCTTGCCAAGACAGATTCCGAGAGCGTTGAGGCGATAGTGCGCAAACGGAGGATTTTGTTTGCGGGATTCGTAGCACGTATAGGGGAGGAGCGTCTGCCACAGAGGGTGATGCTTGGGGAGTTTGTTGGGGGTAAGGGTTACTCAGGGGGGCAAGAGAAATACTGGATGGATCATCTGAAGGAGGATATGTCGGTCTTTGGAATGAAATTCGAAGGATGGCGAAAGGCTGCTCAGAAGGCTGGCAGATGGTTTCGGCGAGTAGAGGAGGGAGCCAAGTTGTTCATGCGGAATTGGCATGAAACGGAGAGACGCAAAGCTGCAGAGCGACGCGCAAAGGCGACGGCAGCGCCATCCACCGTTGGCATCTCTGTGCGGCCGGGGGCAGGGGGAAGGGGGGGGGGAGGGGGGGAGGGCGGGAAGGGGGGGGGGGCGGAAGGGGGGAAGGGGGGGGGGGGGGGGCGTCATGCCCAAGAGACTGAAGTCTAGGTTTGGCCATCATCGTATTGAAAGTTGTGGGCCTTCTAATGGCCGTCACAAGATAGCATTGTGCCTGGAAACCAAAAGCGGGGGGAAGGTGTCCTTCACGATCAATGCAGCCGGCCAGGTATACAAACAAACAATCCAGTTTGTATACTTGGGCGGGGCTATCACCGCAGACAGACCTTAGCATTGAAATAACGCGGCGTCTTCAGAGGGCCTGGGCGTGCTTCCAGCGGTACAAGATGGAAATCTATGATGGCCCGTGTGTGCGTTTACGGTTGAAGATGAGGTTGCTGAAATCTGAGGTTGTCGAGACACTGCTGTGCGGTTGCATGACGTGGAGCCCGAAGAAGCCTGACTATGACAGGCTACGACGGGTTCACCGCTCCATGCTCCTCCGATGCCTTGGATGGCGGAAACGGAAGCGCGACGACCACACCCTATCGTACGCCGACGCGCTTGCCGATACAGATTCCGAGAGCGTTGAGGCGATAGTGCGCAAACGGAGGATTCTGTTTGCGGGATTCGGAGCACGTATAGGGGAGGAGCGTCTGCCACAGAGGGTGATGCTTGGGGAGTTTGTTGGGGGTAAGGGTTACTCAGGGGGGCAAGAGAAAGACTGGATGTATCATCTGAAGGAGGATATGTCGGTCTTTGGAAAGAAATTCGAAGGATGGCGAAAGGCTGCTCAGAAGGCTGGCGGATGGTTTCGGCGAGTAGAGGAGGGAGCCGAGTTGTTCATGCGGAATTGGCATGCAACGGAGATACGCGAAGCTGCAGAGCGACGCGCAAAGGCTGCGGCAGCGTCATCCACCATTGGCATCTCTGTGCGGCCGGGGGGAGGGGGAAGGGGGGGGGGGGGGGGGAAGGGGACTGGGGGAGGGGGGGAGGGGGGAGGGGGGAGGGGGGGAGGGGGGAGGGGGGAGGGGGGGAGGGGGGAGGGGGGGAGGGGGAGGGGGGAGGGGGAAAGGAAGGAAGGGGGGATGGGGGGAAGCGGGAGCGTCATGCCCAAGAGACTGAAGTCTGGGTTTGGCCATCATCGTATTGAAAGTTGTGGGCCCTTTAATGGCCGTCACAAGATAGCATAAGACCGCCCTGACTTCTCCGCCATGTTGCGTTCTCTCCCAGGTGCCATTGATGATGGACGTGATACCCTCTGTTAGCCCAAATGCCATCCTTAGCCAGTTCCTAGGGTCTGCTAGTATGACATTTTTCTTTCTTTTCTTTTTCTTTTTTCTTTTTTCTCTTCTCTTTTCTTTGCCTTGCTTCCTCTTCTTGTCTTGTTTTTCTTGCTTTGCTTATCTCTTTCTTCTCTTTTCTTGCCTTTTTCGTTTTGTTTCGTTTCTTCTCTTTTCTTTCCTTTCCTTTATCTTCTTTTCTATTCTTTGTTTCTTTTCTCCAATTGAATTACGCCTGTCGTGCGTATGCGTAGTGATAGATACTACGCGTAATATATACGTGGCAGTTTTCCTTGGGTGGCAATCGGAATAGTTGGTTTCTCCAGGCGTGAGTAATGAGACGTATGCACCGGCATGGACCTGGCACATCGTAGACTGACTCCCGATTTCACCTTTATACGTTTCTGGTGGAGGCATGAATTGCGTCAGCTGTGATATATGCGTGTACCACCTTGGGTTGTGTGTGTGTTTTCCGTGGGGTATTCCTCAGCTCCAGAGTGACTGGAGCCTGTCGTGTGACCACGGACTTGATTATGCGAGTTAATGTGAGAACAACAACAACAAGACCGCCCTGGCTTCTTCGCCATGTTGCGTTCTCTCCCCAGTGCCATTGATGATGCACGTGATACCCTCTATGAGCCCAATGCCGTCTTTAGCCAGTTCCTAGGGTCTGCTAGTATGACATTCTTTTTTGTTTCTTTTTTCTTTTTTCTCTTCTTCTTTTTTCCTTGCCTTGCTTCCTCTTCCTGTCTAGTCTTTTCTTGCTTTTCTTGTCTTTTTCTCCTCTTTTCTTGCCTTTTTCGTTTTGTTTCGCGTTCTTCTCTTTTCTTTCCTTTCCTTTATCTTCTTTTCTATTCTTTGTTTCTTTTCTCCAATTGACTTACGCCTGTCGTGCGTACGCGTAGTGATAGATACTACGTAATATATACGTGGTAGTCTTTCTTGGGTGGCAATCGGAATAGTCGGTTTCTTCAGGCGTGAGTAATGAGACGTATGCACCGGCATGGACCTGGCATATCGTAGACTGACTCCCGATTTCACTTTTATATGTTTCTGGTGGAGGCATGAATTGCGTCATCTGTGATATATGCGTGTACCACCTTGGGTTGTTTGTGTTTTCCCCTCGGGTATTCCTCAGCTCCAGAGTGACTGGAGTCTGTCCTGTGACCACGGACTTGATTACGCGAGTTAATGTGAAAACAACAATGATGATGTAGTATATACCTCGTACGCGGTAGTCTTTCTTGGGTGGCAAGCGGTATAGTCGGTTTTTCCAGGTGCGAGTAATGAGACGTATGCACCGGTATGGACCTGGCACATCGTAGACTGACTCCCGATTTCACTTTTATATGTTTCTGGTGGAGGCATGAATTGCGTCAGCTGTGATATATGCGTGTACCACCTTGGGTTGTTCGTGTTTTTCCCTCGGGTACTCCTCAGCTCCAGAGTGACTGGAGCCTGTCCTGTGACCACGGACTTGACTATGCGAGTTAATGTGAGAACAACAACAACGACAACGACAACAAGTTGACAACACGCCGCCGGCATGTTTTCTGGATAATATCTTCAGATCTGAATTCCGCATGTGCATACGTCTCTACTGCACACCAGAAGCGAGCACTACGAGCGACCCTTACGCCCACTTTCACCCGCTATGCACTACACACACACCGGCCTCCCTCCTCCCGCTCGCGTAGGACTCGTACTTCGCCAAGCAGACCGCCGCAACGTACTCGAACCCTGATTGTGGCGTGTGCCTAGCGCGCGGAGGTATTCCGTGTTGGCCGAACACAAAAACGGGCGCAAACCCTGCGAGGAGATCGCTGCTGTTGCCGGAGCTACTACTACGAAGCAGCTCGCTCGCCGCAGGAGCACTAGTGCAGAGAGCGAGGCATCCCAACAGCAGCGCATGTTTGGCCAATTTTGGATGTACCTGGCACAGGGCCAGCTTTTTATAAACGCCCGCGGAATTTTTATGGAAACCCCTATCGTATGTAATGGAAAAAATAGAGTTTTGGGTGCGATGCAGCAAGGGATTACAGCCGCTCTGTACCGCCATATCCCTTTTTGTGTCGACTACGAGTGTGGAACGGGTGTTGACTAGCTTGCCTGTCCATCAGAATGTCACGCACGGCCGCGGTAGTCGTCTATGCAACGAGTGCAATGCAGCTGTAGAGTGCTATATTCTGGCGATATCTTTACCGTTTGTTTGGTAGGATACGCGGAAGATGTGGCACCTCGGGACTCGAGACGTACTGACTGTATACAGCATGCGGAAGGTTCACGAATAAATTTTACCCACATACAAGCCACATAGCATAGTTCAAGTACCAGCAAGCAGCTTCAAAATATGAGTACTGACTCGAAATTCGTCAAACTCACACCTGACGTCCTGAAAATAATATATTTACAAGGGCTCCGCATGGATGCCGGCATTCGCCGGCGCCCATGCTTCGGGTAGGGCAGGGCAGCACTTCGACAACTTAAGGTGTAGCTGTCCGATTTGGCATGCATTGAACTTTAAAGTAATGCCAAGAGTTTAATACGAACATGGGATTATGAAGGTCATGCTTAGACACAAGAAAACACGTAATATTATACAACTAAGAAGGCAAGGATAGGCGAAACAAACTATGTTAAATGCGCCAAGTAAAAGTTGGCGTCTATAAAAAAAAATACCGAAAATAGTATTATTGAGAACCTGCGTCGCCTCTAGGCGAAACGAAAGAGGCCTTGGCATTAATGAAGAGGCTGCACTGCTGTCCCCGTGGCAATGGAGGTTCGAAGTCGACAGAATACAAAGTCGGTTTGCATCAAACGTCGACATGGGGACATGTCAGCCGGCGAGGTTTTGGAAGAAGATTGCTTTGTTTGTTACGTGAAGGCTGTCGTATTCATTGGTCTGCGTGGTCGCGGGCGAGGAGGAAAACGTAGAAGAAGAGGAGAGCGATCTCTCGTTGAGGCGGCGTTGTCTAAGATAGGTGCGGGGGTGGCTTTGCTCGTACGTGAGGTTGGCGTAGCGCTTCTTCTCTGTTTTTTCTCGGGAAGGCGGGATATGTGTGTCTGCTGTCTTTTCTTAGTGGGTGCTTTCACGTTGTCGAAATCGGACGCGTCCCCTCTATACACAATATCCGGAGCGTCTCTACCATGACGACTGCTGACGGTGCCGTGCGCATTTCCTAGAGACTGACATATTATTTACTGGTAGTAATAATAATATACCTTTGCAACATTTTTTTTTCTTCATCTCATTTATTATCCCCGCACCACTCTCGCGCTCCCTGCCAGTAGTAACTCAGATCCGGGGTCACATAGCGGGCCCTCCTCCTCCCTCCCCACTTCGGCACGTGCTTTCATTTTTACCGCGAGGAGAATCCAGCATTTTCTTCCCTCGTCGACTCGCGTCAAATTGTACCTACCCACGCTGCTAGGCGCTCTCAGCAGTTGATCTTTTTTTTTTTTTGCAAATAAAGTCAAATCTCATCGTGGTGGGTGTCGAACTCAAGGACAACCAAACGTTGGTAGTATTCGAGGGTAAAACCACTAGACCACCGGGGCGGCCGGCTGAAAATTGATTAAAACAAAACAAGATCTTCGCATAGAGATTACATTCTCTCCCCCATATTGTATGATATTACGATGGTTGACGCGATATGTATAGAATAAAGGGCCAAATACCTAAATATCAGCGTACGCGGAGTTTTAAATATCATGAATAACGAACGACCGCGACGGCAGAGCACGGCAAAGCATAGCGCTTCGCTCTGCTGAGCTAGCGCTGCGCTGCGGTGCGCTGCTGAGCTGAGCCGCAGGGCATCGCAGGGCATTGCGCGGCGCTTCGTTGCTGTAAGCTGTAGCGCTGCGATGGGGTGCTGGGCGGTGTCGAGCTGATGAGCCAAGCCCAGATCTCAGCCGATGAAGCTTCGTCAAGTACAAAACAAATGGTGGGAATCAAAGAAAAGCTAAAGTTGGACCGTTCCGCAACTAATGCACAGGCGGTAAATTAGCGGCAAATGGTAGGAAGTTCAACTTACTAGACAAAAAGGAAGAAAAAATCAGGAAAAAGTTCAAAATCGTGTTGGCAGAAAAACCAAATTTGCAGGAAGCAGCTGAAAGGTCAAGAAACAGGCAATATTCAGTTGTTGTTGTTGTCGTCCTCACATTAACTCGCATAGTCAAGTCCGTGGTCACAGGACAGGCTCCAGTCACTCTGGAGCTGAGGAATACCCGAGGGAAACCACAAACAACCCAAGGTGGTACACGCATAAATCACAGATGACGCATTTCATGCCTCCACCAGAAACATATAAAAGTGAAGTCGGGAGTCAGTCTACGATGTGCCAGGTCCATGCCGGTTCATACGTCTCATTACTCGCACCTGGAAAAACCGACTACAACCGCTTGCCACCCAAGAAAGAGTACCACGTATATATTACGCGTAGTATCTATCACTACGCATACGCACAACAGACGCAAGTCAATCGGAAGAAAGAAACAAAGAAGAGAAAGGAAAGGAAATGGGTGCATGGGTCCAAGAAAAAGAAAAGGTAAATAAATTTTGGGGGGTCTACTGGCGAGTCTGCCACCAGAACGGGATGCCACGTGGTTTTTCGACGATCTACAGCAGTACTACGAACGATTTCCGATACACCCACCGAAGCACGGACTACCGGCCAATTACGCGATCGACAGCTGGCCGTGGTTGTCACGTGTCTCTGTGTTGGGGGCCCCTGTGCTGCCTTTTGTTGGCTCTTGTTTGGGTAAAACATGCGGTGTGCTCGATGGTCTCACGGCAGCAGCACACCAGAATCAGAACGTCCGCTCGTACGACGTATCATTCTTACAGGAAATGTAATATTTTTTCTCCATCAATATGAACATAAAACGGTTGTTATATATTGGACAGAGTGATGCGTGTACGACTAAACTTGCCAACGGCACTCGTACTGCAATTTGAGCTATCTGCTGTGGCTCTGGTTGCTACTAGTTGCTGCAGTATGTGCTAGAAGTTTCGCCCTTCGGCTACTGCTGCTGCACCTGATGTTGTGTGCTTGCCAATGTCGTCAGTTGGCGTTCATGCTCGTCGTACATACTGCTGTGCTCACCCAGTACGTACGGGTTTCCTCGTACCTCGACGGCACGACGACGAGCTCAAAGCAGAAGGGAGGTGACGTGAAATGGCATGGACAATGGCCACATAGAAGCGAGCACAGCGGGATAGTTCGCTGCGAATCAACCACACTCGTTCATGCCTACAGCAGAGGCTTCCTGGAGTGTCAGCGGCCGAGCTAAAGCCAGGGCCAAAGGCCGAAGAGACGGCTCTTCTACCTGATTGGTTTTGTCTCGAGATTCTGTTATGTATTGGACAGAGTGATTCGTGTACGACTAAACTTGCCAACGGCACTCGTACTGCACTTTGAACTATCTGCTGTGGTTCTGGTTGCTACTAGTTGCTGCAGTATGTGCTAGAAGTTTCGCCCTTCGGCTACTGCTGCTGCACCTGATGTTGTGTGCTTGCCAATGTCGTCAGTTGGCGTTCATGCTCGTCGTACATACTGCTGTTCTCACCCAGTACGTACGGGTTTCCTCGTACCTCGACGGCACGACGGCGAGCTCAAAACAGAAGGGAGGTGGCATGAAATGGCATGGACAATGGCCACATAGAAGCGAGCACAGCGGATAGTTCGCTGCGAATCAACCGCACTCGTTCATGCCTACAGCAGAGGCTGCCTGGAGTGTCAGCGGCCATGCTAAAGCCAGGGCCAAAGGCCGAAGAGACGGCTCTACCTGATTGGTTTTGTCTCGAGATTCTGTTACGTGAAAATATCATGATTTGGGAGTTACTTTGTCACGAAACGTCTTGCCGTCGGTAATTTGTGTCACGAAGTTGTTGGATATCGTTGGTAACTTGTGTCACGTTTTAGGTGAACCCACACTAAAAATGAATTTCCAGCTGGCGAAACGAGCAGAAACAAAAGCAATAAAAAGGCCGAGCAAGAAACCAAACGAACTAGTAAAAAAGTGCAGCAAAGAAACTAACGCTCTATGCCACCGCAAAATTCCAAACACTATCAAGTACCGTTTGGAAATGATGCCGATTTTGTAAATCATCCAGGCGTTGCAGACATAGATAGTCTAAAGATACATCCGGAATCTCCGAAATTCCTCCCCGACATGCGGCATTTTTGCAACTTCTCGCTTGTCTCGCTCGGCATCCGTCCGCGTTCACGTCGATGTGCGGAACGGACACGGCAGGGCGAGGGGCGTTGGAGCCGCCCCTCGAAGGCGGCGCTCGAACGAAGATATATTCGACCGAATTCCAGTTCCGCGAATCGCATACTTCGGCCGAGACAAAAAACTCCTGACCAATACCTGACACCAAAGAAGGGTTTTGTATATATTTATTTATTTTTAAATATTAGAGTGACAGCGTATCAATTTGGAACCAACCGTGGGTTCGTGTCCCACAGACTTTTTGTTTATTTTTTGAGGGGGGAGTATCTGATTTTAATTCTCGGATGCTGTAGTATTAAGAGTAACATATAAGATATCGTAACTAATTATATTCTGTATTCGTACTCTTCTTCTTCCCGATATTAAAGCCGGGGGGAGAAAAAACAAAATAAACCGCCTACCATACATATGGTAGAGCAGTACCAGGGGGGCTTCGCCGCGGCGGTGTAATGGAGTGCCCTCCGTAGAAGGATACCTGGTACTTTCGTATAGATTCGACGTGAAACCATGTCATGGTTGAGGTGAAACCACGTGACATTAGATGTCACATTCGCGTCAAGGCCATCATAGATGGGCGATAATGTAGGAGACGATGGTGGGACAAGCAGGACGCCCCACATCTCACTACCTGCTTTACCTGCTCTACCTTGGGTAGCGTGACTGGGCCTGTTTTGTCTGTCTTTTAGAGTTTAATGTAGAGGAAACAATGTACCAGGTATAAGCTATTGAGTCTAATTCCAACTGGTTTGTGCCCATGTTGGGAGTCCTGTCCACAAGAATACCCCGCCACCTTGTGGGAAATTTCGCAGTTGGAACGCTGTGAGCTGTTTGTACTCGATTGGTTCGAGTGGCCGGCTCCGTTGCACCACACCTTACCAAGTGCTGTATTAATACCGTGTCGTTACGGAATAGGGGTACATGTGCAATAGTTTGCCCTACCACACCCCCCCGAGTACGAGTTGCGCGCTTTGGATGAAGGCAATAACTCGCCCTTGTTCTCTCTCCTACTTTTGGTCATCCCCTCGCATTTCTGCTACCAAGTAATAATCTATTAGACTATAGACAGCAGTGCGTGACTACTTTTTGGGTTTCGTTTTTTAGCTGGTTTTCGTTTTTTAGCTGAACCATGTTCGGGTTTTGGTTTCTTGGCATATTTTACCAGGTACCAGCACGCAGTGTGCTGTAAACTTTCGAGCATTGCATCTGACCTATGAGACACTCTACCTTTTTGTGTGTTCGCACAGAGTACGGCTCATCTACTCATATAGGCCCACCACCAGCGGTGCTCGACGCCTAGACTATAGCTGTACTACTGTGTTGGCTCTTTCAGCGAGCAGTAGTGCAGGTCGCGACTACTTTATAAGAGTGTTCGTTCTGGTAATCTTCTATCTGGCTTTGATGAAACCTTCGAAACATTTCGTTTTGCCTGAACGGAAGTTTTGAAGCATTTTATGTGTGAGATGGACGCTCGTAAGTGTGAGATGGACACAATTAATAGTACCAAGCACCAAGCGTCCTTGTTGTGGTGTGCTGCTGTTGTTGTCTCACATTGGTATAACATACGCGCTCTGCTAGATACCAGTACTACCTGGTCGCTGTTTTGTTTTTCCTCACGCAGTCTTTTGCTTTATATGTATCGTAGCTGCCTGCGTATCATACACTGGTATCGAATACGGCACAACACTTGTGCTTTCTGTGCCTTTTTCTTGTTGGCAGGTTTTGGTCCTATGGTACATGTCGATATGACACGTACGTTATGACAATACCATCAGAACGTTCTGTGATCTCCGGAACGTTTGTATGGGTCCCATCCAACTGCCCCCCTGCGGAAACAGCGTGCTACGGTTGGAATAATTATAAAAAAGAAAATACACTCAAGCTGTGAGATCGACGATTTTTTGTCGAAACTCACCTTTGCAAGCTGTCGTAGGCCAATTGTAAGAAGTTGAGTTTTTGAGATAGCTTCTGGCGTCGGCCCTGACCTTGAGCTGTCAGAACACGGCCCCTGTTTCGTCAAGGGTACTGTGACGCTGGATGACGTTTTGTTCACTGTGAAAATCGCGTATATCAGTCGAGCAACGCTCGACTCGGAGAGGCACTGGAGTCCTCTAGATTTGGGGACCGCCAGCATTGTTTGGGCTTCGAGGGTACTGTGGGGAACAAAGTTCCGCATATCCTCCGGCCACAAGACACAGGCGAGCATTGGCAAAGTGGGGACCCTCATGCACGAGTCAAGCGGTAGATTGAGTTCGTCACCGCGTTCGATCGCACACTCGAGTTCCGCAAAGGCAGCACCAACGGCATCGCCGATTTTTCTGGCCCGTTTTCCAGAGCCTGCTACGGAGTACAACCGCAGTGGCTTGACAAACTTCAACCTCGTGGGGTTGACAAGCCCCAACCCCGTTGGAGATAGCGGTATCTACCTCCTACGGACCCGCGGGCTGCGCGCTCCCCCCTCGCCGATCCCAGGGGTCGGCTTGGGTGGACTCGCGCCCTCGCCGAAAGCACTGTCTTGGGTGGGCTCGTGCCCCACACCGAAAGCACAGCTTTGGGTGGACTCGAACCCCTCGCCGAAGGCACTGTCTTGGGTGGGCTAATGCCCCGCACCGAAAGTAATGCCTTGGGTGGGCTTCCTCTCACTCTTGCCGACTTTTGCGATTTTCGCACACACGGACCACGTATGAGGCTTGACGACCTTCCTACTCCTTTCAGGAGATTCGTCGCTCGTGTTTCTGCATCCACCGCCACCGTCGATAGCTCGCCCGTCCGAGGCGGGGGCTCGCGTACAGCCGACTACGATTTCGCTTCGGTTTTTGCTGTACCCACCGTGACCAACGAGGACTCCGCCGAAGCCCCGGCTGTCACGACATCAGTGGCCCAACCGACTCCTTCCCGGAGCTCGGTACAAGGGACTAACCCAGTCGAGCCCACGGGCCCGACCGCGCCCGTCCCAACCTCGCCTGGATCTCCGGCGCCCCAGACAATGACGCCTTTTTCGGACCGCATCTCCACTCAGACGCGCCGGCGTTCAGCAACAGCAGCTGGTAAGGTACCCCCTGCTGTCGACTATGGCTTCGGGCCCGGCGGGGTCCCCCAGCCATCGTCCAGACGAGTTATAACTCCGCCGCGAGCCCGACGGCCGCGGCCGGCTCCGCCAGCCGCCGCGACCCCTACTCTTGCCGACCCGCCGGCCCGCGCGGTACCACTTCCGTTCGACCACGACCACGCAGAGCCTATGGGAGCTCCGCTCCTACGGCTTACGCCTCCTCTTGGTGAAACGCCGGCTACACTTACAAGGTCGGATGCCCTCGGCGACGCTGCTGAGTTGCGGTTCGCGGGTTCCGTTATTCACATGCCGATTGGAAGCGCGAACAACACGCAGAGCCGACGTGCCACGCCACGATACGTTACATGTCTATCGGCCGGCCGTCGGCCCTTCCACCCGACTTCTTGGCATGCTACCCCTCGCCCAAGCGTCCCTCCCTCTCAGACATCCAGGAGCTGGCGTGTAAGGGTCGACTACATACAACCGACGACGACATCGTCCTACTCGTTCGTAACCCGACACTCCCGCCAACAAGCTCTGATAAACCGAACTCTGTGGGGCGAGCTGCTTGCTTGCTAAACGACGAGCCAGTTCGCATCTACGTTCCCCTGCTCATGCGCCCTTGGATCATGCAAGCTTGTCACTCGACGGCCTCCTGTCACCTTGGCACCACGCGCACGTTGCGCATGCTGGAGCGTTTTTATTGGTGGATTGGCATGTGTGTGTGCACCCGGCGGTGGCTTCGCCACTGCTTGAAGTGCCAAGCGCGGAAAACCCCACGGCTGACTGTCCGCTGGGCCATCATCACAATGCCTCTGCCGGAAGGTCCAGGTATCGCCGTCAGTGTTGACTACTTCGGCCCCCTTCCGGTCACACCACGAGGCAATACCTACATCCTGCTGTTCACCGATCGCTTCAGTCGTCGGGCCGACATGTTCCCCGTCACTGCCGCTGAGTTCACCGCGGAGGGTACAGCCAATATCCTGGTGAACTGATACATCCCCTTGTGGGGGTGCCCGCGCACCATACTCTCGGACAACGGACTGCAGTTCTGCTCCAAGCTTTCACAAGCTGTATATCAGCTGTTGGGTGTACACAAGCTTGCTACAAGCTCCGATCATCCCAACTGTAACGGGGGCGTTGAGCGGGTAAATCACACTATGGCACAAATGCTGGCTATGGTCGTCAACGAGCGACAACACGATTGGGACTTGCATCTGCCCCACGTAAAATTCGCTTACAACAACTCTGTCAGCGCGGCGACGGGTTTGGCGCCCAACGAGGTCCACATGGGCAGACTACCACGGCTCCCCCTGACGATTTTCGACCGCACAGGTGTCGTGGGACACCAGAGTCTGGCCCGTGACCACCTGGCCTATTGCGGCTTGGCCACCGACCGGCAAAAGCGCGCGAACGACATTGTCCGCGCACACCACGCCCCCACCGTTTCCTGTGTTAACCGCAGAAACTCCGCCCTCGCCGACGCGCTGCGTCCAGCACCTAACTTCACTGTGGGTGGTTGGGCATGGGTATACAATTCTGCCTCTACCATCCGCCAGGGTGTGAAGGCGAACACCGACGCCAAGGTACTCAAGGCCAAACTCGCGCTCAACTGGACGGGCCCATACAAGGTCCTGGCCGTCGGTCCCTGCTCCGCCGCCGAGACCCCGGACGGCTCGCCGCTCGGGAGCAACCTCCTTTGTTTGGATCTCCCTTCCGACCTCCCTGGTTCGGACGCTCGTCGGCGTGTGGCCATCGAGCGCTGCAAACCCTGTGCCAACCCCCACGACAGCGGGGACATGCCCAAATACCTACCGGCGGGGCTGACACAGTATGTGCTCAACAGTTTTTCCAACAAGTCCCCGCCGTACCACGTCACTCAAGACGACGTTTCGACTCCCCTCCAACGGCTGGAGGTGGAGCAGATCACTGGTCATCAGTCGGTACGTGGGCGAGGTGGCGTCATCGCGGCGCTATACAAGACGCATTGGGCGGGACTCTCCGAACTGGAAATGGACCTTCACCTCTCCCGCTCCCACATCTTGCGTTATTGGGCCGGAACCCCGGACCAGCACCGCCAAACCAACCGCCTCTACCGCCGAATGCGGATCGGGGCGGCACAGCGTGAGCTCTCCCGCAACAACGGCGAACGTTTCCTAGCGGCGGGCTACGACTGTGTTCCCCGCGTCGATTGGCTCCGTCGCTACCACGACACAGTACTCCCGAAGGGAGCCCACTTTTGGTAGAAGGGAGACGATGGGTTATGGTGGCTTGGAAAAATCAGCGAGAGCACTACCGAGGACAAGGTATACCTGGTCCGCTTTCTGGACGACCCGGGATCGATTAAACTTCCTCTTCCCCCGGCGCGCTACACGACTTCAACGGGAGCCGTACGAGGTTCTTGGTGCTTGCAAGTCCACATCGCCAGTGCGTTTCCTCGGGGAATCCAACGTAACGTAGACGAATCTTGAGGCGCGGCCGTGGCCAGTTGACTTCCAAGCCACCACCGCTCCTCGATAGTTCTTCATTTTTGTTTTGAGTTATGAGTTTTGCGTCTTTGTCTTTGGGTTGTTCGTAGTGTCCTGAGGCTCTTTGTCGAGTTTTGAGGCGGTTCTTTCCTTTTTTTTTTCCTGTCCTGCCAAACCGCCTGCTCAGTGCCGGGTCAGGGTTCGGATAAAACGCCGCTATCTGAGGCGCAGGGCTGTCGCTTTTTCGTCATTGTTCAATTTCGCCCTGCCGACGCCCTCCTCAGCCCAGAGCCGGGGGGCGACCAGGGTACCCTGTTCGGGCGTCACGTGGTACAGGGCTATGTACGGGTCTGTGTGTCGTCTTTTATGTTTTGTGTGTTGTATTTGTTCTACTTTGTTTTTTTCGTCTAAACACTTCCTCCCCTAGCGGGGCTGTAGGTGTTGCCACCTTCCATCCCGGGTATTTGTCGTTTCCTCGTCGAACCCCCCGCCTTGCCGATGCCCCGCGGGAGGTTTTTCGCATGACTTCTCCCTTGTGTTAGCGCCTGTGTTCCCCTCTATATCGACGAGGGCTCGCCTCGCCATAGTACCTTTTCTGTGGTTGATTTGCCGTAGAGCCTTTCCTGCCCCCCCCGCCACACCGGCGGCATGCGGCAGTTTCTAGAGCCTTTTCTGCCCCCCCCCGCCACACCGGCGGCATGCGGCAGGTAGTTGATGGGTGACTATTGCCTTGTTGTAGGGTCTGCGTTCCTTTCTACTGCTTTTCTTCGCGTGTTCCTGGCTCCATAGCCAGACGGTTAGAGGTGTGGGAGTGGGTTTTGGGGAGCCGCATCTTCGACTCATGGTCTAGTTTGTAGAACCGGAGCTTCCCCGAATCTCCCATATTTCTGCATATGCGACTCATTAGGGTGGGCTAGTGTTAAGATACGGCCTCGAAAGGCCTGTAAGTATCCGAATTTGAGATCATTTGGATGGGTTTCGTATGATAAGGTTGGCGTTTTATATTCGGGAAAGTTAGCAAGTAGATCGGAGGCACGTGCCTCCGATCTCAGAAGCCATCCGGGGCTCTGGTGGAAACGAATAAAGCTACATCTCTACGAAGGAAACGAAAGTGAGTACTCTCCGAGGACCCGCCCAATTGGCAGACCTGCAGGGGGCACTCTGTGTCCCCCACCATTAATTTGACAAAGCTGTGTGTAATAATATGTGATACCCTCTGTTAGCCCAAATGCCATCCTTAGCCAGTTCCTAGGGTCTGCTAGTATGACATTTTTCTTTCTTTTCTTTTTCTTTTTTCTTTTTTCTCTTCTTCTTTTTTCCTTGCCTTGCTTCCTCTTCTTGTCGTCTTGTCTTTTCTTGCTTTTCTTGTCTTTTTCTTCTCTTTTCTTGCCTTCTTCGTTTTGTTTCGTTTTTCTTCTCTTTTATTTCCTTTCCTTTATCCCCTTTCTTTTCTTTGTTTCTTTTCTCCAGTTGAATTATGCCTGTCGTGCGTATGCGTAGTGATAGATACTACGTGTAATATATACGTGGTAGTCTTCCTTGGGTGGCAATCGGAATGGTTGGATTCTCCAGGCGTGAGTAATGAGACGTATGCACCGGCATGGACCTGGCACATCGTAGACTGACTCCCGATTTCACTTTTATATGTTTCTGGTGGAGGCATGAATTTCGTCAGCTGTGATATATGCGTGTACCACCTAGGATTGTGTGTGTGTTTTCCCTGGGGTATTCCTCAGCTCCAGAGTGACTGGAGCCTGTCCTGTGACCACGGACTTGATTATGCGAGTTAATGTGAGAACAACAACAACAATACTCCGATTGCGCGTGTTACGGGTTGTGTGTCCTCATTAAGGATATAGGTCGGCGACTCCGCTTGCAACTACAGTGTAGCTATCAGGGTCAACAGGGTGATGTTAGTCAGTCTGTGCGTGGAAACTATTAAACCCGTTTCTGAGGGGGACAAAATCTGACAGCTGTGGAAGGAAATGCATCCGTTTATCAAGTGAATCCTGTAATTCGAATAACCGGTGAGGGGAGGGCGGAGTTTTGAAGGACGTGGGGCCCTGGTTTTGATCAAAAGGGAGCGGGGTTGGAGGGGGGGGGAAGGGGGGGGGGGGCGGACGGGCGGGAAATTTGTGCGTGGAAGCTACAAATCCTTCAAGGGGATAAATCTGACGGTTTTTGGAAAAAAAAAGAAGGAAAAAAAAATGCACCAGTTCATCATGGGGGTGGGGGGGGTGGGGCGGGGGGGGGGCGGGTGGGGCAGCTCAATCTGTGCGTGGAAACTATACATTCTTTTAAGGGGATAAATGTGACGGTTTTGGAAAGAATGCATCAGTTTATCATGTATATCCTGGAGTGATTCTACGATAGCCCCCCCCGAACCAGTGATTTTCTTTAACGACCGTCTCACGGCTGCTCGACACAAGGAAGGATACTATTGCAAAGAAAAAGTATCCATATATTTTCCTGTGTGCAAAAGTCTATCGATCGATGACGTCGGGGTGTCGAGGGACACCGCATTTCAGGAGACACGACCGGGAGCTGGTTTTGAAACCGGCGATTTCGTTAAAGAAATGTTGGGGGGGCTACCGTAGAACGACTCCCTGGGGTAAGTCGTACAATCAGTGAGTAGAGGGCGGAGTGTTCGAGGGGGTGGGGGTGGGATGGGGTGGGGGGGTGGGGGGCGGAGTTGGGGGGGGGGGGGGGAGGGAAGGGATTAAGGTGGCGCAGATGTAGGGGTTTGTTATGCGTGTGGTGCTAGGTCTAAGCGATGGTGCGGGTGGTGGGGAAGGAGGGGGCGTTCGGGGCGGGGGCGGGGGGGGGGGAAAGCAGTGGCATGGATGGCTCGAGAAAGATATTGAGGTGATATCCAGTGCGTGAAGTGTTTATTAATCTGGCGGATTTCGATGTTAGGTGGGGCGTTTGAGCAAGGGAGAGCGAGAATCGGGGGGTGGGTTAGGAGGTATAGGTCACATATAATATTCAAATACACTCCGGCTGTGAGACCAAAGATATGTAGGGGCTTGTTATTCGCGGAATAATGTAGCGTATCCGAATCAGCGTGCACAGCAGCAATTTAAGAGAAAAAAACAGCTGGCTGGGTATTACAGTGGAATAGGGAAGAGCACCCTTTCTCAAAATACTGGATCATCTGTCTCTTGTTATTTTTTTTTTTTTTTCGCGGTTGCAGAGAGCAGCTTCCGTTTTTTTTTGTGCCAACGTTGCCATTAATATTGGTGTTTGCTGTCTGTTACACTATTTATTACATGATAGTGCGCCTTTTGTCATTTAGGGTTTCCCTTTAATTTCCTCTTCGGCTGACCTATTTTTTTTATGGTATGAAGGCATTTATTTCTGCTGTTAATTGCTTGATAATGATTTTGCGAGCAACCACGCGAAATGCCCCCCTCCGTTTCTCTGCCATATATTGACACTCGTTTGGCATGTTTCAATTATTTCTGACGTGCCCCCCGTGTTTTCTTTGTTCGTGTCGAGAAATCACAAACGTACAGCTATCTATGATGCACGTGTTGCTTTCATTATGCTGGCGCGCATCTCGCCTTGCAAAAATGGTCATGCAACCATGATCACCTTGTCACGAGCATCAACACGCGCTGCAAATATTGTCGGAGGGCAAAAATAATAATAATGCTGACTTACGCAATTGACAATGATTGCTCTGTCACGGTGCATTTTCATTTTGGGGGATTTCAACCCCAGAATGCGCGAACGACGGCATTACACGTCGAGCATCCGACAATGTCATGTCGGTAGTATTTTAGAAAACCCTCTCACGGTGCACTGTGTTCTATTTGAAAACCTCTGTGAGGGTGAAGACTCAACGTGCCACGAGCCTCGTCAATACGCTTTATACCCCACGCGTGTTTGAGCTATTTTTATTAGGCTGCCGTTTATGCTGTTACGCACCCCCGACCTGATACAGCGTTGGAATGGCCCGAACTGTATTAGGATCGTGCTGGAGCAAAAAACTGTTGAGTAAAACGGCACTCCGAGTGCGTCGTGCTCCGAGTGCCATCTCTCCCTTTTTTTTCACGAGTATATTTCGCGTACACGGAACCTCCCCGGTATTTAAAAAACAGTGCACCCCTGAAGTATACCGTCATTTTTAGGTCCGGATCTTTGCTTCGGAAAACCTCAAACATAGCTTAGGTTATCGACGGGTACAAGAGGTACACATATTTTCCGTGTTGTAAGGTCTGATTTTGTTTCGTTTTCGACTGGATAACTCGGTGGTTCTAACCATCTCCCGAGCACCCCGCTCCTCCCCCAGGAATATCTACAATCATGCATCATCCTCCGGTCTTCTTGGTGACGTTCGAAAACTATTTGTACTACATCCTACTTTTCTACTCCGGTGCGTGCGATACCTTCCCTATCCATTCCGGACTAACATGGACCCCACCCCCAACCCTCGCGGTAAATCCCGCACCAACGAGGACCCAACCTCTTAGCCCTCACAATGAACAGTGAGCTTCGCGTTCTTCTCCTGCTGCAGCCATGGGTGGGACAGTTACGGTGAAGGACCTTGTGATTTTGTTCCATAAAATCGAAATAATGCCCGGAGCGCATTTTTGCGGCCGGGGTCGTTTGTTCCCACCGCCGCCACTGACCCGACCGATTTCAGTCAAACCGGATCCCTCGACGTTTGGTACAGCCACCTTACACGCCGAGACTGGGAGGACGGGTCCCTCTACGAGAGACGCCCACCTTATGCGACTGCGATTTTTGTTTCGCGACTGAGGGCAAGAGGTTACGTTTTTCTCCCGTGGGGGATCGCAACAACGCCGCAAGTACAGCGACGACTACCACAGAGTGTTTCGCCGCAACGGCATCCCTGAGGCCAGTGCCGCGATGGCTTCAACGTAATATGCCACCGCGTCTACAGCCCTTTGTGCCCCACCAGCTCGTGTACTCGAGTTTGACCGTCTCTTGCACCCCCCCCACCCCCCCCCCCCCATCTGAGCCACGACTACCGCCCCAACCGACACGTTGCTGCTCACATCCCATCCCCGGCTCCCATAGCCGCCCACCCCACGCGGCCGCGTCTATCACCACAACGGTTCAAAATCGCCCTCCCATCACTGCGCTTAACCCCCTGCGTCCAATCGCCCCTGCTTTTGTTTGCTGGTACTCGCTCACAACTGCATACGGCGCGCCCACGGTCTCGACCGGTCGGCATCCAAAGACACCCCTGTCTGCGGCATAGTACTTTTTTTCGGTTATTGGCCACGTCGTACCTACCCAACTACGACTCATGTCGGCATCGTTAGACGCTCCGTCTGCGGTAATCTGCCGGTTCGGCCTATTTCCTTGAAATTCCGACCCCCTCCCGCCGCTACTACAGTTGTCAAAACGGACACAGAGCCGCCAAACCAACTTTATTGCCGCATTGCCGTACACGCCCCAAGCCCCAGCACCCACGGCATAACAACGCCGCACACGCCCTCTGCAACCAGCCCCCAAAAACGCCGCACGCACCCCCCCCCGCATCACCTACTCCTCGGGTCAAGATCACCGTTCTTCTCCAACTACCACGTACACCACCATTCTTCTCCGACTACCACTTACATCACCGATATTGACCGCAGTAACAGCGACAGAAAGTCACCCAACGACGCAGACGCCATCCTATCCGTAGTGGCCGCGACGGCGGTCGCGACCACCCGAATTGTGACGCCCACGACGCCTGCGTCTGTCTCACGAACCGCAAAAAGTGGTGGGTCGCGACCACCACATTTTGCGATACGGGACACAACCTGCGACGAGCATCATTATCAACCACCTGGCCATCGAGTACCACTCCGCTGGCTTTCGGGCGTTCTTCCTGACGTCTGCATCATGCCGGCGGCACTCTCCCACTGTAGCAACACCGCTTCGCCTCTGGTCCGCTCAACCCAGGTATGGGCATACTTCAAGATGTTGGTTTTTACTTTTGGTATTTACGGAAACGTGCGGACCATATACCCGGTGCCACCACCCGGCAATAACCCGCGAAACCCAACGCCGCTCGTTGTAAATGCCGTGGCACCTATTTTTTGGGTCGAAAGGGCCATGATCGCCTTTCTTCTTCGGGCAACTGCTGCGACAACGACGACAATATCGGCAGCAACAGCGTGGCCGGCCGATAATCATTACGGCGCAAATCCCTGGACGCTACACGCTGATCAACCGATACAGCACTACAAGCGCCAGGCCATCAAAGTGCGGGACGAGGGTCCAGCTTCAACTTTGAAAGAACTAGCTCCACCCACGCCCCCGCCCCCCAACAATCTACCCCCCCCGCCCAGCCCCATACATGTGACATCGCTTGTCCAAGCCTGATCCCCTTGTTCTAGCGATGGTTTTGAGGTGTGGGTGCGAGCAGGCCAAGACGTCGAGCCCTACTGAGATGCTCCACTCGACGCCTTCCACCGATGAGCAACGCTACCTGCCGAAGACTACGGCTACCAGCGGTTCCAGACTACAGCACGAAACTCCTGCTTCCAATTCCGGGCCATCGCATCCTGAGCCCGCCTCGCCTATTTATCGGCGGCTCCACCCGCGCTCGTCCTAGGACGTGCACAAGTGCCAGAGGTGGGCCCGCGAACGACGGGTTCCCACTCGCTGCAACGGTGTTGACAGCACCACTGCCCCTGGGCCCAAGGGACAGTCCCGTCATGACGACGGAAGACTCGCGATCATGGTTGACCAGGATATGCCCTGATCCCCCTGTCCCGTCTTCCCCGCAACCCTCGTGGATTGCGTGGACACGGACCTCAGGTACGGCATTTCCTAGCGAGTTCTATCCCGCTCATCCAACGTCGCTTGGAGACAGGACCCCCAGGGTATCTTTGCCTCGCTCCTTTAAACGCAACCCACGGAGACCCTCCCAGAGCCTCGGTGATACAATACCGAGACTCCCTTTGCGATCACGTGGACCTAGCCGGCTCTTTTCTCTAGATCAGCCAGCTGCACCCTCGCATCGCCACGCGACAGTTCTAAAGGCAGCCGCAACTGACCACTGCTTGGCGGCTCACCGCAGCCAGCCTACACCGAACTACCTCTTCTGGGATGTTCAACCTTTAGCAGTGCCACCCTTTTGAATTCTTCTTCGACGGTTTTTTCTTATCACCGTACGGAGTAGTTTCCAACATCGCCCTAGACCGACATTTTGAGCGACACCACGACCCCGTAGCTCACCCGGCTTCGACCAGGTATCGGAACCGTTCCGATGACCAGCCATGAATATTGGTTCCGAGGCCGACAAAAGCCGGAAAATATTCCCGTACCACCACCCAACGACCCTCGACATCTACCACCGCCCTCCCATTTCGTATCTCTAGCTTTGGCAGCGGTACACCCGAGACTGGCAATCCCATCCACAGGCAGAAGCAATAACCGCTTTTTCGGTTGGCAGCCGCCTTTTCCCCCTAACCCGCCGCGTTGCAAACGAGTCATCCCCTTTCAGTCTCGACGTTTCTCACCCAACCCTCCTACTACCGACCTCGTTCCGACCCTTTCCATCGCGACAGAACAATTCTGCCGCGCCCCCCCCTTCAACGCGACCGGTTTCCACGGAGCACCTCTGTCCCGGCCCTCTCCATTGCCACCGAGGCGCACCTGCCGAATCCCCCATGGCCTTCTCCACCCCGACCTGTTACCACAGCGCCGCCTTTCTCCGGTCTCCGCCGACCATCTGGAGGAAGCAACCGCCCTCCTCCTCACGGTCTGGTTAGTTCCCCTTTCTACGAACGTTGGAGCCCCTACCGTCCCCTTTTCACGACTACCCTGGCCCGAACCATCCCGCCTATACCAGGCCACCAACGGTACCTCCCGGCCAGATTTTCCGTTTACCCACCAGCGTGCCCTGGTTTCCCCAACCACAACAAACCCACGGTTTATCGCTCCCGACCCAGCTCTTTAGCTACCCCCCCCCATTAACCAGATAATTGCCACCAACGGCCCTTCAGCTTTCCTCGACAACACAACCACGGACAACCCCGACTGATTCTGTTTCCGTTGCCAGTGAACACCGAGTTCCCCTCCAACCCAACGGTCGCGAATCCCCATCCGACACAATACCGCCACCCCCCTTTTTGCCTCAACAACCCTGTAGGTTCACCACCTGAACCTAGGCAACCCCTACCCGTCCCTGAAGGCACCTCTGTGACGCCACTGTCGCCACCACCCTTACCCTAACATTTCTACAGGTTTACCATCTGAACCTGTGGTTTTGTTCCTTTCCGGTTATGACCTCTCCGAGCCGGGCATCGGCTTGGTTGGGCTCGTTGCCCCGTCCCTCCCAACCCACCACCACATCCCGCCGCTCCCATATTCTGAGTTGGAGTTATTTTTTATTTTTTTCCGGGCATGAGCGTTTCGAACCGACGATCGCTTTGGGTGGGCTCGCTACCTCTCCTCTACGACCCACTTCTACCATTCCACTGCCCCCTTTTTTCGAGTTTGTTATTTTTTTTCTCGGGCTCTTGAACCTCCCGAGCTTGGTACGTATGGGACCTTTTAAGCCAGAAATCGGGCCCTTCCACGGCCTCTTCGTTGCCCACGTCGAAATATGTGAGCATTCCATCCCGGGTATCGTTTTGGGTGGGCCAGTTCCCCTCCCTTTCGACCCACCATCACCATCCGCCCCTATCCACCGGCGACGCGCAAACCGTGCACCCTTCCTGTTAGGCATTGACTTGGGTGGGCTCAAAACCCCTCCCTCCTGCCCCATGCACCACCACGTTTCGCTGGAAATACTTTCGGCAACTCACCATTGCGGACCATACCAAAATTCCGTCGACCCTTTTTCCGCGCCAAAACCTCCGTCGGGTCTATTTCGGCCCATGACATCACCTCCGGTTCGCGAGCCAGCTCCGAGAAAGGCGCCGAGGACGCTGGCGTTTCTCTTGGATCGGCTTTCAGGCCGTCCTTCGTTCTCCCCAGCGCCCACCATTGACGCATCCCTTTTTGGCCCTCCTCATCCTTCGTCGGATCATTATTTTCCCAGAGCCGTCATCGCTCCACAGCCGCCACTGGAAACTGTGGACTGCCCTTCCAACTACGGTTTTTCTCGCCAGTACCGGTGGCTACACTTCCAAGATCATCGAACCCCCCTCACTGCCGCGCGAACACCGCGACCAGAGCTCCATCGTCACCTGAGCTTTGCCACCAGAGCTCCATCATCACCTGAGCTTTGTCGTCACCTGAGCTTTGCCACCAGAGCTCCATCGTCACCTGAGCTTTGCGACTAGAGCTCCATCTTCACCAGAGCTTCGCCGTCATCTGAGCTTCGCGACCAGAGCTCCAAGTTCACCGGAGTTCCACCTTTCACCAGAGCTTCGTCGTCACCCAAGCTTCAAGACCAGAGATCCACCTTTTTCAGAGCTCCATCTTCGACAGAGCTTCGTCGTCACCTGCGCTTCGCGACCACAGCTCCTCCTGCACGGAGATTCGTCGTCATTTGTTGGTACCTGAGCTTCGCGACCAGAGCTCCACCTTCGTCAGAGCTCCACCTTTCACCTGAGTTCCACCTCCGTTTTCCGCGACTTCTTCATTCGATGTCTTTCTCCTTCAAGCCACTACCAACGCCAAGGCAACATTTTCTTTTCTGGCCACCACCGACGGCCCCAGCGTTGTCGCCACCATCTACTCCGACAATCTGGGAATTATTTCACCAACTTCTGCAGCCATGCACCGATGGGCCTGCCGCTTCAAACCACTACCAGCGACGAGGCGCTCTCTTCCTGGCCACTACCACCAACTCCGGCGTCATCGCACCGTCAGCGCCGACCAGCGGGGACATATTTCGCCGACTCCTGCAGCCACCGCGCCGGTAGGTCTGCTCCTTCAGTCCGCTACTAGCCGCCCCGGCGTCGCAGACATCGTCGGCAACTTCGGGTCTTCTCTACCACCTATTCCAGCAACCACGCCGCCATCCTCGCCGCGTACAAAGCGAATTCCACCACCGCGAGAACCGCAGGCATCTCCACAGGCCCACTTTAAAGGACTACTACAGCGTCAACGCTTGCGTCTATATGTACGCTGCGGAACGCGCGCATTCCACCGCCGCGTACGCTATCCGCCACCTTCTTCAATCAACCACATTGAGCTACTGCAGCCTCGTCTACTTCCATCACAGCGCTCCTACCACACCGTCCGCGAACACCCCGTCCTTAATGGTTCGTGCCCGGAGCTCTTCAATGCGGATTTACTGGACCATCATCCGTCTCCAGCGCTCCTTCTACATCTTCCGAGAACACCACGACGTAACTGTCTCGCGATCGGAGAGGTGCAGCACACCCTAGTACGACCACCAGCCGCGTTTCATCGGATTGTCTTCAGACCCTACACCACCCGGTTCCAAGATCAACCTACGGCGTGTCTACTGCACATCTTCGCGGAGCACCATCTACGGATCGGCGTGTCTACAACGCTTCGCGACAGGGATATCCTCAGTGAGGGTGTTATCGCGTTGAGTCGCACTTACCCTTTTGTCTTGTTGCCCCTCCCCCTAACCATGCTTCTTGAGTTCCTTCTTGAGTTTTCTTCCATGGGATTTGTTTTGTGCCAATTGGCTTCTTGATTTTCTTTCGGGATTGATTTTGTTGTTCAGTCAGTTTCAAGGTTCCTCTTCTTTGCCTTGACTTTTCAGGTTGTCCCACTTTTGACCAGCACATATGTTTGCGTGCTTGCGTCGGTGTGCACCCTGGTTTTCCAGCCACTGGTTTAGCTGCTCCATTTTCGTAACCAGGCCAAACATTTGTGATGGTTCCGTCTTCCTGTTCGTGCCGGTTTAGCCTGCCCTGTTTTCGTAACTTGGCCTCAAACCTGCCCTGTTTTCGTTTCCTCTCGTCGGTTTAGTGTACCCTTGTTAGGCAGCCCGCAAACCCGCTGTGTTTTTTTTTTTTGTTGGCCTTTTTCTTGCTTTCTGCACTACGTACAAAATAGGTGCATATTGGAGCATCGTATAGTCTGTCCCCAAACCTGCTGTGGTATGTCCATCTTGACTATTATTTTGCTTTTTTGCACTACGTACGTCATTGGTACTTATTGAGGCGTCGGATTTGGATTCTTACCGCTATGGCATATATGCCTTGGCCCTTCCTCACCTCTTTGCACTACGTACGTCGTAGGTGTTTATTGAGGCGTCGTATTTGTTCTGTTACTACTGTGGTATACCTGGTATGTGCTCTGGCCCTTCCTCTGTTTTCTACACTACGCACGCCGTAGGTGCTTATTGAGGCGCGTTGTCCACCTTGTTTGCGTCATATCGCCCTGCACAAGTCCCCTCTTTTCGATTGGACATCCAAGTGCTTTCGCGTATGTTTTTCCCGATTTTTCGTGGCTTAGTTTCCAACAGGAATGGCTTTATAGTAGGCCACATTTTCAGAGTTTCACGACGTCAACTTTTTGCTAGTATTTTCGGGTTCGTCGTTTGTTCACGAACCCCCCCCTCTAGGCTTCTTTATAGTATCAACCCCAGAAACCATGGTAGTTTCGCTTGGTCCTTATTAGCCTGAACTTCGCGAGCACGCTGTGCATGCGCGCCGCTGGCATTATTAGAGTTGTACGTGGCTTGCCCCCTCCCTCTGTCCGGCGTACGGTATCAGCCCGCGACATCGTAGCAGTTTCGTCTGATTTCTTTTCAGCCGAGATATCGTCTGCACCATGTGCGTGCTCTTTCGCAGATTTTCTGAGCCCTCCGTTGTCTCAAGACCCTGTTTTAACCGCTCTCACGGTATGAGTTGAAATTAATATCGTCTTAGCTTGGTTTTTCCATCTTGGTTTCCCTTCCCCCCGCACTATGTGCCGGATGGGAACGTACACCCCCTCCTCTCTGCAGTGTGTGCATTCTCGGAACTTATTTCCTCCCGACTCTGGCGTTCGTGCTTTTTCGGAACCTATACCTTCCGCTTTCGCGTCCATGCAACGCGGGTATTAGTTGTTTTTTCTTGTTATCTCTGGACGCGATTGCTCCTTAGTGGTTATCGCTGTGTGCAGCAAATGACCGACCGTAGCAGCCTTCTCTCCTTTCTTCTGGGAGAATTTGTTCGTGAACGCTTAGTGCGCGTATTAGATTTGGACACTACTGTCTCAGTACAATTCTACCTGGTAGTCACCAGTGTCGTCAGTGTTATCGCCTTGTGGCTCCCCAAAGTATTCCCTTACAGTCTCAGTATCACTGAGGCCCCAACAACGTTTTAACGTAGTAGTATGCCTTCTGTCTTCTTTGCCGCATTCAAAATTTGGCATTTGTTCGTTTTTTGGTGATCTTCATGGGCGCCTTGATCTTGAACTCGCGCCCAAGTTGTTTTACTTTTCTACAGTACGACGAGTGTTCGCCTTTGTGGTTTTGCTTCCGCCTTCTACCGCCGATGAAGCCTTCCACCTTTCGTGCATACCGACCAAACATGGCGTTTCCGAACCACGTCGAGGTTTTCCATCATCTCGTTCCAACCTCGCCTTATGCGATTGGTGACAACATGGATGCTTTCCGCGTTATTTCGCTTCGTGTTTCGCGAGGCATTACCTCCTTTCTTGTTGTTGGACTTTCCTTGCCCCTTGGCATACATCCCTTTTGTTGTTGGACCTTCCTTGCTTCTTGGCGTACTTCTTCCCACGACTGAAGACGCTGCACTTTAGCCCTAGCCACTTGGTACTACGGCATTCCAGCTATTGCTACTGTCTAGATGGTCCCATATTGTCGACCACTGGCTTCACATTGAGAGCCCCCTTTAGGTTCCACGTTAGCGGTCCCGTGTTGACTCTCCAGCCCATCTGTCGGTTCTCTTTGGCCTCTACATTCTTGTTTGGTTTTACCTGCCCCGAAGAGCCCCTTGCTGTCGGGCTCCGTTCTAGCTTTGAAGCCAGCGGATCTATTGCCCTGGACCACTATTTCTTCCTTTTTTCTCGGCACCCCTACCCCTACGGTCCAACGACACTGACCCCCGTCCTGGCTTTGCAGCCAACAGGTCTTGTTTCTCTCGACCACTTTTTCTTGATTCTATTCGGCATACCTGCCCATAGGGTTTAACTACACCGGCCTTTAGTCGTGGCTTTGCAGCCCGTCCTGACTGTGCAGTCCACAGGCCGTCTCCTCTTGGCCCCCGTTTTGCTCTTGGCTTGTTGGCGTACTTGTCGCATCGGTCCCATGTTTTGACCCCTGTTTGGCTTCGCAGCCCATTTAGGCTTTCCAAGTTGACCCCCTCTCGTGTCGTTTTTTCCGGCGAAATCGCTTACGGAGGAATGCCTTCGCTACGTACCTAGTGTTGCTCGTTTTCACAAAGTAGCCTTTCAAGGTCCCTTGCTATGGACCCTCTTTCTTTTTGTCAGGCTGCAGTACGTTGCTATGACACGATTTGTCTACTTTCTGTTTTTCCGTGCATTTTTCTCGGTTACCTTTTTAGGGTTGCTCCACGTTATCGACCCCGTGTTCCCGACGTATAGTACCTAGCTGCGGCTTTCTTCATATTTATCTTTGTTCCCTGCATTCTTTCTGGAGCTAGACACTTCCAGCGCTGCTTCGAGCTGAACGAGTATCTTCTTGGTGACCCCATTTTTGGCTTGCTTTGTTATGGTTGAATAGCCTCGCTACGTTTGCTGGCATTGTTCCCGTTATCTTCTCAAGGTGTTATATGTCGACTCTCTTTCCGGCGTCCGATAGTACCTTCCGTCTTTCTGTGTCCACGTTTCAGTCTCGTCCTTGTTTGCGTATCGCTTTGTCTAGGTGACCTCACCACCTGTTCCTTCCCGTTTTCTTGGTACTGTACTCAGAAGCTTTAAAGGGTCCTCCACTGTTGCCCCACAGTTCAGCTTTCCGGCGTATTACACACGCCTCCAGTACCACCATTTCGGTGTTGTCTGTGCCACTGTTTAGGTGTTGTCTTTCACTGGGTTTTCGCGATTTGTTTTGGTAGCCTCGGTTTCCCGTTCCACAGTTTGAACAAGGACCTTATGCTAGCCTCCTAGGTCACACATTACGGCCCCTGTGCTTCCGTTACACCTCAGCGTACTGGTTCTTGATAGTTTTGCCTTTATGGTCCCACGTCAGCCTTCCAGGTCCAACCACGCGGACCCTGACATTAGTTTAGGTAGTGTTGTTTGTTTTCTCTCGTGTCAGGCTCTTTCTCTTCTGCCTTTCGACCAATGGCCAGACGCTTGCGTACTTCTCCGCGTCATGGTTGTTTTTCTGGCACCGTCCAACCGATGGCCCCACGTCAGCTGTCCATGTCCAACGTAGCGGACTCTGACGTTCTGTCAGGCAGTATTTCTTGATTTCTCTCTTATCTTCCGGCAAATGGACCGACCGCCCGCCCCTTCGGCACTACGCTTCAGGCCGTAAACTCGTCTGGCCTTTCACAGCGTGACGCGTGTTCTCTTCTCCTCTTCTGACTTGGTGCCCGCGTCTATACCTTCCTCTTTAGCTCCCTTCGCATCCTTGCGCTCAGTGGCCGCGCCCTTTGTGTTTTCGTAGGCCGATTGCTACTGGTATACCGTAGGTACATACCCTTTCTCGAGCTCTCACGGTTGTGCGCTCCATCATGGGGTTGTATATCTTGCAATGAGGCATTTAAGCCTCGTAATCACGAAGTGTGGGGGAATCTATAGCCTCATTTTCGTTTGTTTCGAATAGCTGCATCTTCGATCCCCTTTCCAATTCTGGATGTTTTGTTGACATCCTTTGATTGGCAGATGATCTGCATCTACGACTATTCAGGGTGGCCTAATGTAATGGAGTGCTCTCCGTAGAAGGATGGTTTATAGCTTCGACGTGAAACCATGTCATGGTTGAGGTGAAACCACGTGACATTAGATGTCACATTCACGTCAAGGCCATCATAGATGGGCGACTGCCTAACTTCACCCTGTTGACCCTGATAGCTACACTGTAGTTGCAAGGGGAGTCGCCGACCTATATCCTTAATGAGGACACACAACCCGTAATACGCGCGATCGGAGTATCACACACAGCTTGCAAAGATGAGTTTCGACAAAATATTCGATCTCACAGCTGGAGTGTATTTTCATTTTTATAGTATATCCGGGTTTGTCGTCTACTCGTACATGAAAAACGGAATCATGAATAATGCGTTTTGCGTGTATCATAGAAACAAAAAACATGTGACAAAAAGGGCATGGAATCCTCGAAAAATCGATGCCCCGTGAGAGATGAGTTGGGCACGGCCGAGGCCGCCCTTGGCAGAGTAGGCAGAGCAGGGGTCTGCGAGCACGATGAGGGAGTTGCGTGCCGTCGGGTGGACCTCATCGCCAGTTGTCGCGGAAAGGGCAAAAATCTACGTCTAAGACAAGCTGAGGAGTTCTCACAGGCAAGCACCAACAATATCCTAAATTAAATGTATTTACCAGGGGGGCTTCGCCGCGGCGGGCTGTCGCCCGCCTGCGGCTCCGCGCATGCCCGTAATGGCAGAACTAGGTACGATGTTAGGAAAGCGGAGGTAGCACAATATAATATACCCCCTCCCCCACAAGAAATATTTATAGTTTTCACGCACAAATTGACCTGCCCCACCCGTCCCCTCCCCCCCCTCCCCCCCTCCCGCCCCCCCCTTTTGATCAAAATCAGGCCCCCACGTCCTTAAAAACTCCGCCCTTCCCTCACCGGTTATTCGACTTACAGGATTCACTTGATAAACTGATGCATTTCCTTCCACAGCTGCCAGATTTTGTCCCCCTCAGAAACGGGTTTATAGTTTCCGCGCACAGACTGCCTAACATCACCCTGTTGACCCTGATAGCTACACTGTAGTTGCAAGGGGAGTCGCCGACCTATATCCTTAATGAGGACACACAACCCGTAATACGCGCGATCGGAGTATCACACACAGCTTGCAAAGATGAGTTTCGACAAAATATTCGATCTCACAGCTGGAGTGTTTACTAATTTTCATAATATAATACGAGCGACTGTGATGCCAAGGGGTGTAACTTAAAGAGTGAAGCAGTGCGAGCACGGGCGTGATGAAAAAAAAGCGGAGATGTTAAAGGCGACTTGATTTTTGTATGGGGGGTCTGACATTACTTGAATTTGTACGGGGGTCTAAAATGGCTGATTTTTGTATAGTGGGTTGGCAATGGCTCGGTTTTTGTAAAGTGGGTCTGGAAATGACTCGGTTTTTGTCAGAGGGGTCTGAAATGACTTGAAATTGTAGGGGGGGTCTAAAATTACTTGATTTTTGTATGGTGGGTTTGAAATGTCTTGAAATTGTATCGGGGGTCTAAAATGACTTGATTTTTGTATTGTGGTTCTGAAATGACTTGAAATGGTATGGGGGGTCTGAAGTGACTTGAAATTGTATGGTGGGTCTGAAATGACTTGATTTTTTTCATGGGGGTCTGTGATGTCTTGATTTTTGTATGGGAGGTCTGAAGTGACTTGGTTTTCGTGTAGTGGGCTGGAAATGACTTCAAATTGTATGGTGAGTCTGAAATGACTTGGTTTTTGTATGGTGGGTTTGAAATGACTTGAAGTTGTATTGGGACGTAAAAATAACTCCATTTTTGTGTAGTGGGTCTACAATCGGGCGGCGTCAGCCGCAAACACCTCGTACTCATACGTATTCGATTTGTATTTACAGCAGCACCGAAAGTGTATTGAAAACAACACCACCGGTGTACAATGTGCTCGTATGAATGCTACGGACGGCAACAACACATATCAGTATATTATAAAAATTTAAATACACTCCAGCAGTGAGATCGAATATTTTGTCGAAACTCATCTTTGCAAGCTGTGTGCGATACTCCGATCGCGCGTATTACGGGTTGTGTGTCCTCATTAAGGATATAGGTCGGCGACTCCCCTTGCAACTACAGTGTAGCCATCAGGGTCAACAGGGTGATGTTAGTCAGTCTGTGCGCGGAACTATAAAACCCGTTTCTGAGGGGGACAAAATCTGACAGCTGTGGAAGGAAATGCATCAGTTTATCAAGTGAATCCTGTAAGTCGATTATCCGGTGAGGGGAGGGTGGAGTTTTTAAGGACGTGGGGGGCTGATTTTGATAAAGAGGGGGGCGGGAGGGGGGGAGGGGGGGGAGGGGGCGGGTGAGGCAGGTCAATTTGTGGGTGGAAACTATAAATATTTCTTGTGGGGGAGGGGGGGGAATGTGGCGGGGGGGGGGCGGGGGCGGGGGGGCAGGGCTTTAGGTCGCATAGGTGTAGGGGTTTGCTATACGCGTGGTGCTAGGTCTAGGCGATGGTGTGGGTGGTGGGGCAGGAGGGGGCGTTGGGGACGGGGGTGGGTGGGAATTGCAGCAGCGGCATGGACGGCTCTGAAACGATAACAAGGCGATATCCAGGGCGTGGAAGTGTTTACTCTTCTGGCGGATTTCGATAGTAGGTGGGGCGTTTAAGCGAGAGGAAGCGGGGGAAAAAAAATAAAAAAGGGCGGGGGGGGAGGGGGGGCGGGGGGGGAAGGGTTTTCAAGAGGTTTAGGTCACATATAATTCCAAAGTCAAGGATTTGGTCGACACTGATGTTCGCAACATTGTGTGTGATCCTCCGATCGCGCGTATTAATCATGTATGTAGGGGCCTACTATACGCGCGGTGCTGGGTCTAGGCGATCGTGCGGGGAAGGAAGGGGCGTTGGAGGGGGGGAGGGGGGATGAATGAAAGCTACGTCATAGATGGCTAGAAAGATAATGACGTTATATCAATGGCTTATTAGTGTTTATTACTCTGGCCGATTTCGATTGTAAGTGGGGCGTTTGAACGAACTGGGCGAAGAACAAAGGGGGGGGGGGAGGAGATGAGTTGGAGCAACGGCATGGATGGCTAGATGGATAATGAGATGATATCAGCTGGCTGGTAGTAGTGTTTACTACTCTGGCAGATTTTGATTTCAGGTGGTGCGTAAACTTAAACAAGAGGGATCGGGGGGGGGGGGGGGGGGGGGGGGCATTTAAATATGTGCGCGGAAACTATAAACCCTTGAAGGGGACGAATCTGACGGTTTCAGCAAGAAGACACCCCTTTATATCACCCGCCTGGTAATGTTTATTTTTCTAGAAGGTTTGATGTTACATGCAGTATGCAACCCAGTTCTTAAATGTAGTAAACAAGGTGTTAAAAGCTTCATAATTTGTTATTGTGCATGGATCGAAAGCTAGAATATTTCAATCGATAGGTACAGTCATGTAGATACCATATACCACATCATACTATGCGACGTGTACGTACGTACATACCACAGATAACATTGATACGGGTACCTATCACTGTGAATGTACTGCTGCGGTGCTGGTGCGCCTCGCAAGAAAATGTCTCGACATGCTCCCTGAGGAAAACATGCAGTAATCCGTTTGTGGATCGCAAGCTACAAGCATTTATTTAGCATACATACGATATGATACGAACAGAAACAACACACACCGAACAGCAATATCATACCGCTGAATACCACGCACGTGTATGAATGCTAAACAGAGATAATCGTATATGATACTCTACTCGTATATATATGTAGGTGTATCTCAGCCAAGTATCAGCAGTACAAGGAGCCGGTACGACATAAATTCGGGTCTGTCGTCTACAGGAAAAAACGGAATCTTGAATAATAAAAATGATTAAATAAATGCGTTCTGCGTGTATCGTAGAAACAAAAAAACATGTGACTAAAAGAGCATGGAATCCTCGAAAAATCGAAGCCCCGTGAGAGATGAGTTAGTTGGGCACGGCCGAGGCCGCCCTTGGCAGAGTAGGCAGAGCAGGGGTCTGCGAGCACGATGAGGGAGTTGCGTGCCGTCGGGTGGACCTCATCGCCAGTTATTATCGCGAAAAGGGCAAAAATCTACGTCTAAGACAAGCTGAGGAGCTCTCACACGCAAGCACCAACAATATCGTACATGTATTTATAGTGGAAACTACAGTAATACATTTATAAATAGATGTGATGTTTGATCTAGCTCAAAATTCCCCACCTAAACTATGAATACCAACACTTACTTGCCATTATTGTGGACAAAACATAGGACCCCTCCCAATCAATAAAAACTCACCCATAAATGTATATAAAATCCTTCTTTGGTGTCAGTAAATCTATATAAAATCCTTCTTTGGTGTCAGGGATTTGGTCAGGAGTTTCTTTTTGTCTTGGCCGAAGTATGCGATTCGCGGAACTGGAATTCTCCGTCGAATATAGCTTCGTTCGAGCGCCGCCTTCGGGGGGCGGCTCCAACGCCCCTCGCCCTGCCGTGTCCGTTCCACACAACGACGTGAACACGGACGGATGCCGAGCGAGACACGCGAAAAGTTGCAAAATACCGCATGTCGAGGAGGACTTTCGGAGATTTCGGATGTATCTTTATGTCTGCAGCGCCTGGATGATTTACAAAATTGGCATCATTTCCAAACGGTACTTGATGACAATGTGTGATAAGAATCAGACTCGGCTAACGCGGTCGGGCGAATCTCACTCGCGAGACTGCTGTATGCTCGCTAGCTGTCCAAACTCATTCCATACAATATCTGCAGGTTCTTCCATCTGACGAAATAAATGCTCGTTTTGGCTTCGAGAACTGGTGGTCAAGAAATATAATTGATGGATCGTGTGTAATCGAGTATCATTTATCCTTCTTCACTGCTATTGTTCGCCTACCAAACCGTCACATACTGACTGCTTTCACCTGATACTCGCTTACATCAGTCTCACCCGACCCCGGTGGCTTGCCATATCGTGCATCGACTCGAGACGGCTCCAAGCGACACCCAGCGAGCTTCTGACATGAAAGGGCAACCACGACAAACCCCGGGAAATCGGATCTCAAAACTTACCGACCTTACAACTACTTGTTGGCAATCAGTTCTGTACCACGACTTTCATATCCTTCTTAACTTCTTCCTGGAATCCACGGGTACTCAACGACGACCTTTCCACCATCCAAAAACCCGTGATTATTTCAGCTACCCAGATGGATCCATATCCTACTCCAAGATCTACCCACGACTACGAGCGAAGGTCAACTCCAACACCAGGTACTCGTATGTAGGTGTCTTAACCTTCCTTGGATCTATTCCGAACCTGAATTCTCAACTTACGTTATTATGAGCTTTTGACTTTCTTTATCAAATTATCAATTAATTAATAATTGACTTATTACCACACATGTTTGGAATTTTGCGGTGGCACACTCTCGAGCGTTAGTTTCTTAGGTGTACTTTTTTACTGGTTCGTTTGGTTTCTTGCTCGGCCTGTTTTCACTGGTTCGTTTGGCTTCTTGCTCGGTCTTTTTATTGCTTTTGTTTCTGCTCGTTTTGCCAGTTGGAAATTCAATTTTTTAGTGTGGGTTCACCTAAAACGTGACACAAATTACCGACGATACCCAACAACTTCGTGACACAAATTACCGACGGCAAGACGTTTCGTGACAAAACAACTCCCAAATCATGATATTTTCACGTAACAGAATTTCGAGACAAAACCAAGCAGGTAGAGCCGTCTCTTCGGCCTTTGGCCCTGGCTTTAGCTCGGCCGCTGACACTCCAGGCAGCCTCTGTTGTAGGCATGAACGAGTGCGGTTGATTCGCAGCGGACTATCCCGCTGTGCTCGCTTCTATGTGGCCATTGTCCATGCCATTTCATTTCACTTTCCTTCTGTTTTGAGCCCGTCGTCGTACGATTGAGGTACGAGGAAACCCGTACGTACTGGGTGAGAACAGCAGTATGTACGACGAGCATGAACGCCAACTGACGACGTTGGCAAACACACAACGGCAGGTTTAGCAGCAGTAGCCGAAGGGCGAAACTTCTAGCACATACTGCAGCAACTAGTAGCAACCAGAACCACAGCAGATAGCTCAAAGTGCAGTACGAGTGCCGTTGGCAAGTTTAGTCGTACACGCATCACGCTGTCCAATATATAACAGCCGTTTTATGTTTATATTGATGAAGAAAAAATATTACATTTCCTGTAAGAATGATACGTCGTACGAGCGGACGTTCTGGCGTGCTGCTGTCGTGAGACCATCGAGCACACCGCATGCTTTACTCAAACAAGAGCCAACAAGAGGCAGGGCACAGGGGCCCCCAACACAGAGACACGTGACAACCACGGCCAGCTGTCGATCGCGCAATTGGCCGGTAGTCCGTGCTTCGGTGGGTGTATCGGAAGTCGTTCGTAGTACTGCTGTAGACCGTCGAAAAACCACGTGACATCCCGTTCTGGTGGCAGACTCGCCAGTAGACCTCCGAAATTCCTTTCCTTTCTCTTAATATTTGTTCTTTGTTTTTTTTTTCCAATTGACTTGCGTCTGTCGTGCGTATGCGTAGTGATGGATACTACGTGTAATATGTACGTGGTAGTCTTTCTTGAAGTTTTTTTTTTTCTTTTAGGGTGGCCAGCGGTATAGTCGGTTTTTACAGACGCGAGTAATGAGACGTATGCACCGGTATGGACCTGGCACATCGTAGACTCCCAATTTCACTTTTATATGTTTCTGGTGGAGGCATGACTTCCTGCACATTTGGTTTTCTGCCAACACGATTTTGAACTTTTTCGCGATTGTTTCTTCCTTTTTGTCTAGTAAGTTGAACTTCCATTCCACACTCGAGTCATCAAGGGCCCAAGACTCGAGACGAGACGAAGCAAGGTTATTTGCCATGTCCCGTCCGAGACCCAGAACAGCGTAGGGCACCAGCTGCCAGGGGTGTTAGACGAGGCATGCACGGCATGGGCCTGGTAACGTTACCTGCAACAACTGCCCGCCACAGTAGTATAAACGCGCGGACGGACGCTGAGCGAGACCAGCGAGAAGTAAGTGCGCTTCTTTTTGTAGTTCGGGCGGTATACGCCAGAGCTATTCTTGGATCTTGGCATATATATGTAGAGCTTGAACGAATAAATGAGGGACACCTTTTCCAAATTGGCATCATTTCCAAATTTGAAACTATTTTTTTTCCCGGCGTCGCTTTTTCATGGCGGCCTCGAAGAGCTGTTAGTGTTCTCCTTAGTACTACTAACTGTAGTACGTGGAGAGGGGAAAGTTCCAGAGATCCCTGTTACGAAGTCGGTGATAATTAGACTAATTAACGAACTCGAAAAAAACGTATTTTGTTGGTTTTTTAGCATAACCCGCTACATAGACTGTACTGAGTTACTGAGTCACGTGCAGTGGGTGGTGCTGTGTCGTGAGTTCGATTCTCACCGCCTTCATATCTGTCGTTTTCGAGCGTGCGTGCTGACGACATTATGCATGGATATTTTGGTAGTTTAACATGACATGTCATGTAGCACTACCCCCAGTGAGAGTCAAGTGATTAAGTAGCTCAGTGGGCAGTGCTGTAGGATTTCTCGGTCAAGTCACTTTGTTCGAAGGGCGCTGTCCAACGCCTTCCATATCCGTCCCCTATACCTGATGGTGAACGCGTACTACGTACGGGAGGTAAGAAACACATTCGAGAACAGCAGGGACGATTTTGGGTTTCGGATTCCTGGGCAGTTATTTTTCCGAGAACGGGTCAACGCGTGGCGTACTAATCAATGACACAGCAGCAATCTAAAGTATAGTATAAATAGTGGTCAACAATATATACCTGGTACGCTGTTTTCAAATTCCGAGCTTCAAGAGCAGCAGTAGTAGTAGTTGTTGTTGTTGTTCTCACATTAACTCCCATAATCAAGTCCGTGGTCACAGGACACAGGCTCCATCAGTAAAAAATAATGTTGACTGACACCATATAATATATGCAACAACCTCTCTGGGTACGTAACGCTGCGTCAACCATCGTAATATCATACAACATGGGGGAATGTAATCTCTATGGAAAGATCCTGTTTTGTTTTAATCAATTGTCAGCCGGCCGCCCCGGTGGTCTAGTGGTTTTACCCTCGATTACTACTAACGTTTGGTTGTCCTTGAGTTCGACACCCACCCCGATGAGATTTTTACTTGACTTTATTTGCATAAGTGCAAAAAAAAAGGGTAAACTGCTGAGAGCGCCTAGCAGCGTGGGTAGGTACAATTCGACGCGAGTCGACGAGGGAAGAAAATAAAAATGCTGGATTCTCCTCGCGGTAAAAATGAAGGCACGTGCCGAAGTGGGGAGGGAGGAGGAGGGCCCGCTATGTGACCCCGGATCTGAGTTACTACTGGGAGGGAGCGCGAGAGTGATGCGGGGATAATAAATAGGATGAAGAAAAAAAAATGTTGCAAAGGTATATAATTATTACTAACAGTAAATTATATGCCAGTCTCTAGGAAATGCGCACGGCACCGTCAGCAGTCGTCATGGTAGAAACAATCCGGATAAAATGTATTTAGGGGACGCGTCCGATTTCGACAACGTGAAAGCACCCGCGAAGCAAAGACAGCAGACACACATATCCCGCCTTTCCGAGAAAAAACAGAGAAGAAGCGCTACGCCAACCTCCCGTACGAGCAAAGCCACCCCCGCACCTATATTAGACAACGCCGCCGCAACGAGAGATTGCTCTCCTCTTCTTCGTTTTCCTCCTCGCCCGCGACCACGCAGACCAATCAATGCGACAGCCTTCACGTAACAAACAAAGCTATCTTCTTCCAAAACCTCGCCGGCTGACATGGCCCCATGTCGACGTTTGATGCAAACCGGCTTTGCATTCTGTCGACTTCGAACCTCCAATGCCACGGGGACAGCAGTGCAGCCTCTTCATTAATGCCAACGCCTCTTCCGTTTCGCCTAGAGGCGACGCAGGTTCTCAATAATACTATTTTCGGTATTTTTGTTTGATAGACGCCAACTTTTACTCGACGGCGCATTTAACATAGTGTTTTTCGCCTATCCTTGCCTTCTTTGTTGTATAATATTACGTTTTCCTTATGTCAAAGTATGACCTTCATAATCCCATGTTCGTATTCAACTCTTGGCATTACTTTAAAGTTCAATGAATGCCAAATCGGACAGCTACACCTTAACTTGTCGAAGTACTGCCCTGCCCTACCCGTAGCATGGGCGCTGGCGAATGCCGGCGCCCAAGCGGAGCCCTTGTATAACATATTATAAGTACCAACAACGCAGCTTGCAAAGATGAGTATTGACCTGAAAATCGTCGAACTCACGGCTGACGTCCTTGTAATATTTTTTATAAAATACAGCAGCATGCTGAATTCCGGACGGAGAGTACAGATTGTCCTACCATATTGCCTGGTGTGTAGCAGGTGCAGTATAATACCGATAGTAATAATCTTAAGTTGCAATCCGTACGTGTGCATGCGGCCTTTCGTGGGCCACACCACTGAGACGAGACATGGGTCCATACAACGCACGTACGAATACGCATGTATGTGCGAGGCTTGCACTGGCTTATATCGCAGCCTGGATTAGCTGCCTGTGTACGCTCCTCATGACATACTAAACAGACTTCGCCTTTCTACCTTCGGCATTGCCCCCTGCAGGTATCGTTCGCTTTGCGCGCATGCAGAGACAGCGACGACGCGGCCTCGACGTGTCAAAGCTTGACTGGAATCATATTTGTATATGAAAATTATTCCTGCTCAGACCTCCTGCCCATCAGCCGTGGGTCCACCCTAGCCAAACCTGGGCGCTACTGGTTGGCACGTGCTACACGTCTGCGTAGGAATATCAAACGGCAGCCTCCCATTTAAGTGTTCTATCTTCCTTTTGGCGGTACTCCGCCCACAACTCCATCTCTCACGTCAGTGTTGCCAACGTCACCGTCTTCTCTAGTCCCTCGGTCGTCACATCACCCACTCCCCTCCCTAACACCAACACCCCATAACAAAAGGTAGATGTTCGTAGAGTCCAAGCCTGGATGCCCTGACCGCCTCGCGCTCTGACGAGTGTTCTTATCTTCGTTGTAATACAGGACAGAGAGGAGAGAAGGAGCAGAGAGCGGAGTGAAGGAGCTCTCCTCTCGTGAGAGAAATTACATAAAAACGCCTACGAATGTATACGCAACCCTCTACAACATTTATAACCGTCGTGCTGTGACGATCCAAACTAACACCCTCCCTGGCTCTTCACAGCAGTGACGAGACCGAACGGGCATCCAAAACAAAAAGCTAGGACCAACGAACAGCTAACGACTGTCTCGCAGGAGGAAACCCGGCCACCGGGTCAAAACCCCCTGTATGTCTTATATCATCCAAAACAATTGTGATTGTAACAATGGCAGCATTGAAACGATTCCATGGCCAGAAACTAAAATGCCAAGTAGTGCCCTACTCACCCATGCCCCTCAAAGTAGCGTGGGGTGGCGGTCTGACAAATTATTCCTCGCATGACTCAAACATGGTACTCATCGAATAATGCTCACACCCCTTACTCATCACCCAACGGTAGGTTCAACAAAAACTTACGGTGAGATTTAAAAGGGGTCGCAGCAAGGGATTTCGTCAAAATATCCGCGTGCTGCTCTTCCGAAGCTACAAATTGAATATCAATTTTCTTTGCACGAAGTAGCTCTCGGACGAAACGGAACCACACATCTATGTGCTTGCTCCGCGCAGAACTAAGAGGGTTCTCAGCCAGTGCTATGGCCCCCTGATTATCTTCAAAAACTTGGACACACGATCCGGTTAGCTCTGGACAAATGAAAGATAATACTTCCCCCGTAAACAGAGCCTCCTTCACCCCTTCACCTAGGGCTACGTACTCTGCTTCTGCTGTAGACAACGTAACGCACCTCTGCGTGCTACTTGCCCAACTGACGGCAGCACCCCCCAAGTTAATTACCGTCCCCGACACCGAGCGCCTGTCATTTGAATTAAAAGCGTAGTCAGCATCGCTATATGCGGTCAGATCCAATCCCGAACCCCTTACAAAAGTCAAACCCATACCCCTTGTCCCGTGGAGGCATGCCATGATCTTCAGAACTGCTTTCCAGTGCTGTCGGTGGGGTTGTGAGAATGGCGCGCCACAGCACGCACTGCGTTCGAGATGTCTGGCCGCGTCATAGTCGACAGCCACATCAGACTGCCCACAGCCTCCCTGTACGGCCAGTCTCCCTTTGGTTCGCCCTCCTCTCTTGAACCTAGTTCAACGCCAGGGGTCGCGGGGATGTCAGAGGACGAGTTCACACCAAAACGATTCAGCATGCTTTCAACGAAAGCCTTCTGCGTGATCTCCCACGTGCCCAATTCCCAGTTACGCTTGAAAGCACAACCAGTATACCAAGTTAACTCGCCTAGGTTATTCAAGGGAAACTTAGTATTTAATGCGGCATGGAGTCTCTGCATGCCTCGTCCGATCCTGCAATCACAATGTCATCTACATGAACGGCCATAATCAGTTCTACCTTGCCCATCCGCAACCATGCGAAAAACACAAGGACCAGTCCTACTCTGCTCCATGCCGAATCCTACCACGGTCTCTACCATTAGTCCGGCCCACTGCCGTCCACCCTGTTTTAGACCATAAAGTGATCTGTTGAGGCGAACAATCTTTCCTGACATGTCACCACACCCATCGGGTAGTTTCATGTATATTTCGGCGTCGAGTTTCGCGCGGACAAAAGCTTGTGCTACGTCTAAATAGAAAATCTTCAGACCTTGCTCATTTGCAACGGCCGCCAGAATTTTGATTGACGCTGACGATGGGGTTGGGGCAAACGTTTGACAGTAATCTACGTCTTGCACCTGGCTAAAGCCCTTAGCCACAAGTCTTGCTTTCGCCTTCGCTATGGTACCATCCTTGCCAGTCTTGTAAGAGAATACCCATTTTGCACCTACAGGTTTCCGCCCTTGCGGCGGAGTCGCAACTTCATATGTTCCGGTCGTTTTGTGACCGTCCAACTCAGTCTTCATGGCCTTACGCCACGCCGCCCTGTATTGGGAACGCTCTACATCTGCTACGGATTGCGGGGGTGGTTCTAGATCTTCTGGAAAACCACTCGGCATGCACACGTTTGACTCCCCTGTGTTTTCTTCCGCAGCAGGTCCTCCGGCCATCATGGCCATTGCATCCTCCGTCGTCCAGGATACATTTGCCAGTATACTCCCAAACCCCGTCCACGTTTGCACTGCCGCAGACATCGGGTTCTCGTTCACATGCTGACGTTGAGCAGATTCATCCTGCAGGCGTTGGCTCTGACCCCGGGTCCGGCCCATTTCTGTCGGGGGTAGCCGTCCCCAGCTACTGAGCTCGTGAGCTGCCCTGCCCGACAGGATCGTGGGGGGACCTTCGCCGTTCCCTTGGTCGGTGCCGGAGGTTGCTGATGCGTCTGAGCCACTTTCGGCCCTCCCTGCCGGGACCGAGGAGGCATCCACCGCGCCCCCTTGAGACGAATCCATCGTCTCGACTGTTCCGTCGCCAGCATCGCCGGCGACAGGTGCCTCCTGTGAGTGCTCCTGCAAGCACGCGTGCAAATCACCAGCATCGCCGGCAGCAGGTGTCTCCATTGAGCGCTCCCGCAAGAACGCGTGCAGATCAAACCCCCACGTCACGTCGAGGTCGGTCAGGAGAGACAGACTTTCGTCCTGCTCGTCCACCCCCCCCCCCCCACCTCCATCTGACGTGCTCTCGTCGTCGGCCTCGGACCCCCCTCTTCCTGGGACAGGGAGTCATGCATCGGGGCAGGTACAGGTGGTGAAGGCGACACGCGTTGCCAGGTGACATGGCGCGTGATATGCAGAGTACGGTGTTTAGTCAGCACTCGTACGGCGTCTCGGGGGTGGTTAGGCGCAGAGCCCAGGTAAAAACACTCCTGTGCTTTCGGCTGAGACTTGTTTTTCCTCTTCACCTTGCAGTAGCCAGGCTTGAGGAAAGGTAGAAGCACTGCCGGGGGGGGTTTACCGTACCACATCTCGTACGGCGACTGGTTTGCGGGGTTAGCGGACGTTGCCGTGCGGTTCAAAGCATCGCACGCCCAGTGCGACGCTTCAACTCACAACGATTCAGTTGCCGGCAATTGCGCGCCAGGAAAAAGCTCACGAGCTTGGATTCGACCCGCTATTGCGGCCATCTCAATCAAACCTAGCGCGCGCTCGGCTACCCCATTGAATTGGGGACTGTCGGCCGTGGTGAATTCTTGCTTAATGCATCGCGATCTACATAGGTCGCCAAACTTCCCCCCGCAAAATTCACCGCCCCCATCGGATCAGACGGTCACCACCTGTGACGGGACACCATCTGCACGAGTGTCCCAGAGGAACTGCTTGAACGTTTCCGCGACGTCCGATTTGTGGGGCATAAAGTACACCCACGTATACCGTGAAAAATTGTCGCGCACGATGAGAGCATAACGCTTTCCCCCGTTAGACTTTACCACCTTAGGCCCACTCAAATCCACAAAAACCCTCCCGAGCTTCTTATCTGCTCGAGTGTGTGTGGACTGCTTGATACCTCGACGGAGACCCTTCGCCATGGAGCACCCTTTGCACTCCAGTAGCTTTCCCTCGAGGACGACCCCTTGCTGCTTCGCGGTTTTGCGGAGCAGTGCCTCGTGGGAGTATCCGGCCGTGCAGTGGTAGTCGTTCATGTTGACAACGGGCTTTTTCGGCAGCTTTCCCGGGGCGAGTACAGCACAGGCATCTCCCCTAGTGCTGCAGTCGACCCGGTAACCGTACAGGCTGTACAGGTTCCCGGTCAACAGAAACACGATCGAACGCTCAGACTTGAGCTTGACTACAATCCCTGCGGGACGTCCTTCAAAAGTGTGGCCGTGCTTCACTAGAGTGGGTAGGGAAAATAGATGATATCGGAGGTCTCGCACGTGCGCAACATTCGTCAGCGTTACTCGTACAAGACCGTTTCCGGATCGAAAGGCAAAGTTCGCCGTATCCTTCGATCGTGCGGGTTAAGCCGTCAGCAATGCGCAGTTTCAAATTGCACTCTCTATAGTTGATCATGCCATCTGCAGAAGGCGTCATGTGAGTGGACGCTCCACTATCGCAAAGCCAGGCCTCATCCCCTACTTGCCAAGGCGATTCCCCTCCACCTCTACTCCGTTGACAGCACAAGCAAAGCCAGACGGTTCTGGTCATGCTTGAGCTGTTTGCGACGCAGGGACCCTCGGAAGAGTGGTGTTCTTGCTGGTGTTGTTGCTATATTGCCCGCTTCGCTTCAACGTCTTTCTTGAATTTCTGCAAAAAAGTCGCACTCACAGCCTTCCACCTCTAGTCGGTCGGCCAGCACCTCGTTCTGGAACTGCTACAGCTTCATTCCGGCTCGCCGCAAAGGCAGTGCAGTCCAATACCTGCGGGGTTCTCCCTTTCGAGATACTAAGGTGGCGAAAGGCTTGACGATAGTGTCCTGGCAGACATCCTGCTAACGGCGCGAACAGATCAAACAGCAAGGAGGACACAGGGGATGGCGAGACGAGGGGTTATCTGTCACTGAAAACTCAACGCTATCATAACGCCGCAATTCGAAGTGGCAACGGAATAAAGGCAGGCAGTATACATTGAGTCCAAAAAACGATGCACGAATGCAGCTCCCTACAGAGCAGCTGGTGATCAACCGTCCATGGTTCTTTTTGTTCAGCGGCGCGGCCTACCGGTGCCATCTGTTGCGTCAACGTGGTCGTTTCTGCCACCGCACCCTCCAGATGTAGCGAAAAAAATGCCAACCCCACACTGATCTCGCTAACAATCCGCGAGGCCACTAGCCCGGAAAAAATCCACGGCATGTGGTATCTTCTTCAATCTCACCATTGAAAAGTGGGGTCGACTACAACCAGGCTGTATCTCCAGAAAATTGTCTATCAGCATTGAGCGTAAACCCCTAGCAAACGCTAGCAACTCCGAGTCCGTGCCCTTGTGCCGTCGTTGGAATTACTGGGGATTTTAGCGTCGACAACGATCCTTGAGAGAGGTGGCCAGAACTAGAGTTCACCGCGGCTGGTTTGGACGCAGAGCGAGTGACTGTAATTGAATTACGAGCGAAAGCGACCCATAAATAGTGCTGCCTACTTGGTACATTGCAACTCTCCGTTGTGCTTAGCACGCCCCCCTCCGGCATATGCCTACTGTACTATTTCGCTAAATACGAAGACATCATACGCGATGGCACGCAAACAATAGCTTTCGACGATGCTGACTGCGCAGGTGAGCTGAGTTATTAATTGACGATCTCCAAAGATCCCAACCATACCGAAGTCGCGTTTTTATTGCGGCCGTGACAGTGAGCCAATTATAGTCAATGCGGTCAAACTTTGTGTGGCGCCGTACAACGGTATAGCCCCAATGATCTACGAAGCAATCGAGCCGCCCTGTCCATGATATTTGTTTGTGTTGTATATCCATTGCTATGCAGCCCCCACCCCCCCCGGCGCAAGTACGTCTAAACTCACCTTGATGAGATAAAATACCGGATCCAATAGGCCAAGGTCTTCCGCACCCGGCTTAATTTTGTCGGGAGCTCCAACTGAGACTCGCCGTCTGGGGCGCTGGGAATTGGGATGATAGGAAGACAAATTTTGGGGACGGGCGATAAGCAGCAAGGTGATATTTCCGCCAACCGGTCATGGCATACGAGGCAAGCAATCGTTCGCAATCCCAGGTACACGCGCGAAACAAGAAAAAAAAAAGGCGCCTGAGACGCGACCTCATTGTACTCGCTCACATGGTTCGCACTCCAAGCGCAATCTTTATCTTTGTCACCTGTGATTCTACAACTGTTTTTTAAGTAAATTGGTACTCAACCCCGACACGATATATGACACGCTGGAGGGTTTGAAACTTACCAGCACAACCTAACGTATCACTGTGCTTGCTAGGACAGAACGACTGCGCGAAGTATCGTTTTCGTCCGGCCCAACGGGCGTCTTCTGCTTGACTCGCTGCCTTGTCATACCCAAACAGTGGCGGCCGGACGGATTCAACCACAAACAAAGTAGAAAACATCAAGAGGGTCAACGGCGGTATGCTCATCAATACATATTTCACACTGACGGGGCGGTTTTGGATTCAAGCACCAAAATTGAAAACTGAACGTAGAAGTTTGTTACATGGGCAGAGCGCATGAACATTTACAACTGACACTCACCGCATCGCCCTCCCCGGGAATGCTATGCATGGTTTCGCGCCGATGTCGTCCGTCACGGCTCTGAGCCTCACTCCACGAACAGGCGCATAATTGGTGCGCGTGGTGGCCTTCACGCCCACCGCGCAACGTCACAAAAGAGTGGTGGGGAACAGCATCACCAGGTCACACGTCAGCAGGCAGAAACAGTCTGGACGCCATTACGCCAATACTGTACATCTGAGGAGGGGAAGAACGTGAAAGGATGTGAGGTATGGGATGGAAACAAGTTCAAGCGATGAACGTCCACGGTCGAACGTGACGTGCATCACACGCGTTGCGGTGCACGTTGCTCAAGCCTGAACGAGACATGAACGAATCGTCCCTCCGTGCCATCTACTCGACAACCAGTCAATCTCACCTTAACGTGGCGGAATCATTTCCCCTTGTCCGCGTTTCTCACTCCTGCCAAAGGCCGTGTTTTGTGCTCCCGATGGATGCTTCGTCGTTGAGGATCCCATCAATCTATGAGCACCTATTTTTAAAGAAGCAAGAGCGAAGAGAGAAACGGTGCTGTACAGATGCTGCTGACTCCTATCTCGGGTGACTTGAGGTTCCTACCTACCAGAGTACAGTACCTGTGCACTTAACAACCTGTGTACTTGAGCAATCTGTGTAAGTGTACATAACTATACGGCGACAGTTGCTCGGCGATACGAACAGCAGGACACCGTAAACAACAGCAACAGCATCCTCAACAGCTAGCGGAACCGACACAGCTTCTACCGATACTGTACAGCATACACCCCAGCTTTTGCTGCGGCTACTGCTGCTTCATGTGACAGTTGCTGTTGCCATGCCTATCACTGTCGCTGCTATTCCACACCTGGTAAAACAGTATATTGACTACGTGCGCGGTGTGCATGTTGTCCGGCAATACGGTACGTGCGTTGGGGAGCCGCGGGCAGCAGCAGCAGTAGCAGTAGCAGCAGCAGCAGCAGATGAGGTCTAAAAAGTAATTGACACAGCTTCTATCACTCTAGTCTATACAGTAGCAACCCAGTTGCCGCTGCTGCCGCTGTCACGCGTTGCTGTTGATGGTGAACCTTTTTCCGCCAATGCCCTCCACACGTGACTACGCGATGACTGTGCTCAACGCGTGCAATAGGATGCCGCAGACAGCAGCCGCGACCGCCGCAGCAGCCGCTCAAAGCAATGTGCATTACCTCTATCACTGCACAGTAGCAACCCCAGCAGTCTGTTACCCTCTGCGGTGTACCTAGTACTGTTACAGCCGCTGTCCGCGGCCTATTGTTGTTGCAACACAGCAGTTAGTTGGTAGCTGCTGTTTCGTGCACTGGTTGCATCCGTGCGCTATGTATTCGTGCAATGGATCGTACGAGGACACCGCCTACAAACCTGACCAGAATCTAGTCAAACGAAGCCTACGAGACAACGATACACAACCAGTCAAGCGCATGAAAGTACCAGCGAAAGCGTCACCCTTCTACTCACGATATTGTTGCATGTTGCTGGCCTTGCTGCTGCGCGTACGGCTCGGAAACCAGACTCGCCCGGTCAGGTCAAGGCTCCTGTGTCGCTCCAACTAGACCCGATCTGTATCGCTTTTTTGGCGGTGGTGGTTGCCGACGCAGGGGGCCATCCTCACCGAAGACGTTGGCTTATTAGGCTCTATCGGTATGTGCACGGTGATCCCCAGCTCATGACATTCCAGGAATGTGCGTAGAGAGGCATTCGAGCTTCTAAAATGTGGGTAGTGTTCGAGTGGGGAGCGTGCAGAGCAGTTTGAATTGCGGCGCGATGCAAAGCAAATGCAAAGCAGAATAGAGCCTTTTGATTGGTCAATGCAAAGCAAAATGGAGTTTCGATACAATGGGTGCACTACGATGCAAAGCAAATAAAGCTCTATGATTGGTCAATGCAAAGCAGATCTGGCCCGCTGCGTTCAAGACTCGCCCGCATTTGCGAGCTGTGGTGAACTTTTTCTGGTCATCAGCAATCAAATATGACAACATCTGACACAGGGTATGATTTAACCTTTCAACCATGCCATTAATCTGGGGGTGATACGAACTAGTAAATTTCTTTACAGCCCCTAAAGTTTCAAAAACTGCCGTACTTACTTGCGATATAAATTCCGTACTTCGGTCTGACAAAAGGTATGAGGACATCCCCATCTTGGTATATAATCATCTACAATCTTAGCCGCACACCCTCTTGCTGTTTTCTCTCCTTTAGTAATAGCATATCCTTCTGTATGTCTGTTAAATAAATCAACCAACAATAAAACGTAAGTGTTACCACGCTCCGTTTTAGGTGAGGGTCCTAATAAGTCGAAAGCAACCATATGTCCGGGACGGCTGGGAAGAGGTAAAGAAACTAGCGGCCATCTCACTGTCTTGCGCATAGCTTTTCTGGCCTGACAGGTATAGCATTTACGTATCCACCACTTTACACTATCCGCCATACCAATCCACCAATAGTATCTCTGAAACATGCTAAGTGTCAATTTTTCTCCCAAATGAACTGCCTCCTTGTGGGCACAGTCCATAACCCATGGTCTTAATAACAAAGGGACATAAGTTCTAACTGGCCCCTCTCCTAATAATCGCTCATACTGTCCTGGATTCCTGCCAACACGAGGTGCAGGTTCTACGGAAAGGCGTTTTACTAGGAGTTTCTGGGAGTCAGGAAGTTCCAATATTTTTCCTTGTTCTACTAATATTCTTACCTCCAACTTATCTACTGTAGTATCTGGAATGTCTTCATCCGATATATCTGCAACCGATATTTCAGCACGTAAAATTTCGATAACAATGCTAGAAGTCTCGTCTTTTCGTTGTGCAATAGCCCAATCTTTTGCAGTTTTCTCGCATAATTTTTCACCGAATTCTCTTGCTTCTGAGCTATCCAATTCTTCTTGTGGGAGCTCTCCCATATTTTTTCCACTACCAGAGTTATCCGCGACTCCAGCACTACTACCTTCTTCAATGGGATCAATCACGCCTACTCGTTGCAACTCTTTCATGCCTAAAAGGAGTCTTCCCTTCTGAGTTAAAGGACACGCATGCAATACTTCCCCTGGTTCCCACTAACCACTGACTACTTGCGACGGTTGTACCAGGGGGGTATCGTACGGCACTGCAAAACTACCACTTGACTGATCTACTACCGACTGTCTGCTCGCGCTTTCGTTCTGTATGACTTGCCATGCTCTTAATAGATTTTTCGTTGGTGGTAAGAGGAGCTGTCCTCAATTATCTCTCCCTCACCGTGAAAATCAAGTCGGGGTCCAGCTCTTTCAGCCCATCCAAGCTGGAACCCGTTGGCTCGGCTAGCTTCGTAGAATGCACGCCGCTCGCACCGATCAGATAGACATCGATATCTGTAGGGTCGGACAAGCGAACATCAGGGTGATTATCAGCTTCCGTGGCCGGCAATGGTAGACGCGATAACAAATCTGCGTTACCCTTGAACACAAATTTAACGTTCATTTTCAAGAGGTTGTTGAAGGGTCGTGTTAAAGTTACCATTTGTGGTAAAAAATTCCTGTAATACGAAAGTGCTCCTAGTAATGATCGCAACTGGCTGACGTTCGTTGGCATGGGCAACTTAGTCATAGCTTCTACTTTTCCCGGATCTGGTTCCATTCCTTTCGCTGTGACGCGATGACCTAAAAATTTGATAACTTTCACGCCTGGATGTGCTTTCTTTGGCGCTAATTTGAGGTCAAATTTCGTTAATCGTTGAAAAAACTTGTCCAGATCCTGCACATGTTCTGTGCCACTAGCTGAAAAACAGACAATATCATCAATAAATAGCCGAACGCGTTGTAGGCCTTCGCAGACCCGTAACATGATGGATTGAAACCATCCTGGACTGGAAGCTAAACCCATCGGCATTACCATCCATTCATAAATGCCTTGTTGAGTGCACACAGCTGTCAAAGGGACAGAATCTTCGTGAATGAAACACTGGAAAAAACCACTAAACAGATCCATGCTACTGAAAACTTTTGCTCCGCCAAGGTCTGATAATAAGTCGTCCACTGTTGGTAGGGGCATGACCGGTATAGTAGACTGTTCCTTTAGCCTTTTATAGTTACACGTTAGCCTGATACGACCATCAGCTTTAGCAATTACAACCAAGGGCGAACACCGATTCGAATACGATCGGCGCAAAATTCCTGCCAAAAGTAATTTGTCTATTTCTGTTTGTACCTTCGCTGCTAACACTGGTGAGTGACGGTAAGGTCGCTGCTTCGCCGGTTGTGCATCTTTCTTCAATATAAATGTAACGCGAAACGGATCAACAGTAACATGTCCTAAATCAGTGCTATGCTTCGAGAAACGATGCGCGTATTTGCATAGTGTACATGGTAAATTTCCAAGATCGTCGATGTCCTTTTCTGTCCATAGTCTACTCTCTTCGAAATTAAAGTGGATTTCACGCAATTACGCGGGTACCTTATTCCACAACCGTATAAAAGCTGCTCTCTGTGAGGGATTTTAACCGGTTAGTATACAAGTAGTCTGTGGTGGTTCATCGTTAGGTAGTACAGAGCTATTATCAGCGCCTCCTACGACAGCGCCTACTTGCTCAACTTTGGTCGGTAAAAATTCAGCGTTTCCCAATGGACACTGCTGTACTAGTTTTGAACCGCCTACTCCTACTTTCTTCATATGTGTACCATAAAACTTTCCTCATTCAACTTTTTCAATGGGATTTCTGACACACCTGCCTCAACGATAGCCTCTTGTGGGAACCACCCCTCACCAAAACGAATATAGTAAGAGCCTGCGGGGGCTGTTGTACCATCTGTTTTTGTAAGAGCAACTCTCACCCAAGACATAGCGTTAGGTAACCAGTACTTACTACCAGCAACGCGTACAAACACTCGGCTGCCGCTCTTTTCTTCAATCATGCCAACTGCATTGTTCATCCAACTATTAATAAAGCGGTGAGCCTCTGCTACTGATCCGCCATCTTTCCCAACAAAAGTGACTAGTGTTTCGGTAGAATTTAAATCTCGGTATGTTCTGGTAGGAAAAAATGACCAGCTATCTCGTCCTAACAAAACCGAAGTAGACATGGCTTTGTCTGGTACTATGTAAGTATGGACAACTAGACAGACAGTAGGTGACCGCACTACTCCACGAAATTTTGTCTCACAATTACCTAGCTGTACGTTGAGTCGGACGCGTTTAGAGGTAACTAGAGGTATACCATGGAAGCCACCCCAGGTTTTCGGTTAGACTTTTGTCAAACCATCCAGAGATGCAGCACCACAAGCTAACATACGCGACCACACCTTTTCTTGAATAAAATATGCCGGGCTTCCCGTATCTAACAGAGCTGTGCAGGCATGCATTCTCAGCGCTTTGGTTCCCGCGAACGGCTGCGCTCCTGTCGTATGGCGCTGTCTATCGAACATGATATCTCCACCGACCGCTCGCGTAAATTCCGATAAATGGTCAGCGCGCTCCCCGTGGCACAAACGTACACGTTTAGGAGGGAACACAGAGACAGAGATATCAGAAGTATCTTCCCTCGCGGAAGAGTCAAGAGCGTAGATACTGACATGGAGTCTGTCAGGATCAGAAAATATTCCGCTACTAGTACTATTTCTGGTAGTACTATCTTTCGGTGCCGAATCCGCGTCAGCATATAAAAAAGCCGAGCTCCCGTTAGATGCATTAACAGTGGTACTGTCCCCTGGTGGGACTAGCGTGAACTCATCCAGACTTTCATCTACTCTACTCAACCTCTGTTGAGTGTGTGAAACACGATCTCTACTTGACCCGAGATCAAAGCTACCCAACCTGTTCACGTTCTGTATATCGTGGTCTACTTGCGACCCAAGATTAGACTAAAGATATGCTTCTCGCTTTCGAAATCCTGTATATCATTGTCTACTTGCGACATTAGATCAAACTTGGCCGAAAAACCGACACACTTTCCTTTTTCGTGTGTCAGTGAAACACGAGAGGAACTGGGGGTACCTCTGCCGGGGTAACACCAAATACTCCGATGTTTCCTTGACCTTGTTCCTGACACCGCTCGTGCGCTCGAAATTTCCATGGCATGTGTCCACTTCGGTTGATCAGCCGAAGGGGGTGCGCAAACCCCTACAGTAGTCTGCTTGCTCACTGCCATACTCGGTACATCCTTACCGCTTCGAAATCGTGCAACAACCAAGGGCCTATTTCGATCGTTACTACGTTCCGGACGGCCAAATCGCGTCGCATGATTACGAACAATGGGATTTGTGCAGAGAGGAGATGTTAAATTTACGCTCGAAGGAGTTCTGCGGTAATTACTTCCGTCACTACCTGGAAGGCGAAAAGATACTCTACGACTACTCTTACCGTTCTTAGACAGATCGCATCCTGCCTCTTGGTACTCAACTGCAGCGTATAATGCAGTATCGACCGTATCTTGCCCCAGAATCTGGGACGCCTCGGGACTACCCCCTCGGTTATCGTATTTTTCAAATTTTCCAACCTGCTAAACTAGGGGGGAAAAACAAAACGACCGCGATGCTGGCGGCAAGGGGGCCAACTTGCCGTCGCACCATCAGGGGTTGCGGCGGTTTCTAAGTTTTTGGGCCCACTGGCACAACTTTTGTTGCCAGCGGCGCCAACGTACTTCTACTTCCTGGGGTGATCCCTCCCCAATTGAGGGATGTATAAGACCCGAACGATTCAAAAAATTAGAAGGGCAATCTCTCTCAAAATGATGTTCAGCGGCGCAATTCATGCAGCGGGGTCCAAACGATTTTCGAGCAGCTTCTCGCTGTTCCTTAGAATCAAAAAGAAACGTAGAACGGGAAGTCAAACGTATTGTTGGGTTTACCCGAACTGTGGCGATCTTTCCCTACTGAAAATACATGGCCAAAATCGTCGTGGTCCACATAAAAATCGTCCGACGCTACCGACATCACCCCGGCGTGCTGTCTACTTCGGTATCCCGTATAGTGATGTGAATAAGATTGTAGAACCCCTAAACCCCGAGAGGAAACGGAGGCCCTCGTATTGCTGAGAGACAAGTCCTCTAAGACACGCATCAACTTGTCAACGCTGTCCAAAGGTAGGGCTCTCAGATTCCTGTTGGAAAATATTTGAGCACCCAGACTGGCGTACTGATCGCCAATACATGTCTTGACCGCTATCTGAATAGCCCCCTCATCAGGAGCTACCTGTCCGACGCATCTCACATGTGAAACTAACAAACGCATCTGACCCCAGAAATCAGAAAACGGGGTTCCCACCTCCACGGTAAGATTTTGCAGAGCCTGCATGATGTGAGCTGGGGTAACATTGCTCAACCCTCGGCATAACGCGCGGATGACGTGCTCCAACACCACGGGACCCGGTTGCTGGGCATCCAGCATACGGCCGCCTTGGGCAAAGGAGTCAGCAATCATGCCTTTCATTTTAGAGGCCTGCGGGTCAGTGTTGCGAACAGCAAGGGACACATGGCGTTTTACACAAGGTTCCCAACCCCGTACCCAAATAGTAGGATGCGTATCCTCACATGCTACCCTCATAATCCCGACAGGTTATCTTACCGCGGAGGTAAATTGAACGCGGAGGTAAATTGAACTCAATCTGCCGCGTTATGATTAGCATCAAAGGGGAGTGACACCACGGGCATCAACACTTGTGTGTTCATGTTAGCGTACGCTTTAGCTATCGAGGCAGCGTGGTTGGAGTTGGCAGCATATTGGTCAGATCGGGAGGGGTTCTTCTCCTGCTTGATAGCGGGAGTATGAGCAGGAGGAGAAGGGTCGGTTTCTTGCTTAACTACCGAGGCAAATTGTGCATCTGCACCGACCGGCGCAGCATCCGCGGGCACAGAAACCGATGCAGGGGCTAGTCCCCCGCCGACACCCAACCCAGAACAGTTCCCCCCTGCTCTATTATTCTCTTGCTCAACTACACTACTTCGTTATACCTCACCCGACGCATCCCCAAAATTACCGTCTCCCAACCCGGAATCCCCGCACCTTTTTCGCCCACGCCCCCGGAATGCCGGCTGGCGGTTGACGGCATCACCTGCATCAATGCCTGGCCCGCACCGGCTCAGAGGGCCTTGCGGCGCAAATGAACCGCTTTGAGACAGATGTTCCGGCGCCGGCAACAGCGGAAGCTGAGCAGACGGCTCAGCCACTGGAACAGGCGGGGGCGGAAGCGGCATAACGGGCGGAGCCTGGACAGCAGGCGGCTGTGGAAACAACTGCCGCATGTGCCCATCCACCAGTAAAACGATGGACTCATCCGACATACCCGGGGAAGCCTCCTTTACCTTGTTAAACAAGGATAGCCGCTGCATCAGGGCATCATCAGGTGCGGCTGTAGGTGCTCCCGGACCCGCTGCCACAGGAACAGCGGCAGTGGTCGCAGTGACCGCGGTAGCCGCAGAGGGTGCCGATGCAGCTGCTTGAGCTGCACGAGCTGCCTCCGCAGCAGCCCGGTCGCTGGCGGATTTCTCCGCCAACTCGCGACGGGCTGTAGCACTAGAGAGCAGAGATTTCTGCTCTTGGACCTGGAGGTCCAGTGCTGCAGCCTGAGCCGCAGCGCGTTGCGCAGCGTCACGCTTGCTGCGCAGGCGCCGCAGCTCACCCTCCGCACTCTCTTCGAGAGCGCGTGCATGAACCACATCCGCCGTACTGGCAGGTGCGGACGCAGGGACCGGCTTGCCAGCGCCAACCGGACGCCCAGCCGCCGCCGGAAGAGTCAGAATAAAATCCGAGGGCGGTGGCTTATTGGTTACCGCCCCGGATGACTCACCCTGTACAGCAGGAGTGGGGGACGGAGGGTCATCGGCAGACGCCAGAGCAGCGTAAGGGTTATGCGTCGCTAAAGCTACATGCTGGTCAGGCAACGGGGAAGCATCAGGGGACATCGTGTCAAAGTCGTTACGGGACAAAGAAAGAGCCAAATTGGCACTACTTTCCTCTTCTAATTCCTGCTCCTTTTTTAGTCCTGATTGTAATTGATCATGCAACTTACGGGCAAATAGTTCGTCCGATGACACATCCGCAGTAGAGCGCACAGGTTCGACCCCGTGGCCCCCACGGCGCGGGAGGTCGGCAACGCGGACAATCCTACCACCCTCCCCGGCGACCGTGGATGCGGTAAAATTTACATCAGCTAGAGAGAGTCCTATGGCAAAAAAAAATCTCTCCGAGGGAGAGTCCCGTCATGCCGTATGAAAGGGCAGCATCGCGCTCAGCGCGAGACTCCCTAAACGAAAATTCGGCATGCTCGTCCCCACCACTCACCCGGCCGCCGGTAGGCTGGACGGGTGGAACAGCGGCGGGGCCCTTCCCCGGTCCCGCCGGCTTGAGATCCGGAGGGGGAACCGGCGCTCCCGCCGTCGCAGCGGAGGCCACATCTAGGTAAGAGCGACCACGCGGGCGGGGAACATCGACAGCCGGGGAAAGAACGAGCGGGGGAGGGGACGGGACACGATTAACCGAGGGAGGAGACGGAATGCTTTTCTCGGTAAGCACGCGAATGGGTGCGGTACGCTGCGGGAGCCGCGGTGCAGCACCTGCCCTGCGCTGGCGCCCCGGGGAACGCGGGCTACCACGTGCGCTCCCCTGGCGCTTCCCTCCGGCGCCTCGACCGCTCGTACCGCGACGAGCCATCTCAGAGAGACGGGAAACGCCCCTAGTGGACGCCCCCGCTCGGGTTGATTCGGCGGAACCGCTAGGTCGGTCCCCAGGCGAGTCAGGAGCCGAAAACGACTCCATAGCACGCGTTTGGGCGCGAGTGCGCCCCATGTTGAGCGTGAGGGTGTGCTGGACACCCTCTCTCGTCTCCTGACTCAACTCACCCTTGACGGACGCGGGCGAGCCAGAAGCAGAATGAGACGACATTTGAGCGCTGAACTGAGGAGCAAAAGAAGAGAGAGGCTGCCGACGACGCCAGTTTGGTGGAGGTGGTTATTGCTGGGCTGATCCTCACTAAATGCGGAGATCTGTGATGCAATTACCGTCACCCAAATGAACAGATTCTTCTCTCTCTTGCAGTAGCTCACATTTCAAGGCACAAGGTCATTTTTATCGTCTTTTTATTATTACTTATGGTTGGATGAGATCGGGGGACGAGGTGCAGTGACAGTGGGGGGGGCGGTGACCCTGCTGCGCTATGCACTCAGTTGTTCCGAATATACTCTTCCCTAAAGATGGGGTACTCAACGGGTGCCTCACCTTGCCTAATAAAGCTGTCCCGTGCGAGCAGTCTAGCTTCCAGACATCCTATACTAGCTTATCATGTCTCCTGCTGGTAACGACTCTCAGAATCAGCTCTATTCTGCAAGGGTATCTACGAGAACACTGCTGTTCGATGGCCTACTGCTGTACAAGTTCCCACATACTCCTGGTAGATCATCTCTTTGCTCCGTGCTTACCGTAGCTCGGACTCCTTCCTACGCTCACTCAGGTTGTTGTACCGCCCCGTTTTACCGCATCTGTTATTCCTAGCCTATGATTGGCCCATTTAAACATAATAATCCATATTGGAAGACCCACAGAATTCGTACTGAAACCCTTGGCTCCCCAATACTTGAATCAAGTAACCTTGATTCCTTACTTAATCCAGGGGATTTTCCAATTTCACCACAATTGTGGCGAAATTGGAAATTGTGGTGAAATTGGAAAATCCCCTGGATTAAGTAAGGAATCAAGGTTACTTGATTCAAGTATTGGGGAGCCAAGGGTTTCAGTACGAATTCTGTGGGTCTTCCAATATGGATTATTATGTTTAAATGGGCCAATCATAGGCTAGGAATAACAGATGCGGTAAAACGGGGCGGTACAACAACCTGAGTGAGCGTAGGAAGGAGTCCGAGCTACGGTAAGCACGGAGCAAAGAGATGATCTACCAGGAGTATGTGGGAACTTGTACAGCAGTAGGCCATCGAACAGCAGTGTTCTCGTAGATACCCTTGCAGAATAGAGCTGATTCTGAGAGTCGTTACCAGCAGGAGACATGATAAGCTAGTATAGGATGTCTGGAAGCTAGACTGCTCGCACGGGACAGCTTTATTAGGCAAGGTGAGGCACCCGTTGAGTACCCCATCTTTAGGGAAGAGTATATTCGGAACAACTGAGTGCATAGCGCAGCAGGGTCACCGCCCCCCCCACTGTCACTGCACCTCGTCCCCCGATCTCATCCAACCATAAGTAATAATAAAAAGACGATAAAAATGACCTTGTGCCTTGAAATGTGAGCTACTGCAAGAGAGAGAAGAATCTGTTCATTTGGGTGACGGTAATTGCATCACAGATCTCCGCATTTAGTGAGGATCAGCCCAGCAATAACCACCTCCACCAAACTGGCGTCGTCGGCAGCCTCTCTCTTCTTTTGCTCCTCAGTTCAGCGCTCAAATGTCGTCTCATTCTGCTTCTGGCTCGCCCGCGTCCGTCAAGGGTGAGTTGAGTCAGGAGACGAGAGAGGGTGTCCAGCACACCCTCACGCTCAACATGGGGCGCACTCGCGCCCAAACGCGTGCTATGGAGTCGTTTTCGGCTCCTGACTCGCCTGGGGACCGACCTAGCGGTTCCGCCGAATCAACCCGAGCGGGGGCGTCCACTAGGGGCGTTTCCCGTCTCTCTGAGATGGCTCGTCGCGGTACGAGCGGTCGAGGCGCCGGAGGGAAGCGCCAGGGGAGCGCACGTGGTAGCCCGCGTTCCCCGGGGCGCCAGCGCAGGGCAGGTGCTGCACCGCGGCTCCCGCAGCGTACCGCACCCATTCGCGTGCTTACCGAGAAAAGCATTCCGTCTCCTCCCTCGGTTAATCGTGTCCCGTCCCCTCCCCCGCTCGTTCTTTCCCCGGCTGTCGATGTTCCCCGCCCGCGTGGTCGCTCTTACCTAGATGTGGCCTCCGCTGCGACGGCGGGAGCGCCGGTTCCCCCTCCGGATCTCAAGCCGGCGGGACCGGGGAAGGGCCCCGCCGCTGTTCCACCCGTCCAGCCTACCGGCGGCCGGGTGAGTGGTGGGGACGAGCATGCCGAATTTTCGTTTAGGGAATCTCGCGCTGAGCGCGATGCTGCCCTTTCATACGGCATGACGGGACTCTCCCTCGGAGAGATTTTTTTTTGCCATAGGACTCTCTCTAGCTGATGTAAATTTTACCGCATCCACGGTCGCCGGGGAGGGTGGTAGGATTGTCCGCGTTGCCGACCTCCCGCGCCGTGGGGGCCACGGGGTCGAACCTGTGCGCTCTACTGCGGATGTGTCATCGGACGAACTATTTGCCCGTAAGTTGCATGATCAATTACAATCAGGACTAAAAAAGGAGCAGGAATTAGAAGAGGAAAGTAGTGCCAATTTGGCTCTTTCTTTGTCCCGTAACGACTTTGACACGATGTCCCCTGATGCTTCCCCGTTGCCTGACCAGCATGTAGCTTTAGCGACGCATAACCCTTACGCTGCTCTGGCGTCTGCCGATGACCCTCCGTCCCCCACTCCTGCTGTACAGGGTGAGTCATCCGGGGCGGTAACCAATAAGCCACCGCCCTCGGATTTTATTCTGACTCTTCCGGCGGCGGCTGGGCGTCCGGTTGGCGCTGGCAAGCCGGTCCCTGCGTCCGCACCTGCCAGTACGGCGGATGTGGTTCATGCACGCGCTCTCGAAGAGAGTGCGGAGGGTGAGCTGCGGCGCCTGCGCAGCAAGCGTGACGCTGCGCAACGCGCTGCGGCTCAGGCTGCAGCACTGGACCTCCAGGTCCAAGAGCAGAAATCTCTGCTCTCTAGTGCTACAGCCCGTCGCGAGTTGGCGGAGAAATCCGCCAGCGACCGGGCTGCTGCGGAGGCAGCTCGTGCAGCTCAAGCAGCTGCATCGGCACCCTCTGCGGCTACCGCGGTCACTGCGACCACTGCCGCTGTTCCTGTGGCAGCGGGTCCGGGAGCACCTACAGCCGCACCTGATGATGCCCTGATGCAGCGGCTATCCTTGTTTAACAAGGTAAAGGAGGCTTCCCCGGGTATGTCGGATGAGTCCATCGTTTTACTGGTGGATGGGCACATGCGGCAGTTGTTTCCACAGCCGCCTGCTGTCCAGGCTCCGCCCGTTATGCCGCTTCCGCCCCCGCCTGTTCCAGTGGCTGAGCCGTCTGCTCAGCTTCCGCTGTTGCCGGCGCCGGAACATCTGTCTCAAAGCGGTTCATTTGCGCCGCAAGGCCCTCTGAGCCGGTGCGGGCCAGGCATTGATGCAGGTGATGCCGTCAACCGCCAGCCGGCATTCCGGGGGCGTGGGCGAAAAAGGTGCGGGGATTCCGGGTTGGGAGACGGTAATTTTGGGGATGCGTCGGGTGAGGTATAACGAAGTAGTGTAGTTGAGCAAGAGAATAATAGAGCAGGGGGGAACTGTTCTGGGTTGGGTGTCGGCGGGGGACTAGCCCCTGCATCGGTTTCTGTGCCCGCGGATGCTGCGCCGGTCGGTGCAGATGCACAATTTGCCTCGGTAGTTAAGCAAGAAACCGACCCTTCTCCTCCTGCTCATACTCCCGCTATCAAGCAGGAGAAGAACCCCTCCCGATCTGACCAATATGCTGCCAACTCCAACCACGCTGCCTCGATAGCTAAAGCGTACGCTAACATGAACACACAAGTGTTGATGCCCGTGGTGTCACTCCCCTTTGATGCTAATCATAACGCGGCAGATTGAGTTCGATTTACCTCCGCGTTCAATTTACCTCCGCGGTAAGATAGTCTGTCGGGATTATGAGGGTAGCATGTGAGGATACGCATCCTACTATTTGGGTACGGGGTTGGGAACCTTGTTTAAAACGCCATGTGTCCCTTGCTGTTCGCAACACTGACCCGCAGGCCTCTAAAATGAAAGGCATGATTGCTGACTCCTTTGCCCAAGGCGGCCGTATGCTGGATGCCCAGCAACCGGGTCCCGTGGTGTTGGAGCACGTCATCCGCGCGTTATGCCGAGGGTTGAGCAATGTTACCCCAGCTCACATCATGCAGGCTCTGCAAAATCTTACCGTGGAGGTGGGAACCCCGTTTTCTGATTTCTGGGGTCAGATGCGTTTGTTAGTTTCACATGTGAGATGCGTCGGACAGGTAGCTCCTGATGAGGGGGCTATTCAGATAGCGGTCAAGACATGTATTGACGATCAGTACGCCAGTCTGGGTGCTCAAATATTTTCCAACAGGAATCTGAGAGCCCTACCTTTGGACAGCGTTGACAAGTTGATGCGTGTCTTAGAGGACTTGTCTCTCAACAATACGAGGGCCTCCGTTTCCTCTCGGGGTTTAGGGGTTCTACAATCTTATTCACATCACTATACGGGATACCGAAGTAGACAGCACGCCGGGGTGATGTCGGTAGCGTCGGACGATTTTTATGTGGACCACGACGATTTTGGCCATGTATTTTCAGTAGGGAAAGATCGCCACAGTTCGGGTAAACCCAACAATACGTTTGACTTCCCGTTCTACGTTTCTTTTTGATTCTAAGGAACAGCGAGAAGCTGCTCGAAAATCGTTTGGACCCCGCTGCATGAATTGCGCCGCTGAACATCATTTTGAGAGAGATTGCCCTTCTAATTTTTTGAATCGTTCGGGTCTTATACATCCCTCAATTGGGGAGGGATCACCCCAGGAAGTAGAAGTACGTTGGCGCCGCTGGCAACAAAAGTTGTGCCAGTGGGCCCAAAAACTTAGAAACCGCCGCAACCCCTGATGGTGCGACGGCAAGTTGGCCCCCTTGCCGCCAGCATCGCGGTCGTTTTGTTTTTCCCCCCTAGTTTAGCAGGTTGGAAAATTTGAAAAATACGATAACCGAGGGGGTAGTCCCGAGGCGTCCCAGATTCTGGGGCAAGATACGGTCGATACTGCATTATACGCTGCAGTTGAGTACCAAGAGGCAGGATGCGATCTGTCTAAGAACGGTAAGAGTAGTCGTAGAGTATCTTTTCGCCTTCCAGGTAGTGACGGAAGTAATTACCGCAGAACTCCTTCGAGCGTAAATTTAACATCTCCTCTCTGCACAAATCCCATTGTTCGTAATCATGCGACGCGATTTGGCCGTCCGAAACGTAGTAACGATCGAAATAGGCCCTTGGTTGTTGCACGATTTCGAAGCGGTAAGGATGTACCGAGTATGGCAGTGAGCAAGCAGACTACTGTAGGGGTTTGCGCACCCCCTTCGGCTGATCAACCGAAGTGGACACATGCCATGGAAATTTCGAGCGCACGAGCGGTGTCAGGAACAGGTCAAGGAAACATCGGAGTATTTGGTGTTACCCCGGCAGAGGTACCCCCAGTTCCTCTCGTGTTTCACTGACACATGAAAAAGGAAAGTGTGTCGGTTTTTCGGCCAAGTTTGATCTAATGTCGCAAGTAGACAATGATATACAGGATTTCGAAAGCGAGAAGCATATCTTTAGTCTAATCTTGGGTCGCAAGTAGACCACGATATACAGAACGTGAACAGGTTGGGTAGCTTTGATCTCGGGTCAAGTAGAGATCGTGTTTCACACACTCAACAGAGGTTGAGTAGAGTAGATGAAAGTCTGGATGAGTTCACGCTAGTCCCACCAGGGGACAGTACCACTGTTAATGCATCTAACAGGAGCTCGGCTTTTTTATATGCTGACGCGGATTCGGCACCGAAAGATAGTACTACCAGAAATAGTACTAGTAGCGGAATATTTTCTGATCCTGACAGACTCCATGTCAGTATCCACGCTCTTGACTCTTCCGCGAGGGAAGATACTTCTGATATATCTGTCTCGGTGTTCCCTCCTAAACGTGTACGTTTGTGCCAAGGAAACACTAGTGAGTTAGCGTGTTGATTTCTATTGGTAAGCGCAGCCAAGGCCAGCCTACAGAGGTGGGAAAGAGCCATGTCTGATCCGGGGGATTCTGGCATTAGTGTGTAGTACGTAAGAGTGGAAATAAAACGGCTCAAGATATAGATAACGTTACAGAAGCGTGAAAGAGAGGTCGGACTCGCTGAGGCAGCCCTGCGAGCGTCATATGCTGAAGAGGTGTATGGCCTGACTTCGTTTTGGTCCTGTCGGGTGTTGATGTTGCATGACGCACTACGACTTCTCCGCGAGGAGCACGAGCTTCACGCTAATGTGGTGCGGAAAATGGACGAAATAGTGGTTTTGGTCGAGGATAAGAGAGAGCGAGAGATGAGAGAGAGATGAGAGAAAAAAGAGAGAGAGACAAGAGAGAGAAGGAGAGTAAGGATGTTTCGCCCCAGCAGCAATTGCGCGGTCCCAGCAAAGCCAAACATGAGCCGAAGCTGGTAGATCTGCATGGCGCTGGTGGCGAAGGCGCTGAAGAGAAGCAGTTGTTGCAGAGGCAGCAGCTGCCCCAGTCGCCCCATCTGCAGGAAAGGCAGTCGTCAGAGGATTGCTACGCATACAAAAAAGAAATGCCACGGAAACAGCCGTCATAACCGCCGCCGCCACCGCCGCCGCCGCTACCGTCGTCATCACAGCCGCCGTCATGGTTACCGCCGCTGTCAAAGCCACCGTCGCCGCCGCTGCTATCGCCGCTGCCACCGCCGCCGCTGGGACCACTGCTACCACTGTGTCTGCAAGCCCGCAGTACAGCCAGGCCTGTGCCTGAATCTGTGGCTACTTTATTTTGTACAAGAGAAGAGAAAAGGAGAGATGGGATTACTTGGCCGGCAGGTGCCGGGAGAGAGGTTGAGGAGATTTTGAGCGCGATGGAACACGCGTTTGAATTCTGGAACAACGTTGAGAGAGCGGTGGTGGGCACTGGTGGAAGGGTCTGCACCATCGGTTGGGGGTCGGAGCATGCGCGCAAAAGGAGGAGATGCCCAAAGCGAGCGCGAGTGAAGGAGAAACGAACAACGGGCCATCACCGAGGGCTTAGGCCCGCACCAGGCACGTGTTATTTTGCTTGCTGCTGATGTTTTTCGTTTGGGCTTGTTTCATGTTGATTTGAGAATTACGCACTACCCCCCAAGATTGAGAGTGATTGAGAGTGAAGGATGACTAAAGTGATATAATATAGTAGACGTACTGCAGCACTAACATGTCTGATTCCGTGTTGTGGCTGCCTGGCGGAGCGCCCGGGCAGGGCACAGTAAGTCGGAGTTGAGTTTTATACGTTAAAGTGAAATGCTGAAAGAATGCACACACAGCAGTACATGTTGTATCATATCCTACAATCGGTACAGCAGAGTACAGCAGTACGAAAAATGCGTGAATCAATTGATTGCAAAAATTAGGGTAGGGTTGAGGTAAGGTTTCGCGTGTATGCCGAGCAATGCTAAAAATACAAGCACGCCCCTTGAAGACTATGCATGATGAGCAGTACAGGAGTGATCAACCTGTGTTGCTAGTAGTGCCCTTCGAGCTGGGATTTTGCTTGGTTTATGGTGCTGCTGACTCACTGTTCATGGTGCTGCCTGATGTGCCTACTGGCAAATTGCACGTTGTCGGTATATCAAACCGTCGTCGAAATGCCGACAAATGTGTACTTTATTTGCTGCATTGTTTTGCATCTTTGATTACGTTTGCATGCAAAGCATTTTTGTACTTGCATCGGCATTAAAAGAGTAGTTTTGCCCCGCCAAGATATTTTTGGACTACAGTAATGGGTGTATAAGTCCTTGACAGCTGTTCGTCAAGGGGCAAGAGTGCCGTCAACTGATATACGCGGCATGTCTTTGACGTGTGACGTTCCCCATATGTAGTGTAGAAACAGCATGCAGTACTCCAGCAGCTGTACATCCCGTGTTGTCCGCATGTCTGTCGGTAGTTATCGATACAAGAGGATACGAGTTCGAATGATACACCAGCGCGATCGTTGTACGTTGACTTGTCTTCGAGTATATGATACGCCCAGATACTGTCTGCGTTGCGGATCATTGCTCAAGAGTGGAGAACTCCAGCATTGCGATACTGATATTGCTAAAGATATTCATGCAGGTATGACGGGTATGAGTCGTATAGAGGGCTCTTGGTGAGCAATCTGAAAACAGGGCAACTGAGCATGTGCGAGGGATTCTTGATGAAAAGAGCAGTTCAACCTATGCCGATCTAATCGCTCGATTGCACGATCCATCTGCTGCTTGTGTGGAGTCAATCTTGCGCCAGGAACGGCTGCTTCATTCAGGAGGATAGGCTGGAGTGCCTGTGCTGCGGCAATGCCATGAGACACCGGAAGAAGGCTGCAGCAGCGAAGGGACCACCAGCAGTAGTGCTTGAGGCATTGGGTTTGAAATGTATGGGTGTGATGCTGGGTGATTGTGATTGTGTTGTTTGAACTTTGATTGTTAGCCTGCTTGAGATGGACTTGATTGTTTTTCTTGTTTTTGTTATAGGATGAGGATTGTTTATTGTTGGCATGGCAAATCTCGGCCAATGACTAATCTCCCGAGATTGAACAGACCACGAGCTGCGCAGAGGCGCGTTCGGTCTAGTTCGAGTATTCGTGACTTGAGTATTGTTGACTTGAGTATTGTCCCGCTGACGCGTTGGTTATGCGTTGTCTGATCGCGCCGACTTACCGCATGCTTACTTGAAATATGTATAGCACCGATGTTATGCATACTCGTCAGGAATAACGAGGTACTATGGTTTGATTTCGCGAGTTGATGATTATGTCTGTTTGAGTCGGTACCGCCGTATTGGACAATGCTGTTTTAATCTGGCAGAAACCATGAAGATGGTGATGTTCTCGGGGTATGTGTGGATTTTATTATCCAGGGGCTTGGTACGACGTACATTGTGGTTTTCAAGCATAACGAGGGGGCGAAGAACCTGGCACAAAACCCAGTGTGTACGTCGAACTCGAAGTACATCGACGTGCGAACCCCCGTTTTGCGGGAGCTTATTTTTTGGGGGAGATATTTGGTTATTCGAGTTTGAGTTTCTTTAGCAGTGCAACATCCCGCCGCTACGTGTGCTACACATTTTATCGTGCACGGAGGAGGGGGGAAGCTTTTCGCCGTGCAGTGTGCAGAGTACGATTAAATCGAGTTTCTGCGGTTGTTTGCGTTTTCGTATAATAATGCGGAGTTTGTTTTCCCTGGTTCAGCTTGTAGGTCCCGTACTGAGCACTAGTATCTCGAGGAAATCGAGGATAATCAGAGAGTTTATTGAGCCATAAATCCGAAGAAAAAGGCCGTTTTCTGTGTCTAATTTCGAGGATGACGCCGTTTCTACCTGGTCATTTCCGAGAATAAAATCATTGTCGTTTTCACCTGGCAATGATTTTCGAGAGTAGTTGATGTGTGCAGCATGAGACTATTATTACTTGGTTTGAGACTTGGAGGACTTATTGAATTGAGGACTGGAATTTTGGTTTTGAGTTTGTTGGAGTTCTGAGTTTGATATAAGTTCATTACGATATGACGATGTATCAACCCTGCGATGTCGTGCCTTGTCATGCACCAAGCAGGGGGGATATTAAGTGTGCTCGTCGTGTATAATGAGGAGGGGGGATGTTGATTGTCCTCATGAGCATGGCGGTTATGATCCATCTTTTATCATGGAGTTCCGTATGTTGGTAAGGGATTCATGTATAAGGTGGAAGGGGACTGTTTGGCCGGATGCTTTCCGGCATGATTGCCATGAGCTGGCACTCGTAGTTTTGCTCCATATGAGACCGAGTCAGGCTCGACGGCTGGATAATGTAAGAAAGAGTTTTGTGTCACTGTCTTGAGCCATCATCACGCCTTCCCGCGCCAGCTACGTGTATACCTTTAGAGATCTATCAACAGGAGCGCGCTGACTATTTATCGGAATTTACGAGAGCGGACGGTGGAGATATCATGCTTGATAGACAGCGCCATACAGGAGCGCAGCTGTTCGCGGGAACCAAAGCGCTGAGAATGCATGCCTGTACAGCTCTGTTAGATACGGGAAGCCCAGCATCTTTTATTCAAGAAAAGGTGTGGTCAAGTATGTTAGCTTGTGGTGCTGCATCTCTGGATGGTTTGACAAAATTTAAACCGAAAACCTGGGGTGGCTTCCATGGTATACCTTTAGTTACCTCTAAACGCGTCCGACTCAACGTACAGCTAGGTAACTGAGACAAAATTCCGTGGAGTAGTGCGGTCACCTACTGTCTGTAGGGCCTTACCCAATAAGCTAGCATATCTTTTAGCTTATGTTGGCTTTTTGAGCTTATGGAAAAGCTCATGTCCGACTGAGCATAGCCACCATGCCAAATAGCTTATGTGAGAGCATAACAAGGGAAATCGAGCATAAAAGGTGGTTATGCCCGCCTCTATTTCAGGTGTATATGTTCGCCTGGTTGTCTTGCAGCACGGTGAAGAGGCCAAATGGGTGGCCGCACGGTAATAATGCAGTTCACGAGGCTTAATTACACGCATTGTCGGCTCTGTTTATCGCGATATTGGACGGTTTTACATAATAAGAACACTTAAAAACGCACACACGCACGCGCGCGCGCCCACGCGCCCACGCGAGCACAAAAAAAGCGGAGAGCGCAGGGGACGCAGCCGATCTTCCGATCTTGCAGCGATGGCAACCGCTCTTCTCAAGTACAACAGGGGGCGGGGAAAGTAGCATTGCGTCGTGCGGGGTGCGGGGGTACTGGGTAGTCCGCTGTGTTTGGCTAGCTCGCTAGCTCTGTTTTTGCTGTCGAGTTTCGAGTTAGAGAGTTCAAGCAAGTTTTCCAATTGGCATGGTGGGCAGTTCATGGTGGGCGGTGGTATGGACAAGGCAGCAAGGCACTGCTGTGCGAACTGTGCTGTATATGTACACAACACAATGACACACAACAACATCAATCAGTAGTAGTATGATATACGTAAGTATACGAGTATACACTTTCCAAGTATATCTTTAACAGGAGCATAGACTATATCGTTTACGAATCGTATATATTTTACTTTTTCAGCACTACTGACAAACCTGCACCTACCTGCCATGTGGCTTGTAGAAAAAAAAAAAAATAGGCGAAGAACCCACGTTTCACGAGCATATCGACGACAAGCAAGGGTGCCCAACGAGTGTTAGACGAGCAAACACGCTTTTATCGAACAGAAACCAAGCTAGAGATGGAACAAAGAGCGAGCATAAGTCGAGCTTATTCGTGCAAAACTGGCATAAATCGCGAGCTTATTTCCAGTTTTAAAGCCTATGCCCGCTAAAAAAAAAAAGGTCAAGACTATATTCAGAAAAAAAGCTTGAGTTAAATCGACACACGACGCGTATGAAAATACGTGGAAGTGTGGTGAGCTAAAGCTTCATTTTTACCCATCCGCCGGAGGATAAAAAAAAAAAAAAAAACTTATTGGGTAGACTAAGGCCCTAACTGTCTGTCTAGTTGTCCATGCTTACATAGTACCAGACAAAGCCATGTCTACATCGGTTTTGTAGGACGAGATATTAATAGCTGGTCATTTTTCCCTACCAGAACATACCGAGATTTAAATTCTACCGAAACACTCGTCACTTTTGTTGGGAGAGATGGTGGATCAGTAGCAGAGGATCACCGCTTTAATTCGTAGTTGGATAAACAATGCAGTTGGCATGATTGAAGAAAAGAGCGGCAGCCGAGTGTTTGTACGCGTTGCTAGTAGTAAGTACTGGTTACTTAACGCTATGTCTTGGGTGAGACTTGCCCTTACGAAAACAGATGGTACAACAGCCCCGCAGGCTCATACTATATTCGTTTTGGTGAGGGCTGGTTCCCACAAGAGGCTATCGTTGAGGCAGGTGTGTCAGAACTCCCATTGAAAAGGTTGAATGAGGGAAGTTTTATGGTACACATATGAAAGTAGGAGTTGGCGGTTCAAAACTAGTACAGCAGTGTCCATTGGGAAACGCTGAAATTTTACCGACCAAAGTTGAGCAAGTAGGCGCTGTCGTAGGAGGCGGTGACAAAAGCTCTGTACTTCGAAGTATTACCTAACGATGAACCACCACAGACTAAACTAACCGGTTAAAATCCCTCACAGAGAGCAGCTTTCATACGGTTGTGGAATAAGGTACCCGCGTACTTGCGTGAAATCCACCTTGATTTCGAAGAGAGTAGACTATGGACAGAGAAGGACATCGACGATCTTGGAAATTTACTATGTAGACTATGCAAATACGCGCATCGTTTCTCGAAGCATAGCACTGATTCAGGACATGTTACTGTTGATCCGTTTCGCGTTACATGTATATTGAAGAAAGATGCACAACCGGTGAAGCAGCGACCTTACCGTCACTCACCAGTGTTAGCAGCGAAGGTACAAACAGAAATAGACAAATTACTTTTGGCAGGCGCCGATCGTATTAATCAGCAAAATAACGAGGGGTTTTCAACCCACCGCATGTGGCTTTATGTCAACGGGGGCGCAGATCCAACCGTTTCCAGTTTCCAGTAGGCATCTCGGCCAGCTGCTGGCTGCGTTGCGTCACGGAACGCAGCACAGGACGAGGCAACCACGACCCATATTTTCGAGCACAGAGCGCACTACCAACCACTGCGCCATACAAGCTTCTTCCCTCATTGTTAGCCACACGCTTGGGCTCGCACACGTTACCTGGTCGGAGCGAAAGCGGCCGGCTGTTGAGTCATTCACATGGCTCGTACGAGACATCGCGCAGCTTTGCTGCGCTCGCTTGTCGTCGTTTTGGGGGCCGCACGCGTTTCCTTGGCTTTCTGTCCCAGCAGCGCACGAACGCTACTCGGCGATTCCAGATACCGAGATGCCTCTGGGGGAGACCGTATATTTGTATCGGGACGCGGAGAAACGGCCGCAACTCGGTCTGTGGTGATGGCTGGCTCAATGGCCCCACCAAGAACAAAGGCCGAGAAGACGTCTGAACAGTTTAGCCTCAGCAAGGACAGCATGGTGGTGTTCGGGAGCAGCCAGCGGGTTGAGGTGCGGCGTTGATAGTGTGAATGGTAGGGGTGCGGGTAGTGGTGGTAGTAGTGTAGACGGTTGGGCTGCACTCGCGCAGTTTGTGTCGCAGCAGAGATTATACAACGTTATTTAGATCGGGTTTTCCAAGCGGACCTGGGCGCTTATTACGTACCAAGGTACTCGGTACGTACTGCCGACTCCGACCGTCTGTAAGCTCTATGTCATGCAGTGCGTTTCCTGCTGCTCTACGCTGAGGATACACACCGGAGCGGTATGTAGTCCGTCCCAGTCGACTCGTCCTGATATTTGCAAACGTTTATTATGGCGCAGGCCGACAAGAAGAGGCACAAGCTTCGGTCTTCGGTCAGTTAAGCCGCACTCGAAAACTTGAAAACTTCCGATCTCGTATACTCCGGAGTATATTAATAGTCTACCAGGTAACCGAGAATTTTGCGCCGCAGGCGCACGTTTCAAGCTTCAAGCGTGTCATACTGGACCGTCTGCTGACGTACTTCGCAATACGCGCCTGGCTGTCGAACGAAGTATGTACCTGGTACGAGATAACAGGTACATTCGTAGTCACGTGTACAAAATCAGTAGTACTTCGTAGAGTACGGCAGCACGAACTGCCCGTGTTTGGGGGTGGAGAGAAAAGGGAGCCCCCTTCAGATTCACGAATCGTCGTTCTTCACAAAGTACGTCTCACCTATGCAGTACTCGTAGCGTGAGCATTCTTTTGAACTCATGGTGCGGAGCCAACTATTTTCGTTACAGCAGTAAACGTAGCGCATTGGTCGCCTCACTGATATATTATAAAAAACTGATATTTAAAGCACAAATGTAACACCGTTCCCAACCTACCTGGAACACAGCAGTGCCATTACCATTGCATGCAGACCTTCACTTGCAGCCGTCGCCTTGTCTGATGCGTTTGTATTGTCTGATGCGTTTGTATTGTCTGATGCGTTTGTATTGTCTGATGCAACAGTATTGGTAGTTGGTAGCAGCGCTCGACCCGTAGAATATCCACCGAAATTTAGTATTGATTTGGCACTCGTTCATAAAGCCAGTAACGCCTCCCGCCCCTCCGCCGATGCCGCACGACACCGTCCAGGCATCAATAGCGGGTGCTCCGTTGGCGTCCATGCAGCAGTACATCTCCGACCCCGCGCGAATAGTGTACGCTTGCTGGGACCACCCGGACATCACGCCAATGGGGGACGGCTTGTTTCGGCTAGCCTTTACGGGGCAGAGTTTCTTGTCTGTTTCCATCGACATGTCGGTGGACATAAGTCTGCAGTCGGGGGCCAACGGCGCCATCAAATGCAAGTCTGTGGGGTACTCGATGGAGTACATGGCCAATATTTTGGGCCAGGATTTCGTGGACACGTTTTTCTTGGAGCTGGAGGGCGAGTTGAGGGTGGAGGAGACGGAGACAAAGGTTCGCACGCTAACGCTGAAGAACACGCTGCTGAGCGGCGACGTCGCGGTGACCATCGGGGGCAAGGTGAAGGACTAACTAGTTTGCCTGGTCGACTGTCACAGATTGTTGTTCGTGTTATGACGGAGGGTCCAAGCCCCATTTTTTCGTCTTTTCGCAAACATTTTCTCGCACTATTTCCAAGTGTTTATTTTGCCCCGAAAACGGGTGCAGAGCTCAAGGGTTAAGGGTACCCACAACATAACAGGACCGGAAATTAGCAAAATGCTCCCTTTTGGTTGTTTTCTCACTCGGACCACGGCGGTGATGATTGTTAGGACGGGGGAAGCAATTGACTCTCTGTCACGTTGCGTGCGAACAGAAGTCTTGTCCATGTCTTGTCCCCGGTCTATATTTTGGGGATCTTGAGCTCCGCAATATAACCGCTTCCGTACCGCAGTAGTAGAATAGTTCGTTATGGGCAAGCGCCCGGACGGGGTCATCTCAAAGGTATCCCGCCCCGCGACAAAGATGCTTATCGCAACGACGAGCGGACTAAAAGCGCGTGGTGCGCTAAAGCCCGCGGTGCCGTCTTTGTCGTGGTAAACCTAATTAGATTCACAGGCGAAATGTGTCAGTGCGATGAGGCTGACAAAAACGGTAGGCGTACGTAGTGCTCGGCAGGCGTTGCCGAGCTATTTCCCATGGTATAAAGATGAAATTGCTGCTATAGTGGTGCTATACAGTACAGAGCATGCATCGACAGTATAAATCTAGGCCATTACCCAGAAGCAACAGGAGAAGTCCGCCTCAGGAAGCCTCACATGTCGCAGCGCTCATTGGCGACGCCATATGGTCAAATTAGGGTGAAATACCACGTGAGTAAGGGCAAGCATCGCCCAATCACCCATGTCAGAGGTGTTCATCCACGTGACACACGCATGGAATACGTTGTTGTATTAGAGCGCGTTGGGACTGAGTCCCGCCGCCAGAGGTGACCCCGTGACCAAGACTGGCCGATGTGCGCGCTGTTCCCAGCAGCACCGACAATTTTTCCGTTGTACCCCGGCAAATCCATAGGTGAACCTATCTGCCTAGGTAACCCAGAGATTAACCCAGAATGTCTGTTGGCGACCACAGGAACCGTAAACTGACCACAAACCCCAACGTACACGACTCTTGACCACTCAGGTTGGTTTCCACCGCCATATAGCACAGGAGACATTGTATTTCTGACATTTCAGTATGCCAGGCGATCCAGCACACCAGGATTGTGTTCTTGCCCCGAAATATGTGTATCACCAAAATGTTCGAATCGGGACATTTTTGCATACTGAGATCAAGTAACTGTTTGTACGCTCACTCGCTTTGAAAGTCGAGAGCGGCTGATCACTTGAGTAACGAGAACGCTCAAGCATTTGAGTAACGAGCACGCTTTATCACTTGAGCACCGAGAGCGTTTTTTGGCCTTTGTCAGCCGAGACCCGAGAACAAACTCAAGGGACTAGCCATTGTCGTGAACAGTCTAATTAGACACGCTTGGGCCCCGCCCCTGGAACATTCCTGCCGCTGCTGTCTCTCTACCTTCCCTTTCTCTGCCACAGATGCCGGGCTTCCTGTCCGCCACGCCTGAGCCGCTGGTGAAAGCGGCGGCCCTCGGGATAAACACTCGAGTTCTCGAGTACGTGTCGAATACTTTTGTTTCCACTATTGCGGGCGACTACCGAGAGTGGGCACGGAATCAAAACCAAAAGGCTCGGTAGAAGAAGAGGCCGATTGGGTTTGCAAAACTTTGGTAAGCTGACGTCTCGGACAGGCTGTCAGCTGGCGGGTTTGAATTTTAAACGCTTGCCGGCTCGAAGGGTCGGTGGGTTTAGCTATTTTTTTTAATTATCGCGTCGACAAGAATTGTGCGGCGGGTGCGGCTGATGTATTGTGGGAGGGGTTCGTAGAGGGGGCGTTTTTTCGCCAGATTTTACTCGACTTCTCTGAACATGTTATTTTGGATTACAGTTATTGGTGCACGACGTATGGTGTCCCCGAGCCCGGGACACATTGGGCCACCAAGGATGTCGCGTGATGTGGTTTGCACGCCGGGCTTGAAGCGTACATCGGCTTGTTGATTTCGGCTGAGACTGATTCTACGACAGCCCCCCCCAAAACCAGCGATTTTCTTCAACGAACGTTTCATGGCTGCTCGCTACAAGGAAGGATATTATAGGAAAACAAAGTATCCATATATTTTCTTCTGTGCAAAGGTCTGTCGATCGATGACGTCGGGGTGTCGAGGGACACCGTATTTTCAGGAGATACGATCGGGAGCTGGTTTTGAAACCGCCATTTCGTTAAAGAAACGTTGGGGGGGCTACCGTAGGACAACTCCTGAGGAAAGCCATAAGCAGGGGGTGCCAACCTTGCTGCGGCTATATATCATCAAATTATGTGGTCGTGTTTGCACAAGGCATAGCAACGCGCTCTTGTATCCTTACTTGTCTATGTGCTCGTAGCCCCCCGGGCGATAGGCAACCAACTCCGCATGAAGCTTCCCCCCGGCAACATCACTAACAAAGAGTGCTGTTCTTGATAATATTCTTGGTAGGAATCTGTTCGCACATCGAATGGGTGGTGCGTGCTCGGGTAAGCGCCGCCTTTGTCTCGGCTTTTCTATACCTTTATTTCGCCCTTCCTCGTTGTGAAAATCAAAGCTCTGTGGACACCTCCACAAACGAAAGCCTTTTTTCTAAAAGGCAGCATGAAGGCGCCAACTACTTGGGGGAGAGGTGCAAGGGGCTGCCGCTGCCGTCACGTCCCATCTCCACGTTCGTCTCTTCTGCTTACCATAGCAGGGATGCGTCGCTCAAGCTGCTATCTCGAGCTCTCTGTGAGAGCTAACAGCGAACCCACATTGCCGGCGAGACCTTACTGACGCGTTTCATTTTTTCCCAGCTCATTTCTATCGAACGCACTGTGAACTAGACGAAGCACAACTGTCTAACTGCGTATTTACAACAACGCTCACCACCATTACCAGACGTACAGATCAAAGTTCCCCCCCCATGCGGTGCTTGACCTGATTGGCCAAATAGAGACACCCTACCACACGGCAGTGCGAATAACACGCCGCCCTGCCGAAACCACCCATGCAGCGGCCGACCGCTCATATGCGGCCTTATTAGTCTCCATGGTTGTATAATATGCTAAGTAGAAGCCATGGATTCTCCATGGTTCAATGCTACATAGAACCATGAAACCGGTATGCTTATGCGCAGTACGCGCACACCTCGGGACACGCCCCCGCCTGCCCTTATGCGCCGGCGGGCGTCGTTCGTGCCATGTGATGCTGTGGCGTTACCTTTTCAGAAATTGCGAACATTTTCCCACCCTAATTCCAAGTAGTTCGTCCCCAAACAAAACGCGGGTGCAGTTCTGACGGGGTATTGAGCATTTTCGCTCGCCCGCCGTTCCTGCCATACATTGCGTGATTTAGATTACATGTCTGCCGTTCGGGCAGCTATGCTTCATCTTCATCTCCCCACTCCTCGGCATCCCCCCAGTCGAGGTCCACGTCAACAGCGTCAAGCCCCCTGCCCACGTTCACGGATGGTGTCACACGGTTAGTCTTTCTTGTTGTTGTGAACACTATGATTCACATCAAGATTTAAGTTATCGGCATAGTCGAGCCCTTCGTAGAAAGGCAAGCCAAATAAAAACCTGCGAGATCACGCACGGGCCCTTGAGGGGGTTTCAGTTAACGAGCGTAATAATAAATACATGCTGCGCTACCTTCGGAGAGGCGTCATGAGCGCCCCCGGGGGCTGCCAGCCCACAAAACCTGTACGCTCAAAACTAGCCTTTGCCCCTTGGTAATCTAATGGTTACAGTCAAATTACTGTACATAACTAGTTCTTCTACCGAGACCATGCGTGTCGTGACAGCAAACCCAAGCACATGGCAAACCATACCATTATACTCACTTTCGCAACTCCTCCAGCCCGGACACTTCTTCCAAAACCCGGGGAGACTGACACGCCTTCTCCACGAACCCCCACCCTTCGGATCGGTGGGCGGCAACTACCGGCGCGGAGCACGCTGTGCAACAGTCGAACGCTAAAGCCGACGGCGTCACCGTTGTGAAGCTCGCAATGAACCCACGGACCTTCGAGAGAGGGAGGGAGGAGGGGAGGGAGAGACGGAGGAAGGGAAGGAGGGAGGGGGGGACTACTTAAACGCCACGTCACTGCAAGGCTAACCGTCATAGTAACAGCACGGTTCACCGGCGGCGTACTGCCACCGTGGGTTATTCAGCCGCTGTCGGCAATACACCCCTCTGCGCCACCGTTCCCCCGGGTGCTGAACGACATAAAGACTGCGCAGCTCAAAGGCAAGGCCCAAGACAAGGCACTATGCTTGTAGCACGCGACGCATTACACTCGCCCCATGCAACGTCAACGACCATCCACTTTCTCCGAAGTTTCTCTCGCGAGAACAAGCTACCTTTAAACATTGCTATCCATCAACTCCCTATCCGAGCGCGAAATTCGCCAGTGCCGCACGATGAAGCCACCGAGCACAACAACACCCGAAAAAATCACCCCAAAAACAAGGGAAAACTTCCAACCACCAAAATCTAGCGTCTAAACCCCACCACCAGCGTCAAATGTCAACAAAGATATCACCCAACGCACAACGCAATACCTGGTGCGGCAACGCCCCCAAAGGGTGTCCCCCCTGTCCGACCGCCGCCGCCGCCTGCGCCGCCCCTAGCCCCTTAGCCCTTCCGGCGCTGTCATCCGCCGGTGCGCGCTGCTTGAGAGGGTGGTGAAGCAACCCCACTGTCATCTCTACCGCCGTTGCCGCTGCCATGGGAGCTAGCCCGGGCCGCGTCACGGTGCACTGCTGGTCCAAGGTGCGATTGAGGGACGAGTTCTCGGGGGCGACCACGTCGGTGCAGAAGTAGCATCCCAGTCGGGGGGGCGCGTTCACGTCAGAAACGGAGGTAGCGGCCGCGGCGGCGCCAGCTTGAAGCTCAGGGGCCGAAGTACTGGGTCCCTCAACCTCTGTGGGTGCTGGTGCCTCTGCTTCTACAGCAGGCTTTGCTTCTGCAGCAGCCTCTGCTTCTACAGCAGCCTCTGCTTCTACAGCAGCTTCTGCTTCTACAGCACCCTCTACTTCTACAGCAACTTCTGCTTCTACAGCAGCCTTCGGCTGCTGTGACCCCTCGGACAAGTCTCCCTCTGGGGCCCCGCCATGCCTCACCACCAAGAACGAGTCCAGCCCCAGCGCAGCGTTAATGCAGATTTTGTCGTGCTTGGCGGAGAGCAGCGTCGGCAGCCAGCGGGACTCCCTCGAATCCGTGAGTATGTACACCACGTCGTGCGACGAGACCAACTCCTCGAGCGTTTCCGCATCGCCCTTCGCCTTCTCCGTCTCCGCCCCGGACGTGAGAGGGTGCCCCGGCATGGGGATCGTCAGTACGTGCCCCGCTGACTTCGCCCCGGGGTATACGGTGCGCAGAGACAATGCCGCAGCCTCTGCTTTGAATTTTCCGCCCCCCTTGCAGTCCTCGAAACTAAACAGGGACTGCCGGACGGGGTTAGAGTAAGAGACGCGGCCGTTGTCGGCGAACGTGATGTGCTGCACCCCCCACCCCATGAGGCACCGGGCGACGGCGCAGCCCAGGGTGCCTGTGGTAGCACACGCACCAGCATCGATACACAGCCGTCCACATACGGTAAGACAAACGTAAAAAAATTAAGCAGCGCAAAAGGGGGTACGACGCCTACGCATTTCAGGATCTTGACAAGAAATAAGGGGGGGGGGGGGGCGGGCGGGGGGGGGCAGGCTGACATTTATAGGAAAACAAAAAAATCGGGAGGCGCTGCAGTGAAGTTAGTGCACAACGCACCCTTTCTTACACAAGAAACCCAGCCAGAGACAGCATTTTCGCTTCATCTTAGATGTCCTATAAAACACCGGTAGGTTTACAACGTTCCGTGCCGAACACGCTCAACATCGATGTGCACCAAAATGTGGGCAGGCCAAGACACCAACAACTTCCAAGCCATTTCATCTGCACAAAAAAACCTGGCCATGCCAAGACACAAAATCCGTGATTTTCCCCGAGCGCGCCTCCTCACCCGCCCCGAGCAGCAAGCACTTCGTCCGCGCTAGTAACTCCACGTCCAGCTCTGGCAGCGCCCTCCAGCGCATGAGCTTGATGTTCAATCGCACACTGTTCTCCGCAAGCCTCGACGGGTCGAGCACCGAGCTGAGGTCCGCCATCCGAGGCCCCGGACGGCCGCCGGCATTCGGCTCCCACCCTAGGGCACCGACTCGGGCCGGGAGCCATGCTTGTTCGGCCGCTTCGAGGCCGTGCTCGGTTGAGGGTGCCCCGGACATGTCAACATCGAGAATCATGCTGCGGTCGAGGTTCAATCTGCTTAAGGCTGCGCGGCGGACGCAAACGGCGGTGTGCTGATTCAGATGATAGTCGGGAGGGCGGGTGTAATGATGCGTGTCGATCGAGAGGGTGGGTATATTAGTTGTTCTTCGCTTGGGAAATATGCCGGGAAAGCGTCGAAAGGCCTGGGTGAAAGTTGACATGGCCTGGTGGGCGATCCAGGGATGATAACTACGGCACTCGATTACGTTAATTACAGGCTGGGTATAAGATACATGGGGCAAGGCCGGCGAACCCTTGCAATTGCGGAAAACCGCAGGTAAAACAAAATACCGCCTAGAGGCCGAGCTAGGGAGCGTCCGCCCGATAAAGACAATGCGGTAACCTGCCACCTGATACACCACATTGTACACGCAAAAACCGTAGATAGCACGCCGGAAGCATCGGGGAAGCATCCAGTTGTTACCCCCCGTCACACAAACGCTCTCGCGCTACGGTTACCACCACCCTGTCCACCTCGCCCCGCCCTCCCATATATTTTCGGTGTGCAAGCTCACCGTCAGCCGCCAATCCTTCCGACGCACCCGCGCCAGGCCCACCCCCGCCCGGTTTTGTCGGACGAGGAACATGCTCTCTGAAGCAGAGCACTCTCGCAAGCTTCACGCCCCACCTTGCTGACAGAAACATCAGAAAATTCCGTAGGGGCCACGCGGGCGTCCCTCCAGGCTCCGAGCACGGGTCGACAAACCCAAACACAGTCTCGCCCTTCGCGCTCTCCTCTCCTGCGTCCCGGGAAGCCTCGCGCTCTCCCTCGTACTCCAAGAGAGACAGCACCCTTAGGCTCGGCGTCTCCAGTCCCTCCCCCTCCCAAGATTGCGTTGTCACGACGACAAAAAAAGGGGGGCAGCCTGGGCGCCCGGTGTCTTCCAAGGATCGGGCCCAAAGCGAAGCTAGTCCCTGTACCACCAAAGAGGCATGGCCACCGCTGAGGACCGACGACGCGGGCGCCGGTCTAGAGGATAACCGAAATAGCCCTTGGCTACCCAGGGTGGGGAAAGCGAACCAGTGTAAGAAGGCGCTCTTTTTGAGATCGGCGAAGGTTAGCAGAAGGAAGCGGAGGAGGCGTTCGGGCTCGGCGACCGCGCGTCCGCTTTCGACGGCGTCTGCCCAGGTCTCGCGCGCAATCGCCGCCAGCGCTGCGCGCTTGTCGAGGTCCTTGAAAGCCTGGGAGTAGAGGGCGCGGGGGGGAGCGACACGTACATGTGGATGGAATTGCAGGATAATTGCATGGGGTACAGGCTTGCGACAAAAAATAATACCCGTACAAGGTTCCTGTTCGGGGAGTGTGGTCGGCTTGCAATCCCGGGGGCGTCGCAAGTTGAAAAGGTGGAACGCAGACAGTCGTTTTTATGAGCTACCAGGCATAAGTCATTCCAGATACAACATAAAAAACTGTTAAAAACTAAGTAAAGTAGTTAGCCACCGCGCAAGTAACACGGACCAGCCCAAACGAGTTTGTAATTTAGCCTAAAATGGCAAGTTGCATGTGCGACTGCTGTTGATGCCGTATACCAGTACCAGGTATATTGTACCGATTTAACTGGGTCCCACAAGGGTTACTATGGTACAGAACAACGGGTTAATACAATGGGTGCATACAGACCAATGAGAGTGTGTACCAAGTCTCCAACCCCTGTGATGTGCACTCAGGCCAACTCTTACAATAAACTGATTCTGCAAACCGAATATTGAGGTTTTAGTACCTTTGCAAGCGTGTTCGACCCGGGGAACCGGAGAATCGGGTCCGATCTTCTCGACTCCCGACTAGTATTTTCGAGACGCATCCAACGACGTTTGCCGTTTGTTCAGGATATCAGTTTGAAATTAAAAAAAATATTGCAAAACCAGTTTCGTACCTGGTATATTTCATCACAGTTTTATCCGACAAGATGCCCATTTTTCGGATAAATGGCGTCCGAAACTGATTTTGAGGACACGACCGTGTATCGAAAAAAGTCAAACTCCTCTCCTGAAAAAACGGCAAACATCGTCGGATGCGTCTCGCAAAAAGGCTAGTCGGACGTTGAGAAGAGCGGGCCCGATTATCTCTCTCCCCGGGACAAATACGCCTGCGAAGGTGCTGAAACCTCCATTTTCGGTTTTCAGAATCAGATTATTGCAAGAGCTGGCCTTATACAAAAAATATACTTGTAACTCCCGTGGGAACCTTCGAGTCTACATACGAGTACTCACTTCCTCAGTGTTGACGTTCTTCACGTAGCCCATGGCGCGGCACTCTTCAAAGCGAGCCCCTGGCGCCGCCCGCGGTTGTTCATCCGTGTCCCCGGTAAACGACTCGCCCAGTAGGCTCAGGCGGCATGGCGCCCTGGCTTCGTGGCCGGAGCCGTAAAATCCGCAGATTGGCTGTTGCGGTCGGCAAACATGTCAGGAGGCGGCAGTTTTGGGCGGCATCAGTTGCGCCATTAGGAACTGCCACACTAAAGTTAGTGTATCACGTCTAGACTGCCGTCCGTGACAAGCCTAAACTGCTGTCTCCTGACATTTGTTGCGGTCGTGTGGTCGTTTGGACGCGTTGCTATTGCAATGGTTTGACGTTTTGTTGGATAGGTGTATACAAGTAAGGGACACCGACAGACGATGACGACGACGAGGACGACAGCAACAACAGCGGCAACAACCACAACAACAGCAACAGTAACAGCAGCAACAACAGCACCCACATCAGCAACAATAGCAACACCAACAACAGCAGCAACAACAACAACAACAACAACAACAACAACAACAACAACAACAACAACAACAACAACAACAACAACATTGGGCTTCTTCAGATATATACCGACATAGTCTATACAGATAAATATCACGGGGGGTGTCGGCAGAATCGTTTCTTTCAGAAGCTCATGTTCGGTATGGCGGTTCATGCCGATGTAGTCGATAGTCGACAGGGCGCCGTCGCCCGTTCGAGCGGACGCAGCAGGTTGAAGAATAGGGAGGGGACGCGTGTCGAAAGCGGGCAACGCACACGTGTCCAGCGCTCAGAGGAGGAGAGGACTTTCAGGGCCATTCTAGGGGGCGGTCGGCAGCTCGGCTACCACAGCAGCACTCGGGTTATGGTATCGTGGGCTTATCAAGCGCCCGGCATCGACAAGTGTACTGCAGCTTGTTCCTTTACGCTACGTAGGAGGAAAAACCGCCCGTGTGAATCGCAGTGTGGCTCACACATGCATGATGGACGCGCCCACACAGCAGCTGTGACAAACTCGATTTTTTACAATACTCGAACAAAGGCGACCAGGCCATGTAAAAAGTTGAAGTTGACGTGGTATATATTTCCTGCTGCTGTTGACATCCAACATCCAACTTGGGTCGGCCTGTCCTCGCCGAAACAGCCAACAGCTGTACGTACCATGAAGAAAATACGAACTACCTCGCATACCTAGCACGAAGCTGCCGCGCAAGCACCGATATATGCACAGGCATAAATCAAACAGGGCATTGACACGTAGCAGGTGTCGTCGGAGATTCTGCTGCTGTTGCTTCGGTAGAACAAGCAGAACACGAGCACATCATACCTGAGCGTCTTCGTTGAGACGGTACGTGTCCAATTTTTTCGCAGCGAGCTCCGTCCAGAATTCGACCTTCACCAGGCTTGAGAAAGCCTGGATGCGAGTTCAAGGACGCAGTTGTGGTCAGCGGAGAAGGATTACACACACACACCTTCGAAACAGCTAAATAAGCAGCCGGCAGCAGCCTGTAGCCTGTGAGCCTGGCTAATCCTTGTGTGTCTGTGATGCGATATTCGTACGCCAAAGCAAAACTGAGGAACTAACGTGCGGAATGTTTACGTTTAACGAAAGAAAAGAAAAAAATCCGATGCATTCCCAGCAGCGACACGTTGGGAACGCAACCCGCACAGCCCGCGGACAAGGCTGGAACCAGTCATCCTTTCATATAGGCTTACCACAAACTTAAGCGCATCTTCAGGCGATATCGGTGGAGGCATAGCTACTGCTCTGAAGGCAGGTAGCAAGCAGCAGGAGGCAGGTAGAATGACACGGCGGGGGTGCACACCGAATTTCCCTGTTATTCCCGGCTTCTTCAGCTGCATTGAACTCCCAGAAGCACAAGAACAAGAAAACTAGACAAAGCCTCTTGCTCGAGGGCATGTACCCAGTCTGGACTGCCTTGTGTCTACTGCTAACCAGTGCTACCACAGAGGCAACCAACATAATGTCGAGGTGAGGCCAATGCGGATCGATTTCGAGGGTTAAGTTGTGAAATATCAACCCGTGTAGGAGATGCAATATACCAAGATTCTGCTGCGTACGAAACATGTGTACATGTGTCGGAAGGTTTTGTACTTTTTTTGCTGTAGAGTGCGGCATTGCCAACTGGGTACCATTGACCACATGCATGACAGAACAGCGTATCAGGAGTTGGTGAGGTGCAACAACACAGGCCAAGATGGTCTTGTTGTCTAGAGACCCGATGATGGAGTTCCCCGTCGCAAGTTGTTGGGTCATCTTAGTTTCGGTAGAGAAATAACACTCCAAGTCAACATCCTGATCGCAGCGTTCAGTGTTCCGTGCTTCATACTTGAGACGCTCCATACACAGCTTGCAAAGATGAGTTTAGACAAGATGTTTGATCTCAGCTGGAGTGTATATTTATTGTAGCGTTGGGCTGCGAAAGCAGCTGAGTTAAATCGACACACGACGCGTGTGAAAGTACGTGGAAGTGTGGTGAGCTAAAGCTTTATTTTTCCCCATCCGCCGGAGGATGAAAAAAAAAAAAAAAAAGTATATTTATTATTATCATTATTTCATTTGCCATCTGACAATGTAGCGTGAGTGTCAAAAACCATAACATGATGAAAGAACACAAAATCCAGATGAAAGCGTGGAACGATGTTTCCAACAACCAAAAACCACGAAAATACTAAATGTACCTCCCTGTTTTCATGGCCCTGCCCCCTCCAGCCGCAAGGGCCAAGTCCTCCCCCCCATACACTTCCGAAGAAGCATCGAACAACAACCCGCTATCCATATAAATGGCTTGTTTGTAACTGCTGCGTGTATGTTTCAACGCGCAGAAGGCTGTGCGGTTTTGCTGCTTAATGCTATCGGCCGTGGCAAGGAAAGAGTCCCCGCCGTCTCGCTCTCTCTGTGGCCCTACCCTCTTAACCCCTCCCCCAAACACACTACTGCTCCCACCCCTATCCTTGTATATTTATTTCATGTATACACAAGTATACATGTAACACTGCGAAGCTACCGTGCCCCCTGCAGTACAGGATCCAGCAGACTGCGAGGTCTGCCGGACATTTCCCATCCATTGCGTTGCTGGGGGATATGTTGAGCTATACGAGTACGACTGTACGTACCGGGTACCTTGTACCTGGTACATGTTCTCGCATGTTGCGCTTCGTACTGTTGCCGCATTTTTATGGCGATCTGCTTGGGAGTGACGAACTTCTCTTCAGTTCTTTTCCATGTTCCTTTAGCGCATTTGAGGGGAAACCCCGCCAACATGTGCGCTACGGTACAGTAGTACCGCCAGCATGTGCACCACGGTAGGCAGACAGGCAAGCGGACACGGTCAGCAGTCTGCTACTCGCGCTCGTACGGCAGTAAGGTTACGGGAAACAATATGCCTACTGATATTCTATCATTCGTAGAGGTGATGACCTACCGTTACGTCCTGTCCACTGCGTCCCCCTATTCCTTTTACTCCGTGTGTCCTTACTGCTTTCACCACGACCGCGGTCAAGCTGCAAAAAAAAGTCGCGGATGCAGGGTGACGGAACAAGGTCTGTGTATTGATAACGCCCTCGAATGACAATACGTGCGTGGTCAGTAATTGTGTCAGTTTACTACCCATGCTGTAGAATACGCCGCCGACTGCTAGAACGAGGAGTGCGTGGTTGGTGGTACTGTAGCTCAACAACCTTTTGTGCAGGTCAAAGGTGAAACTAAGAGGTGTCGTTTTTTGTTCTCAAGCGGAACCCTCGAAACGCCCTTGCCTCGAATTTGAATTATCTGCCACCCCACAGCGAGGGCGGAACTGGAAGAATCAAGTGCCTTTTCTCTGATATCGACGGTGAGCTTTGCTTGGGGGGATAATTTCGTCGTATCTTACAAAGTATATTGGAAATGCTACAGTATGTATTTTTCGTTGATCCTTCATTGATGAATAACTCACACCACCGACACAGCCCGTGTTGTATTTGCACGAGTAGTCAGTCCTATTTTCCTCATCAAAGTGAGACAAAATATTGTACCTTAGATTGGCATGTCCCCTGCGCTCAGCGAAATCACTGCGTTCCACAGACGTCCGAAGGACGCGCCAGCTAGCGCTGGGTTGCGAAAGCAACTGAGTTAAATCGACACACGACGCGTATGAAAATACGTGGAAGTGTGGTGAGCTTAAGCTTTATTTTTCCCTATCCGCCGGAGGATAAAAAAAAGAAAAAGTTACAGATGTGGCGGTGCTTTGTTTTGGCTTAAACCATTATAATACGGGGTTTCAACACGCCTATGGGATTCCCAGCGGAACATCAGTTGTCCCGTGGTTAGCTCTGTAGTTTCAAACTGCTGGATCCGAGTACGGCGCGTATCAGTGCATTACCCATTTTCCCTCTTGCCCCCCCCCAATAAACACGCAGGAACCATGGTGCACTACTACGAAGACGGCGCCACCGCACCGGGCCTCCCCGAAGTAATCTCACTGCCTGCCTCTCTGACTGGACGCATGGCGCGCATCTCCGTCGAAACCCTAAAGCTCGCGTCTCGCGTGCGCTCAAGCGGCGCTCGCCTCGTCCTAGTCTCGGGGACCCGCTATTCCACGTTCGTGAAACGCCTCCCCTATCTCCCCCGGGCAGACGCCTACGTGATCGAAAACGGGGGCCGTATTTTCTATCCGCGAGAGGATGCGACGGAGAGCACGGAAACTCGCAAGGGTGAAGATGATAGCACCGTCAGCAACTCTAGTGCCGTGGCCTCGGAGTTAACATCTGTAGTTGGAGATCCCTTGCTCACGGCGCACCCTGAGTCCGCGCTAAAGGAGGATTTGAAGTGGAGGGAGAAGATGGAGGGCGTGACGGGGCCGGCGTTTCAGGATGCGAAAGCTCCCGAGGATAGAGATGGGCCACTTTGGGACCTGTACCGGGAGGCTGTTTCCGAAGGGTTTGAGGTGGACACCAACACATACTACACGATGATCAGGTGAGGCATGATTTTGGTGGTGAAATGAGAGAGAACAATATTACCACTGTAAGTGGGTGCTTTTTGTTGTGCTGCCGTTGGTGGGTCGTGTTGGAACGTACAGTAGCCGACTGATTCTCATTGAAGCAACGATAGAGCTTTGATACTGCTAAGTATAATCGGCGTTGTATCTGGAGTGCGGGTAAAGGTAATTTTTTTCTTTTTTCCTTACTATATCTTGTTAGGATTAAGGTCAAGGCTGGTACCAGTGCTAAAAAGAGGAGCAGAGACGCTGCTGAGGGGACAGGAGAAGACGAGCGGCAGGAGGACGAGCGAGGCGGCGAAGCCGCTGTGAAGAAGTTTTTGGACTGCTTGCCTTCTGGCCTTCTCGTGGTGACGAATTTTGGGTTGGTGGACATTTGTCCCGACCTGAGCGGCAAGCACAACGCTGCAGCTTACATAGCGGCAGAGCACTTCGGGATCCCGTTGGAAAGCTGTGCTTCCATGGGAGACGACGACAACGATATCGCGTTGGTAAGTATGACGGCCGCTACTCTGCTTGATGGGATGTCCCCAACACTTTGTTTTTGCGTGCGAGAGCGCCATGGAAGTCGTCCTCGGGTCACTTATGCTGCTAGAGGCGATAATGCAACTGTGAAGCGCAGACGAAGGCATTGTGTAGAGCTAGGGTATATTTTCTGCTGGTACATAGTTGCCTCGTATTTACTCTCCTGAGCCATAATTTACTTCGTATTTTCTCAGCCGGTGATTTGTTTGTGCCGGGTGTTGCGTGAGTGTCAACGTTGCAGTGCTTCACCTAGCAGATTTCACGACTGAATGGCCCCCGCTTAAAACTCTCTTCACTGGGTACCCCGCATACGCCATAAGGCAGAACCGAGGGGCTTAGGGTTAGTGATTACAATAGTATCAGTGCGCAGAATGACTATGAGCTGAAATCGCCCAAGTCGCATTTTCCTGTTGACCTGGCAACGTCAAGGGCAGTCGCCGAACTATATACTAAACGAAAAAGGAATAAGTAAAAACACGCGGGTGAAGTCTCACGCAGCAGGCAAAGCTAAGTATCGACTATTCAAATGATCGAACTCATGCTGTTTGAACCGATTTTGTTAAGCCTTGCTATAGCTAACACGCAATGCTCACAACAGACGTGCTTGAACCGATTTTGTTAAGTTCTGCTTTAGCTGATACGCAATGTTTTGCTCGCTTTCCGAATTCGCTTCTTTGTCCCGGAAGGCCAATATGATGGGTAAGGGGGCCTTCATTACGACGTTTTCGTCCGAGTCCGTGGAGACGGCGGCGAAGGCGAACCCGAAGCAATTCACGGTGGCGAAGGAAGAGGGGGTGCTGTCATCGGAAGAGATGCTCAGACTCATTCTAGCGGCGTGCTCGTGATGAAGCATCTAGTGCCGTGCCCGTCATGAAGCGTCTAGTGGCGTGCTCGTGGTGGAGTACGGCCAACTGTATGATAGCGCGTTTTGGCTTGGCTGGCCCCCTTTGGGCCGTGGCCGATGCTGCATGATATGAACAGGGTGGTATACATGGAGGCATTGTCGGGTTTTGGTGGCGCAGCCTAAATTCTTTGCGTTCTATGGAGCTTGTTCGTTGAGCCGATGAGATGCTTTTGCACGCAAGCCGTCGTCATTTACAAGTTCCTATTTTAGTTTAATACAATAGTAATGCTTTTTGCTCCGTACTGCAGTGCTGTTCTATCGTATGGGTATTCTATTAATAGAACGAAAACCAGTCAATGGATTGGAGCGCGCAGAGGTTTAGGATGCCGTGCGAACGAGGACGGATGGGAAGGGAGCTTTTGTTTTTTTTCAATTTGAGGCTGCACGCTTCATTAGCCGACCATTCGATCAACGAATTGCAACGGCGATGTGCAAGCTCCAAAGCACGGATATCGTGGAAATATTTGGGCATATTATGGAAGCATTCATGGAGCACAGGGCCACCCAGTTTAAGATATGTTTCTTCGGATGGTGCTCATGATCAAACGCAAGAGCAACCGTCAGCAGTATGGCATGGGGTCATAACATGCTTGGGATCTGTAGCGTTCAGTGCTCACGGTGCTCTTCGGAGAAGCGAGAAATCATATACGATAGTTTTTACAAATCTTTCATTGTTCATCGACTGCTCTTTCGAGCCCCAATAGGAAGGCTTTTTTTCTGATAGACTACCCAACGCTGAAGAGATTGGCTGACGTAGAGAGTCGCCTAACCGAACGCACGCATATAGAATCTTCGAATGCAAACATCTAATTTACACGGCCGCCAGAAAACAAGGACCCCGTCCGAGATCGCCGAGCCTTTTTTTTCTTGATTGAAAAAAAGTACATACTATTTTTATGGGGTTTCGACCGCCGATCGATCTGATCAGTTATCGATTGAAACTGTCCAACATTTCCCATTATAACATCAGCTGCCGACGCAAATTCAAGCAACTGAGAGTTTGCTTCCGGGTCACATGCAATAAAAACACCGTAAATAAGATCTTGTTACGATACAGACAGTAATGGGGACTCGAAAGCGCAACGTTGCAAAAGAGACGCCGTGAAGCCACAGTTAATAATGTGACACTGCAACACACCGACAACGACTTGAACGCCTTTGTTTTACGAGCAGTACGATATAATAGATGATGGTGCGTTGCCAGCGAATCATGACCGACCAGTACAGGACACCTACTACTCGTACGAATAAGAAACAGAAATGCCGGCTCACAGGCGGTGGTTTCTTACTTGAGAAAGCAAAGACGGATGCGCGTTCTATGAATATTCTACAATAATGTTAAGGTACGAAAGGCTCCCGGATTTCTTATGTTTTTGCATATCTCAGCTTGCCTTTCTAATTACCCTGCTTCTATATACGTAGTTAGATGTTCTGTACGACTACCTGTAGTACACGTACAACACGCGCAGTAGCTGGTAGGTCGTATCCATATACCTGGTACAGGTTATGATAGTATAAGCGTCGTAGGGTGCAGAATCAGAGCACGACGACGACGACGCGCGATATACTTTGTTTTTCTTCATCTGACGGTTACATCTGCGCGCGCACTCAGAACACGCGACAGCTCACAAAATCGCACAAACACACGAACAGCAAAGTGCAGTACAGCAACAGCAAAGTAGCTGGAAAAGTCAACCCAGAGAGCATCAGGCATTCTGCTACGCTGGCTGCTGTGAATACCTGCAGAGGCGGCAGCACGATCCCCATACCATCCGGAACAGGTATGGTGTGCGAGGCAACTTGCTCGGGATCCCTGCGTTGTGCTCTTGGTGCCCTAGGAGCTGAACCTTTGAAGCATTCCTTGTGCTGCTTGCGACTTCAAACACGTCCCATACTTTCCTCGCTGCAGCCTGTCTGTGAACCGTCGTAGCTCTGCCACCCCTCCCCGGCCTGCCCTGTCCCCAGAGCTGGACCTTAGCCCGTGGGCTTCGGAAAGCTGCGTTCTAGAGCTCGGCGCAGCGGCAGAGGAGTCACCGGACACCAACGCGAAGAATTAGAAGTTGTGAAATCGCCAGCATGGAGACCAGGTCAAGCCCATCGCTGCACGTGCTTCAGGGGTAAGCAATATGGCAGCGGAAGCAGTAGCAGCAGCAGCAGTAGCAGCAGCAGCAGTAGCAGCAGCAGCAGCAGCAGCTACTGTTCCTTGGTAGCCCTTACGAGCCCACCCATCAGCCCTAGCTAGAGGCGCCCCAAAGGCGACCTGGGAGGAGCTGCCTGTCTTAGTCCTGGGTAGCCGAGTCAGAGAGCATGGTCAACTGGGTTGTTGAGCTGGAATTTTTTCTGTGCCCTACGTGTGACAGGGAAAATGTCAAGCTCAAACCTCTTTGCCGCTTGACGCTATCCCCGCGATTGCCGTCAACAACTATGACAGCATGAACGATTTACGAAGCGAGCTCGGTGTGGCTTTGGTGTTTCCATAGTGGTGCCCACGCGAGACCTCGCTCTCATAGGCGTGGGCTCCGCTGCGCCGTCCTCGTCTCGCTCCTTGTTCCTAAGCTTGCTTGTACCAGCAGCAGTAGCAGAAGTACGTACATTTTGGGTAGACGATCTGTAACTTCAAAATCCGAACTGCAATAAAAACTCTCCGCCTTTTTTTTCTTGTTCCATACTAATTGTAGTATAATAAAGAATAGAATCCAACCTGTTGAGACGTGTCTAATAGGCAAGCTTCCAATATGTACGTAAATATAAGGACTGGTTGGTATGGTTTTCATCATAAAACGGTCCTTATACTCACGTACTTCATGCTAAAAAGCTTGTTCCTCTCACGTCCCACTGCCGACCCTGTGCCGGTTGCTGCCTATGCTTGCTGCACCTCTTTAAGGCTGGCTCGACAAGCTCATATCGATGCCCAGGATGTCTCGACGCTCTCCAAGCCCGCCCTCTTCGTACACCTCCGATCGAACGTGAGTTAGCTGCTGCCACGGTGCGGCCCTACTTCTCTCGGCCCTTATCCCCATGATACCAGGTAGTATGTACGAGTGACAAGAGCGGTTGACGCCGTCAACTGCTACATGGTAGTACTCTGTACCAATACCTGGTATACTACGAAAATAATAGAGTGAATCATACATTTTCGGGAATTCATGTGATATGTCCCTATCTAGATGAAAACTGTTTAAGGACCATTTAGTTCTATATTAGTAACATAACGGTCATTATATTTCCGTCCATAGTAGTACCATGTTTGCAGTGCCAGTTTGTCTCCGTGCGTGGTGCCCGTGGGCATGGGGATGCAACCAGCTGACACGACATTCAGCACGTCAATCATACTAGCTGTGCGTCACGCTATTACTCTTCTTCTGCCTCTACCGGCTGCTGTCCTACTATAGCGCACCTCGTAGTTTTTTTCGTTGATTGCTCGCGAATTTGCAGGGTGTGAGTATATCCGCCTCACTGGCACTATCTGTACGGGTGCCACACGCTGCCTACAGGGCATACACGTCTTGTGCTGGGACGCTCTGGTAGCCGATGCACGTTTCCTCCCTCGTTTTCATTAGGAATTACCGCTCTACTGCTAGCACTGCTGCTGTTTTTGTCCCATGAGGAAGTCATTGTGGCTGCTACGTAATGTGGCCAGGGGAGGCTGGCTCCCATGGGAAGGGCAGGTGCTGCTTGGCCTGACGCTGCTGTCTAGCATCATCCACGCGATACCATCGAGTTTCATGTCGCGTTCCGCTGAGTTTTTGCTGCAATATGGCATCACGGCGGTGACATTGTTTGTACCGAGCTGGCGCTGCGGTGTGCTGCGCAAGTGTGCGATGATGTCACGCGCAAACTTTCGGCGAAGCGGTGGTCGAGAGGCTTGGGGCGTTGATGGTGATTGATGGCTCTAGCCACTGAGCAAGAAAACAGAGTCCCAGCAGAAGTGCCGCTCGGGGACAGCTGTATTATCGAGATTACAACTGCATTGTCCTCCGTGGATATTTATTGGTAAGGGAATGGGGGGCTGTAGGAACGCCCCGAGCGTTGTGCCACTAGAACCGATTCGTGTAATGGCGCGCGTGGTTGACCGGTTGTTAGGGTCGGCAGGCGCGCTTGTTCGCCGTGCGGACTTCAGCTATTGGCGTGTGCTGTGGCAGGGTATTGGAATTAGAACGTTTGTCTTAAGGATGGGTGGGGCAAAGATGAGCTTCATTTTTTTTCGCCGCTTTGACGGTGACTGCCTGGCGGACTTACTCCATCCGTTCCTGCCAGACGCAAGGCGCTATCACATGAAAAGTACCGCAGTCTATGCCTGGTATAACACAGAACACCTCACCTACCTGGTACGTGTTGAGAAATAGATGTACTAACCCCTGACCCCGTCTGGGTTCTTACTGTTTGGGAGAGGGTGCGTTTTAAGCTAACTTCAGTATAACGCCTCACGGGTTTCTTATTTTAATGTAAATGTCATTCTGGCTTTCTTGTTGCCCTGTTTCTTATCAGGCGTCCAGTGCAGTAGTAATACATTGTCTGCTCATACTGTACATGAGGGAACTTGTACGTAGCGCGTGCGGGCGGAGAGGCCCCTTATACCCCGACGTCCCTTATCACATATGGCACACCTGGCACTTTGGGAGCAGATAACTCGTTTTCTAGCTTGTATTGGCCCATTTTAAGGGCTGTATGGGGTTCCTTATTCAGTGTTGCGTCCACTATAAGGGATGAGGTCCCTTAGAGCGGGCGAAAACGGTGCGCAGGAAATTGAGGTCCCTTGCGTACCTGATATCTGATACTGCTGTATCGCAAAAGATCAGACACCAGGTATCGCTCATATTATACGGAAATAAAAACCACCAGCTTTGACCTCAAAGACATTTATATTTTGCTCCGATCAACCTCATAGTTTATCTTTGAAATATTGGGCTTATGCATTTTTAGGCAGGTATAATATTTTGCTCCCTTCCACCTCCGTCACTTCCCCACAACCCCCCGCCCCCCCCCCCTCCCTCCCCCGCCTTCCCACCAAAAATCAAAATCCGACAGAGTTATAAACACTACCCGACAGGTAGTATCGAACTCACGGATGACGTCCTTGAAATGTGTTTTATATAATATCATCTCTTTATGTTTCGAGCCATCTATGCAGTAGCTCCAATTCATTAATATGGTCTTGGAAGATCCAATTAACCCCCCCCCTCCCCTTCCCGGCCCCCCCACCATCGCCTAGACTTATGATATCACCACGCATGCAGCTCCTACTTCGTATTCATTTATGCGACATAAAAATGTAGAAACAAAACTCCCTTTACCCCCCCCCCCCCCCCCCCCTCCCCTTAGAACCCCGCCCTCCCCTCACCGGTCATACGACTACACGATATACGTAATATACTGGTGCGTTCCACAGCCGTCAGAATTTTGTCCCCCCCAAGTAAGAGTGTTATTCTTTCGAGCACAGATTGATTAACACCACCTTGTTGACCCTGGTACAGCTAGTTCTAAGGGAGGCCGCCGACCTATATCCTTAATGAATGAGGACACGCACTCCGTAGTACGGGCGATCGGAGTGTTACACACAGCTTGCAATAATGAGTTTCGACGAAATCTTCGATCTCACATCTGTAGTGTGTTCTGTTTTTTTGTGTTAAAGATGAACCTGTTAGCAGCCGTGTTGCCTGGCGGGGGTTTCTCTAGCCACGTGCCTTGGACTACATCTGTATTACAGTACGTACGATAGTGCTGCTGTGGTTTCTGTAGTTGCTTGTTTTTGGAGGCTGCACAAGGCCGTGCTCCCACATGGCAGGGGCAGAACAGTTTTTCGCCGTGCAGTCAGCGGTGGCCCCTCTAAAGTACCGAGGTGTGCCGCCCGGAAATACCGGCACTATACGAGCGGCGACCGGCGCTACTCCACATACTGCCACGTCTGGTTGTTTCCATCTACGCCAAGCGATTTCACATGGGGCCACTGTAGAGGGACCAGTGCGACTTGTACTGTGACAGTCTGCCTGGGCGGGGGTGCTCTGTGGGTGGTTCGAGTTCTCCCCGCTTGGCGGCCCCTCCTACATGCGACTGTTGGCTGCATATCCCTCTAAAATAGGACCGTAATGAAAAATCATTTTGGTCGAGTGCTGGGGTGTTTGTATTTGTCGGTGCTCTCGCTGATTGATACATGGTGCTTGGGTTGGCCAGATTATGGGTACATTAGGTTATGCTACATTTCGGGCCAGGTCAGGGCTCTGCTATAGATTAGGTTATTTTATAGGTCGGGTTAGGTTATAGGTCAGGGTTAGGTTACTGGCCAGGTTAGGGTATAGGTCAAATTGAGGATAGGGTAGGCGGGTTGCTTCGTTTGCGTCAACGGGTATTTGCTGGTCACCTGACCTGACTGTTTTGAGGCCGGATTGGTTGACGCTGGTTTACGGTGCCGCACAACGGTTCCCCTCAGCCTGCTGCGGGAATTTGTGCTGTGAGTTCGGTTCCGCTGACGTCCCCACGGCATAGCCCGCAGTTGCCTCGGCGGCTCAAATACATGTTTCACGAATGGAGTTTGAAAAACAAACGGAAGTGCCGACATACTTCGTATTGTCCTGAACGAGGAAATGGCATGTAAAAACGCGCGGCCGAAGTATCACGCAGCTTGCGAAGCTGAGTGCTGACGACTGAAATGGTCAAGCTTACAGCGGACGTGGCTGGAGCACTTTTGTGTAACACGTTTTTACCAAGGAGGTCCAACCTGTGTCCCCGTGCACGTTCGCTCTCGAGGCTTCCAACATGCTTGTGACATTCGAACCGCGACGGCTTCGTGGTATAGGGAGGCAGGAGCACGCCCTAACCCCTCCTTCGCCCAGTGTGTGCTTGCTGTGCTTGTACTTTTGATGTTGCTTGCGTTTGCGCTCTTGTTTTGTACTTTTTTTTTGAAGCTGCTGCTCGTGCAGCTAACTGGTAACCCCCCCGAGGTTCAAGGACCCTCTAGCGCAGCGTGACCCGCCTCGACCGTGCTCGCAAGATGTGCGGCAGGACACCACTCTATCCAACCCTAGGCTATCTCGGCGCTCTCTCCTTTCGCCCTTCACAGCACCTGTACCGCCCTCCTCCTCCCACCCCTACAGACGGACTTGATCCTTGACACGTGAAAAGACCCTTTGTTGTTTTTATTAATACGAAATGTATCGTTCTCTCCCATCCCCTCCCCGTCTGCCGAGGGAGCATCAGCAGCACGTCCGTTGACACCAACATTTCCCCTCTTTACCCGCGGCGTGCGTTTGAAAAACATTTTCTTCTCCCAGTACGACTACCCTCGGCTGGAGCGCGCTCACCAAGTCGCCCTCAAACGCTGCGATGGGGGTGATTCCAGCTGCTGCGGCAACATGGACAGGGGCATGGGCGGCAGCAACAAGCGCCCCTGCCGCGCTGGAGCCGGAGGGTCATCCTCGACAGCCTCCGACGACGAGCAGGGACTCCCGCCGGCGTCAATCTTCGTGCAGACTCGTTCCCGCACAAGGATGCAGCAAGCGGCGGCGGGGGCGGGGAACAGTGCAGCGGGCGGAAGCGTGGGCCAGTCTCGCCCGGGAAGAGTGCAGGGTTGCGCGAACTCGACGTCTCCGTGCCGTCGGCCTCATAATCGCAAGACCTCGGGGAGAGTGAGGGGGGCGTCGGGAGCGGGAAGCGTGTCCGGGAGTAGAGGGGGCGGCAGCAACAGTGGCAGCAGCGTTAGCAGCGGCGGCGGCTGCAGCGATGGCGGCGGCGGTAGCAGCAGTAATGGCAGCAACAGCAGCAGCAGTAGCGGCGACAGCAGCGGCGACAGCAGCAGTAGCGGCGGCAACGGCGGTGTTAACGTTGACGTCAGCGGCAGCGGTGGCACTAGCGACAGCGTTAACGACGGCGCTAGCGTTTCCGAGGAAGCGAGGGAGTTACAAACGACCGCCGTTGACCGTGCACCCGCGGATGCAGTTTGCGAAACCACCGCTGGAGATGCGGAAACGAGGAAACCCGACGTCGGCGCGGAACCAAATCGAACCGCCGAGAATACCGCCCGGCGCAAAGCGCGCCGGGGAAGGCGGGTCGGAACGTCGTCCGGCCGCGGCAGCCGGAAGGGCAAAGGTAAGGCCAAGGCTAAGGAGCACAGTGGTGTTCCTGAGGGGAAGGGGAGGGGTTGCGAGGTCCGGGGAGAGATTACTCCTGGAGCGCCCGGAACCGTTTCCGTCGGCAGCAGCAACAGCAGCGGTGTGGACAAGGAGGGGGACAGAGTACCCCCGAACGAGCTGGATCCGATCATGCTGGTCAAGGTAGGGAAGGATCACCACCGTTTCGTGAGACCTAACGGGAGAGTGGTGATGTACAACCTGGACTCTCTGGTGGACTATTTCATCAGCACCGGCGACTTCCTTGAGCCAGAGACTCGGCTCCCGTTTTCCGACGATGAGCTTCAGATAATCGATATGAAGGTGGGAACCGCTGCTTCAGGTTATACGCGCCTGGGATTGTACCGACTGGGGCATCTGGCCCGTTATCGGATTTCGGTTATTTATGACGAGAATATCCGTTGGGCGGCTGGCTGGTTGTGAGCTTGCTTCCGTGCGTGGTGTGGACGGGCGGTTTAATCCGAGACGCCAACTTTGGCGTGAGTTGTGAGAGCGTAGAGTCACGCCGTCTGACTCGGAAGCTTTCGTACAGCTAGTACCTGACTGCCCGATTGTTCAGTTCGAACAGCGTGTCGTTATTTTTTGGCTGATCGTTATCTTGCTTATCTTGCGGATGACACGGTAAATCGCGACAACGCCCCCCCCCCTTCCCCCCCGGCTAGCTTGTGGAGCTCGAGCTTCGAGGTGTTGACAGCACTTGCTACCTGATCACCATCGTCAGGATAACAGGAATATATCGGCCGATTCCTACTTCACGGGTCATGCCACCACAATATATGCCTGGGGACGGCAATTTGGGCCTGTGACGGACGGCCGTCTAGACGTATTACTACAATAGTGTACTGTTTCTAGTTGACTCTTCGCCGTCTAGATGTAGACGCAGACGTAGAGTATACTATTGCCGCTCGGCCATCTAGACGTAGTATACTACTTTTAGTGTGGGATACCCTACAGCTGTGACTGGCGGCGCTAAAATCTGCCGTCTCCTGACATATTTTGACCGTCTTACTCACTTTGTGCGGTCGAAGCTTTAGTCACCTGTTACAACGAATGTTTGGAACGATCAGCACGAACAACCTCCACAACAGCCTAGCCCACGCCCCCCTTAAACCTCGATTTTTCGCCAGGCGAAAGCGGCGGGTCTCTCAAAGCCGAGCGTCCTGGAAGCGAAGCGGGATCCCAGGCGCTACACCGAGCAAAAGTTCCAGCAAGACGCGCTCGTGGGTGAGATTCGGGGGGTGGATGCAGGCGGCTTGTTAGGCCTGGTTGGGTGATATTTCTCCCGTACTGCGCCAAGGTTTGCGTGGAACGTGCGAGGCAGACGGGGGCGGGCGGTTTAGCGTTGCCGAGCTAAAATGTGGGTTGAGCTCTTGGGGGATTGTAATATCATCGCTTCGTTTGTTTGGTCCAGTGGTGAGCTCCGACTGGCTTTTCTTTGAGTTGTTGAAGTCATACCACCCTGCGTTTTAAGGTTTTTCTGTTCAAGACAGTCAACTGTAAAAAATATCTACCGCGGCAACGATGGCACACTCCGCGCCCCCGCCTTTCTCCGGGCCCCGTCCGCCTCCTCCCGTTTTTTTTGGGGGGGTGTTTTCCTCAAACCAGGCTTAGAGCGGATGACCTCCGAGCTGGTCACGGGCATGCTTCGCGTGGTGGAGGGGTGCGATCGAGAGGAAGGGGAGATCCGTCTCGTCACGGAGCTTTTCCCTCCCTTCGCGGACCTTTTCAAGCAGATCTGGGGGGCGGACAAAGACTTCGCGTCGCAGTGCATGCAGCACTACATCTCGTGGCTCCAGGGCCCCCCTAATCGCCCCACAGAGGATGAGGTACGGCACCACTTGGCGTCTGCGGCGTTTTTTCGTTGTTGATTTTGGTCAGTCTCCGTCGTTTGTTATTTTGGTCAAGGCTCCGTCGTTTTGTGGTTTTGATCAAGTCTCTCGTCGTTTGCGATTGATGAGGTCTCCGTCGTTTTGTGATTTTGGTAGGGTCTGGGTCGTTTATGATTGGTCAACTCTCGATCGCTTGTGATTGGTGGAGTTCCCCCGGGTTTGTGTTTTTGGTGAAACCTACGTCGTTTGTGATTGATCAGGTCTGTCTTTTGTGATTTTTGGTAGCATCTCGGTCGTTTGTGATTGGTCAGGTATCCGTCGTTTGTGGTTTTGGTCGAGACCCCGCCCTTTGTGATTGGTCTGGTCTCCATCGTTTATGATTGGTCAACCCTGCCGTTTGTGATCGGTGAAGTCTCTCCCCGGGTTGTGCGGGCCCAAGGCGAAGAAGGCTTTGATTTGATCTCGTAAAGTATTTAGTAGTGCAGCGAGACAATTTGTCGCCCCCGATGTGTGTGTGTTTTGTTCACTCGCTACTCTCTTCTTGCCGCGACAATGGGTTGCGTGTAAAGCGGTATCATGAGCGGTGCGCGGAGGGTGGTGGCTTTTGGGTCAGTGTTGACAAGGCCTTGGTACGCGGAACTCCGGCTGTGTCGTGCGTGGAGCAAGCATGCAGATACTTTCGAGATTCACGGCCATATCGTGCGTAATGACGTGAAACGGGTGTGCTGCCATTGCGGGGGCGTATTTGCGCGAGCGAGCACACACTGGAGGTTGCCATGTATTATGAACATGCAATACTTCGCCAACGGCGTGCAGTAGCCAGTTTTCGCGGGCGTGGCATACAACGTCCCTCGTTTATCGGAAAACGCGCGTGACGCCGTTCGCACCGCCGCCTTCTAGTCGAGTACTCCGGCACGCTGTACTCTGCATGCATGCTACTGTAGTGCGGCGAGCTTGCGCCCGAGCGGGAATGTGTGGGTCCACTTGCCCAGTTTTCTCTCGCCCGTCTCACACGTATGTGCCGTTGGGTTGTGTGGCCGAAAGTAATCGCGACGCTCTGCGCCAGATGTTCCGCTTTTAAACCCTTTTTCAAATATTGTTTTTTTCCTTGGTTAATCCCAAGTATTTCGTCCGCATACAATATCGGGATTCCAGTACTAAAATTGAAAAGGTTCTGACTCGTGAAAACTTTACTAAAGGCGGTCGATAGTTATGTTAATATTAAATAGTACGCAGCTTGCAAAGACGAGTATCGACCCTAAATTCGTCGATCTTACAGCTGACGTTGTTGGAATAAATTTATACTCCGTACAATATAGTTGGTGTGTTCTGGACACGGGTTGAAGCTCGTTGACTCAGGTTGCAGATTCACAATATGACGACACCCTATACATGTTTTACACCCCCCGCCTGGCCCTTGGTGGCCACAGACGACCAAAGAGGAAGGGATAAGATGCGCATTTTTTTTCTTGTCATGTATGGAAAAAACGTGCTGAGCGCTCTAAGGCTGGAGGTGTCACTATCAGTAGTAGTAGGAACGGTGCCCCGCCTCGAAAGGGGTGCGTGGTCATTAGTCGAATGACTTGAGGCAAGCAGAAATATTGAGGACGCCCTCCCCCCCCCCTCTCCCGCTTGTCTTTCCTCCCTCCCGATTCCGCCGCACGTGCACCCGCACACTCGCGCTGCTTACCGAAGATGGGTTTCCTTGAAATTATCGTGGGATTCTTGAGGCAGCTTCTGGAGTGCGACGGGAATTCCTCCCTGGGTTTCTAAAGGGCAAACCAGGCTTTTTGTGCCAGGGGGTACTCCTGGGGTTTCGGAGATAGCTTCAGGAGTGCGGCGGGAACTTCTCCCTGGGTTTCTATAGGGTAAGACAGGCTTTTGTTACCCTGGGCGGGGAGTACTCCTGGGGTTCTGGAGACAGCTTCAGGACTGCCACGGGAATTCCTCCCTGGGTTTCCAAAGGGCAAGACAGACTTTTTTTGCCCCGGGGAGAAGTAATGCGGTAGGTACACATAATGTTGAGCGAACATTGTTCTACCCCATACGGGGGCAGCGCAGAGTAAACGCATTTCGCCCCCTTTTCCTTTTGGTGCTGCATGGATGCAGTGCGTATACGCGGGTGCCAGTCAACGAGGCAATCGTTCAAGGCTCGTGCCGTGACGCGACCGAAACGTCTGGCTCTCGTAGGATTTGATTTGGGCGGCCCGCGCCTAGCGATTTTGGCTCTGGAGAGAGTGATCGTCGAATCTCTCTCATGCGGTGAACGCCCGCAAGCTTTGCTTTGTATCGGTGTGTGTCAGGGAGCGGGGGCATGGGGGGGGTTCTTCGAGCGTATGGAGGAGTGCGGAATGGTGGACCGTCGGGCCGAGCTTTGCTCGGCGAGAGGTTGCCCCGCTGGAGTTCTTGCCACGTACATAGCAAGCCGTAGATACGTTGTTGTGACGGTCTGCCAACGGAGTGTGGGACGGGTGCCAAGTGCAAAACCGCTAAGACCCAAACAAGGATGGGACGGGGTTACGAAGTTTATTTCCTACCGTGTGGCTTGGTGCGGAGCGAAGCAAGGCGAAGCTGGGCGATTTTTTTCGGGGGCTTCTGCGATGCCATGGGCTTTCCACGGTGGGGAGAAAACATTCCCACCCCGCCCGCCCCCGTTGTCGTCGTCCGCTTCGATGCCTTCTCCCGACTTGTTCGTGGAGAACGTTCGGTGCCAGCGTTGCGTACCGCAGTGCAGCCAAAGGAGTCGGGGTGACTCGTTGTCGGGACGTTAGCTCTGAAGCGATTTTTCCATGCCGAGCAAGGCATGGGTACGGATGAGGTTATCGCATAGACCTTGTCAAGATCGTCGCAGCCTTTGTGTTTGGACAAAACGGTATAACCTTGCAGAGGAGGGTTCATGCCGGCTAAAGGAGGCCGAAGAAAACGGTCTACATGTTTTCGGTTGTTCACGCGCTAATTGTGCCGGTTCAAGGGGGGGAGGGGAGAGGGTTGGGGGGGGGAGGGCGGGGGCAGGGGAGAGGGGGAGTGGGGGGTGCGTGGGGGGTGGGTAGGGGTGGAGGGTAGGGGAATTGGTGGTCAAACACGCTTGTTGTAGCGGTGTACATATTACCGTTATTGTGTTGTGATGCTGGGCCATTTCATTTCACCTTTCCTTGTGCTAGTTGTGCAAAAGCTAGGGAGTGCGTGCGTTGATTTGTTGGTCAAGCGCCGGGAGCGGTGCAAGGCGGGAGGGGGGTGGGGGGCGAGACAAACTGGTCGCGGTCAGTCGTTTGACAGTACGACAGCTCGACCGCAAGGTAGAGGCACGGCACGCGCAAAATTATCCGGCGTTTTGACGATGCGTGCCTTTTTGAGTCTCAGGCGCGGCAGATCCCGCGTTTTCGAGGAGAGCCGTTTACGACGAGGAGGAGGCGTTTTCGACGAGGAGGCCTTTCGACAAGAGGTGCTTCTTGTGTTCGAAATCGAGCCCTGGCAGCGATTCCAGCCGCCAACGTTGAGTGTCGTCTGTGGTTTTCGTGACAAGCGCGCAACTACTGTATAGCTTGAAATGTACCAGTGTGGCCGTGCGCGCCTCTTTTTTGGCGAGGCGTTACTATGTTCCGTTCTGTGGCTGCGTAGCTTTTGCTCTTCGTCGTCAATATGCAACTTCTATTATTAGAGCGGAGTGGAGCTTTACTGTAGCCCTATATGCGGCAGTCACGGCGCGTTTGTTCCCCTTTTTTGGTGTCATGTCTGGCGGAGGTGGGGTGGGTACCGGTTGTACAGCTTAAAAGCAGCGCTTTTTTCTGTTTTTTTTTCTCTTTTGTTTTTTTGTTTTTTGCCGGGCTCGGATTAGTCACCGTCGCATCGCCCGATTCACCTGCAGCAGCGCGGGCGGTAGACTCTGTGGGCCAGGGGTCATGTGGATGGTCGCGCGGCGCAATTTCGCTCAAGCAGCCTCGCCACGCCGGACACGTCGTGAGTGGCGTCGGCCGTTAACCCTTTCATTGCTGGAATCAGTTTCCCACACTGATTCCAAGTAGTTCACGCGCCGCACAGATAGATCACCGATGTTCCTACTAGTTGATCTAGATCGTTCAGGGAAAATCTGTATGGTCTAGTTCATGTTACCGGGTGGGAGCCGTACATTCTGTGTGACCTGTAGCAGATGTTTCTTGGGTTGGGTCTGTACTCCCATGTATACAATACAGGTCCTGCACCACATCTTCTGGTTACAACGGCAGATAGATACAGGATGTAACTGCAGATGATCTAGATAATCTACGGTAGATCGTGATATGTGCGAGGCGTGTAATAGTTTTGCATCGAGAAACGTGGGTGCAGAGTTCTAACGGGGTTAGGGGTTGTCGTTTCAGGCTGCCGATGCATATACCGTCGGACGAGAGTTTTCTGATCGTTAGTTGGCACCTGACCACCTGTGATCGGCTCTTGTCACGCACAAGATGGCCGTAGAGATTATCATCACGTTGCTTGATGATGCGTGCCGGACGCGGTATTCGGGTGATTGGACGCGTTGCCGAGTGGACGGGAAGGGTGGCCGACGCACGTTGATGCGACGATGACGTGTGCTGGATGGTATCCCGGGGGACTGCACATGGTATCCCGGGGGACTGCACATGGTATCCCGGGGGACTGCACACTTTGCCACCGCAGGCTGTGGAGGAGAGAGGGCGATGCAGGCTTGCTGCAGTGGGGCTCTGGAGCTTTAACGGCTTTCTTTCTGGTCGGGTGGTGGTAGCGGGGAGGAGCTTGTGCCATCGAGGCGGGTCGCTGGGGCGGTAACGGGAGGAGGTGGTGCGATCGAGGCGCATCGCCGAGAAGGTGGTTTGCAATTGCCCCGCGTCTGCTTTTCGCGGATGTAGTAAACCAAGTTGGCTGCGCTTCTATCGCGCGGGTTGAAAACTTGATCCTTTCTTTATTGTGTTATGGCGCGCTTCTGCGTGTTAACGTACCTGAGGGCTATGCTGTGGAACGCGACAGCAGTGGCACTCATCTATGGTTTTGGTGGGTTTTGTAAATATTTTGGGGACCTGTGCTCTATCGTGAAAGCAGGGGTTAAGATCTTAAGGCCTGTTACCTGGTTGGTGTTATGGTCATTTTTCGTTTTTGTGGTAAAAAAACTGGAGGAGCATCCGCTAATATAGTTATATTTCTTCCTTTTTGTCTTTTTCTTACTTAGTTTGTCGTCAGTGTGGAGAAGAGGCATAGTATACACGCGGCAATTTCTCCTCTCTCACCCTGCGTTTTCCGGGCCCGACACGCGGTAAAAAGGCAAAGTCATCGCTAGCGCCAAGTATGCATGTACATTATCAACGGCACTCGCCTTGCCCACGCCCTCGGCGAGCGGGCGCATGTGTATGCATACCGTACCAGCGACTGGTAATGTCCTCGGATTGGGAGCATCGAGGGGAGCGAGCGCCCTTGAAGCTTTTTTCGGATCGGATGGTGCTCGAGACAATTTTCCGACATACATGCGTGCTACCGACGTAGTTGGTTGTGATTTGTGACCACATCATTTTCATGAAGGCAGGAATGTTGCTTGCCAACTATTAATACCAGGTATTATTTAGTTAAGTCAGTAGTATGCACAGGTACACACTGCTTGCTTGCTGTCGAGCACTAAATGTATTTACGAGGATATACTACTGACTGTGCTGTACTGCACCTAAAGCACTACTGTTGTACGTACCTAGCGCCCCCGAGAATATTGGCGCACGAGTAGATATAATCTTGCTTGCCTTGTGGCGCGGGCGGTGGGTGGGCCATTCATTGGTAACAACCATGAAAGCGTTGCCACCCGTCAAATCTCTTCAAAGCTACAGCGTTTTTTGGAGGACAAACTTGCTTGGAATTAGTGTGGCATATGTTTTGCAGAGTGGTAATAGGATCAACCTACAACTTACAGCAGCCCCCCCCCGCATTAAGTAAGACGGTGGTTGTGCCAGGACCAAATTACCGCCTTGCTGGGGGAAGCCGCCTTGTTCATTCCAGGTTGTACAACGGAAAATATTGCAAAAACAGTGAAATCCACGTGGTTTTGGGTTAATAATGACCCGCTTTCAACTCACAAAATTATTCGATGCTGCGTACGAGCAACTCCGAGTGATTTGTCCCCATGTCGGAAGCACGGTGCTAGGTTAATGTGACGGTGGGCCTTGGGGGATCCCTGAAGATGTGATCCACAGAAGGAGGGGGACAGGTATGTCTCTCGCTGACCACAGCAGTCAGCTGAGTAAAACCCTTATTGTCGTGCAAGGCTTGCTTGCTTGATTGGGTCCTGGGTACGAGAGTGACCAGCGGGAGGTGGGGGTGGTGATAGCTTGGTCACGGCTAAGGTAGAAGAACCGGCTCTCCTACTGGCAAGAGTTCGAACGCATCATACCAAACGTCATCGGCCGTGCAGGCTGCTGTCCTGCCGTACGTAAATCGCTGCAGCAAAGCCCCGCATGTAAGTGACGCGTTGCTACTTGAAGTAGACAAATTAATGCAGACCAACTCAAAACACAGTGTTAAGGTATTAGTGGGGTATTAGTCCGTTTGACCACTTGCAAAAGGTAAACCAATAGATTACCCAAACTAAGCCTTATAACACTCCCCCCCCCTGAAACGGCGGGATACCAGGTCGGCCGGATATACGGGCGGACCTGTCAGTATTCAAGCGGTTTCATTTCCTGGGGATACCGGGGAGAGTATTTCTCAAGTTCGACATGGGGAAAGTCTGAAAAGCTTATTATTGTGGATGGTGGGAGTCAAACCCACGACCCAATAAACCCATGCTCTGTCGACGACGCCATTTGTTAGGTTATAGGTGCGGACACAGAGTGCCCCCTGCAGGTCTGCCAATTGGGCAGGTCCTTGGAGAGTTCTCACTTTCTTTTCCTTCGTAGAGACGTAGCTATTTTCGATTTCACCAGAGCCTCGGATAGCTTCTGAGATCGGAGGCACGTGCCTCTGATCTATTTCCTAACTTTCCCGAATATAAAACGCTAACCTTATCATACGAAACCCACTTAAATAATATCAAATTCGGATAATTACAGGTCTTTCGAGGCCGTATCTTAACACTAGCCCACCCTGATGAGCCGCATATGCAAAAATATGGGAGATTCGGGGAAACTCCGGTTCTACGAACTAGACTATGAGTCGAAGATGCGGCTCCTCAAAACCCACTCCCACACCTCTAACGGTCTGGCTATGGAGCCAGGAACACGCGAAGAAAAGCAGTTGAACAAAACGCAGACCCTAAACCAAGGCAAAAGCCACCCATCAAAAACCTGCCGCGTGCCGCCGGTGTGGCGGGGGGGGGCAGAAAAGGCTCTAGAACCTGCCGCATACCGCCGGTGTGGCGGGGGGGGGCAGGAAAGGCTCCACGGCAAACCAACCATAGAAAAGGTACTATGGCGAGGCGAGCCCTTGTCGATATGGAGGGGAACACAGGCGCTAACACAAGGGAGGAGTCATGTGAAAAACCTCCCGCGGGCCATCGGCATGGCAGGGGGTTAGACGAGGAAACGACAAATACCCGGGATGGAAGGTGGCAACACCTACAGCCCCGCTAGGGGGGCAAGGGTTTAGTCGAAAAAGCAAAGGAGAACAAATACAACACACGAAAGATAAAATATGACACGCAGAACCGTACATAGCCCTGTACCACGTTACGCGCGAACAGGGTACCCTAGTCGCCCCGCGGCTCTGGGCTGAGGAGGGCGTCGGCAGGGCGAGCGACTCATTAGGGTGGGCTAGTGTTAAGGTACGACCTCGAAAGACCTGTAATTATCCGAATCTGAGATCATTTGGATGGGTTTCGTAAGATAAGGTTGGCGTTTTATATTCGGGAAAGTTAGGAAATAGATCGGAGGGTACGAAACCCATCCAAAAGATCTCAAATTCGGACAATTACAGGCCTTTCGAGACCGTATCTTAACAACAGCCAGTCACATCGAGTTCTAGTACGCGGCTAAAATCTATGCTATCCGTTATGCGATCGCGCCACTACCTACTCACAGCGAATCAGGTGAAACCGTGGCGCGAGACCGGGTGCCACCATTGTTGTATTATACGTACGTATACATATTACATTACTCACAATAATACTCTGTCGTGCTTGTATATCTACGTACGTGCCGTTTCCTGGATCACACGACAGTTTCGGAATCACGCGACAGTTTCCGAATAACAGAAATCAGTCCTTACTGACCAACAGGGATGCACGGTTGGTCTCTTGTTCATAAAAAGAGCGCATACGGATTACACACCATAACATTAGCCCACCCAGAACAGTCTTAGATGCAGATCACAGGATGATATATACAGAGATGGCTAAGACATCAGGAAATCGGGAAGTGGATCGAAGATGCTGCTATTCAAAACAACGACAGCAAATAAATGAGGCCATAGACCCACCCACACGTCGAAATTGAGAGCCGAGACGTCTCTGGTAGCCAAAGGGGTGACTTACCGTCAAATGAGTGCTGAGCAGAAAGTACTGGTGCAAGATAACGCAACATACAAGGAAATGAGCACACTGTAGAAAGCCGTTGACAGGCTGAGCCGTTGTGCGTCGGAATCAGAACAATGTAGGGGCACCTAAACAAATCGCAAAAAGGGGGTACCATCTTAGACAGGAGAGTACGTGCACTGCAGAATGCCCGCCAGAGGCTGAATTTTTGTGCATGGGACGCGGGGCACAAGACAAAAAAGGGGAACCAGAAAAGGCAACAACATCCGAACTGAGAAAAAATCCGTGCACTGTGCAGGATACCATCCAGCGGCCGAACCTCTGCGCATGAAATTCAACAGCGTGAGTAAAGGAGCACCAGAAAAGGGACAACCTCCGACCCGACTGGAAAAATATGCGCACTTACTTACTTGCGGCTTGCCGAATACCCAGCCAGCGGGTGAATGTCTGTGCATGGATGCACGGGTTGTTTGGAAGAGAGCCGAAGTGGGAGGACACGCCCCACGTACCCGGACGCAAAAAACAAACGCGAAAAACAAATAAGAGTGAAACGCCATACCGAATAAGAGAAATGACGTACAAGTTGCGGCAGGCCTAGATGCTCCATAAATAAATAACTGAACCAACGAAGTTACAGTACCGTAGTACACTCGGAAGGTGTCATAACTCGCGAAGAAAACAAAACCACAAAACAAAACATAAAAGTCTGAATCCATGGTTGGCGCCAATTTCCCGACACACTACGTAAGGGAGAATAGGGAGGGCTCCGCGGGGCCCGCCAGCATTCAGTCAAGACACCGCGAGCCACCCCCCCGGCCTGATGACTGACGCTGAAGACACCAGGATCCGTGGACGGCGCTCCGTGAAGGGGTGTAAGATGATGGCAGGAGGTCGATCTTGATCGGTCCCGGGTCATCGAGGAAACGAACGATGTACGAGTTGGCGGAAGAATTGTCGGAGCCCCGCCATGCAGAAATCGTTTCGGCCAAAAAGTGGTATACCCTTGTTCCTCTATCGGTAGCACGCGTTTTTCGCACGAGAGATATAAGGCCACCATCAACTAAGTTGGATATTTCCAAGTTCCGCTGTGACACCTAGCCCTGTGACGGACAGCCGTCTAGACGTATTGCACTTGTTCAAGAATGGAATGCCTACGTGACGCGACAAAACCGAAAACAACCCGTCTCTTTGCTGACACTTGAATCACACGTTCCACGCTGCTTGCTGCTATATATAGCAACTGATATGCGTGTTACTACCTAACAGCTTTTTCATTAGCGTATGTAAGCTTAGCCGAAGGCAATAAAGAGCTGAAAGTAGTGTGAGAGGCCAGAGAACAGCCGAGTGAGGGTGGCCTCCGAAGGGGGGAGGGGCACGGCGGCGGGTTCTCGGATTTTTCTCAAGTCGCCAGTTTGCACCATGGACACCCTGTCCGCATCACATAGTAAAAACAGTATCAAGCAGCCTACAAAGATGAGTATCGAGCCTTCAATCGATCGAATTCACAGCCGACATATTTAAAACTGTTTTAATTTGAGTTTTATTTTATTTTGCCTTTTTTTGGGGCGAAGCGCCTTGTACAGCACACCCCGCTACGCATATCTATAAGCACCGTTCATGACGTGGGGCGAGTTGCGGTTCTACCGGCGTTTGCGACACAATTTCACAATTACCAGAAAGTCAACACCAAAAGCGTAAGAATCAGAATACCACGAAACGTCAAGAGAAAAAAGGCGAAATACGATCCTCCCAAGATTAAGAAGAAGCAACGGATTCCTAAAATAAAGCTAAAAGCAAGAAATAGATAAATCTTTTGACCATGAATCATATACCAAATTATCTAAAATATCTCATGCCGGTTATATCGACTCTCTTGGTACCGCCGTAAGCTGAGTAACCGCGTCAATGTCACGACTCTCCGTGCAAATCAACCAACTGCTAGTTTGTACGTACGCGGCTCCATCTCAAACCACGATCGAAACAGACGAAAGTACAACGAACGACCAAACATATTGCCGTTTTTCGTTGGGACCCATGTGTACTACCGACGAAAACAAAAAACACGGAAGCAATGAGTGCGATTTCTTACACCCACCATTTGAAAAACCTCCGCGCCTCTCACGGGTCGGATCGGGTTAGCATGACCCGGCCCGAAAAAGCCTATAAAAAATATGCTCGAAAACCTCCTCCTGGCCCCGACCCCTCTCGACCCGTGAGATTTCCAACACCTCCTGGCCCGATCCGGCTCGACCCACGGATTTTTGCTGAAGCACCTCGTAACCCAACCCGCGGGTCCGGTCACGACCCTCGAGAAAAACTCGACTATATTTCAACTGGAAAGGAGACGCAGCAGTACGAGTATTCTCACTTGTATGCTCTGCGCGCGCGCTCGTGCTTGCGTGTGTGCGTGTCGCGCGGCAAGTCCTACCCCAGCTGCTCGGACTTTTTGCCTCATTATACGGCCGACTCTTTGTGACCACTAAGTCACCTTTTCGACAGGTTTCTCCCCCTTTTAAAACGCCTTTACACCTGGAAACCCATTTTTGGGGACAAAACCACTTGGAAATATTTTAGGGAAGGGTTTTTGGGGCCCTGCAGAGGTTAACCCCCCTCCCCCCCCCCCCAAAGAAAAAAGGTTACGTCCCACCTCTGTCTTACACCTGGTATGCATGCGCTTTTCGCTTGATGAGTCTTCGGCTTGATGAGTCTACTGCTGTGATAGCCCCGGGCCTGTCTAGTGTACCAAGGTGCGCTATAGTACCCGGAGGCCTCCCTGCTAAACGGCTGCTGTAGGGCAGACCACGATATTAACTCCCCCCCACCCCCACCCCTCTCCCTCGTTCATTTCGCGAATCTTGCAAGAATTCCCCCCCCCCCCGCCCGGCACACCACGCAGTCTCTCGCACACCGCACGGCAAAAGGTAGGACGCAGCTTTTGACAATCGACATGGTGGCTCTTTTTAGCCAATCATATCACCTTTCGCAAGGCTGCGCCCAGGCCGTCGCGTGCGGTCCTTTACCGGTTAACCACACAAAATCCCTGTACATCCAACCATTTTAGAACTGAAAACAACTAATTTATCCCACACAAAAATCCGAGTAGACGAGTAGAAAGTTCCCTCTCCGCCCCCCCTAAAAAACGTAAAAGCACATCCCACACAAATTCCAAAATAGAAATTTCCCAAAAACATGGCGGGTGTAGATATAAACCGGCTTAAATACTCCCTGTCGATGTGAAATGTAGCCCCGGGTGCATCGATGATCCTTGTCTCTTCAGCTGTACTCAGAAAAGGGAAACGCAGCAGCAGAAATAATGCCCCCCCCCCCCCCTCCCCCCCCCCACCCCCAGGCACATGGTGCCGAAGTCCGTCTTACGAGCGGTTCTTGGAAGGATGCAGTTCAACCTTCGTGCGACTCGCCGAACACCTCACGGCGCTTCGCGCTTGGTGCAAGCAATGCCTGCCTGGTTGGTGAAAACCCGACGTGCTCCGGCCCGGCATAGTAGGGGTGCGAGGGTCTATGGCCACACGACTACGGCCATGCACAAACTGAGTACCCACCCCCATACCCCCACCCCCACGCAAGTGAGGGTATAAGATCCTAGGGACTTAATGACATGCACGACACGACGATGACAGCCCCCCCCCCCCTGGAACACAAGGAGCGCCCAGGCTTTGGAGGTGTTTGTACTAGGAGTAGGGAGTATAGGAACAGTGCCGCGCTGGACAGGGATGCGTGGTCAAAGGTCCAACGACTAAGGCAAGCAACAAACGACTACACGCTTCACCCTCCCCGCCCCTGCACACCTGCGTCTCGCAAACAAACCGCAGACCTACAGTAGACAACCTTTGGTGGCTTGACAGCGCCACATGCATGCAGAAAAATGAACGACTTACGTTAACCTCTTGAAAACCGTGCCCACGTTTGGTTTTTTAGGAGAGCCCGCTTGGGGATTTTGGTGTGGGCTACTCTTTTTTTTGCAGCCGTGGAAAAAAGGGTGCAACGAAGACACCGCCGTGCCGTATCGCCGTCACCTCTTGGTACGATACGACGCTACGGCTGTTGTACACCGTAAAAAACGCGAGACAACCCCCTCCCCCCCCCCCCCCCCCCGGCGTTTTTCTTTTCCCGACAATGATACCAGATGGTCTCAAAAAACAAAGCGGGGGGTACTCATTTCATGCATTGACCCGGGAGGGGGGGGGGGGGGGGGGGCGGGCGAACACTACGCAAATAGTGATGGACACATCGCTGAGATCTGTCTATAGTAGACCGTGTCGCTCGGCGTTTACGGCACAAGCTCTCCGCGTCGCGGATAACACATTATCTTGGGAAATTCGCCCCCACCAGGGGGGGCGGGGGGGGGGGGGGTATTTTGCGCTTTTGTCGGTATAAGGGAGTCCCGCCGGCGCCTCCCTGCCTGTGAAACCTGAAAACAATCGCCGAAGGGCGCATTGATATACGTATATATCGCAGCTAAAACAATCGCACGGATAGTAGAATACGTCGACCGATGTTGTCCCAAAACTAAACGGTCGCATCTTTGAAAGACATAGACGTGGGGGCGAAGCCGGTGCCCCTTACTGCCGGGTAGCCGTTGCTCATCATGGGCGAATCGGCCGGCATGGCCCAGTGGCGGGCCGGCGCCACCGTCGTGTCGTTGCTCGAGGCCACGGTCCCCTGGCTGCTCTCGATGTCTCCGTCGTCGCCGTCTACGCAAACACCGTAGTCCTGATCCTGGCACTTCAAGGATTCTGTCTTCACGGTTGCCCGATCGTCAAAACTGTCGTGAATATCCGAGATCTCTTCCGCCTCCGGCTCACCGTCGGAGTGTGCCCCGAGGGAGTCCGCCGACGGACTGCGCCGAGCGAAGAACCCGCTCCTCGCGACGACCAGCTCGCCGGGGTACTGCTTCGGGACAGCGCCAACGCTCGCGGGTGGTGTCGGCGCCCTCGTCCCCGTCGTCGTCATGGTGCCCGACACGTCGATTCGGGTTCCTCCGGTCGAAGAGAACGTGCCCCTGGGCATGTCCGCCCACCTGGTCGGCGTGTAGTTGTCACCGCTGACCCGCCGAGCGAAATTCCGTTCCACCGCGGCGCCGCTGCTTTGCGAGGACCGATGGGTCGCCACGGAGACCCGGTTTACCTTATTGCCAGGAGATTCGCGGGCGCGTTTGGGCAGGGGCTGGGCTACGGGCGGCCTGCCGTTTGCGCGGATTGATGCCTCTGGATGGACCCGCCCTCTCTGATTTGAGTATTGCAGAAACAGACACCGCCGAAAAGCATATGGGGGGGGGAGGAGAGAAGAGGGCAGAGGGGGGTGCGATATGATGACCACGCTCGGTATCGTTCAACACTTTTACGTACTGCAGCAGGGGTCCCCTAATAAGGCGGTATCCCGATATAAGGCGGTCAAAATCGCTTGGCGCGACTGGGGAATTGCAATCATAACCTAGAATGAATAAGGCGGCTTCCCCCAATAAGGCGGTATCCTTATATAAGGCGGTATCCCGACAAAAGGCGATCAACACCGCTTGGTGCGACTGGGGAATCGCACTCATAACCTGGAATGAATACAGGCGGAATCCCTCTGTACGGCGGTCTGAGTAAGGCGGGATCCCGATATAAGGCGGTCAAAATCGCTTGACGTGACTGGGGAATTACACTCATAACCCGGAATGGATACGGCGGCTTCCCCCTATGAGGCGGTCTGAGTAAGGCGGTATCCGATATAAGGCGGTCAAAATCGCTTGGCGCGACTGGAGCATTGCACTCATTACCTGGAATCAATCAGGCGGCTTCCCTCAATCAGGCGGTCACATTGCTTTGGCACACCACCGCCTTACTGCCCCGCCCCGCCCTACTGTATTTTTCCTTTTTATACTAGTATTACCCGGGAACAGAGTAATCAGGACAAAACAGGCCGAGGAAAATACAGGGGAATACATACGGACTGGTCCGGTTTAGAGTCAAACGCCATAGTTCAATTGAGTTTTCGCAGCTCAGTTTTGCGAATTTCGATATTAATACCTGGACGGAGACAGAAAAGGGGTTCACTCAAAAGGTCAGGCGCCGACTAACGACAACAGAATCGAAAAAAAAAACTTATGGCCATTGTTCCCGAAAACAAAGTAACATAGGCCGAAATATCCGTGCATTTTTTTCTCGTTTTTGGTTATCGCCTGCAGTCCTGGGGATTGTGTATGTACATCATGGGTGCTGATTACTATGGTATGGTCCTCCTCAATAGTGCCGGTACAGCAGCAGTGGGCACCCTGATTTAAGAATGCCCCGTGACAAGCCGAATCAACACAAGTGCTTTTAACTACACACTGCTCTTACCCGTAATGCAAAATACATAGATTTTGTTTGGATTTGGAAGTGCACGCACATAATTAATCCTCCACCGACAGCGCCGAAGCCGGACTGGACCAGACCGCAACAGGGCTCAACCCCGACGTACACGCCAAATAACATATATACTTTTTTTTTTTCTTTCCCAAAATGGTCAGATTTATCCCCTTAAAAAGGAGTTATAGCTTCCACGCACAAATTGCCCGACGGTCCCCCCCCCCCCCCCCCCCCCCCCTTCCCCCCCCCCCTCCAACCCCGCTCGCTTTTGATCAAAACCAGGCCCCCACGTCCTTCAAAACTCCTCCCCCCCCTCACCGGTTATTCGACTCACAGGATTCACTTGATAAACGGATACATTTCCCTCCACAGCTGTCAGATTTGGTCCCCCTCAGAAACGGGTTTTATAGTTTCCGCGCACAGACTGACTAACATGACCCTGTTGACCCTGATAGCTACACTGTAGTTGTAAGGGGAGCCGCCGACCTATATCCTTAATGAGGACACACAACTCGTAATACGCGCGATCGGAGTATCACACAGCTTGCAAAAATGAGTTTCGACGAAATCTTCGATCTCACAGCTGGAGTGTATTTTCATTTTTTATAATATGTATATGTATATGTAAAATATGATCTTCGTTATTTTCGGCTCGCTGCTCTCCGGCGGCCGAGTGTTTCTTCTCGCACTTTCGGCCGCGGGGCAAGCTAGCCTGCCATAGATACATTATGAAGCATGTCTGGATCTCGGCCGAGCTCCGTGGCGGCGCTCGGCGCATTAAACGTCGCTTAGCTGGTTCTATTTGGCAAGGGCGTGCGTTCCGCCTCCCTGAGACGAGCAGGTCACTTGGAACACCCCAAATTGTTTGTCAATTTTTGCTTTTTTTATAAACCTTTTACATTTTTTTGTTCTTTGTTGTTTTGTTCGTAAAAAATGGCCCACTAATCAACTAACCTCAGCAGCAGCACAGCAGCAGGCTGCAGTAGCAGCAACCGTCCGGACTAAATTAACCTTAGCAGCAGCACAACAGCAGCAGCAGTAGCAGCAACATACAGCAGTAGAAGCAGCAGTACACATGTGGATCGGATTAGTGTGGGGTTTGGGGGCGCGCCGCCCTGGGTTGTTTCGGCCCCGGACCTCGACGTGGGCGCGTGAACATGGGTGCAGACAAGGGTAAACCGGCCTGCGCTCTCCCGCCGCGCGGGCGGCCGCTCGTCGAGGCAGGAGCGAAAGCGTCTGTGGGCGTGGTTGACCCGGTGTGTTTATTTTTCTCTTGCGGGGTAACTAGACGTGTCCGAATGTAAGGACCGTCTTTACTTGAGCAAAAAGACATATTCCGGTAATATATTTCCGGACAGAGCGGATGCCAGCAGGAGGAGGCTGGGAGGTAGAGGCCTTGAGCAGCCGCGTGTCGGAACGAGCGCCACAGGGCACGGCTTGCATCTCTCCGAGCGGGAGACGAGGCTAACAGGGACATAGAGCGCGGAAAGCTTGGAACATGACCCCGAGCGCGGCGAAGGTGGCAGGCATCGCGAGCGCAGCATGCACGCGAGTCTCGACCAGGCCAAATATTTGTTGGGCAGGGTGGAACTATGGGTAGGGTTCAAGCATATATAACTCTCTATTAGCGATAGCCAAACCCAGGTATATACACGGTGCTGCTGTAGCCAGAATCGGGTACAGTGCTATTTCAGCGTTCGCCACGCGCCCAGGACGCCATCTGATTGGCTGGGTGGATCGGTTCTAGGTCTGTTGCTATTATCGTACGGTATACACAACATCCCCTGACTACTAATAATTCGTTTGCGCGTACACCAGTACAACGTGCACCCACCGCTTTCACACTCTTCCCGCTGAGTACTACTCTTTCTTTGAAGTAATGCACTAGCTCATGTCACACGTTTCCTTCAAGAATAACAGTGGAGTTTATCTGTGTAGTACGCGTAACACCATTATAGGTGGGAAAACGTTTATACGTATGTTACCGGTGTCTCCGTTTTAGCCTTGCGACGCCCCCGGGATTTCACGTTACCCGCATCCCGAGGGGGAAACTTGTATATTTCAATATACTCCGGAGTATAAATTAGTATGGAGTGGCTGATACGAGCAGCCCAAGCGGGCTCGCTTTAACGGGGCTTTTTGGTCCGACTATTAATGGCCTCTTTCTCTCAGACCTCTTGGACCAACAAGCTTCTTTCATTCAAGCGACTAGCCTCTTTCATTCAGACTTCTTGGCCCGACAAGCTCCCTACTTTCTAGCTTTTTTCATTCAGACTTCTTGGCCCGACTAGCTTCTTGCTTTTACAGACTCCTTGCCCCGACTAGCACGACGAGCAGCCTTCTGGCTTACTAGCCTGTTGTATGCGACAGAAAACGAACCAGCATGGGCAACAACTTTTTGTCAGCTGACGTCCTCTGGACACCCCTCACAATACCAACCTCGCCATACATCAGGAGGGGGGAAGCTGTTGCTCAGCTATGCTTGCCTACTGCTGCTGTTGGTGCTACTGCTGCTGCTCTGCTGCTATACGATTGCTGTCTGTAACTGACCACTGCTTGGATGGTTGTAGTGGGCGATGCGCGGGTGTGTTTTCTGTGTTCTGTATTAAGTCAGTTGGCTCCTAACAGCAGTATGTAGTGCCCATACGTGCCACCCCAAAATACCAGCACTGTTGAGAACTACTGGGAACCGAGCTATAGTTAGTATAGGAAGTTCAAATTCCATTCGTATTTTCTCGGCATTGTAGAGGGTAGTGGCACTATTCAACCGGCCCCAACAAAATAGATGCCCGAGGAAAAACGAAAAAAAGTCCAAGCCCGGTACGCTCACAGAAGCAGCAGCAGCAGTAGCTAAGGAAGGAGGAAGAGAGCAGCGCCTTCTACTTGATCCCTCTGCGTCACACAGCACTGGGCCGCACAGGCTCGTGAGCCCTTATGTACCCTGATGCTCTGCGCCCTGGGCCTGGTGCTGCACAGCAGCAGCACGCTTCGTACGAGAAGGAAAGGTACACCGGCCTTGCTGCCTTTGTTTGGTACGCACGACTGAACAAATGCTATTATGAATAATAAAATTCACGCATCGTTTTAAAACATGACCGAGACGATAGAACACTCTTCATCTCGCTGCGTAAACAAGCAAGTGCACGCACGAAAAACGCGGCAATACGCATTTACTCTTCCGGCGTCACCCTCTTCTTCACCTAAATAAATCCCCCCCCTCCGAAGGGAATATATATGTTGGTTTCTACTCTTATCGCGTGCCCCGCTCCCATTCCCTTTCACTACTAGCTGTCTGTGCTACTTCCACGACATTTCTACAGTTAGTTTCGTCAGCCTTGAGCCGTCTGCTCTCGCTTCACCTCTCCTGCATGTCCCTGCTCACATTTTCTTATATAAATACAACTGTTAACCCCTTTAGAGCCCCCAAATCCCTCCCTGTGATACTAACTTCAAGTAAATTTGTCCCTCAAAAGGGTCTCCAGTAGTGAAGGCGTTAAGGTATGGCCTCGAAAGGCATGTAATTATCCGAATTTGAGATCATTTGGATGGGTTTCGTATGATAAGGTTGGCGTTTTATATTCGGGAAAGTTAGGAAATAGATCGGAGGCACGTACCTCCGATCTCAGAAGCCATCCGGAGCTCTGGTGGAATCGAATATATCTACGTCTCTACGAAGGCAAATACAGTGAGTACTCTCCGAGGACCTGCCCAATTGGCAGACCTGCAGGGGGCACTCTGTGTCCCCACCCAATAACCTTACAAATGGCGTCGTCGGCAGGAGTGTTGACTACTTCGGCCCCTTCCGGTCACACCACGAGGCAACACCTACATCGTGCTGTTCATGGATCGCTTCAGTCGTCGGGCCGACATGTTCCCCGTCACTGCCGCCGAGTTCACCGCGGGGGGTACAGCCAATATCCTGGTGAACCAATACATCCCCTTATGGGGGTGCCCGCGCACCATACTCTTGGATAACGGACTGCAGTTCTGCTCCAAGCTTTGACAAGCTGTATATCAGCTGTTGCGTGTGCACAAGCTTGCTACAAGCTCCTATCATCCCAACTGTAACGGGGGCGTTGAGCGGGTGAACCACACTATGGCCCGAAGGCTGGCTGTGGTCGTCAACGAGCGACAAGACGATTGGGACTTGCATCTGCCCCACGTAGAATTCGCTTACAACAATTCAGTCGGCGCGGCGACGGGTCTGGCGCCCAGCGAGGTCCACATGGGCAGACTCCTACGGCTCCCCGTGACGGTTTTCGACCGCCCTGGAGTCGTGGGACACCAGAGTCTAGCCCGCGACCACCTGGCCTATTGCGACTTGGCCACCCACCGGCAAAAGCGCGCGAACGACATTGTCCGTGCACACCACGCCCTCACCGTTTCTCGTGTTAACAGCAGAAACTCCGCCCTCGCCGACCCGCTGCGTCCAGCACCTAACTTCGCTACGGGTGGTTGGGCACGGGTGTACAATTCTGCCTCTACTATACGCCAGGGTGTGAAGGCGAATACCGACGCCAAGGTGCTTAAGGCCAAACTCGCGCTTAACTGGACGGGCCCGTACATGATCCTGGCAGTCGGTCCCTGCTCCGCCGCCGAGACGCCGGACGGTTCGCCGCTCGGGGACAACCTCCTCTGCTTGGATCTCCCTTCCGACCGGCCCGGTTCGGACGCTCGCCGGCGTGTGGCGATAAAACGCTGCAAACCCTGCGCCAACCCCCACGACAGCGGGGACATGCCCAAATACCTACCGGCGGGGCTGACACAGTATGTGCTCAACAGGTTTTCCAACAAGTCCCCGCCGTACCACGTCACTCAAGACGACGTTTCGACTCCCCTCAAACGGCTGGAGGTGGAACAGATCACCGGTCATCAGTCGGTACGGGGGCGAGGTGGCGTCATCGCGGTGCTATACAAGACGCATTGGGCGGGACTCTCCGAACCTTCCTGGGAGCGGGAAATGGACCTCCACCTCTCCCGCTCCCACATCTTGCGTTATTGGGCCGGAACGCCGGACCAGCACCGCCAAACCAACCGCCCCAACCGCCGAATGCGGATCGGGGAAGCACAGCGCGAGCTCTCCCGCAACAACTGGGAACGTTTCCTAGCGCCGGGCAACGCCTGTGTTCCCCGCGCCGATTGGCTCCGTCGCCACCACAACACAGTACTTCCTAAAGGAGCCCACTTTTGGTACACGGGAGACGATGGATTATGGTGGCTTGGAAAAATCAGCGCGAGCACTACCGAGGCCAATGTATACCTGGTCCGCTTTCTGGGCGACCCGGGACCGATTAAACTTCCTCTTCCCCCGGCGCGCTGCATGACTTCGACGGGAGCCGTACGAGGCTCTTGGTGCCTTCAAGTTCACATCGCCAGTGCGTTTCCTCGGGGAATCCAACGTAACGTAGACGAATCTCGAGACGCGGCCGTGGCCAGTTGACTTTCAAGCCGCCACTGCTCCTCGATAGTTCTCCATTTTTTGGGGTTATGAGGTTTGAGTCTTTGTCTTTGGGTTGTTCGCAGTGTCCTGAGGGTCTTCGTCGGGTTTTGGGGCGGTTCTTTTCATTTTTTCTTCTCTTTGTCCTGCCGAACCCCCTGCTCAGTGCCGGGCCAGGGTTCGGGTAAAACGCCGCCATCTGAGGCGCAGAGCTGTCGCTTTTTTGTCGTTGTTCAATTTCGCCCTGCCGACGCCCTCCTCAGCCCAGAGCCGGGGGGCGACCAGGGTACCCTGTTCGTGCGTAACGTGGTACAGGGCTATGTACGGTTCTGTGTGTCATATTTTATGTTTTGTGTGTTGTATTTGTTTTCCTTTGTTTTTCGACTAAACCCTTCCCCCCCTAGCGGGGCTGTAGGTGCTGCCACCTTCCATTCCGGGTATTTTTGTCGTTTCCTCGTCTATCCCCCCGCCCTGCCGATGGCCCGCGGGAGGTTTTTCGCATGACTTCTCCCTTGTGTTAGCGCCTGTGTTCCCCTCCATATCGACAAGGGCTCGCCTCGCCATAGTACCTTTTCTGTGGTTGGTATGCCTTAGAGCCTTTCCTGCCCCCCCCCCGCCACACCGGTGGTATGCGGCAGGTTCTAGAGCCTTTTCTGCCCCCCCCCGCCACACCGGCGGCACGCGGCAGGTTTTTGATGGGTGGCTTTTGCCTTGTTGCAGGGTCTGCGTTTTGTTCAACTGCTTTTCTTCGCGTGTTCCTGGCTCCATAGCCAGACCGTTAGAGGTGTGGGAGTGGGTTTTGAGGAGCGGCATCTTCGACTCATGGTCTAGTTCATAGAACCGGAGTTTCCCCGAATCTCCCATATTTTTGCATATGCGGCTCATCAGGGTGGGCTAGTGTTAAGATACGGCCTCGAAAAGGCCCGTAATTATCCGAATTTGATATCATTTGGGTGGGTTTCGTATGATAAGGTTGGCGTTATATATTCGGGAAAGTTAGGAAATAGATCGGATGCACGTGCCTCCGATCTCAGAAGCCATCCGGGGCTCTGGTGGAATCGAATGAAGCTACGTCTCTACGAAGGCAAAGAAAGTGAGAACTCTCCGAAGACCTGCCCAATTGGCAGACCTGCAGGGGGCACTCTGTGTCCCCACCCAATAACCTTACACAACTACTTCGAGTATTATTAGTAACTTATTCTTTTTGTGTTGCCCCAATTGCAGCACATAACAATTGCAGCAATTCGTGTGTTCATAGTAGCCCGAAAACTACCCCGATTAATACTCAACCTCGGGTTTGTACAATAAATGATCGTCCACCTCCTACTGCTGCTGCTGCTCTTTTCGTTACACTCTTACTACAATACGCACAAGTACGCGTTTATGTTTCTTTGGTATCGCTCATACGTAATTTTTATTTGGATTAAGATTATGCTACTCCTACTTAGCTGCTGCTGCCGCCTTTATTTTGCTGCTGTGCTACTATTAATACTGCGCCATAAGCGTTCATTCTCTTCTCTTGCGCCACCTTCTTTTGGTCTGTTCGCCTACGTTTCCTCTTTAGAGTTTCTAGTTTGCCGGTCCCTGCTACGTTGTTTATTTCTTGGGTTCTACGCTCACTTTTCATTCTGCCTAGCATTCTGCCTACTAATATTTCACCTCCGAAGGGAGCACTTGTATTAGTCTAATAGATATAAACTCGGGTAGGGTGGCCGATACGACCAGCCCAAGCGGGCTTGCTTTCACAGATTTTTGGCCCGAATAGCCTTCTCGACTAGCTTCTTACTTTTACAGACTCCATGGCCCGACCAGCCCGAGCAGCCTTCTGGCTTACAGCAGGCGACCTCGGGTGTCTTACACAACGGATGAATAGTACGCTATGTTGAGCGCACGGCAGAAAACGTGCGAGCATCGTCAGCACTAATATAATTGTTGTCAGCAATTTCGTCAGCTGACATCACTGGACACCTCCCATAACACACAACAGAGGGGGAAACCTGTTCTGGTCTCCTTGCCTGCTGCCGCTGTGGTACTACTGCTGCCCTGCTGATACACTACTCTCTGTAGCTGACCGCTGCTTGGCTTTGACCACTGGTTGGCTGTGGTGCGCGGTGCGCGGTTGTGTTTTCTGTGTTCTGTGTTTACCGAGATACCTGTATCAGGCAGACTCTTATGCACGCTTTATATGTCATTTGGGAACTCCCCACAACAATAGTGCCGATATGTGCCACCACAAAATACCGGCACTATAGAGGACACCGGTACTAACGGGAATCGCGCTGCCATACATATTTACTATAGAAAGTTCCATTATTAGTACGTGTAAGATTGAACGCAGGAAATCTGGGGTTTGTGGAGCGGGTGATGGTACTCCGCGTGGGGGATGCGTGGTTGGTCGGTGTTGGGAAGCGTGCCCCTCATGGGTTCCGGTGTCTTTGGTTGGTCTCTCCTCATGGCTCGCTGGATAGACTCAAAGCTTTTGTGCATTATTTCCCTACATACATAGCATACTAAACGGCAGACATAACTGGGCTCGGTAGGGTAGGGCACGGTAGTGCAGGGTAATGCAGAGTAGTGAGATGAGGGGCGTCCTGCTTGTTCCATCATCGTCACCTACATTATCGCCCATCTATGAAGGCCTTGACGTGAGTGTGACATCTAATATCACGCGGTTTCACCTCAACGATGGCATGGTTTCACGTCGAATCTATATACTATGCTTCAACGGAGGGCACTCCATTACAAGCGGGAATGAGTCTTAAATATATTTGGAAGGCGTGTATATGAGCGGATATTTTCCCAGAACGAGATAGCGAGTTCGTTGAGGTGAGCTCGATCATCCAGGAGAGAAGGAAGGATATGAAGGGTAGCACAAAAGCAAAGTGGATATTGTACAGCAGGGTACTGGGAACTGGTGGGTGTTATAAGGCTTAGTTTGGGTAAGCTATTGGTTAACCTTTTGCAAGCGGTCAAACGGACTAATACCCCACTAATACCTTAACAACAAATGGCGTCGTCGACAGACCATGGGTTTATTGGGTCGTGGGTTCGATTCCCACCATCCGCGATAATAAACTTTCAGACTTTCCCCATTCCATGTCGAACTTGAAAAATACTCTCCCCGGTATCCCCAGGAAATGAAACCGCTTGAATATTGACAGGTCCGCCCGTATATCCGGCCGACCTGGTATCCCGCCGTTTCAGGGGGGGAGAGTGTTATAAGGCTTAGTTTGGGTAAGCTATTGGTTAACCTTTTGCAAGTGTTCAAACGGACTAATACCCCACTAATACCTCAACATGGGTGTTTGATTAGCACATACGGAGCGCCGCTCTGTTGTGAGGTGGGAGACTGGAGGTGAAAGATTTGAAGATTGGATGTAGAGGAAAGGATAAACATTCAATCAATAATTCCAGTTTCACGAAGCATAACAAATGCTAACAATTTTCTCGGCATTGTAGCGGGCAGTGGCACCATCCAACCGGCACTACAAATAGCCGGTGCTTCATGGCTTGGTCAGCAATACCAGCAGCTATACATACCACCGAGCAAACCACGACCTTGGGACTACATCGCAGAAATAAAAAAACACAAGAAAAACATATGGGGAAACGATCCGCTCTGCTCATTTCTTCCTTGCTCTGCTTGCTTGCTGCTGCTGCTACAAAAAATATATTCTGCTCTACCACGGCACGCGATTGTCTATAATTCTATCTGCTGCTCTCGTTTGATCCGTGCGTGGTTTTGATGTCTCTGCTCGTCGTGTGTTATGTACATGGGGCTCCCAATAACGCCGTAATGCGCCAGCCCAAAAACTGGCACTGAGTAGGACACCGGCACTACCATTGGAAAATGGGTGCCATACTCATTATCATTGAGAGATGTAGTCGTGTCTGGCAAACTTACCGGCATTATAAAGAGCAGCGTGGTTCAACCGGCACTATAGACTCGTGTACTTTACGTATTTATGTATGTATGATAATATTTGTCAATGCTTGGCCGGTAAAAGAGCTGCCATGTTCAAAACTATTTCTGCATATTTTTCGTTTTGTGTTGGCTGCTTCTTCTGCTTTCCGCAGGACGTTTTTTTTGCTGCTGCACAGAGTCCGTGAGCTTTAGCCTAAAAAGTATAAGGATCCTTCCCCGCCCTGGGTTTTGGAGCCCTCTGCTCTCGCTTCAGCGTCTCCTACTACTGTACATGTTCCTGTCTACCTTTTATTATAGACTACAAGTACAACTTTGAACATTTTATGAACAGTTTTTTTGGGCTTTCGCCCCAATTAGTTGCATGCACTGCACACCAGCTGCTGCACACTTGCACATTGCATGCACATGCAATGCATATATGTTTGCACAAATAGTCGTCCTCCTCCTACTCACTGATTTCTTGATTCCGCTCTACGCGCAAGTACTTGTACGCGTTTACGTTTCTTTGGTGTCGGTCATATCTGATCTGTATTGAGATTATGTTACTCCTGCTTAGCTGCTGCTATTACTGCTTCCTCTGTTTCGCTGCTGTGCTACAAATAACATGAGTGTTTATGTACTGCGTCATATGCTTTGGCCCTCTTCTCTTGCGTCACGCTCTTTTGGTCCGCTCGCCTATTTTCCCTCTTTATTGCCTAGTTTGCTGCCCTGCTATCTTATACTTCGAAGTAATATGTTTATTGTTTGGGTTCTACGCTCACCTTTTATTCTGCCTAGCATTCTGCCTCCTGATATTTTCCCTCCGAAGGGAGAACTTGTATATGTATATACGGCCGACACTGAAAAAAACAACCTAATTACATTCCAATAAAGAAAATATGAAAATCGACGGGGAGGGGGAATGCTGAAACCCTCCGCGCGATAAAAAAGAAGGAACGAATCGCATCGGGGGGCGCAGGGGGGTGGGGGGAAGAAGGGACGAGACCTGCGACCACGGGTTTGGTCCAAAAGCTGGAAAGGAAAATTGGGATTATTACCTCACGTTTAGAGGGACAAATTTCTTGGATTTTGTTTAGCATCGTTTTCGTAGTGATAGAAGAACCGATAAATAAAAAAACGCCAGAAAACAAACATGCCATCAGGCAGACACGACAAATATCAACCCTTGTTTTACGGCAGGGTGTTATGTCGAAAAAAAAAAGGAAGGGATGGACTTCTTTCCGTCCTCCCTCTCTCACCCGCTCGGATTCTCCCGCTTCGCTGTCGCTGGAAATGCAGATGTTGTCCCAGTGAGGCCGTTCTTCCTCGCGGTCGGTTGGGGGCGCTGCCGGGTCAAGCTTGCGCTTTCTGCGAATAACCTTGGAGGATCCTCGCTTGAGAGCCTTGGAGAAATTTCGCCCCTTCATGGTTGGTTCGGACCCGCGGCTATTGGCGATGAAGCAGATCCCCCAAGTCAAGACCAGGAGCTCTGTGGTTTGTTTCGGCCGGGAATACGATGAAACCGCGGCGAGGGGGATGTTTTAATGGGAGGGGGGGGGGGGGGGAGCGGAAGGATAGTAAACGCAACGTTAGAAGGAGAGGAAAGGGAGGAGGGGGCGAGGGAGGGTGGGTGGGAGGGAGGGAGGGAGAGAGGGAGGGACAGCAAAGGACGTACAACGAGGAAACCTTCGTGGTTCTCCAACAAGCCGTCACGCACTCACTTCACGTGGGTTGGGTTCCAAACGGAAAAAGAAAAAAAAAAATGTCACTTCTACGCTCTTTTTCCTGTGTGACGTACCAAACATACGGGTTAATAAAGCTATGCCTTCCTTTGTAGCGCCTGCGCGATCCAAGCGCCCGAGCTGCTATCCCCCCCGTCCCTTCGCCGAAAGTTCAACGAAATTCCTTGCGAACAGTTCTGGTGACAGAAGCACCGCGAAAAGACAGCGCTACGCAGACCAAGCACAAGCAGTGACTGACGAGCCTAGCGGCTGGCACACATCACCACGGCAAACGCCTCCTTTTCGCCGCAGCCCCGGGGAGACGTTTTTTTGTCCAACACTCCCTTTTTCTCAGCCCGCGGAGATTTTGCTATAATTCCGTGTTTTCAGCCCCGGGGGGCGTGTTTTGACAGCCCCCTTTTCCCAGCCCGGGGGCGTTTTCGATTAGTCCCTTTTCATCCCTCAACAGGCATGTATTTCGCCGCTTTTCAGATACATAGCCACGACCCCCCGCGACCCGTTGCTTTGTTCACCGCCGGTCGCGCCGACGGTGGTAACGCCTACTCTCGGGGTGGGCCGGGTCGGGTCGGGCCGGATTATACCGCGGGCCGGGCTGAGAGCGGTGAAAACATTAACGGGCCGGGTCGGGCCGAGCCGGGTCGGGCCGGCTTCACCCGTCCTGAACGAGGGTGGTAAAAATAAATGTCGCGGGCTAGGTTGGGCTAGGTCGGGCCGGGTCTGGGCACAAACTTACAAAAAAAAAAAACTTACCCCAAAAGCCGCCGATGTTTCCCAGAAGGGACCCAATCTCGAGAGGGTCGATGTCGCTTATCTCGGTGAGCGAGTACGAGCCTTGGGTTATAGTGAGGACGAGGGATCCGATGGCGTAGTTGTCGGTCAGGGAGGGGACGTGGTTCTGGTAGTACGTATCGGAGGTACTCGAGGAGGGGAGGAATTCGCTGAGCTGCGAACGGAAGAAAGGTCGGAACGGAGGCGCGGCGGGCGGGGGTGGGGGGGGCGCGATCACTCATTTCATGCATAGATAGCCGTAGCGTTAAGGAGGGGGGGGGGGGGGTACTCATTTTATGCATATACGTAGTGATTATAGTTGGAATGGGGGGGAGGAGGGGGATGTCGATCTCGAGGGTTGACTAATAGGGTGGGGGGGGGGGACAATGTTGGTCTCCTGGAGTGATTATTATAAGTTGTGAAAGGTCAATCGTGGAGCATAATCCTTTCTTTCCCGTTACCTGTACCTGCACATACAGTAGGCCGGGTCGACATACACACGCACCCGTATACAACGGCAGCTTGCGCTGCCGGGGTTGTAACGAGGACCAATGATAGGGACAGCTTACGCTATACCTACAATGGGACTCGAAGGGTGCGCCAGCTAGCGTTGGGCTGCGAAAGCAACTGAGTTAAATCGACACACGACGCGTATGAAAATACGCGGAAGTGTGGTGAGCTAAAGCTTTATTTTTCCCCATCCGCCGGAGGATAAAAAAAAAAAAAAAAAAAAAAAAAAGTAGGTGTGGGGAGTTCGAACTCAATTCTGCGTGCGCTTGTCAATACGTACCGCTCTGTAAGCTCGGGTCGGAGAAGGAAAATCATGAAGTTGCAAACAACGTAGATCCGCGATATTCTTACTGCTGCTGTAGAAAAGAATGCAAACCTCTGGCAGATAACGATCTACAGTACGTAGATCATCTACAACAGCAGTATGTAGTAGACCTTGTATCTGCCGCTATGAGGTGTTGTGCAGGGTCTAGAAATCAATGGTACAGATCCAAAACCTGGAAGCGTTTCTTTTTTTTTTAATATTATAGTTTTTTTTTTTTTTTCATCCTAGCGGATGGGGAAAAATAAAGATTAACGTCTTTGCAGCTAGCTGTTAACCCGTTTTTTTTTTTACAAAATTACTTGGAATTAGGATAGGAAGGGGTGTTAGGGCTCTAGAGGAGTTAAGCTCGCCACACTTCCACGTATTTTCGTACGCGTCGTGTGCGTCAATTAAATTCAATTGCATTCACAATCCAGCTGGTTTTCTGGCGTGTCCTTAGTTCCCGTGCTAGTGATAACGCGAGCTGTCCTTGCTTCAGCAGTAGCTAGATCACACGGATCGTGAGGGTCCCACCCCGGACAAAATGATGTATAGACCACCGTGCATATTTTTCCCTCTGAAAGATGTAGATCATTCAAGCAGGGCATGGGAGTGGCGATCCTATCCGACCGTGTCGAATTATCAAACAAGCCAAACAAACAAGCGACAATAAACGTTTTTCTTTTCTTTGTACTTTTTTTCTTTTTGTTTTTCGATAAACGACCAAGGAAAAAAAAAAAACGTGTGAAGCAGAACCTGCCGCCGACATGAAGTCAAGAAAAATGAGGGTTCACAAAACGGATTGCCCGCGAAAAAAACACACACACACACACGCACGCACCATCAAGGCTTGATGTAGGTGCAGCAACTCCCCGTTAAAAGACAGCGTTGGCGCAACAGGACAAATATCTACCTGGTACGAATTGCCCCTTTTTTTTTTTAATCTTAACAAACGCCCACAGGAGTTCCAAGTAGTTAGTTTGTTCCACTGAAGTGTGGACGCCGCTCTAAGCCACGGTGGCGGGGGTGAAAAAGCGCGCCCACCCCCTTTAGAGCCCCGAGATCCTTCTCTACACTGAATTTAAGTACATTTTTCCCAGAAGTGAAGGCGTTCAAGGACGTCATCTGTGAGTTCGATCAATAAGGGTCGATACTAATCTATGCAAGCTGCGTGATACTCCGGTCGCGCGTTTGATTGTTATTTTTTTTGTTTTTCCCAGGGCAGGGAAAACAAAAAGAAAAAATAGAAGCTCGTTCTGGAAAGAGAGTGAGATAGACCTCACCTTTGTTGTGACGTGGCTGGTGGTCGATAGCGTCAGCACGGGGTAGTTGGTGGTAGGCTCCTTCGAAAGGTACTTCCTGTGAGTCTTGCCGATCGTCTTTAACCCACAAAGCCCACCAGCAAAACCAAAAAGAAGACATGTCCGCAAGCACAGCGAGATAAATGAGAGAGCGGCGGGCAGGCGGGCGGGCGGGCGGGCGGGCGGGTGGGTGGAGGGGGCGGGACCGAGAGAGAGAGCCACGATAGCGTTTGTATTTGAGTTCTCAATAGAGAGGGAGAGGAGCTGCCCCGTCGGATAATAATAGCCGTTGTAAGGCAGTGCTTATTATCCCGATCTCGTGCTACGAGTGGTTCCTATGTAGTGCCGGTTGCCGCTATAGTGCCGCATGCTGCCACGACTGGTTGTTCCCGCATGTGGCAAGCGATTTCACAGGCACCGTAGCTGGCATCCGGCACTACCCAACCGGCACTATAGAGGGCCCCCCACTGCTGCAGTTGAAAGCAAAAGTAGCATAAGCCGCTCGCCATGACCGTTGTTGTCTGGAACTTTTGTAGACGACCGCAATATCGCGGAAGCAACGACTGCTGTGTAAACCGCTCACCATGGCCATTTCCTAGAGCGATTCGTGTGTACAGGGCTATGTTTTGACCGCACTAAACTAGGGCCCCGCACTAAACAAAATCGCAATAACGCGGGGTATAAACTCCTCACCATGGCCGCTTCCTGGAGGGATTCGTCTGCACAGGGGTATTTCGACCGCACTAAACTGCCCCCCCGCACTAAACCACTCACCATGGCCGTTTCGTGGTACTGCTCGTCTGTGGCAGGCTTTTCGTTACGGCTGTACGGCACCGCGGTGTACTCCACCTCATCGTCCTCTCCCCCGACGATGATTTGGACGCTCGTACTGTTAAAAAATCAACAAAACACCGAAACGAAACAAAACCCGGCAGCATAAACATACACACAGGAATTAACCATACTACTCCTGCTGTTTGCGCATTCAGAGGACAACACACACCCATCGGTGAAAAGAGGAGCGGCCTGTGTTTGTCTTTGACCATCCGATCCCGTGGCCGGCAAAGACGATAAAAAATACCCTTCTTTCTTCACCCTTACCCTTATGTTAAGGTATTAGTGGGGTATTAGTTCGTTTGACCACTTGCAAAAGGTTAACCAATAGCTTACCCAAACTAAGCCTTATAACACTCTCCCCCCCTGAAACGGCGGGATAGCAGGTCGGCCGGATATACGGCGGACCTCTGTCAATATCCAAGCCGTTTGATTTCCTGGGGATACCAGGGAGAGTATTTTTCAAGTTCGACATGGGGAAATTCTTAAAAGTTTATTATTGTGGACGGTGGGGATCGAACCCACGACCCGAAAACCCATGGTCTGTCGACGACGCCATTTGTTAAGGAATTATTAGGGTATTAGTCCGTTTGACCACTTGCACAAGGTTAACCAATAGCTTACCCAAACTAAGCCTTATAACACTTACAAGTGTATCTGTTTTGGTCGGAACTCACTCACAGCTGACGACGAAAAATTGCACCGCGCAGCATGCAGATAGAGCCGTATCGACCCTAAATTTGTCGAACTCACAGCTGACGACGTAAAATTGCACCACGCAGCATGCAGAGAGAGGCGTATCAACCCTAAATTTATCGAAATCACAGCTGACGCGTTTGGAATAATTCATAAAATACTGTGGTACCGCTGTGCCGCACCAGGTGCGTGGCAGCGGCGTGTAACCCGCCCCCCGCCCCCCCACCCCCCCCACCCCCTCGGATGGATTTCAGAGACGATTTTTGTTGCAGCATTCGCGACGTAGCTTTTAGTTCGTACCGGTATATACTTTGGGACCAATGAGGCCTCTGTTTTACTATATATATTGTAACCTCCTTGTTCTTCGCGTGCTGTTGTCGGGGATGTATCGATGGCAACAACGGACTGAGACTCCCCGTGCTCATTCTCCACGCCTAAGCAACATTAGGAGGAGGTTTTGCCAAAAAACGGCGACGCACTGCCATGATAGCGCCCCTTCTTTTTCCCGGTTTCAGCGTACACTTCGAAAACAGGGCGGCCCAAACAAAAACGACACAAAAAGGGCGGCTTTGGGAAGGTCTCGTCGATATCTTTTTTACACTGTAGGCACGTTCCGCGGTGTTTGAACCGGACCGGTCGTCGTAAAAATATCGCCCTTGGATTTCGTGCGAGGTAAAAATGTCGGCATCGGGGAGGGGTGTTGCACATTGTGATCTACGGGTATTGTGTTCAGTGCGAGAAGGGTCGCCAGCAGTCTCAGCCACATAGAACAGTCGAGCCCCCCTCTAAAGTGTCGGTTGCCTCTATAGTGCCGTTTGCCCCCCTATAGTGCCCTTGAAATCGCTTGACACGGGCGGGAAAAACGAGTAGTGTCAGTATGCGGAAATGTAGCCGGTTTCCGCTGTTGTGCTGGGTGTCAGTACGCGGAAATAGAGGGCCGGTTGCCGCTGTAGTGCGGTGCGTCGGTACGCGGAATTGGGGCCGGTTTCCGCTGTAGTGCTGGGTGTCAGTACGCGGAAATAGTGCAGGTTGCCGCTGTAGTGCGGTGTGTCGGTACGCGGAAATGGGGCCGGTTTCCGCTGTTGTGCTGGGTGTCAGTACGCGGAAATAGAGGGCCGGTTGCCGCTGTAGTCCGGCGTGTCGGTACGCGGAAATGGGGCCGGTTTCCGCTGTAGTGCTGGGTGTCAGTACGCGGAAATAGTGCAGGTTGCCGCTGTAGTGCGGTGTGTCGGTACGCGGAATTGGGGACGGTTTCCGCTGTAGTGCTGGGTGTCAGTACGCGGAAATAGTGCAGGTTGCCGCTACAGTGCGGTGTGTTTCCGACTGGCACCTGCCGGCGCTGTGCAAACGTTACTACTAATACTGCTGCACGAAATGCGTGTGCTGCAAGACCAAGGAAAAACATCGACAGCAAGACCAAGGAAAAACATCGGCGGCAAGTAGTAGTAGGAAGGCGTTAACGCAATTGCAAACTGGAAACCCATTTTTGGGGACACATTACTTGGAATTAGCATAGGGGGGTTTGGAGACTCTTACCGCCTTAACAACAGCTGGAAACCCGCTTCAGGGACAAAAATACTTGAAATTAGTATAGGGAGGGGTTTTAGGACTCTAAAGGGGTTACAGTTTTGTTTTCGGAGAGAGCGGGGGGGTGTGGTTAATAGTTTTTTTTGTTCCATGGATATGGTCTGTAGGAGCCGCACATGTCAGGAGACTGCACGTTCATCCCTTGGCAGACCAGACGGCAAGTTTCCAACAATTTACCTTGATGCACGCCAGAACTACTCGAGGGTTTATTGCTTGCGTTGACAACCTCGACCGCTGTGCGCTTTTAGTGGACTGGACTTGACCGTCTCCCGATACCTTCGGTTAGAATCGGTGTGATCGAAATCAGTCAACCAAACACCAATCAATAAAATTAGAATGGTTGGCAGGAGATACCACTGCGTTATGGAGTGATTATTCGACTTCATGTGTAACTACTGCTTTATGGAAGGATATTAGATTTACATCGGAACGCCATCTACGCTATATTCTCGGGGAGCAAAAATAACAACAACAACAGCAACAACAACGACGACGACGACGACGACGACAACAACCACAACAACAACAACAACAATAGTAAAACATCGACGGCATTCATTGCATACACACCAAAAAAAAAGAAAAACAAAAACAACACTGCGAGATGAACCGCTACGACTTATTGAACCACATACCAGTGCCCCACGACTTTCGGTGTAGTAGTGGCTAGTGGGGACGCGCTCTCCCTCAGCGCATATTTGGCCAGGTGTATTCCCGGTGAAATCGCTTGGTACGGCTGCGCTTAGACTGCACCGGTACCGGCATCAGTACCATACCCACCAGAGCAGGTCTCCGGCTGCCGGTTGTTGCTTGTTGTTTCCCACGTTAACCCCTTTAGAACCCCCGAACCCCTCCCCATACTAAATACAAGTAATTTAGTTCCCAAAAACGGGTTTCCAGTTGTAAAGGGGTTAACTCACGAAATCAAGTCCGGGGTATCACAGGACAGGACAGGGTCCAGTCGCTCTGGAGTGGACGAACACCCCGGGAAAAGAAGAAAAAAAAAACAAAAAAACATGGACCGGTGTGGCACATACCGGCGCTTCAGGAAGACCGCGCCACTGCTGGAAAGTATACTATGTTGGGAAAAGGGCGTGGGGCGAGTGGGGGGCGACCCTTAGAACGCGGTGCTGCAACCGCTGCGCGGCGACCAAATTTTCTCAGAGGTTTTGTCATGGTTTGGTCATGGCCCCACAAGCAGTTGGCATGGGACAGGAAGTTTCAGCCACAAAATTCGCGGGTCGAGTCGGGGACCCGAGCTTTGGAGAGACTGTCTACCGCACCGCACCTGTAATCGGTCTCGGCGGTGGAGTTGTCGGAGGAGACCCACGTCATCTGGATGTCGGCAAAGCACGAAGGGAGGGAGGAGGGGGTAGGGGGCGTGGGGGGGGTGTACTCAGTTTGTGCATGACCGTAGTCATCTGACCATAGACCCTCGCATCCTTACAACGCCGGGACGGAGCACGTCGGGTTTTCACCAACCAGACAGGCATTGCTTGCACCAAGCGCGAAGCGGCCGTGAGGTGTTCGGCGAGTCGCACGAAGGGTGAGCTGCATCCTTCCAAGAACCGCTCGTAAGGCGGACTAGCACATGGGATGGCAGCTTCAATGAGTTAATTTCATTCCCCGTATGGCCACTCCCAGAGACAGCAATGGTGGTACTATGCGTCTTGCCTCGTGGGTGCCTTACCACGATACACTATTAATAGGTGATACGACAATTCCCCTTGTGCGGAGTAAAAGTTCTCCACCCCGCACAAATGATCCAGCTCGGCCACCAGCTGTGATCGACCGCCAAAACGAAGAGGAAAAAAAAAGGTACCCTGGTGGTCTAGCTCGTGTAGTGAGCGGCATGTTTTATAGTGTCGTTGCCAACCGACGCTAACCCAACCTATATATATATAATATAGGTGGGGAGGGGGGGAGGGGGGGGGAAGCTATTATTAATGACATCTCCGGCACAGCTTACTCCTTTCGCCCCTCCCAACTCATTTGACGGTATTTCCAAGTAAGTACTCAGTATTAAGTGAGTACCAATAGTAAGTATTAATAGCAAGTATTAGCATTAGTATTAGTATTAGTATGAATACTCTATCCCCGAAGGAGAGGGGGGTGGGAGCAGCGGTTGGTAAAGTTAGAAAGCGGAGCGTTTGAGCAAAAAACTATACATGGGTGTCCGGCGATCATGACCCGTTCTTCACACGGGTCGGGCCACGACGGTTTCATTTTTTTTTTGCGGGGCGAGTTAGGTCGGGTGGGGTCGGGTGGGGTCGGGTGGGATCGGGTCGGGTGGGGTGGGGTCGGGTCGGGTGGGGTGGGGTCGGATCGGGTGGGGTCGGATCGGGTGGGGTCGGGTCGGATCGGGTGGGGTCGGGTGGGGTCGGGTCGGGTCGGGTGGGGTTGGGTCGGATCCGGTGTGGTCGGATCGGGTGGGGTCGGGTCGGATCGGGTGGGGTTGGGTCGGGTCGGGTCGGGTCGGGTCGGATCGGGTGGGGTGGGGTCGGGTGGGGTGGGGTCGGATCGGGTGGAGTCGGATCGGGTGGGATCGGATCGGGTGGGGTAGGATCGGGTGGGGTCGGATCGGGTCGGGTCGGGTCGGGTCCGGTCTGGTCGGGTATGACACCATCTGCGCCTTGCGGTGCAGAGTTAAGCTTACACAAAGTGACGTTTTAGGCTTCTCTTACACGAATAGATGAGATGGCACAACCATGATACCATCCACCTTGTTGCCTTGTGGTGGTGCAGAAGTAAAACAAACTGACGCCGAGAGTGACGTTTTCCGCATCCTTACGACTTACCATGCACGAAACGAGTACATCGAACCACTCTTTAGCATTTTACACAAACATAATGCCTTTGACCCCTACATGCAATAGTCAAGAGTTTAGGAAGAAACTTACAATCATTGTCGCTTGTGGCTTTAGGTTCCGCTCGTCGCTGGCGAGTTCAAAGCGAGACAGGTCAAACTCCAGGCACTCGGGGTGCTGAGGGCGAAAGGCGACGGCAGGGGTGGGGGTAGAGATGGGGGGTGGGAGAGGGGATCAGGGACGGGCTAAGAGCGGGGTAGTGCATCAAGATTTAAAAAAAAACTTCCGAGCACGTCAACTGTGAGTTCAATAGGCATACCAGGTAGGGTCGATAGTCGTCTTTGCAAGCTGCTGCATGATACACCGGCCGCTCGTTTACTATGGATGTTGCCAAAAAGTGAATCAACATCAACAGCAACTTGATATAATGTCAGCTACTACACGTACTTCCATCCCAACGAAGTATTATTACTTGGGGAAAAAAAAAAAAATCCCACAAACACCTCAGCTGCGAGTTCAATAAACTCAGGGTCGATACCTATCTTTCTCATCAAAGCTGCTTGATATACCTGCCGCTCGTTTGTTTGTCCCTCGGATGTTGCCGGGGGGGAACATTGACAGCCAATTGTAACAAGATCATCTTGCCAACACTATTCCCGGTGCCGCCACCTTACAGTACACACCTTGCACATACACGGCCAAACAATGACAATACAATGGGGGTGGTCTAACGCAAAAACATAACGCCTTTCTCGCCGGAAACCCCCTTTTTGGGGACAAAATTACTTGGAATTAGTATAGGGAGGGGTTTCTAGGGGACAAAATTACTTGGAATTAGTATAGGGAGGGGTTTCGGGGGTCTATAGGGGTTACAATATTGATATTTCTTCTGTTGTAGTACAAGGCGTCCCCCGTCCCCTGTAGTTCGGTAGGCCAATCTCGCCCCTACTAACATCCTAAAATACTAAAATACTAAGAAAAAAAAGTTGATGACGCGGGTTCGAATCCTACCGAGCCCACACTCGTGCTCGTATATACATACGATATAGGAACTTTTTTCTTGCGTGAAAGATAAAATTGATGAGCGGAGGAAAGCGCGAAAGAACTGAGTTAGCAACCAAAAAAAAAAAAACGACGAAAAAAATACGAGCATGAAAAAAACTGGAAGGTGGGAATGAATGCTGAACCCTATTATGCGCGATAAGAATGAAGGCATGCGTGTACACCTTGGGGGGGGTGGGGGGTCACCTGTGACCTGTGACCACGGCTTGTCCAGAAGGTCGCCGAGGTTGAAAAAAAAAAGTTCTTGCGGGCTGAGCTGGACAGCAAAAAAAATGATGATAAAATATACAACAAAAAGAAGAATGAAAAGGAAATACGAAGTACGTTCATAATCTCAAACCCACTGCCTGGTACCTGGTAGATTGTTTGTAATTTCCAGTATTTTCGACCCGGAGGTCGCGAGAGTTTTTCTCCCGGCGGAAGATTTACTGCCGCGCCAGCAGTGCGCATTGATCGCCTAAACGTAGACCGCGAAGTGCAAAGGCCTCCTATCTACTTTAGGTCGACACCATAGCAAGTCGTACTCGATCGGGCTACGGGCTACTTGACTTTCTCTGTAGCGCGCGTGCACCGTCGCTTGCTGGGCGTGGGATTACGACAGCAGCGGCGGGCCGGGCCGATGTTGTCAAGCTATGCACAAATAAGCGCAGTGGCGTCTTTTTTTCTTTCTCTCTTTTTTTGTCGCCCTTCTGCTCCATGCTTACGTGCCATTCGAGCTTTAAAGCCACCCCACGGCACTTTACGATACACTATGCGGTAGAGGTTGATCTCGTAGTGGGTGGGGGGTGGGGGGGGACAGACATTCGTGACCGGTCGAGCTACTCAAGTGTCAAGCCAACGGTTTATTAACGGTGTGATAACTGTTGACGAGCACCAGGTATTGTTTGTTTTAGGGCTGGCTCATGTGAATGCTGGTCGGGTAGCGAGAACGAATGCCTTCGCCGTCAAGTCATGGTTCGGGTGGGTGATATATTGAACCGCTCCTCATGATAGGAGCTCAGAAACTTCTCAGAAACTCCTCAGAAACTTCTGTTGCAAGAGTACCCCGCCGCGGGACGGTTGTCTTGAAAGTATCAACCAACGTTGAACCACGAGATCGCCTCGGGCCTCGGGGCTGGTAGACCAAACTATAAACTCGTTCGGGCCGGTAAACAAGCTTTGGTAAAAAAAAAGAGCTGCTATTGATAACTGTGTGTACTTCTATCGTATTCGTAGCTTTACTCGTACCTTGTCGTGCCCAATGGACCGTAATATCGCTTGGGCTGGTTGTAAACTAAACCCTAAACTCGTTTTAGCCTATGCTACGAAATCCCCGTCAGTTGCGCTGACAGCTATATTTTAATAGATTAACACTCGTCTTTTCTTGAGATTCAAGAGCTTTCTTTCTTTTGCTTACGTTGCTCCTGCTTGTAGCTGAACGGGAACCCCTGTAGTCTCCCCCCCCCCCCTTTATCAACTTGCGACACCCCCGCGGGAACAAATAACAAGCAAGACCACGGCGGCCCCCAGTGGTTCAACAGGCAAGCCGCGTGGGCCGACGACGGGTGTCGAAGATTCGAACCCCGCAAAAGACGCATGCTGCGACAGAGATCCACTTTTTCTTCTCTTCTTGAGGCTCCTCGCATGCAGAGGTCAATACCTTTATCGTTAACCTTTTGCTAACCCAAAACCAATTTTTCTTTCTCATTTTTTTTCAAAAAAAGTAAACTGAAAGCGAAAAATCGATGAACAGACTCGTGGCCCGTGTACAAGAAACAATGAATGAATGCACTGAAATGAATGCACTGAAATGAATGCACTGAAATGCATGGTATTCCGACGGATTTTGGGTTATCAACGCCTTCACCACTGGAAACCCATTTTTTTTTTTTTTTTCCAACAAAATCGCTTGAAGTTAGTATAGGGAGGGGTTTTGGGGGCGACTCTAAAGGGGTTAAGGAGCGACGTTATTCAGGGAACATTTTTTTTTCGAAAACTGCTACCGCTATTGTCCAAGGGGCACCCGTTCTTCTTACCAATGGATAGGCCGAACGTGCGAGAGGGCGAGTTGGCGAATTTCGACGCAAATCGACGAGCATATGAATAACTCAAAAATGGGACTGCGGCACCCTATGCGCCGTACAAATGAAGGCAGCAAGTATATACCGCGCGCGCGCGGGGGGGGGGGGGGGGCACCTGCGACCCACTGCTTGTCTAGAGGGTCGCTGAGGGTAAGTATATAACGTCCCGCGAGTTGAGCTGGAAAGTGCAAAAAGGTGATGATCCAAAACAAGAGAAAAAATAAAATAAAAAGGGGAAGCATCCCGGAGGGGAACCTTGTAGTACTACGTCACTACATCACTACATCAGCATGCTTACCACGGACTGTTGGGGTCGGACGGATGGGTAGCCAGCCGAGTACGCGGTGCTGGTGCTGGTGCTGGAGCTGCTACTCTCAGTGTATGCCCACGAGTACGACATCGCAGTTTCCACGCATGCCTCCGTAGAGCCGTCCGCGAAACCACAGCCGTACTGATGCTCGAAGCACACCGTTATTGAAGGGAAAAGAAAGTTATCATTCTGAACACGCGGAGCGGCGGGGCGCGGGGCAGGGGGGGGGGGGGTGTCCGCGAGCAGGGAGGAGACGGCAGCGAACGTGGTCAGCTGCAAGATGGATGGGCGAGCGTACTCCTTTATTGCTTGCCTTAGTCATTTGACCGTTGACCACGCATTTTGAGTCCGAGCGCATGCCTAGGGGGGGGTATTCATTTGTTGCTTGCCTTACAGTAGTCGTTTGGCCTTTGACCACGCATATCTTTCGAGACGGAGCACCGTTCCGACTTTTAGTGGAAGACACCTCCATCGTTTCTTCCGTATACGAAGAATTACTTGAAAATATAATGCATCTCTTACCTCATCCTTCCTGTTCGGCCTTCTGTGGCCACCATCTATCTCCTAGGACAGCGATCGCTTTCTTGCTGCTATTTAATGTATGTACCAGGCTTCTTCACGTCACACCCGTCTAGTTTCCTCATCTCCTCCATCACATTCCGTTTCTCCTTGTGCCGTTTACATTTTCCACTATGCGGGTCGTGCTCTCGTCTGCGTTGCCACAAGGCATTTACGTGCACCTTCTTGATCCCTCACCGGGCTACTGGTGTACTTCTTTCAAAAGTTATCTATGGACAGCAGTACTCGTATACATTCTTGGTTCCCTTGTCCTTTCATGGCCCATAGGGGAGTACTCATTTGCCGCTTGCCTTAGTCGTTCAGTCGTTCGACCATTTTCACCACACATCCCTTTGAAGAGGAGGCATGTCGGGAGGGGGGGGGAGGGGGGGGCGTACTCCTTTGTTGCTCGCCTTAATCAATTGGCCGTTGACCACGCATCCCTTTCGAGACGGAGCACCGTTCCTATTCCTACTAGAGAGACCAATATTTGGGCGCTCAGTGCGTTTCTTTCATATATATGTTACATACGCAGTGCTTAGCTTATCTCACCCTTCCCCGCTTCGAGGCGAGCTTCTCATAACCACACCAGACGTTTCGCAAGGGTTTCAAGGAGGCGTTTTCCCCACGAAGAACACCAACCAATTACGTGGGGATGGATCTGGTGAAGCCTGATGCTTAGCTACTGATATTTTAGCTACTGATGCCTAGCTGTCTGATGCGGAGCTATCTGATGCTTCGCTATCTAATGCTTAGCTATCTAATGTTTTGCTATCTGGTATTTAGCTACTGGTGTTTAGCTACTACTACTGGTGTTTAGCTACTGGTGTTTAGCGCCTAAAGTGTAGCTACTGATATTTAGCTATCAATCTAGAGCTACTACTGCCGCTTAGCTACAACCAGCAGTGTTTAGCTACCGATCTTGCGGGAATTGCAGCGATATTTAGCTACATACAGCAGTAGTACTGATGTTCCTCACCGAGATGGAAATGCTGGTGCTGGGGTTGCGCCGCTTCAACACCATCACCACGATCTGCCACGCCGTGTCTGCGCCGAGGGGAAAACAAACCGGAGAGGGTCAGGCCCATCGATCCACAGCAGCAGCAGCAGCAGCAGTCAGCAGTCTTCCAAACACCGAATGAGTTTAGGTTCCAAGTTGGAAACTCACAGCTCCCCAATTTGAATAAGTAAGGGATTTTTCACGCGCCACGACGACCCGGCCCGCGGGTCGGGTAAGGAATTTTTGAAAATCTTGCGGGTCGAGTCGGATCGGATGAGGAGTTTTTTCTTCAAAATAACGAGCGGGTCAAGTCGGGTCGGGTCGGGTCGGGTGGGTCTAGGGTAGGGTCACCCTGACCGGATCCGACCCGTGGAAAGCCCGGGAAATACCGTGTTTAACGCCATTTTAACTGGAAGCCCTTCTCATTTTACAAGTTTACCTAAAGTTAGTATTGGAAGGGATTTTTGGGGCTATTATGAAATAAAAGAATACACGTTTCGAATGGACGATTGCGAATGGAATGGAACGGAATGGAATGTAATGGTGGGAAACGAGCAACGGTTAGAGTTATGAAACTTCTTGGGAAATCAAGCGGAAAAGCAGATCGATCCTAAAACTAAAGCGACGATCAAAGACGGCAGCATCGGTCACAAGAACCAATCCCAGCCGCCGCCGCCGCCGCCACTGCTGCTGCTGCTGCTACAGGGTTCGAGGAGATAGGGCGCGCCCCACGCGCAGTCGACACGCGTCCATGTACGACCATACTCGTGCTTGCTGTTCAGCGCTCTTCCAAGACGGACGCTACGCTTCACCAGATAGCGCTCGTATGTTTTTTTTGTTTTGGTCGGCATACTATAATCAAGGCACACAAGGGGGCGGGTCACATGGTAGTGTTTGGGTGCCTAAACGTTTGGACAGCACATAAAATATGTTGCTTCGGCAGGACCGAGCGGGAAATTGGAATTGCTTGGAACGTGCACTTTTGCGATGTTTGTTGGAGGCCCGCCCAGGAATGGGGGGTGGGAGTGAGGGGGGGGTGTACTAATTTCACACACAGGTGTGGTCTTAGGACGACAGACCCTTGCACCCCTTCAATGCCGGCACGGAGCACGTCGGGTTTTCACTGGCCATGCAGACATCGCGTGCACCAAAGCGCGAAGCGCCGTGATGTGTTTGGGCGAGTCGCGTAAAGAGTGAGTTTGCACCCTGCTCTTCATAAGAAGCACTTGTGACGCGGACTTCCGCACCTGGTGCGTACTTTTATTGCATATATATATGGAAGAAAGCTTCGAATTATTCTCTAGTGTTCTGCTGTGACCACTTTCCGAGACAGCAATGGGGACATCGTGTATTGCCTCGTGGGCGCCTTAGCATACGGGGGGGGGGGGCGCGGGTCATTGGTTGCTTGCCTTAATCATTTGACCATCAAGGTACATGGAGAGCACGCGTTGGGGCACATGTGGCCGCCACAGGTTTCGTCGAGTTCGGAAGCTTGAATGTATGGGCAGCACCGGTAGCATCCACCAGCAAATATTTGTCGCTGGACATTCTAATCGCTTGAAACGCGCAGTGATTGGTGCTGAGACTGCTGTTGCGATGCTTTTAATATAAATTGCAACTACCACCTTTTGTTTGCTGGAGAGCGACCATGTGGAGGCGAGGGGGGTTAGGCGAGAGTACGGCACGGGGAGCGCGCGTTGGAGCACATACACATGCAGCAGTCACATGCAGCCGCCTGAGGCAGGAGCCGCGCGGTATGGCCATCCAGGGACTACTGGTAAAAAAAGGCTCACGAGGAGAAAAACGGGGCGCCGGACGATAGCCTACCTCTGATTGGTTGATGTTCACACAACTTCAACTTCGGGGAGTGAGTCGTCCCCATGCGACCCACGAAGTCGACACAAAAAAAAATCTGCAGTATTTTTTTTCTTCCCACACGTCAGGTAGATCATATCACTATCGATGATCTACAAGTTCTATGCCTTCCAGGGCAGACAGATCCGATCCGAACGATACAGCACACGTTTCCCCGCGTTGGATCTGTATTACTCTATGTACTCAGATCCTGCAACACATCATCCCGGCAGACATAAGATCTAGAACCTTTTTCATCGTGATCTGCGTGACATGTGGATGTTTTAGAAAGAGGGTTCCGCTTGGGTGGGCTATAGCACACACCTCAGCTCCGATGAGGCATTATACATACCTTGCGTTATGCTTGATACCAATATTCTAACAACGTCAGCTGTTGAGTTCGACAAATTTAGGGTCGATTTTTTTTTTTTTTTTTTTATCCTCCGGCGGACGGGGAAAATAAAGCTCAAGCTCACCACACTTCCACGTGTTTTCATACGCGTCGTGTGTCGATTTAACTCAGTTGCTACCCATCTTTGCAAGCTGCGTGAGATGATCACCGGCCGCCCGTTTCTATGTAAATTGCCATGAGTAAAAACCTAATCTAATCAATACCTGGTAGCAATAATGGAAGCCTGCAATGAACCATCATGACGACATATATTTGTATGTAAAGGTTCACACCTCGGACAGATCATGATCTAGATCATCTAGACCATTCTTGGCCGATATGGAAAAGTTGTGCATAAGATCTAGATCATACAGATCCCACCCGGCAACAAATGTGCAGATCATGCAGATCATACGGATCCCACCCAGGTGAACGTGTGCAGATCCCACAGATCCCACCCACGCATACACGTGGGAAGGATCTAGATCATACAGATCCCGCCCAGGCAAACATGTGTGAAATATCTAGATCATACATATCCCATCCAGCCAAACGTGTGTGTAGGATCTAGATCGTACAAATCCCATGAGTGAAATATGATCTAGATCCCACAGATCCTACAAAATAAAACCAGCAAACATGCGCAGATCATGACAGATCATACAGACCCTACCCAGGCAAACATGTGCGAAGGATCCAGATAATACAGATTCCACGAAGGAAAACATGTGTGTAAGAGCTAGATCGCAAAGATCCCGCCCAGAAAACATGATGTAGATCCCGCAGATCATACAGATCCCACCGGAAAACAAAATATATTTTAGATCTCACAGATCATACATATCCCACCCCGGAAACATAAATGTGCGTTCAGAAGACAGGTGATGGAGATCCCACCTTGGCAAAAGTGTGTGAAACAAGAGCTAGATCATGCAGAATGCACGCGGGCAAACGTAAACGTGTGTGCAAGAGCGAGTTTAATACAGCTTACCCAAAGCAACACATACATGTGCGGCAGCTCTCCGTGATGCAGCTCACTCTACCTTGTCTTATAGTATGTCGAGAAGGTGAGCTTGATCTTACCTGGTACCGGTCGGTCGTAGTAAGATGAATGGGGGTGAAGTGCTGTCGTAAATGGAAAGCGGCGAAGGTAATATGCATCTTGCAAACTCGATGGACGAGAATATGCGGTAGATAACAGAAACGTCAGCACACTGCGCAGGTCACATTCATTGCCATTTCAATTTTTCAGCTCCAACTTCCCCCTTTGGACGGTGATGCCACTATCATACCAGGTATAGTATAGTTACCTTGCACTTCTGTTCTTCCAATTCAAAAGCGAAAGTACCACAGCCATCAATGCCACACATTAACATGCCACTAGACAGTTAAGGGTAATCCCCTTTCGCGCCACTCGCGACGCAAAAATGCCCCCGGATCGGCAGAGGAACCTCCGTGCTGCCCGCTGGCGGTATCATCTGCGGGTGCAGAGCCGCAAGAGCTGCTTCCCCGACATCGGCACGCTTATGCTTGTGCTCTGCTTCAGCTCCACGTGATTGTGTGCTTGTGGAGTTGGGCAGTGTGTGCGTGGGAGCTTGAACGGCAGCCACCAAGATCCCAAGATCGGCAACCACCAAGGGCTGTTACGTCGTATGTAGCTCCGATCTCGTATAGAGCACGAACAGTTAAGTTTGATACTGGCGCTAGTTCAGTATGATATACCAGGTATTGGTACATGACCATCACCCGTGGGGAAATTGGATATCCTTCAGATCGTACAGATCCGACCCGGATAAACATGTGTGAAGGGTCTAGATAATACAGATCCCACCCTGGCAAATATGTGTTAAGGATCTAGATCATACAGATACCACCCAGACAATCACGTGTGAAACATTTAGATCATACGGATCTCATCAGTCAAAAATGATCTAGATCCCGCAGATCCTATAGGTCCCATCAGTCAAACATGACATTGATCCCACAGATCCTACAGATCACATTCAGCAAACAGATCCCACAGGTCCCACAGATCCCACCCACGCAAACATGTGCGAAGGATCTAGATCATACATATCCCACCCAGGCAAACATGTCATGTGTGTAAGAGCTAGATCGTCCATGTCCCGTCAGTGAAATATGATCTAGAAACCCCAGATCACACAGATCAACGGTCTATCTGTCCAAAAATAACTAGATCCCAAAATGGGATCTGGTCTGTCCGAGGTGCGAAAGGTTTCGACGTTTTCTTCCTTGCCAAGCACAATTGTGTACAGATTAATCTTACTCGTAGCAAAATCTGATGCATTTGATTTGAGTCATTGGAGATATTCTACGAAAATTGCGGTGGTTTGGCGTTATCCCGAAAGGGTACGTACATGATAATAATCTCCCGGATGCCTACTTGTGTCCTGGGACGAGGGAGAGTAGAGGGCGATACCCTCTCCCTCACTCTACCGTTTGGTATTCCAACGTTTGGTACTCTCTCTTTTTGTACTGCGTCTTCTGGTAGTCCATCCTTTGGTACTTACTTGTAATGGAGTGTCCTCCGTAGAAGGATAGTTTATAGATTCGACGTGAAACCATGTCATGGTTGAGGTGAAACCACGTGACATTAGATGTCACATTCACGCCAAGGCCATCATAGATGGGCGATAATGTAGGTGACGATGATGGGACAAGCAGGACGCCCCACATCTCACTACCTGCTCTAACTTGCGCTACCGTGTGCCTAGGCCTGTTTTGTCTTTTAGAGTTTAATGTAGAGGAAATAATGTGTAAGCTATTGAGTCTATCCAGCGAGCCATGAGGAGAGACCAAACAAGGGCACCGGAACCCATGAGGAGCACGCTTCCCAACACCGACCAACCACGCATCCCCCACTCGGAGTACCACTACATAATCCGATATCTCTGGTTCCCTACCTGTAATGATCAATACCTAAGCAACCATAGCTGCCTTGCCTCATGGCATCCTTCACCATCGAGTTCTCCACGTGATCGACGGTGACCCGCCCACGAGTTGTTCATTTAACTTGTTGGGCTGCCCCCCCCCAGAACCCGTGACGGAACGACACCCCCCCGCCTTCGAGTCCGCGTTTGTTCACGTTCCAGCCGGACATACGACGATATCGGTCGGATTATTCTTCGATAGGGGTCCTCGGTAGTCGAGGACTTTCATGGAGCAAGCGCGGACCCAACCGCACCGAATTGCCTTGATAACGACGAACTGTTGTAGCTCGCAGGGCAATAAAAAAAAATCTCGTTCTACTCCTACCGGTAGAAACCGGTCTTTTTTAAGTTTTAAGCAATGGACACGCACTAGAGCCGGGGAGTTAGCGAGCTTGAGGCAGCGTTTTCGCGTTTATTTACTGCCGCTGCCAAAGATATCCGACACTCGAAACCAAAACAAAGGGAAACAGGGATAAAGGTACCCCCTGTAATGTACGTGTTCTTCCTTCCTTGGTTCGGGATCAAGACTCCGAAAACGTCAACTCGATTGGTTACGAGGTGGTTGTAGAGCAAACCCAAGCGCTACTGGTAACTGCCGTGTGTTCCCAACGCGCGGGTACTGCAGTGTCAGTTCGTTATTAGCATGCGAGAAGAGGGTTGGTGGCGTCGAAACACACAACGAGGGATCATGGTGGTGACGCAGGACGCGCGATACACTTGGTCGGAATCCCTCCACGACCAAGATAAGGCATTCTACATCCCTATCATCAAATATTAGTCTATACAAGATCACTCCAGCTTCGGTACAAACCGAGAGCGGGCAAGAACATCACGTCAGATGTCTGCCGGCTCTTTTTGGCATACAATACATCAAGGAGATCCAAGGAACGACGCACAAGATATTCCGCGGGACGATGTCCATATAGACTAGATACACTATCTATAGATGAGACTATATATCATACGTGAAAATCAATGCATTATATGTTACCCCCGAGGGGAGGCATATACTAAACTCGATGAAAAATCGACGAGCAGTGGGATTGCTGAACTTTGTGCGCGATAAAAATTGAAGGCAAGAACCGGGGGGGAAGAAGGGGCGACACCTGTGACCACGGCTTTTGTCCAGAAGCTGGAAAGTAGAAGTGTGCAAAAACAACAACAAAAAAATAATACAAGTAGTAGTGAGGACACATTCTAGAACTTCTGCATACGTATCATACGGCAGGAGGATTCCTCCTCCGGCGATACTCACATGCTATGGCCGCCAAGATGAGGCCTCCCCAGACCAGCGTCGCCCGTTGTCTGTCCTTCGCGACAACATTTGTTGGCTTCCTGCAGGAACGAAGCACATACGGAGATGTTTTCCAAATGTTAAAAAAGGAATCAACAATTCAAGCCAGACACTCAAAATACAAAGCCACTGGCTGCTGCAACTAAACTACCTGGTAGATAGTGCTGGCAGTGTCCTGTGCCCTTTGCTGTCGACCGCTGTTGCAACTACTACTACAGAAAGTATTGTAGTGGCTACAATAGTTGCAAGGCTTGATCTTTTTTACGTGCTGGTGAAACGAATGCCAGCACGCCAGTACCAGCAAACGCTGCTCTACTCTAGACTACATTACTTCCTTGAACTACACTTACTTGCCTGTGTGTGTACCAGTAGTACTCGATTCAACAGCACGCAAAAATAGTATGGATGGCCCTCTTGATGTGGGCTGTATATATGGATATGTGCAATTTGCTTGATCTGGAACGACGTTGTATACCTTGAAGAAGTGGGTCGATCTCCAAATCGGGCACAGACGCCACCAATACGTATAGAACCAATACGTATAGAATAGTCTAATAATGCAGCCCGGGTGTGGCGAGGCCTATCTATGCCACTCCAGCCACTCGCGCGGCTGCGCCGCGCTCACATCTGTTGTATACTCCTATATCCTTAATGAGGACACACAACTCGTAATGCGCGCGATCGGAGTATCACACACAGCTTGCAAAGATGAGTTTCGACGAAATCTTCGATCTCACAGCTGGAGTGTATTTTAATTTTTATAATACTCCGGAGTGTTCACCGTTGCCGAGCACAGCAGCAGGGACATCCAGAGTAGTATCAACTACTTGTGCCGATAGGTGTCCACACCAGCACAATGCATCAAAGGAGCCAGACTCGATCGCACGTACAAAAGCACATGCGAGGTACGCCGACTGATAACTTATTTTACCATTAATAGCGTGCGCGGGCCTCGACCTCCAATTGACCACGCTAATACATACCAGGTGTAAGTACACCAGCCATCGACGCTTTTTAGTCTTCAACTACAAGTATAGACTAGTCTAGTCTACCCATCTTCTTGATCTTTTTGGTAGAACTGAACAACAAGCCAGCCGGCGTCCGCCCGGATTTTGTCGAGCGGCAGCGAATGTCGAAAGTCTCTTGCCCACAACGTTATACACAAATCTGTTGCTGGGTGGAGCACTGGACCCACTGATACACTCGTCGTATATCAACAGCCGTGGCCGCACAGCAGCAGGCATAATCTTCGACTTCAGCACACACCTCACACACCTCGTATTTTCAAGATGAGAGGTGATATCTCGCAACAAACAACACACCGCCACTGGGTAGGTATGCCGGAGACAGATAATAATTCCAAGTAGAACAAAGGAAGGAAACACGGCTGACTGCTGTGTGGTTGTTTCTTTACGTACAGCTACTACTACTGCTGCTGCTACTCTTCTAAGACTTGCCGTAGTATCCTAAGCCATCAGATCCATCCAATCAATGCATGTACGTGTATATACATGCCGGAATTCAAGCACACACCACGTAAGGCTCTACCGGAGCAGGCTAAAAATGAAAAGAGGGTACACAGGAACTAATCCAATGACGGGCAACAACGCACACCCACGCTATCATCATCCTCCCCCTCCTTCCTTCCCCCCGCGGTGTTGAACGACAACCCGATCTTCCATACCATACAGTCCAAAATTCATTATGCTTTTCCCGGATGGATGCGACAAGTTTAGGCAACTCACCACATCGTTGATACAGTAAATACTATTAATAGCAGCTCCCTCCCCCCGTCTCACAGCTAGCGGTCCCCACGTCTGCAGCAAGCAGTAGCAGTAGCAGTAGCAGTAGCACCGTCGTCCCGACAGCACGTGGGACGTCGTTGAAAACAACGTCCAGCCTGAATCTATTTTTGGGCGTATACCCTGGGTAGATGCCAAAGCAGTCTGGGTCGTACGAGTAGTTATATGCTGTGATTGACAGCAGTGTGTGTTCCAGGTACACTGCTGCTGTGCAACGACCCGAAAAATGTTGCAGTCAGAGAGCGCCCGTTCGTTCCGTTTTGGTTTTTGGTCCGTCGGTTTTCAGGCTGCAGCAGAAGAAACCGAAAGCAAACCTGTTTGAGGGCCTGGCCACCTGACGATGCTTGAACAAGCAGCACCCAGTTATACCACGCGGGAGAAGAAGCACGCGCCAACGCAAACCACGATGAGTACGCTTCACACGGAAGTACTCGATTATATGGTGATGATGGTTGGTGTGTAGTACCTGGTCCTGGCCCGCAGCCCGGAGTCGTTATATTTGTTTCTGTGTGTCCGATCGTATCTACCTCACGCAATGGACTCAAATATAAGGATTATTTTGTATTCATGTTGATTATTTTAACGTTCATTATAATTAAGTCCAACGTGTACGTGCGTAGCAAGTAGCGAGCCAAGAGTCCAATGAAACACCCGCCAACGAGCCGAGCAAGCGGGTCTTCTTGTGTTTCTTGTGTCTTGCTTCGTCTCCGTGTGGGCCGCGGAGCTAAAATAAGAACGTTCTAAAGTACAGATTTCCACCAATATATTTTTGAATTTTTAGCCGCCGTGCCGTTTTTGGATTCTTTCTAGATAATGAACAACAGGTTCTACGGTTCATCTCGCGAACTACAAAAAATCGATGAAAATCGACGTGCAAAAAGTGCCGAGAGTGCTCAAACCTCGTCCGCGTAGCTCGGGTGGGAGCAGCAAAGGGTCGACACCCACCTACCACGCACTGCTACATGCAGTATTACCTGCGACCTCGGCTTTCCCTGGGAAGATACTTGATGCTGCTGGAAAATATCAAAACCTGCGAGCATCGAAGTGATGAAGATGACGACACAACGACAACAAATATTCCGATACTAGGTCTAATGATACATTATTTTTGGACTGGAAATAATTAGTTCGGGTACAAGAAGTGTACATATCATCCGACTTGAAAATCACAACGGACCACCACACGGAAAAGGTCGGAAAAAAACGAAAAAAAAATGACGACCCAACCAAACTGCTTCCGCTGCTGCTGCTGCTGCGGTTGTCGGTGTTGTTGTTGCACAGACGACATTCATTCTTTGGCTTCCCGGAACAACCGTTTTACACGGTAAATAAAGGCGCGTCTTTTTTGTTGTATTTAATAGTATTCAGTTCCTCACCGACCGAGGTGGGATGTACCCCGGGCACTAATAGTAGCCAGTCAGTGACGAACCTTGGTGGTGAAAAAGACTGGTACACAGAGCAGCAGGCATTTTTCTTGGTCTGTCTGTCTGCTCGTTCTATTTCTAAATCTTTGACGGGTAAAATGTTCTGATCTGGAATATGTACCTGGTGGTGGTGTACGTTTTTTTGGTTTTGATTGAGACCCCTTCACCACGTACTTGTTGTGTATGTGCGCGCATACACAGCAGCATGCAGGCCCCAATTTCAACCACATTTCGTTGACGAAATTGCCTCTCTGTATAAATATAATAAACATACACTCCCGCTGTGAGATCGAAGATTTCGTCGAAACTCATCTTTGCAAGCTGTGTGTGATTCTCCGATCGCGCGTATTACGGGGTGTAATAATGGAGTGCTCTCCATTGAGCTCTATCATAGGGTCGTATATCTTGCAATGAGACATTTCAGCCTCACTCATTATTGCGAGGTGTGGGGGAATCTATAGCCTCATTTTTGTTTGGTTCGAATAGCCCCGCCTCTTGTGGTGGTACTTCGAGTGGGGGATGCGTGGTTGGTCGGTGTTGGGAAGTGTGCTCCTCATGGGTTCCGGTGCGCTTGTTTGGTCTCTCCTCATGGCTCGCTCGATAGACTCAAAAGCTTATTATACATTATTTCCTCTACATTATTGAACACTAAAAGGCAGACATACCAGGGCTGGAGGGTAGCGCAGGGTAGAGCAGGTAGTGAGATGTGGGGCGTCCTGCTTGTCCCATCATCGCCACCCACATCACCGCCCATCTATGATGACCGTGACGTGAGTGTGACATCTAATATCACGTGGTTTCACCTCAACCATGACATGATTTCACGTCGAATCTATATACACTATCCTTCTACGGAGGGCACTCCATTAATTACACTCTTCGATCCCCGTTCCAATTCTGGACGCGTTTAATTGTCACGTACGTGCAAGCTTTTCGGATTTTCACGCAAACTCAATACTGCCCCTGACGACCTCGAGAGCAGACCTCGACCCTCCCAAAGGGTTGCGTTGGAGTCAGGGATAGGGTCAGGCCTGGGGTCGGGTTGGTTTGGGCGACGCATCCGTCGTTTTGTGCGGATCTGTGCATGAGGAGAGCCGCCATACATAAACCGCTATTAAATTTACGTGCAAATCCAAAAACCCTTGCACGTATGTACGCAACTGCACGGAAGCCCCAACAATGTATGATGTTTTCTTTGACTGCCACGTGATCTGCATCTATCTATCTACGACTATTCAGGGTGGCCTAATGTAATGGAGTGCTCTCCGTAGAAGGATAGTGTATATAGATTCGACGTGAAACCATGTCATGGTCGAGATGAAAGCACGTGATATTAGATGTCACACTCACGTCAAGGCCATCATAGATATGGGCGATAATGTAGGTGACGATGACGGGACAAGCAGGAAGCCCCTCATCTTACTACCTGCCCCCTTCCCTGCTTTGCCTTCTCTGCCTGTCTTTTAGCGTTCTATGTGGAGAACTAATGTATAATAATAAGCTTATTTGAACCTAGCCAGCGAGCCTAGGGCGAGCCAATCAAGACACCGGAGCCCGTCAGGGGCACGCTTCCCAACACTCACCAACCACGCATCCCCCGCTCACTCGGAGTACCGTGGCAGGGGTGTGTGTCCTCATTAAGGATATAGGTCGGCGACTCCCATTGGAACTACAGTGTAGCTTGTACCAGGGTCAACATGGTAGGAACTTACTGTACGTGCTAGGTCTAGGCGATGGTGCGGGTGGCGGGGAAGGAGGGAGGCGGGGGGGGAATGAAATGAATTGAAGCTAAGGCATGTATGTGTGGCTGGCTGGATAGGTCATCATGACGTCATTCATGAGGTGGTATCACCTACCTGTCTGGTAGTAGTGTTTATTACTCTATCGCCCTATCTAGCAGACTTGATTTCGGGTGAGGCGGCGGGGGAGAGGGGGTGGGGGGGGGGGGTTGCGTGCGTGAGGGAAGGAGTGTGTGTGGTGATCATCAGATCAGATGGTGGTGATGGTGTCGGGGGGCGGAGGTGGATGGTAGCAAACTATTTTGTACCTGCTGCGTGTTACGTACAGATGCCCAACATTTCAAAGATATACTGTGAAGTGGAAGGGAGGAAAATTGTTATCACGTGCGATGTTTTTACTTTGATGCTTTATATCTATCTGTACGACGAGTATTTTAGTATTTTGACGAAATCGTCGATCTCACAGATGGAGCGTATTTTTTATTTTTACGATGATACATACAAGGGCTCCGCCTTCGTGCCGGCATTCGGCGGCACCCATGCTCCGGGTAGGGCAGGGCAGCACTTCGACTTGTTCGATTCATTATTCGATAGATAGAGAGTAAAAACCGTTACCACACAACCCATAGTCTAGGCGTGTAGAACCTAAAGTAATGTCAAGAGATTGATATAGACTAACAGTGGCCTACTTACTGCTTCTGTCGTTTCCTCCGTTTCTCCGTTTCTTGCGTGGATCCGACTCCGAGCTTCATCATATACTAAGAAAATAAAAATACACAAGCCAGCTGTGAGATCGAAGATTCTTGTCGAAACTCATCTTTGCAAGCTGTGTGTGATACTCCGATCGCGCGTATTACGGGTTGTGTGTCCTCATTAAGGATATAGGTCGGCGTCTCCCCTTGCAACTACAGTGTAGCTATCAGGGCCAACAGGGTGATGTAAGTCAGTCTGCGCGGAAACTATAAAACCCGTTTCTGAGAGGGACAAAATCTGACAGCTGTGGAAGGAAATGCATATGTTTATCAAGTGAAACCTGTAAGTCGAATAATCGGTGAGGGGAGGGCGGGGTTTTTAAGGACGTGGGGGCCTGGGTTTGACCAAGAGGGAGCGGGGGGCGGGCGGGACGGGCGGGGAAGCTCAATCTGACCGCAGAGACTATTAAACCTCTTGAGGCGATAAACCTGACGGTTTTGGAAATAATGCACCAGTTTATCATGTATATCCTTTATGTCGTACAACCAGTCAGTGTGGAGAGGGCGGAGTGTTCGAGGGGATGGGGCGGCGGGGGGTGGGGGGGGGGAGGGGGGGGGGGGGGGCGAAATGGTTTGTTAAAACATCTTTAGGTCGCATAGATGTAAGGGTTTGCTATGCGCGTGATGCTAGGTCTAGGCGATGGTGCGGGTGGTGGGGAAGGAGGGGGCGTTGGGGGGGGCGGGGGGGGGGGGGTAAATTGCAACAGCGGCATGGATGGCTCTAGAAAGACAATGAGATGATATCAAGTGCGTGGAAGTGCTTATTACTCTGGCAGGTTTCGATGTAAGGTGGGACGTTTGAGCAAGAGGGAGCGGGGAAAAAAAATGAAATAAAGATAGAAAGGGGGGGGGGAGGGGAGGATTTTCAAGAGGCCTAGGTCACATGAAATATAAAAGCACTCTGTAGCTGTGAGATCGAAGATTTGGTCGAAACTCATCTTATGAAGCTTGTGTGTGATACTCCGATCGCGCGTACTACGCATATATGCAGGGGCTTGCTATGCGCGTGGTGCTAGGTCTAGGCGATCGTGCGGGTGGTGGGGAAGGAGGGGGCGTTGGGGGGGGGGCGGGTGGGGGGGAATGAATGAAGGGACGTCATGGATGGCTAGAAAGATAATGACGTGATGTCAATTGCGTAGAAGTGTTTATTACTCTGGCCGATTTCGATTGTAAGTGGGGCGTTTGAACGAAAGAGTGGGGAAAAAAGAGAAATAAAAAGAAGGGGGGGCGGGCGGGGGGGGGGGGGGGGGGGGGGGGATGAATTGGAGCTCCGGCATGCGTGGCTAGAAAAATAATGAGGTGCTATCAGCTGGCTGGTAGTGTTTACTACTCTGGCAGATTTTGATTTTAGGTGGGACGTTTGAACAAGAGGGATCGGGCGGGGGGGGGGGGGAGGGGGCGGGACAAATCAATATGTGCGCGGAAACGACTGATTCTACGATAGGTTCCCCCCCAAAAACGACGATTTCTTTAATTAACGTTTCATGGCTCCTCGACACGAGGAAATATGCTATGAAAAACTATCTCAATATATTTTCTTGTTTGCAAAGATCGATTGAACGGTGACGTCGGGATGGCAAGAGGCACCGTATATCAGGAGTTACGGCCGGGAGCTGGTTTCAAAACCGGCGATTTCGTTGAAGAAAAGTTGGGGGCGCTATCATCGTAGAACGACTCAAACTTTAAATCCTTAAAGGAGACAAATCTGACGGTTGTAGCAAGAAGACATCCCTTTATATCACCTGCCTGGTAGTGTTTATTATTCTAGAAGATTTGATGTTGGATGTGGTGTGCGACACAATCTTTAGGTGTGGGGAACAACGTGTTAAAGCTTCATAATTCGTTATTGTACATGGATCGCAAGATGGAATATTTCAATCGATAGGCACAATCATACCATTATTTTCTGACATACATCGCTAATTATAAGAAAGGGATACATATTGCAAAATACAACAAACAGGCGAAATGATGTGGTCATTCATGCAATGTCACTACCATTCATTGAGCACGAGAGGGAGGATTGCGAATCGTCAGTGTTTTGAAAGGAACGCTTGGTGTACCCACGCTCAATTACGTTACTTCGTTAGTCATACTTCTTTTGGCATAGATAGGTTGGGAGGCGATCATGCAGACGGTATGTACAGAATACCCTACGTAATAGGTTGGTAGTGTGGTCTACCGCAATTCTAACATTTCTGCCTGTACTTCCTTTTCACATTGTTATTGTCTCAAATGTACGATTTTACGCCCATGATTTTTACCATGTCGATGTGTGGTCCTGGGGTCGTCAATTCTGAGACAGAGATTCACCTTTCAAATACAGCAAGCGAGGTGATGTGGGCATGCCATGTCGCCACTATTAAACACGAGGGTGACTTTGCTTCGTTAGGAATATGCTTCTGCGTTTGGTAGAGGTTGCCAGGGGATCATGCAGACGGCAGGTAGGAACGAAATACCCTGCGTAATAGGTTGGTAGTGTGGTCTACCGCATCTGTCTGTACTTTCTTTTCACATTATTATTATCTAGTGTACGATTAGACTATACGTCCTGTTTTCTCCCCACTGTCGTCGAAGATGTTGTGGTCCTGTACATGTCGCGTCCATGTCTGGTGCTCTTGTTATTGGTGCTCATGGGAACATGCCCTAGCGTGTAGTAGATGATCGCTGAGTGGTGTTCCTTTTCTTTACATCAAGCCAGGTAGTATATGTCAACCCAACCGCTTGCTTGAAAACGACAAATAAAATTCCTCACACACCTGATACAGAGGAGACGCGGCCCGAAGATTGTTCAGTATACCGACGGTCAGGAACAGGCTATCTTGCAGCGCACTTGATTTTTACTACCGCTCCTCACTCCACCTAAGACACTACGGGCATGCGTTGGACCCAGTTCGGTGACGCCCAAAACCAATTGCAAAGGAGGTGAAGATGTGGTGGGCGAACGCTATAATGATTTGCGCTGCTGTGATTACCCCGTCTCTCGTTCTGTTTGTTCTTGCGTTCTTGATCAACCTGTTATATATATGGCAACGAGCAGTTCTGACGCATTTTAGGATTGTGTAAAGACTATATTTTTTTAAATGAAAATACACTCCAGCTGTGAGATCGAATATTTTGTCGAACCTCATCTTTGCAAGCTGTGTGTGATACTCCGATCGCGCGTGTTACGGGTTGTGTTCCCTCATTAAGGATATAATATGTAGACTGCGATTTTTCTGACTCGTAGGGACCTCAATTTGGAACCCAGGGTATCTCGTATGGGTTCCATCTTTTGACTGGGTTTCGTATGTGGACGTATAGACTATGTGGTTTTAGTGTTTCATGTGTCCGCGTGGTTTTTTTGCTACACGTGTATGTTTTGGTTGATGTTCTAGACTTTGTTTTCGTGTTGTTCAAGATTGGTGTTTTCGAATACATATTGGTTTACACAGTAGTAGTAATGGTTGGGGGGGGGGGGGGGGGGGGGGGGGGGGGGGGGCTGTTGTGCATAATATCTGCAAAACGTATTTGTGACTACGCCGGGAAAACTCCTTTGGGGGGCTAAGAGCGAAGTTGTATACCTGGTATCTATTTCGATCGATAAATCCGAGCCCACGCAGACTGACCCTCTAGTCTGGCCACGAAGAGACGTTTCGAGAGTGCGTTTCTCGACGTTTCGACTCAACCAAGCATCCAGGGCCAGCAGCAGAGGGATGACCAAATGTTTGCTGCATGTATGTTCTATACGTCGCAACTGACAAGCGCGCACTAAGCCAGCTTTTTTGCTACTTACTGCTGCATGTCATGTGCATGATACCATAATCATAATATACACGTTGTTTGATCAACCACTATGGCAAATATTTGTACCTGGTATTTATTATTTCTCTCTTTGACAGGGATCTCCGACGCCGAAAATAAAAGCCATCCACTATTTATGGACCAGAAATCATCGTTATTTCTGGGTTCAGAAATGATCGAGGCCAGAAGAAATCAGCGGATCTGGTGATTTCTGAGCCCAGAAATAACAAACAGCTCTTCTTCCAACCTCTCAGAAACTGGGATTATTTGACTTTTGGATACTATCTGGTACTACTATGGTCCAAGTATCACATGTCTGTTGTAAGGCTTAGTTTGGGTAACTTTTTGCAAGTGGTCAAACGGACTAATACCCTACCAGCTTGCGCTGCCGGGGTTGTAACGAGGACCAATGATAGGGACAGCTTACGCTATACCTACAATGGGACTCGAAGGGTGCACCAGCTAGCGTTGGGCTGCGAAAGCAACTGAGTTAAATCGACACACGACGCGTATGAAAATACGCGGAAGTGTGGTGAGCTAAAGCTTTATTTTTCCCCATCCGCCGGAGGATAAAAAAAAAAAAAAAAAAAAAAAAATACCCTACTAATACTTTCACTTTAGCAAATGGCGACGTCGACAGACCATGGATTTTTGGGTCGTGGGTTCAAATCCCACCATCCACCATAATAAACTTTTTCAGACTTTCCCCATGTCGAACTTGAAAAATACTCTCCCCGGTATACTCGTACCCAGGAAATGAAAAGGCTTGGATAATTGACAGGTCCGCCCATGTATCCGGCCGACCTGCTATCCCGCCGTTTCAGGGGGGAAGAGTGTTATAAGGCTTAGTTTGGGTAAGCTATTGTTCAACATTTTGCAAGTGGTTTTGACAACGGACTAATACCCTCGAGACTAATACCTTAACATGTCACCACTGCCTATACTGTACCTGGTATGATACCTGTCTGCCGTACACGTCACCCATCACCCACAACAAAGAATCCCAAACACATCTGCGACAGCATACCGCGCTAGTTGTGTGCGAGACAGAGCTTCGTCCTCATACAAACGCGACAGCAGCAGCAGAGCCACCACCATCGAAACCACCTCAGGCACACCACACGAGCAGCACAACAGCAGCATAGCAGCAGCACAACAGCAGAAGAGACCGACAGCAGCAGAGGCGGTGGTGACCTAACGTCGCCGGCGACAGTGTAATGTTAAGATACGGCCTCGAAAGGCCTGGATAAAATCGTGTAATGCCTCAAGAATGACGGCGCTGAACGGCACGGGCTCGGAAAAGTCGCTTGTTCCTATCAAACTCGGTTCATGTTTTGCTTCAATCATCCACCGCTCTCGTGGTTTGTTAGTGATTACGGAGGTGTTGTAACGGGCGGCGGGAACTAGCGCTCCAAGTGTGGTTCCTCGAGCCAGATTTTTCTTTTTTTTTCTTTCGACGGCGAGAACGCGCGCTTCCAGCGACGTTCCCCTCGGTCATGGTCTGAGTTCGGCGACGGGAACCGCGCTTCCAGCGCCGTTTCCCTCAGCCGCGGCATAAACCCAGCAATGGGGGTACACGCTCCAAACTCCGCCCCCATCAGTCATGGCACGGGAGCCTGCGCTTTGCGCGCTCCCCCCCCAGGCACGCGTCGCGCAACAATATAGCTGCGGTGACGGCGCGTCGCCTTTTTTTCGCGTACGTGTTCATCCCCCCCTCTCCCTGACCGAGGCGGTGGCGGTCTGTATGAGGTGTGGGACGGTCGACCCTCAAACACGTTTTCTGACCACGAGGTGGCGGTCGATTTGAGGTGTGGGAAGGCCAACACTAAAACACCGAGATCTTTTGCGAGGCGCGATCCGGTGTTTGCTCGCGATAACAGCGGGCGCTCTGTTCTTTTTTCCATCAAGGAGGAGTGGACAAGATTAGCTACCTCGTCCCCCTTCTCCAAGAGGCACAACGGAAGAGAGCCTCCTCGGGTAAAAACATTATTGCCACTTGCCCGAGCCCCGCTCCAGAAGACGCCTACAGGGTCTACGGACCCTGCTTCGTCTTTTAACACGTTGAGCCACGTGTTTCAGGCTACGTCTGCCCCAGTGGCACAGGAAGAACATCCGACACTGCGCGACGGGCCAGTGGTGACGCCACGGCTTCCAGCCTGATCAGCTGGACGCTATTCCCGTAAATTTACGAAAGAATCGCGCCTCTCGTCAAGCAGAAACAGCTCAGAGTCCCTGCCCCTTTGGGCGCAGTTAGAGCATTTTCCTTGCGATTATACGCCAAAGAGAAACCGTGGGTTCGGACTCGTGTCGTGCCCCCGAGGCCTGGTGTTCCTGAGGGGGACACTACAAGCCCAAAGAGCCGAGGACTGGTGTTCCCAGAGGGGGACATTGCAGACCCAAATGTCCAACGAGGCTACCCGACGGGTTGGCACCGTCGGTGTTGGACTCTTTTTCGGGTACAGCGAGGGCGGCTTCTTACGAGTTTCCGCCAGCGAGTGAGGAGGACCCGAGGCGAGAAACCCCGGGTTCGGACTCGCATCTTGCTCCCGAGGCCTGGTGTTCCCCAAGGGGACACCACAGGCTCAAAGAGCCGAGGACTGGTGTTCCCAGAAGGGGACATTGCAGACCCACAAATGTCTAACGAGGCTACCGACGGGTTGGCACCGTCAGTTTTTGCCATTTTTCGGGCGCAGTTAGAGCGGATTCTCGCGCTTGTCCGCCAACGAGCGAAGAAGACCTGAGGCGAGAAACCACGGGTTCGGATTCGTGTCGTGCTCCCGAGGCCTGGTGTTCCCAGACGGGGACATTGCAGGCCCAAATTCCAACACGGCTTTGGACCCTTTTCTCGAATACTCCACAGACAAAGTGGTGTTATTCTGGCAGCCCCCATCCTATTTTCCACCGTGGTCCCCTTCGCCGTTTGCCGTGGACGACGTGCCATATTCTTGCGCGGAGCAGTGCATGATGGCCGAAAAGACCACGCTTTTCCAAGACCATCGAGCAGTGGGGCTCATCATGTCGTCGCCTAATCCAAGCACACGCAAACGCATCGGTCGAGGCGTGTGCAACTTTGACTCCGCTGTTGGGGACAGAGAGAAGCAAAACGCCGTGTTATCTGGCACCTACGCCAAATTCACGCAGAATCCAGCCATAAAAAAACACCATTTGAGCTCTGACAACAAGCTTTTGGATGAATCCAGCCCTCTGGACCCAGTATGGGGCATTGGTCTCCGGGCGGGTGGTCCCAGGGCCAACAACCCATGCCAGGGGAGAGGAAAAACTTGCTCGGTGAGACACTTTCTGCCGTTCGCGAAGCTATTCGCGACAATTAGACCGGGTCGGCGCACCCGGCCTCCTCTAGTCGGTTCCGTACCTGCACTGCGAATGCAATAACCAAGAAATCTCGTCCGCGCCGCGACCGAGCCGTTAACAGCGGCCAGCGCTCGCAAAGCTTCTCCTTCGGCGTTTCCAACCTATTTCTCTGGCGCGTTGGCCAATTGAAAGCCGTGGGCTTTTGGAGATAGCTTCTGGCGTCGGCCCTGACCTTGCGCTGTCAGAACACGGCCCCTGTTTCGTCAAGGATACGGTGACGCTGGACGACGTTTTGCTCACTATGAAAATCGCGTATATCAGTCGAGCAACGCTCGACTCGGAGAGGCCCTGGACTCCTCTACATTTGGGGACCGGCAGCATTGTTTGGGCTCCCAAACGCCTCCGAGGGTACTGTGGGGAACAAAGTTCCACATATCCTCCGGCCATAAAACACAGGAGAGCATTGGCAAAGTGGGGACCCTCAATGCACGAGTCCAGCGGTAGCTTGAGTTCGTCCCCGCGTTCGATTGCACACTCGAGTACCGCAAAGGCAGAGCCAACGGCATCGCCGATTTTTCCGGCCCGTTTTCCAGAGCCTGCTACGGAGTACGACCGCAGTGGCTTGACAAACTTCACCCTCGTGGGGTTGACAAGCCCCAACCCCGTTGGAGATAGCGGTATCTACCTCCTACGGACCCGCGGGCTTCGCGCTCCCTCCTCGTCGATCCCAGGGGTCGGTTTGGGTGGGCTCGTGCCCCTCCCCGAAAGCACTGTCTTGGGTGGGCTCGTGCCCCACACAGAAAGCACTGCTTTGGGTATACTCGGGCCCCTCGCCGAAAGCACTGTCTTGGGTGGGCTCGTGCCCCACACCGAAAGCACTGCTTTGGGTGGACTCGAACCCCTCGCCGAAAGCATTGTCTTGGGTGGGCTCGTGCCCCGCACGGAACATGCTTCCTTGGGTGGGCTCCCTCTCACCTCTACCGCATTTCACGAGTTTCGCACACACGAGCCACGTACAAGGATTGATGGCCTTTCTGCTTCCCCGGGGACATTCATCGCTCGTGGTTTTGCCTCCGTCGCCACTACCGAAGGCTGTACCGGCCGCGGTTCGATTTCGCCTGCCGCTGACACCGTTTTCGCTTCGGTTTTTGCCATACCCATCGAGGGTGGCACGGGCTCCGCAGAAGCCCTGGCTGCAGCGACGCCCATCGCACAGCCGACTCCTCTATCCCGGAGTTATACACAGGAGACGGCCCCGCCGCGACCACCGGTTCGACTGTGTCCGTCTTCGCCTTGCTTGGCACTCCAGCCCCTCCGCCGTCGACGACGCGCCGACGAACAGCGACAGCAACGGGAAATGCACCCCCGCTGTAGATTATGGATTCGGGCCCGGCGAGGCCCCCCGACCATCTTCCAGACGAGGCACAACCCCGCCGCGAGTCCCACGGCCGCGGCCGACCCCGTCGATCGCCGCGACCCCTGCTCTTGCCGATGCGCCGGTCCGCATGGTGCCACTACCGTCCGACCGCGACCACGCAGAGCCTATATGGGAACTCCTCTCTTACGACTCACGCCTTCTCCTGGTGACACGCCGATTGCACATACAAGATCGGACGCCCTCGGCGACGCTGCTGAATTGCGGTTCGCTGATTCCGTCGCGCGTTATTCACATGCCGATTGGAAGCGAGAGCAGCACGCTGAGCCGACGTGCCACGCCATGATGCGTTACGTCTCTATCGGCCGGCCATCGGTCCTGCCGCCCGACTTTTTGGCGTGCTACCACTTGCACAAGCGTCCATCCCTCTCAGACATCAAGTAGCTACATACAACCGACGAAGACATCTCGTACTCGTCCGTAACCCGACGCTGCCGCCGACAAGGGCTGACATAACCCAACTCTGTGGGGCGAGCTGCTTGCTTGCTAAACAACGAGCCAGTTCGCATCTACGTTCCCCTGCTCATGCGCCCTTGGATCATGCAAGCTTGTCACTCGACGGTTTCCTGTCACCTTGGCACCACGCGCACGTTGCGCATGCTGAAGCGTTTTATTGGTGGATTGGCATGTGTGTGCACCCGGTGGTAGCTTCGCCACTGCTTGAAGTGCCAAGCACGGAAAACCCCACGGCTGACTGTCCGCTGGCCCATCATCACAATGCCTCTGCCGGAAGGTCCAGGTGTCGCCGTCAGTGTTGACTACTTCGGCCCCCTTCCGCTCACACCACGAGGCAGCACCTACATCCTGCTGTTCACCGATCGCTTCGGTTGTTGAGCCGACATGTTCCCCGTCACTGCCGCTGAGTTCACCGCGGAGGGTACAGCCAATATCCTGGTGAACCAATACATCCCCTTGTGGGGGTGCCCGCGCACCATACTCTCGGACAACGGACTGCAGTTCTGCTCCAAGCTTTGACAAGCTGTATATCAGCTGTTGGGTGTACACAAGCTTGCTACAAGCTCCTATCATCCCAGCTGTAACGGGGGCATTGAGCGGGTAGACCACACTATGGCCCAAAGGCTGGCTATGGTCATCAACGAGCGACAAGACGATTGGGACTTGCATCTGCCCTACGTGGAATTCGCTTACAACAATTCCATTAGCGCGGCGACGGGTCTGGCGCTCAACGAGGTCCACATGGGCAGACTCCCCCGGCTCCCCGTGACGGTTTTCGACCGCACTGGTGTCGTGGGACACCAGAGTCTGGCCCGTGACCACCTGGCCTATTGCGACTTGGCCACCGACCGGCAAAAGCGCGCGAACGACATTGTCCGCGCACACCACGCCCTCACCGTTTCCCGTGTTAACCGCAGAAACTCCGCCCTCGCCGACGCGCTGCGTCCAGCACCTAACTTTGCTGTGGGTGGTTGGGCATGGGTATACAATTCTGCTTCTACCATCCGCCAGGGTGTGAAGGCGAATGCCGACGCCAAGGTACTCAAGGCCAAACTCGCGCTTAACTGGACGGGCCCATACAAGGTCCTGGCCGTCGGTCCCTGCTCTGCCGCCGAGACCCCGGACGGTTCGCCGCTCGGGAGAAACCCCCTCTATTTGCATATCCCTTCCGACCTGCCCGGTTCGGACGCTCGTCGGCGTGTGGCCATCGAGCGCTGCAAACCCTGTGCCAACCCCCACGACAGCGGGGACATGCCCAAATACCTACCGGCGGGGCTGACACAGTATGTGCTCAACAAGTTTTCCAACAAGTCCCCGCCGTACCACGTCACTCAAGACGACGTTTCGACTCCCCTCCAACGGCTGGAGGTGGAGCAGATCACTGGCCATCAGTCGGTACGGGGGCGAGGTGGCGTCATCGCGGTGCTACACAAGACGCATTGGGCGGGACTCTCCGAACCTTCCTGGGAGCGAGAAATGGACCTCCACCTCTCCCGCTCCCACATCTTGCGTGTTATTGGGTCGGAACCCCGGACCAGCACCGCCAAACCAACCGCCCCAACCGCCGAATGCGGATCGGGGAAGCACAGCGTGAGCTCTCCCGCAACAACGACGAACGTTTCCTAGCGCCGGGCAACGACTGTGTTCCCCGTCCTGATTGGCTCCGTTGCTACCACGACGCAGCACTACCTAAGGGAGCCCACTTTTGGTACACGGGAGACGATGGATTATGGTGGCTTGGAAAAATCAGCGCGAGCACTACCGAGGACAAGGTATACCTGGTCCGCTTTCTGGACGACCCGGGACCGATTAAACTTCCTCTTCCCCCGGCGCGTTACACGACTTCAACGGAAGCCGTACGAGGTTCTTGGTGCTTGCAAGTCCACATCGCCAGTGCGTTTCCTCGGGGAATCCAACGTAACGTTGATGAATCTCGAGGCGCGGCCGTGGCCAGTTGACTTCCAAGCCACCCCCGCTCCTCGATAGTTCTTCATTTTTGTTTTGAGTTATTAGTTTTGCGTCTTTGTCTTTGGGTTGTTCGTAGTGTCCTGAGGCTCTTTGTCGAGTTTTGGGGCGGTTCTTTCCATTTTTTTTTCTTTTTCTTTCCTGCCGAACCCCCTGCTCAGTGCCGGGTCAGGATTCGGGTAAAACGCCGCTATCTGAGGCGCAGGGCTGTCGCTTTTTCGTCATTGTTCAATTTCGCCCTGCCGATGCCCTCCTCAGCCCAGAGCCGGGGGGCGACCAGGGTACCCTGTTCGCGCGTAACGTGGCACAGGGCTATGTACGGGTCTGTCTGTCATCTTTTATGTTTTGTGTGTTGTATTTGTTCTTCTTTGTTTTTTCGACTAAACACTTCCCCCCCTAGCGCGGCTGTAGGTGTTGCCACCTTCTATCCCGGGTATTTGTCGTTTCCTCGTCTAACCCCCTGCCATGCCGATGGCCCGCGGGAGGTTTTTCGCATGACTTCTCCCTTGTGTTATCGCCTGTGTTCCCCTTTATATCGACGAGGGCTCGCCTCGCCATAGTACCTTTTCTGTGATTGGTTTGCCGTAGAGCCTTTTCTGCCACCCCCCGCCACACCGGCGGTACGCGGGATGTTGTTGATGGGTGACGTTTACCTTGTTGTAGGTTCTGCATTTCTTTCAACTGCTTTTCTTCGCGTGTTCCTGGCTCCATAGCCAGACCGTAAGAGGTGTGGGAGTGGGTTTTGAGGAGCCGCATCTTCGACTTATGGTCTAGTTCGTAGAACCGGAGTTTCCCCGAATCTCCAATATTTCTGTACATGCGACTCATCAGGATGGGCTAGTGTTAAGATACGGCCTCGAAAGGCCTGTAATTATCCGAATTTGAGATCATTTGGATGGGTTTCGTATGATAAGGTTGGCGTTTTATATTCGGGAAAGTTAGGAAATAGATCGGAGGCACGTGCCTCCGATCTCAGAAGCTATCCGGGGCTCTGGTGGCATCGGGTAAAGCAACGTATCTACGAAAGAAAAGAAAGTGAGTACTCTCCGAGGACCTGCTCAATTGGCAGACCTGCAGGGGGCACTCTGTGTTCCGACCTATAGCCTTTCAGCAAGTGCCAGATTTTAAAAATAAAGGCAAACGGCAAAACAAGACCTACCAAATTCAATTTAAAACCACTTTCCAAAAAGTAGAAGCCATAATGGACGCCCCTTATTTCTGATACAGTTATTTCTGGAGCCTCAAAACTGCAAAAGTAATCGCCGGAAATAATCGCTCAATTTTTTTCCATAATAGTAGGCCTTTGAGGATTTATAGTTTCCGCGCACATATTGAAGTGTCCCGCCCCCCCCCCCCCCCGCCCCGATCCCTCTTGTTCAAACGCCACACCTAAAATCAAAATCTGCCAGAGTAGTAAACACTACCAGCCTGCTGCTATCACGTCATTATCTTTCTGGCTATCTAAAATCAAATTTTCTGGAATAGTAAACAATACCAGGCACGTGATATAAAGGGATGTCTTCTTGCTACATCCGTCAGACTGGTCCCTTTTAAGGATTTATAGTTCCCGCGCAAACGTTGAAGTGCCCCCCCACCCCCCTCCCCCCGATCCCTCTTGTTCAAACGCCCCACCTAAGATCAAAAACTGCCAGAGTAGTAAACACTACCAGCCAGCTGATATCACCTCATCATCTTTCTAGCCACCTATGCCGTAGGCTCAATTCATTTCCGCCCCCGCCCCCCCGCCCCCCTTTTTTTTTTTTTTTTTTTCCCCGACCTTTGGTTTAAAACGTCCCACCTACAATCGGAATCGGCCAGAGTAATCAACACTTCTACGCAATTGATATCACGACATTGTCTTTCTAGCCATCCATGACGTAGCTTTCATTCATCTCGCCCCCCCCCCCCTCCCTCCCCTAACGCCCCCTCATTCCCCGCCACCCGCACGATCGCCTAGACCTAGCGCCACGCGTATAGCAAGCCCCAACATATGTACGTAATACGCGCGATCGGAGTATCACATACAAGCCTGCAAAGATGAGCCTCGACCAAATCTTCGATCTCACAGCTGGAGTGTATTTTTATATTTCATGTGACCTAAACCTCTTGAAAACCCTTCCCCCCCCCCCCTCCCCCTTTTTTTTTTCTCCGCTTCCTCTTGCTCCAACGCCCCACCTAATATCGAAACCTGCCAGAGTAATAAACACTTCCACGCACTTGATATCACCTCATTATCTTTCTAGAGCCATCCATGCCGCTGTTGCAATTCATCGCCCCCCCCCCCCCCCCCCCCCCACGCCCCTCCTCCCCCACCACCCGCACCATCGCCTAGGCCTAGCACCACGCGTATAGCAAACCCCTACATCTATGCGACCTGATGTTGTTTAAAAAAAAAATTCGCCTCTGCCCCCCCCCCCCCCCCCACCCCTCGAACGCTCCGCCCTCTCCTCAATGGTTGTTCGACTTACAGGATAGGATCTATAGTTTTTACGCACAGTTTTTGGGCTGCTCCGCCCGTCCCCCTCCTCCCCCTCCCCCCCCCCCCCGCTCCCTCTTGATCAAACCCAGGCCCCCACGTCCTTAAAAACCCCGCCCCCCCCTCAGCGGTTATTCGACTCACAGGATTCACTTGATAAACGGATGCATTTCCTTCCACAGCTGTCATATTTTGTTCCCTTCAAAAACGGGTTTTATAGTTTCCGCGGACCAAGGCTACGGTAGGGGGGGTACCCCCATTTTCACTGTTGTGTTTCAGCCACTCGCACGAGTGGCTCTGTACCCTACGGATGAAGATGATTCGGGCACTTGTTTGGACGCAGCTTAGATCATCTTTGCATTGCGGATTAATTTCGTCAATGTAAAACATGAAGAAAACGTAATATCGCATAGGAACAAAGGGGTTACTCGCGCGAGTGACCCCTAGCCACTGAAATAAAAGGCCCAATAGGGGACCCCCCTACCGTAGCCTGGGTCCGCGCACAGACTGACTAACATCACCCTGTTGACCCTAATAGCTGCACTGTAGTTGCAAGGGGAGTCGCCGACCTATATCCTTAATGAGGACACACAACCCGCAATACGCGCGATCGGAGTATCACACACAGCTTGCAAAGATGAGTTTCGACAAAATCTTCGACCTCACAGCTGGAGTGTATTTTTATTTTATAATATAATACGCGCGATCGGAGTATCACACACAGCTAAAAAAGATGAGTTTCGACAAAATCTTCGATCTCACAGCAGCTGGATTGTATTTTTATTTATATAGTATCTAGATCCGAGGCTCGCAGACCGACTGTTTCTCTGTGTGTATATATAGTGATCGTGGAGAGACTTGCTGATGGTATTCCAGGCGTGAAACATGGTGTCGCTGCCTTTGTCATTCAGTTCCTCGAATGCTATTTAATGCTGCTACTTTTTACTGTAGACCACTCTTGTCTGGTCGATGGAATATTAGTAGTCCGCGATAGCACTGAACAATTTGTCCTTGAAATATTTTTATAAAATACGTTCGTAGTTGAGAATTTCAGGCTCGATCGAGTTTAATAATAATGTAGACGAAAATATAAACATAAAATTCCTGGTATGGCCTTTTTGTCTGATTGCTGGTCGTTCATTGGCCGGAGATCGTACATAAAGTACCCGTCATCTGGGGACGATAGGGTCCATTCCCAGAATCATAATCCATTCACATTTATACAACTTCGACAACCCCGGGAACGAACACGGATATATCACCAGGATTGATACCTCCTCCCACAGTGTCGAAATCCCCAATGCCACCGACCGGCCGATCTCTAGTTGGCTGGGGTTCGTATATTATAGAACCAGCTCCACTTGGAGACGATAGGGTCCCATCCCCGGTCCAGGGGTCATTCCATACAATGACCCCTGGATCGGGGATGGGGCCCTATCGTCTCCGAGTGGAGCTGTGGAATGACCCCTGGACCGGGGATGGGACCCTATCGTCTCCGAGTGGAGCTGGCTCTATAGACTATATCTAAATAATAGACAAAAATGGGGGAAGAAAATCGTGTTCTCTCGGGTCGATACCGCCCCTCACGGCGTGGAAACCCCAGCCCCATTGGCTAGAATCGCTGATTGGTTCGAGCTCCACAGCGGCCCCCCACCCTAGTAGGAGGATGATAGGGGCTCACCAACCGATGGGGGGCGTTTCCGTCGCAAACGGGGGAGATGGGGCCCAATTCCCGGTTCAGAAATCTCCGAATCTCTACAGCCCCAGCAACGCGGGAACTATAACGAAGATCTCCTGGGTCGATATACCTCCCCGCACGGCGTGTCAACCCCAACTCCATTGGCTCATTTCTCGTGGTTAGCTGGTAGGCTTTGACCCAATAAGCTCACAATTATTTCGACCGAGTCGGGTTCTCGCATACGGCAAACATTTGCAGTCCGAGCGCAGTTCAATAAGTTATTTGCATCATAGGTCTCACATAAAAGCGATTTTGAGCCTATCTGCTGTTGTATCAGGTTCGCGTGCCGAGCAAGCACGCTCAAAATGAGGAGGAACACTTGAGCAGCAACAACAACACCAAACGCAATATAAATGGACGAACTAGAGCCATTTGTATACAGGATTCAGCGCCCCCCGGTTATCAGCACAGTTAATTTCAAACCAAAACGGGGTGTTCAAAGAAAAACGACACAATAATATGTGGAACTCAGACGAGCACCACTCGAGCACAATAGCCAACCGTGGAAAAAAACGGAAATTAGGCCAAAACAGTGCGTATTTGACTCACTGGCATAGGTCTAATGGTCGAACAATCATGGAATACTTGCTGTGCCCGAATAATCACTTCTTTGTTGCTTATGCAGCACCGAAAAAAATCGCTGAAAATTCCGATTTCGCTCGCATATTATTGGGTCCCAGAAACCTAAGCTCGCTAATACTTTCGTGGGTTTTCTTGCATACTACTCGCTCGGGGCAAAATATTATCCATGCGACCGCAATTCGTACCAAACGCTCGACCTCGGGATGAATCTACGCAGATGGTGCCCAGAGCGTCACGATGAAGACATTCGGGACATAAGAAGAGCCGTCAAATCGACATGTCCTGGCATAGTAACTGCCATATATACAACCCACAACAGATAAGAGCAATGAGCGCCTGCTTCGGCTTGACACAGGGTGATCTTGAATCGGAATATATTACCCCTTTTCTTTCTTCTGCCTTTTCTATTCTCTTCTTGTTTCCAATTGATCTACGTCTGACGTGCGTATGCTCAGTGATAGGTACCACGAGATATTTGTGCAGAAGACCCCTATTTTTTATGACATTGCTATATCGTCGATTGCCGGGAGATATTGTCAACAATAATATCCCTACTACTCTGTATCATCGCGGTTAATTCCTGGCAAACACAAGACGACATTTTCAAGAAGACCCCTGTATTTTATTATACTGCCATCAATTAATTGCCGGCGCACACGATGTTGTTGTTGTTGCTCTCACATTAACTCGCATAACCAAGTCCGTGGTCACAGGACAGGCTCCAGTCACTCTGGAGCTGAGGAATACCCTAGGGAAAAAACACAAACAAACCAAAGGTGGTACACGCATATATCACAGCTGACGCAATACATGCCTCCACCAGAACATATAAAAGTGAAATCAGGAGTCAGCTTACGATGTGCCAGGTTCATTCTGGTACATACGTCTCACTAATCGCGCCTGGAAAAACCGACTATACCGCTTGCCCCCCAAGAAAGACTACCACGTATATATTGCACGCAGTACCTATCACTACGCATACGCACGACAAACGCAAGTCAATTGGAAAAAAGAAACGAAGAAAAAAAAAGAAGATAAATGAAAGGAAAGAAAAGACAAGAAAGCGACAAAACGAAAAAGGAAAGGAAAGGAAAGAAAAGACAAAAAAAAGCAAGAAAAGACAAGACAAGAAGAGGAAGCAGGGAAAGAAAAAGAGAAAAAAATGTCATACTAGCGGACCCTAGGAACTGACAAAAGACGGCAGTGGGCTCATAAGAGGGTATCAAGTGCATCGTCAATAGCACTGGGGAGAGAACGCAACATGGCGAAGAAGTCAGGGCGGTCTTACGCTATCTTGTGACGGCCATTGGAAGGCCCACAGATTTCAAGACGATGATGGCCAGACCCAGACTTCAGTCTGTTGGGCATGACGCCCCCCCTCCCCCCTTCCCCCCCTCCCCCTTCCCCCCCCTCCCCTCCCCCCCTCCCCTCCCCCCCGTCCCCCCGTCCCCCCCTCCCTCCCCTCTCCCCCCTCCCCCCTCCCCCCCTCCCCCCCTCCCCCCCTCCCCCCCTCCCCCCCTCCCCCCCTCCCCCCCTCCCCCCCTCCCCCCCTCCCCCCCTCCCCCCCTCCCCCCCCCCTCCCCCCCTCCCCCCCTCCCCCCTCCCCCCCTCCCCCCCTCCCCCCCTCCCCCCCTCCCCCCCTCCCCCCCTCCCCCCCTCCCCCCCTCCCCCCCTCCCCCCCTCCCCCCCTCCCCCCCTCCCCCCCCCTCCCCCCTCCCCCCTCCCCCCTCCCCCTCTCCCCCCTCCCCCCTCCCCTTCTCCCCACTCCCCCCCCCCCCCTCCCCCCTCCCCCCCTCCCCCCCTCCCCCCTCCCCCCCTCCCCCCCTCCCCCCCCCCCCCCCCCTCCCCCCTCCCCCCCCCCCCCCCTCCCCCCTCCCCCCCCCCCCCCTCCCCCCTCCCCCCTCCCCCCCTCCCCCCCTCCCCCCTCCCCCCCTCCCCCCTCCCCCCCTCCCCCCTCTCCCCGGCCGCTTAGAGATGCCGACGGTGAATGGCGCTGCCGCAGCCTTTGCGCATCGCTCTGCAGCGTTGAGTCTCCCCGTTTCATGCCAATTCCGCATGAACAACTCGGCTCCCTCCTTTACTCGTCGAAAACATCTGTTGGCCTTCTGAGCAGCCTTTCGCCACCCTTCGAATTTCATTCCAAAGACCGGACATATCCTCCTTCAGATGAGCCATCCAGTCCTTCCTTCTCTTGCCCCCCGGAGTAGCCCTTACCGTCAACAAGCTCCCCGAACATCACCCTCTGTGGCAGACGCTCCTCCCCCATACGTGCTACGAATCCCGCAAACAATATCCTCCCTTTGCGCACTATCGCCTCTATGCCCTCGGAAGCTGTCTTGGCTAGCGCGTTGGCGTACGACAGAGTGTGGTCGTTGCGCTTCTGTTTCAGCCATCCGAGGCATCGGAGGAGCATGAAATGGTGAACCCGTCGTAGCCTGTCATAGTCAGGCGTGATCGGGCTCCACGCCATGCAACCGTGAAGCAGTGTCTCGACCACCTCAGCTTTCAGCAACCGCACCTTCACCCGTAAGCCCACACCCAGGCGATCATAGATTTCCATATTGTACCGCTGGAAGAACGCCCAGACCCGCTGAAGACGCCGCGTTATTTCAATGCTAAGGTCTCTGTCTGCGGTGATAGCCCCGCCCAAGTACACAAACTCGGTTGTTTGTTTATATATCTGGCCGGCTGCATTGATTGTGATCGACACCTGACCCCCTCCTTTGGTTTGCAGGAATATAATCTCTGTTTTCGCCTCGGAGACCGTAAGCCCGAACGACGAGCACGCGGTAACGATCACCGTCATCATCCACTCCAGCCCTTCTGATGATTGCGATACGATGCCCGCATCGTCCGCTTACAGCATACTCCACAATTTCTGCACCTTCTCCCCCTCCTTCCCCCTCCGCCCGTTGACTTTGCCTGTGCGCGAAGTGCCCTTCTTCTCGCCTTTCCTCTTTCGTTGGAGCTGCACCATGTTGTCCGTGGTGGCTGCATCAGCGAGGAAGCGTTTCTCGGCCACACGCAGTACCGCCGTGAAAAACATGTTGAACAGCAGTGGCGCGAGCACGCATCCTTGCCTGAGACCTTGCCCCACGTCGAACGTATCCGAGCACTCTCCATCATCCAACCGCGCGCATGCTTGCATGCACTCGTGGGTGGAATTGGCGCATGACGGCGAGCATTCTTGGTGGCACGCCAAAACAAGCAAGGACATCCCACAGAAGGGTTCGGTCGACGGAGTCATATGCTTTGGTGAGGTCGATAAAGCACAAGTAGAAGGGGGTGTCCTTCTTCCGCGCCAGTTCCTGCAGTCGTCGTACTGCGAGCATCATGTCAACCGTCGAGCGTTGGGATCTGAACCCACACTGTTCCTCCGGCAGAATGTTGTCGCGTTCGCAACAGTCACTCAGGCGACCCGCGATGACTTTGAGGAGTACTTTGCCGGCGTGTGCCGCGAGGGAGATACCACGATAATTGCCACACTTAGGCCGATATTTCTTCTTGTGAAGCACCTTAATCGTTGCATCTTCTTTCCATTGTTGCGGTACGCCACCCCCCCTCCACACAGCGACGATGATATCGTGGAAGTTTCCGAGGGTGTTGAATTCTCCTTCGTCGGCCAAAACCTTCAAGAACTCGACCGGGAGACCATCGGGCCCTACCGCCTTTCGGTTCGCCAACGCGCGGATCGCCTCTTCTATTTCGTACCTAGACGGGACATCGTTCAGTGTTCTGCGCGGGGGCCGCTGCTTAAGCTCGTCCGCAATGTTCGAGTCAAGGGTCGGCGACTTGGTGTTAAGCAGTTTGTGAAAACACCTCACCGCACCGCTCGCGGATGAGGGCATTATCCCGCAGCAATCATCCTTCCTCGTATTTGATATGCCTCGAGTTAAACGTCCTCTTCCCTTCCACATCCATCCCCTTTAGGTGTTTGTAGAAGCCAAATTGACCACCTTCTCGGATACGCCCTTCGAGTTGGCTAACGTAATCTTCGAAGAACCTCTGTACAGCTTCCGCCCGCGTGCGTTTCAGCTGTTTGGTGGTCGCGTCCAAGGCTCGCCGTAGACCGTGATCGTTTGGAGCAGAACGGACCCGTTTCCTCGCGTCTTTCCTATCCTGCCATCGTGCGTTCAAATCCGCTTTCGTCGCCTCGGTCGCACACCAGCCCCTCGGTACTTGTTTGCGCCGAATAGGGGGCGCTATGTCGGCCGCATTCGACAGTATCGTCTCGGTCAGTAATGAGACCATGTCATCAACTCTTCCGGCATTAGTACCGGGTATCGGGGAGGCAAGCTTGGCTGCTATCGCGTTTTGGAAGTTCATCCGGAGATGCGGGTCCGCCATTAATCTTGGCATATCAATAGCTCGCCGTTTTTTTATGACTGTCTTTGGACGATTTGGTGCGATGCGGCCCAAAAGGCGAATATTTCCGATTACGAGGTTGTGGTCCGACTCAGCCTTCTCCCTGAGTGGTATCCGCACAGTGACATAACGTGCCAATCGTCTATCCACTTGCCATTTCAGTATGTAGTCAAGCCTGTACTGGGCCTTTCCTCGGTTAGAACTCTGAAACGTGTACGACATACCACGAGCAGGTGTTGTAGCATAGTACGTGTTGAGGAGGGCGAGTCTGTTTTTGCGTGTATCAATAGTCGCTTTCCGCTGTCGTTCAGCTCGTCACGTCCGTATGCACCCAATACCTTGCTGTCGGTCCACCCGATCCCTCTTTTGCCTGTACAAGCATTTGCGTCCATCTGGACAAGGGGGTGGTCTCTACTGGGTACCCCCTTGACCACCTCGTCAAGTTAACTCCAAAAGTGATAATTTTCGCTGGTGCTCTTGTCGAGAGTGGGAGCATAGCCTACAATGAAAGACACGCCGTTAGATTTCCCTTTGAGTTGGATGCGGACCTTCATCAATCTAGCACTGATGCACTCAACCGCGACGTCGCCCTTAGCCATCCCTGCCACAATAGACTCTCTAACAGCTAAGCCTACCCCGTGATTCCCCTTCTTTTCGTGTATTTTCACGATGTATTGACCTGCAGCAGCAACAACAACAGTCAGTGCACAATTCTTGCATCCACACAACAAACCGTTCGAACCACTACTGCCTTGATAATCACACCTACCTTCAGAAGTGCATCCACGTTTCGTTTGAGGGGATATATATACATGGAATTAGTGTGGGATATTTATTATGCGGTCCTGAACGATGGATGGTGGATCGTGGACCAATGTATACGGAACGACTCTTCGGAGCGGCGATGAAAAAAACTGACAAATCATTGTTTCTCGTACTGTGATTTTTAAAAGCGACTCCGTTCGTTGTGTTTGTTTTCTATTTTTTTTGTAGTCTGGCCTGTTTTGTTGTGTTCTCGTACCCGGTACGCTAGCATTTCACTTGCTATAGTCTACACCTTGATTAATTGCGATTGTTTGGTTCACACTGTCTCACAGTCTGTGACCACATAATATGAAGTTGTATCTCTCTAGGATAAAGAATCAGCACGGACACTGGGTGTAATGATGCTGGGTAGGGAACGGCCCCCCTCGAAGGCAACGAACGCTCGAACAAAGGTATTATTTAACCTTGGAATCCGACATCGAAAAGCAACGACACAGCAGTCAGTCGTACGATGTGCACAATAGGCCAAACGCTTCGAGGTGTGACCATGAAAAGTGTGGTGGGGACGAAATAAGAAACCAATTTGGAAATGATGCCAACTTGGAAATATATGTTTTCCCATAGATATAGACTATACATGTTTTTTTCGTTCAAGCTCTGCATATATATGCCAAGATTCAAGAGTAGCTCGGGCGTATACCGCCCAGAATACAACAATTTGCGCACTTCTCGCTTGTCTCGCTCAGCCCGCGTACCTGATCCCGGCCAGATGCGGAACCGATACGGCAGGGCGAGGGGCGTTTGTGCCGCCCCCCGAAGACGGCGCTCGAACGAAGCTATTTGACCGAGAATTCCAGTTCCGAGAATCGCATACTGAGGCCGAGACGGAAAAAACTCCCGACCGAATCTCCCAAAAAAAGAATGAATACATAGTCTATAGGTTTATACGCGAGTAGTGCTTTCTGATTATCGCATAACACAATACAAGAGTATTACTATTTACGGCAGGTACTTACGTATGGTATGCTTTATATGCCCTTTATGATAAATAGAGTATACCCTGGTATGAGTTAATTTGAGGCCGTCTATTAATGGATGACTACGTATACGATGGTTACATATTGTAGATATAGGCAGCGTGACGCCAACCTATATATAGCGAAAAGGCAACTGGCCTCCATCAGCGCCAATGACACACTACCATAGCACAGCACTTCTTTACTTCTCCGTGGTACCTCACGGCAACCCCTGTTTGCATTTATCGATGTGAAGAAAAATGACTGTACATATATATGACATCGACTTATTACTCGTCAGTTTTTGTCTTGCACGAGGCTTAGACCCAACCCGACCCCAACCCGAACCCTATAGACTATCCCTGACCCCAACCCTAACCCCAACCTGTAACCCTTTCGGGGGCTCGAGGTCGGCAGGGACGGTCCCGCGGCTCCGCAGCGTCTTTCTTTCGTAGACGCTTTAAAAAGAAAATTGGTCAGCGCGGGCCGAAGGGCAGGTCTCAACCTAGCAGGCTCGTGTATGTCATACATACATACATACATACATACATACATACATACATACAGGTGGGTGTGGTGTTGCCAAGGGCGCGCAGGGAAACTTTCCCGGAGGGCTGAAAAAACAAAAAAGTTTTTGTTTCCTGGGCATTTCTTGGCTTTTCCTCTCTCGATTTTGGTCTCAATGCCAATGCTTGGAAAGCGTGCTTGTGTTGCTACTGTGATACACACTTACAGTAGGCGCTCTGCATGCCAGCAGATGTTGAGACAATACGTACCAATAGATAGTTGAGATACATATATAGTATATATGAGTAATAGTCTATGATGGGCTGGCGACGCCTGTGTGTGGAAGTATGATGCTTGGAGACAACTTCCCCCCATTGGCAAGTTGCCTAAAAACAAAAACAAAAACAAAAACAAAGATATCTTGCTTCTCAAGCGTTTGCTTCTTGCTTTCCTCTTCTTGCTTTCCTCTCAATGCTTCCGCGACAAGCCTACGACAACGTTGGGCGATCGTCTGAGTCTGACTCGTCTGACTAATCTGACCCCCCCTTCTACTGGGAGACCTTACGGCGTGCTACGGGAGCTCTGACAGCCTTACCCTCGCCCTTTTGCAGCTTTTTCGCTACCGCCGCCTTTTCTGCCTCGCTTACGTCAAAGCTGTCTTGAATCTCACAGTCTAAGGATCTGTTTTGCTCAGAGCAAGCGGAGCTGCGTGCCCCCCTTCTACGTGGTGGGACATGGAGTACTTCCACACACACACTCTACAGGGTTGCAAAATAAGCATTTCAGGGGTACGTTGGTGCAGCATGGTGTAGATGACGTGATCTTCGACGCCGCTTTCAGGCCTGAATCAATGCAACTTTGTTGCGAGTCCTACGTGGGCGCGAGAGGACCAGGTGGAATGTTTCCGAGGTGCGTTTTTCCCGGTATTGGGTTCTACAACCCACATCTTGGCCTTGTCCTCGTCCTTTCCTCAACCCGTCGCCGAAGTTGTGCCCGCGGCAGCAAATGAGCTCCAAGCCATCCGCTCGCTTTCCGCAGACGCGGTCTAGCCAAGCCGTCTTGTCGAAGGGGGTCGGTAAGAGGGCTCCTTCTCCCACGGAGACTGCGCTCATCGTCTCTTCCTATTAGTCTATACATGTAGATGATAGATTATACAGGTTCTACCTACCTCGTACTACTGTAGTGTTGTCGATGATCTAGATCGTGATCTGTGTCCGAGGTACGATTTGTCGATTTGCTTTGTGTAACAGTTTTAACACACGACGGGCATGAACTGTCATGGGATTGCCATCCTGGGGAATGTCATGTGGTATATCGAACTGGCAACTGCTAGCTATGTGTGGGCCTGCCATTATCATGGTGTTATCGCGCCGACCGTGGAGCTGCCGTGATGTGCCATGAGTTGCTTTCATGCCATGAGTTGCCATGATGAAGTGTTATGAAATTGCCATGAGGTGCCATGTGGGGTTCGCTGAGAGTTCCACGAGGTCCGCAACAATAACCGGATTGCCGCTCGCTGCTGCTGTGATGCCAAGTATATACATGAGACGCCGTGAAAGTGATAACATGTGCAGTGCTCCATGGCAGTCTCGTGGCAGTCATATGTATGGCATGCTCATGGCGGTGGCAAGCGATCTAACCTCGCATGTCGCCACGCGCACCGGGACGTTTAATCTATTGTAGATTCGTTACCAAGTTTCGCGTGAGCAAATGCTTGGGCGACATTGTCTATACAGGAGAAAGCTTCAGACCATCCTCACTAGCCACAGTCGCCATGATTCTCACGTACGTTGACGAGGGATTGGGTGCAAGCGTTTAAACGCAATCGGCATTCTGCGACTGGCTACCCCCCTTAGCCATATGCATAGGCATTGTTTTTACCGCCATACTGCCCTTCCTTGTCTTTCATGTAGATAAAACACCGCCTACGCGCCTACTTGCCGAAGCGCTAGCGAAGGTGCTGCGACTTCCAAAGTTCCGGCCGTTTTGTGACCGTCTAACTAAACTTTCAGCGCTCCTTGCCACGCCCTTTCACGACCGGATCTGTCTACATCCTCCGCTGAGGACTGCGGGGGGCGGTCGACGCGTGCTACGCGATAGAGGGGGCACCACGTCTTTTCTGGGGTTCCTCAATCTAGGAGCTTAATAAGGCGCGCCCTTCTTAGCCCAAAACCTGATTTGAAAAGAAAAAACAAAAACTGCTACCCCGGATGAAAAATCCCATGATGGCCTAGGTATACAACGAGAATCACCATGCAAAACCAAATATCCAATTTTGGACGATTTTGGGTTAAGGAGCCCAGTCATTCAGAAGCCGTTTCAGACGAAAATTGCTGCCTCTGTCGTAGCACGTGCCGTTGCACCTCTGCACAGGAAAGCCGCCCGACACGCGAATTGTCATCTTCCCCGTTGTGTCAACAGGTACCCTCCGGTCCTTGTGCTTGTTGTTCCCTCCGCGGTCCACGGTGCACCCTTCAGCATTATCCCGGGCGTCGCGGATTCTTTGCCTACCGCAAGCAATGGCCTCCTCGAACTCGGGGGGATAAGCCAGCGTGCTGGTGGTCAAGCCAGGTTTCTGATATATCGGGTCAGTCAACGTGTGGGACTCCGGGTCCGGTCCTGTACCGTCGTCGTGGGCCGTCCCCAGGAGTCAATGAGCTTGTTCGCTTCCCTCCCTGACAAGATCGAGGGGGATTTTCACAGTACATTGGGCTGGTGTCGTTTCAGAAGTCCATGATGCGTTGTGGGCGCTACTGGCTGTCGCTTCTGTGGTCGAGTAGACGTCCACCGCGTACCCTTCAGACGAAGCGATCGTCTCGGTCTTCCTATCGCCGGTGTCGCCGGTGACAGCAAGTAAGGTGTATGTTTCCGACACAAACATCGGCCGCGGGTTATGTAGGTAGCAAAAACGAACTCCACGATTTCTCAGCAAGAATGTCATAAACGATCAAAAACCGGAGGGGTGTGAACAGGCGGTGGAGGGCAGGAACAAGGAGAAGATGGGGTGTACTGGTGCGAAGGGAGGGCAGTCCCAGCGAACGGCGGCGGGCCTACTCCAACGACCGGCGATCCATTAGCTGAACAATCTCCAAGGCGACGGGGGGGTTTATACTGAGTTCTTGCATGACCGTAGTCGTATGACCATAGACCCTCGCAACCCTACTATGCCGGGACGGAGTACGTCGGGTTTCACCAACCAGGTAGACATTGCTCTGCACCAAGCGCGATGCGCCGTAAGGTATTTGGCGCGTCGCATGAAGGGTGAACTGCAGCTTTCCAATAACCGCTCGTAAGACGGACTTCAGCACATTGTGCCTACTTTCTTGCTTATGCAGCACATTGTGCCTACTTTCTTGCTTATGGGTGACAGCGCCAAATAGTTATACTTGGTTTCTTAGTGTGGCCATTCCAGAGACAGCAATGGGTATTACTACGTAGTTGCCCTGCGAGTGCCTTACCATATTCACACTACGTGATGCGGGGGGGGGCTCAGGAACGGGACGCGCTACCACGCCTTTTTAGGCGACACCCGGGGAGATGTGGCGTGCGGGGTCTGTCTTGTGACGCTCCAGCTCAGGCGCCGGACGGTAAACTCATCATGCCGAAAAGGACACCACGTGCTCCACGCTCATTGTGTGGTTGATGTCAAGAGGTGCGATACCGGCACCGCTCCACTGCTCAGACGTCACCTGTGGAGCGCAGCACCCGAAACGGAAGGCTATAGAGGCAGCGATGCAAGCGGACCCGAGTTTCGCAATCGGAACGCGCGGATGGGAGGAAGGGGGCACAGGCGTTGGGGACCTACGAAGCCGGAGGGGTTTGGTGTGGGTGGGACCAGGGTGCCTGGCAATAGGGCCATGACTCAATGCCGTTGCTACAGATGACCTGCCGGAAAAGTTCTCGACCGGGAAAAAGTGACGCCGAAGTTGGCAAGTACATACGCTCGCCCGAGCATTTACGTACTTAGCGTCATCAGCCACGACTTGGGAAAACGAAAGACAGAACCGGGGTTTCTTGATGACGCTGAACTCGCTCCAGCGGGCGATTTAGCTGTGATACATCATGCTGGTCATCTTACCATCACCGGGTGGTCGCACGAACAGGCGACAGAGGTTTTGCGTTGGAGGAGAGCGCGGCATAGTCCTCGTGCTCCCCCCATGGCTGATGGCGTACACGAGGAGCGGGGGGTTCGAGGCACGGGCATGCCGCCGAAGATACTTTGTAGGAGGCGAACCACGAACGGATGTTGTCGGTGTGTCGCCGCGAGGGAGGAATTAGAGTCGCAGCGGGTGCTCGCAGAATCGCGCCCAGCAAGCAACTAAAGACGCGTGGGTCAAGCTGGTGAATAAATTACCCTCCGACGACCAAACCTCTATTTCCGTGACCGCAGCGACGGCAGTGCTGGCGAGCGGTACTGAGGCAGAGGACGACAGTGATCCCCCGTGGCGCCCGGACGATAAGTTCGCCTCTCATTGTGCTCTTCGACATCATCGTCCCCCGCAGAACCCTATGGGACCCTGGAAGGCGATGGGCAATGGTTCGCGCACACGCAGTTTATCACCCAAACCAACATCGGGCAGGAGCATGCTAGCCTCCTGGAGGAGAATCGTCGACGAGCCAGGCGCGTTCCCGCAAGGGGTCTGGCAGCTCTTCTCGCAGTCGAGTCTCACAGCGTCGGGGTTGTTCGTAGTGCCGGCTGGTTTGCGTGACTATTACATGGACGAGGCTCATCACCACAGGCACTAAGCCACGTTTGTTTCGGATAGACTCCGGGGGGGACCAGGACGACAGGTAGCTCCAGCGGAGTCCAGCAGGGGACCTTGTTGAGCGAGCAACGTTCTGTCTGGCGGTGCGGCTGGAACTGAAGCATTTCAGAGAGGAAAATCAAGGGAGAAGGAGGGGAATCTTCGCTTGACGGACGACATTTCTCCCGGTCTTATGGGGGTCACGGCTAACACATTAGCTTCTTCCAGCGCGAGCCTGATGCCATCGTCATCGTGGCCAACCCCGCCAAGACGGTGGTACTACCACTGAAAGGGCACATCCCGACGGCGGACGGGATTTTGCCGGTTGAAAGTGCCGACGTCTACATCGCTCAAGAAAAGGGGCGACAGACAGTGGTGGGCATTCCTAATGACACTAAGTGCTTCGGCGAGAGACGAGGCTAGTAATGGATGGAGGCATGGACTGCTTTGCGTATCGGTAACATGCCAGGCATACAAGCGGCGGCCCTCGCTGACATGCGAGGCAAGCGAGTGGCGGCCCTTGGTGGCATGCCAGGCAAGCAAGCGGCCGCCTTGATCGCCGTCGAATATTTCGGACAAAGGACGAGTAATCTCGGAAGGGCTATGGACACGGGACTGTACCTTGAAGAATGCTGGAGGATCGACAACGGGACGCAGTGGACGTACGAGAAACTACTCGAGCTACCGCGAGCGGCGGAGGCTCAATCGTTCTTGCAGGAGGGGTGCCTGGATAATTGACTGATATTTTTACCTCATCAACAAGCCCAAGCACGCTTTTCTGCACGAGTGGTAGGGTTAGGGCTTCCGTCGACAGAACCGAGGAGAATACCTGCTGCGTTGGAAGCAGAGTCGGGATCCTACCCGAGGTTCTGATGGACCTTTTCGGCCGGTTAGGAGACCGAGTGAGGAAGGGAGTCCCTGAATGGACCATCACCACCAAGTTCGAAGGGAGCCCGCTCGTAGATATTCGAGACGCACGCGGGGCCGTGAACGAATCGATGGCAAGCATTGTGCATAAATATTGGTTGGCACAGGGTTTCGGTACGGAGGAGGACCGACCCCCAAAGGCCCCAGAGGTCGACATGCTGGAGGCGCATGAAGCGGATACCACTGACTCACGGCAAGCAGGTTAACCGAACACGGAACACTGCAGCAGCAGCAGCAATCCGGTAAGCATCGCCAGCTTCAATTTTCGGCACCGGCCTTGTGCTCGCGTTTCTGCTACGCTCTTGTCTGCACGTACCACTTCACCCAAGCACTACGATGCAAGCCCGGCCGGTACCCGACTTGGAAGCTCAACACATAGGCCTCGGCAATGTTTCTGCTTGTGCTGGTATAGTGCTGTTGTTGCTATGTCTAATTGGAACCTTCCCACGCGGTTTGTGACACTTCTTGTTCTTCTCGGCAACAGTTGATGCAGCGTCACCGCTTGTTATTGTCTTCGGATCTGCCCGTATAGTGCACTGCCGAGGTTGTGGACTGACGCTGCTCTTTTGCGACGAACCTAGGTGGACCAGCAGGAGCATCCTGTTGTCCCGGATCAACGTAAACCTTAGAGATGAAGCGAGGAAATTAAACGGACCAACACAACAATGCACATTTTTTCACAGGGTTGCTTCCGAATTGGCGCTTTCGTTATTTTCAGTATTACACGGCTGTGAAAGGGTCGAGCCATCTTCCTGGTCGGGAGCTTCTTGGTGTGTCCGAGCGAATCTCGCAGCAGCAGTTAGCAAGACTTTATCGGCATAGGCTGGACGCGACCGCGAAGGCAGGAGCGGTTGCACCGGCGCTAGGATCCGACGTGGAGCAGGGGCATAAGGAGGAAGCGCGAGTGGCCATCAGATGGCGGTGGAGTTAGAGCGTTTGTCCGTGGTCATAGATGGATTCGGACGTGAAAACGAAAGACACTCGTGGCTCTTCTTGGAGAATGGGTTCTCAGTGACATACTACAGCTCCGAAAAAAACCCAAGAATATTCATGCGCTGCGTACTCAACACAGATACAGAAAAGACACAGGCCGCGCCAAAAAAGCTGAAACTTCGTGAGGAGCAGCAATGTGATGAAATTTGGCCAATGGAGTTGATGTTGGCGTCGCAGAGTGGCCAGGACTGATAACTCCGAGAATCGAAAATTCGAGACCTACGAGGGAATGAGAAAGACGGACGCGAACGAACGAGTACACTTTTGAATTTTGATCTGGGACATAATTGTATTTGCCGGGAGTTCACGCCCTTGAAAGGAAAAAACAAAGTAAGCGGCACAAAAAACGTGTTCAATGCGTTATATTACTGTTTTCTGGACAACAAACTCGACCCCTCCGACATATAGAATAATAAAGGTAGCAAGGCAGCAAAAGCAATTTGATTAGGCAAGACTGGCCACGTCGATCCATCCATCTATCACCCATCCATTTAGTAGGCAGAGCTTCCCTTGGGCAACTTCGTCATAAAACAGCATTCGTTTTATACCTAATACTAGAACAGTTCCGGACGCTAAGAAGCATGACATAAATCAATCGTCCTCAGACACAAACGAAAAACAAGAAAAAAAACGGCGTGCCGGCCCCATCTAAGCTGCCTTCTTCCCAATTGCGATATCGTCGCGAGGGACGATACTGCCCTGTCTACCTTGCTAGCAGCAGCCTCGTGTTACTAAAACAAGTGGAATTATAACAACGTATTCGGGGACGCCGATTCAGGGTTTGCTGCCACTTTCTTTCGCCACCAGCCTCCATCAACACCTGGCGCAAATTGTTATTGCCATCACCCACAGCGCTTACCCGTCCTTGCCGCACACAACATAAATAGAGTCCACGTGCCACGAGTGATAACTAGCATTAGGCGAGCCTGTGACAGCCTGTTGTTGTACTTTGCAATGCCGTCTATCGTACACACCGTGACTCACGTCACAAGCTCTTAACTCTTTTGAAACGTTAGGAAACAGCATACCTGGTGTCACGCAGCTTGCAATGCTGAGTATTGACCACTCAAACGGTCGAACTCTCAGCTGATGTATTTGGGGAATATTCTTACGGAATAGGGTACTGGTCCAGGACTAACAGGCAGTTTCGTGTTTAGCCGTTTGCAGCCGCTGTCGCTAAAATAGCAAAACACATTGTGTGCGATGGTCGGCCTGCATATCACACCAATCCCATGCAGCCACCCCGCGGTCATCCAACAATCATGCCGCGAGCAAACATGCAGCCTTCTCTAACCATGGGTGGGTAACGCACGTAGCCGTTCATTGTGGTGTGCACCCCTGCCGCCCAGTAGAAGCAGAAGGCAACACCATGCACGTGTCGCATTTCGCGCTGTACTGTGCCTAGTTGGCAAGTGTGCACGAGGACGTGCGTGCTCGGGGGGGCTCTCCGGTCGCGTCTCCCCCGGCCTGCTATCCACCAGCTGAGGGCGATTTCCCCTTGGTCCAAATGCCGGGGCCCTCAGGAAGCACCGCTTGGAACCTCATCTGTGTCGTTTTGAGATACAAGACACTTCACATATATATGACCTCAGACACTGAACATTGATATGGCTTCAGAGCCTATTAACGCTGTCACCCACTACATTACTACTTTTACGGTAGTATAGGAATAGTAGCAGTCGCCGCAACAGCGAAACGTACACAACACAAAACGTAAAAACGACGACAGCAAGCTGAGTCTGAGACAGAACGCGGACATTTTCAGCGTACACAAACAAAAAAAAACGAAGCGCGTGCTGCGTGTGTACGTGTTTCCTGATACCCGCAGACTACCATTTTTAGGGGCCCTTTTCCCCTTCTTTCCTATTTTAATCCTTTCCTTCTTTGTTTCTTTCTTTCCTTCTTTCCTTTCTTTTTTTTGTCTTTCCTTCTTCCTTTCCCCCCTTATCTTCTTCATTTGTCGCCCTCCAACTTTCTGTTTTGATACTGCGACACACGCAACGGGTTTCGGCACGGCCGCTGGCGTCCATCCGCCGTCGATCGACACCGAGACGCCACCGCTGCCCGTGCATCGTGCCGCTTTCAATAAAACAAAACGTTTACGATTTCCTCCGAATATTCGCCGTGCCGGAACTGCACAACAACGAAGAATTTGTTGCTATCAGTCACCGCACACCGGCAAAAAAAACAACTATTAATATCATACTTTGCTGTCGCGACGGTGCGCAACACTCCACCCACAACGGGTAGAATATGCACATACAAATAGAAATTCGCGTAATAAGGTACTGGTACCAGACACGTTGTGCATCCGCCACTCAGCTCTCCCTTTCTCCCCCTCCTCTTTGCCAGGATGTACCGTACTGGCAGCCCCTTCGCTTGCTGTAGTACGCACGAAACCACGGCTAGCCGCAACCTACGACCATCGTCGAAGACGCTATACTTGTTTGCACCTCCCCGCGTTTACCTACGTGCGTCCGAAAAGCACAAACCTAGCCATCCACCTACCCCTCCACCCCCCACCCACCCACCCATCCATTCATGCATCCATCTCTACTGACTTACTCCTCGAGTTCGGGGACACCAAAGACAACTTATCCGGCACGCAAAACATGAACGCAACTACCTACCCTCCCCACCACGGGAAACATACAAAGCCAGGCGTTCTTTCCAGAAGCGGCTCAAAACAGCGCGAGTCGATTTTTGACGGCGGAGTATGATCAAGACGGCCCACACCACTGGCGTTCGTATATGCCAAATGCCACGAAAACCCCTCCCTCGCTCCGGCGGCAACCACTTTCGACCAACAAGCATATATACTATGCATATCCCCCCCCCCCCGCCACGCCCGGAGCCACTTTCGCAGTATAAGCGCGCAAGGCCGCGCACAAGCAAGCCCGCCAAAAACAAGGCAGGTAGTGCCGACAGCAGCGGCGGGGTGCCCTCCTGCGGCGGCTAACCGAACACGTCCGGTCCAGACCAAAACGCACACAGGACTCTCTCCGTCACGTTGCGCCCTACACCACAAGCGGCGGTACAAGCCTGTGTCCGGTCCACGTTCACTCCGGCCGAGGCCGACATCGAGACCAAAAACGACGAAGCTCAACGTTTACCACCCGCCGCAAAAAGCAACCCGGTCGCATTTACCAATCGCATCAAGAGGCAACGGGTGACGGGGCGCGACCCTGAGAGGGCAATCAACACCGACGTCCGCAACGACAACGGCAGCAGGAACAGCATCCCTGCCCAAGTCCCCACCCATTTTACATGGCTCATCAAGCGTCGGGTCACCTCTCGCGGGTCAGGTTGGGTGGACTCAGGGTCACCCGACCCGACCCGGCCAGTGACCTTTGATCACCTCCTGACTCCTCAACCGGGACACGACTCGACCCGGCCCGTGACCTTTGATCACCTCCTGATTCCTTACCCGACCCGACCGGTGAGCTTTCCAAACGCCTCCTGATCCGACCCCACTCAAAACCTGCGGGTTATCGAAAACCCGCTGGCCGGACACGCGGGCCGGATCACCACCCATGGAAAAGCTCTGTCATTTTATAGCAGTGCAGTGTGCAACAATCAGCCCACGACTGTCGTGCCCGTCGACCGCTCTCCTCAGACCATACCGCGCGCGATCCCCCCACCCCGAAACCTACGCTATTCCGCCGCCCCTCAAACATTTTTTTATTACCTCACCTAACAGCCCACCCAAAACGGCAAACTTACACAAAAAATCTCAAACGGGAAAAAAGAAACATGGATCTGGATTCGCCTTTTTTTTGTTTTTCGTTCTTGTAAATCGAGCAGAAACCAAAGCACAGGATTACGCCTCCAACCAGAGAGACGAATTGAAAAAACAAAAAAACGAAAACGGCATCACCTCAAACGCGAACAGAACCGCGCTTTTCCTCCGTGCCTTCCCCCTACCTCAGTCCCCGCCCGCCCTTTGAAAAAAATCCAGCACCAATCGTTACAAGAACCCAACCTATTCCCTCCCAACATTTCCCCCTGCGCTACTCGGCTCTCACACCCCCGCCTCCTCCCTCCAACGAAATAAAACTCAGGGCTGTTACCGCCCGTTCTACAAGGAATCAAAAACAAAAAATCTCAGCAGCAGCCAGAGCAGCAGCAAGAGCGGCAGCACAAGTAGCAGCAGCATGGGCACCACCAAAAGCACCCGCGGCAGCGGCAGGGATAGCAGCAGGAAGCACCGCAGACTCCCACTACCAACAGCATCAGCAGCACCACAAACTGCATAATCAGCGGTAGCAGCAGAGCAGCAGCACCCGTAGCAGCAGAAGCGCTAATCGGCGTTCTCAAACTGCGCCAAGACGGCCGACGACGGCACGAACACTTTGCTGTCCGGGCCGCCCATACTGGAGCCTCTCGGCCGCCGGACGCCTGCTTCCCCGCCCCCGCCGTCTGACGCCGGGTCAGCACTACTACCAGCCGCCGACGCGTGTGTATCTGCTACCGCGATGGGACGACCGCGCCCCGCCGCGAAACCACCTTTCCCTTCTTCTGGCCCTACGGCCATGCTGTGGGAGGGTGAGGGTGGGAGCGGGGATAGGGGTGGAGGTTGCAAGCCTGGGTTAGGGGTCGAGGTTAAGGTGAGCGGGTGGCTATTGGGGTCAGGGTTGGGGTTAGCACCAGGGCAGGGGTGGGAGTTCCAAGACGGGATCAAGGTCGAGCTTAGGAGCTTAGGTTGGGGGTGGGGGTTGCAAGCCGGGGTCAGGGGTCGAGGATATAGCTGGGGTCAGGGTCGGAGCCAGGGTGGGAGTTGAGGTTGTGGCTTGGGTGGGACCGGGGGTAAGGGGTGGGGGTACGGAGTGGGGTCAGATTTCGGGGTGGGGGTCGGTGATGGGGGGTGCGGGCCAGTGCTGGGGTCGGGGTGTGGGCGAGGGCTGTGGGCGAGGGCCGGGTCGTATGGTTGGGATCAATGTTGAGGTTAGGGCTGGGGTGGGGCGAGGATAGGGGTTGGGGGGGGGGGGTTGGCGTTGGAGTTGGGGTTTGGCGTCGGGGTGGGGGCAGGGGGTGAGGTCAGGAGTCTGGGTTGGCGTGGGGGCTAAGGGTTGACCTTTTGCTGCGAAAGGGGCAGAGGTGGGGTTAGGGGAGGGCCAGGCGCGGGGGTGATAGCCGCGGGAGGGGGCGCGTCGTGTCGAACAAGGGCGGGGGGTGGGGACGAAGAAATGTCGAGAGAGGAACGTCGAATACATGTCATCCCGCTTCCGAATGCAACCGAAACCCCGGTCGATTTAAACCACATAGGAGCTGACCACAAGTTGTCGGGGACAAACTGCTTGGATTTATAGCTGAACAACATCCCCCCGATAAAAAGGGTTACCACAGCACACGACACACAACACAAACTGCGGAATACCGATACTAGCATTGTGGCTGCCGTGCGGGGAAGAGCGGTGCAGCACGAGGAGGACGTACTGCTAAAATATTTGGGAGCCTCGGCGCCGCCACCACCGCCTCCGCGGCACTACGCTATCAGTCGCGCAGGCGGCTACACCCGCCCTATCATGGTGGGCACCGAGAAACGCGCGAGCTGTTCGCTCAAGGTTTGCCGCTGTGGACGAGCGGAATCTCGCACCGCCGACGTGACTAAAGGGGGCGAAATAACAAAGAGCGGAGTCTATGGCCTTTCAGCTTTGCGATGTTCGATCTCCACCCCGCCTTGCGACACCGCGGGACATGACACGATGCAACCTTGCCGAAACGCGGCGATAGAGTGTAGCCGTGGACGCAGAGATTGTAGCCGTCAACGCTCTTGCCGCTGACCGAGGGAATCGACAGCTGCAAGAGAAGGCAACGCCACAAAAAAAAAGGTCATGCTTGGAAACACCCTTAAATTGCCTCCCCCACCTCCCCACCCCGGCCCCGGCCCCCACCATCCCCCCTCATCCCCGCTTCCCGCTGCTAATCGACCCCCCTCCCATTCCCGGCATTGTGGGGATGCGGGGGTCTATAGTATTCAAGACTGCGGCCATGCATAACATGACGAAACCCCGCCCTCCACTCGCCCCCCTCCCCCCGCCCCCGTCCCTTGCCAGGCCCTTACCGGAAATGCGCTTGAGCTGCCCCCCGGTCCGGACGCCTTAGTCCATTCAATAAGCCGGGCCCCCCGCCACCGCCGCCACCCCCGCCAGCTACTCTCGGCCTCTCTCTCGCGCGCTCCACTCGGACTGCCATGACCCTGCCCTCGCTGTCTCTCCATGCGCGATACTCTACGTGATCGCCCTTCTGCAGGGGCGGCTGATCCTCTCCCTCCTTATTCTATACAATAGTACAAGTGGCAGCAGTGGCAGCAGTGGTAGCAGTGGTAGCAGTGGTAGCATTAGTCTCACCACCGTAGTAATGGTGCTAGAGGTAATGGTACTACCGGTGCAGTGCCATGTCAGTATGAACGCCTTGACAACTCGACATCCGTTTTTTTTTACAAACTACTTGAAATTATTATAGGGAGATATTCTTGGGCTCTGAAGAAGTTGAAGTAGGGGTGGCAGTAGCAGTGCTACTACTATTAATAGTAGCAGGATTTTCCCATGCTAGTAGGAAAGCGGTGGTCGTACCAGTAGCAGGGAGTTGCCCATAGCAGTCGTGGTGGTAGCAGTAGAAGCAGTAGCATTAGCAATAGCAATAGCTTTCAACTCAAGTAGTGGTGGTGGCAGCAGCAGCAGTACACACTGGTACGAATAGTAGTAGCTGCAGTAGTAGTACAAGCAATAGCGTCATGGGTAGCAGCAGCAGTCGCAGTAGCAGTAGCAGTGAGTAGCAGCAGCAGTAGTAGCAGTACAAGCAATAGCGTCATGAGTAGGAGCAGTAGCAGTACAGTGAGTACAGCAGTCACAGTAGCGGTGAGCAGCAGCAGCAGCAGTAGTACAAGCAGTAGCGTCAAGAGCAGCAGCAGTAGCAGTAGCAACATGACAGCATAATGTTGCGGTGTTCCCCTCAGAGCTTCACCCTCGTTGTCGGCAACACGCTTCTGGGTTTTAAAGTAGGACGCCGGGAAACAAGGATTCAGGCAAAAAAAACGCACAGCAGTATATAGAGTAGCAGCAGTAGCAGTAGCAGCATGGTAGCAGAAATCATAAAGCTCCAATGTTCCCTTCAGAAGTTTACCCTCGCTTCTGGCAACACACTTCTTGGTTTGAGAGGAAGATGCCGGCAAACAAGGACTCAGGAAAAAAAAGCACAGCAGTATATTTAGACACGGCAAAACAGTCTGCACGGAATCACCGGGGGGGGGAGGGGACGCACGCCACGTTCCTCTTTCGGGAGGAAAGACAGGGGGCGGTGTACTAAAAACAAGCAAAAAAAAAAGTTGGACTTTTTTTTTGGTATTTTCTCGATTCGTACAGGAATTCCAACGCTCCGACGTTGGTTTTCACTTATAGGTCGTTCTACGAGTGTGGCGCGTGGGATTCCGATGCGCGTGCTCTCCTGCTGCGCCAGCAAAATGTATCGATGAAAGGTATCGACAAAACACGAATCGGCCAAACGCCACTGATAAAATGACACCGGCAAAAAGCACCCAAAAAAAATGTATCAGCAAATTGGTTATTACAAGGCAAATAGTCTCCGACAACATGCATCGTTGGCAAAAATGCTATCTCAACGAAACAGCACCGACAAAATGGCATCGGTAACCGCCATCGCCAAAAAATAGCACTCGCGAAAAAAAAAGCAACCAATAAAAGGGTACTGGATGAATCACCAACAACGTGCCAGCCAAAAGTCTCTCAAAAACGTATCGATGAAAGGTACGAACAAAAGGTACTGACAAAAAGGTACCGAAAAAAAATGGCATCGACAAAGCAAAAGGGTACCGACTAAAAGGCACCGGCAAAAACACGACCACCACACCACGTGTTCGGCAAGAAAAAAACTCACCTTTTTCAAGACGTCCGCCATGGAGAAAGGAATGCGGTTTCCGCCTTTTCTGGAGCCGTTGCCGTCTTTCTTGATCCACGAAATGCCTTCCAAGTTCACCGTCTGCACCACACCTTTTCGCGGCAGCCTATCGCCGCCGTTCCCCCTACAAAAAAAGCAAAACGGGGTACACGCGGACACGGGCAGAGAAATGAACACAGGCACAGAAACGGACATATACACAGACACAGCCATGACAAGGACATACACCGACAAAAAAAACGAAAACACACGACGAGTACAAACAGCCGACGACGGAGAGAGAACTTCAGCGCGCGAAAAAAAAACGTGTGTTTCGGGGGGGGGGGGGCAAGGGCCAGCCTGCCAGCTCATGCTTACCCACGTAGCCTCGAAGACACGGCAAGCTTGCGTGTGGTTTGGACAGCAGGTGTACCCCGCTTATCTATGTCTCGCGGAGAAATATAGTACGCGCAGCGAAGACGGGACTGTTCGGAGCACCCGCGTGCACGAACACAGACACAACACAGGACCAACCGCGTTAAAGACTCGACAAATAAAATAAATTAAATCTCCACCGACTTACGGCGGCACAGGTGCCCGGGAACCGGGGTGCACGGGGAGAGAGAGCATCGCGCGAGAAGCGACGAGGGACGAGTCACCTCGAAGACGCCACGAAAAGGCCGCGAAAACACAAGTAAAACTTGACCTTCTTTACCGTTCCGCATGTAGGAATGCGAGGGTCAACGGTCCTAAGGCTACGGCTATGCATGGCAACGAGTACAGCCTCCCGCCCCCTACCCCTACCCCAATCCCGCCTCACATGTCATGCCTGGGAGGTGACCCGTACTCCCCCCCCCCCGGTGCGCTGGCCAGAGCATCCGCGTTCGACACGGACCGCGGCTTGCGCATCGGCACCGCATCATCCCCATCCCCACTGCTCCCCCCCCCCGCCCCCGCGTCCTCCTGGGGTGCAGGGGAGGGGGTGTGGCCGTGCCCCCCCCCCCCCGCTCCGCCTGCTCCGCCCCCCTCGACAGCGGCGGCCTGACCAAAGGTCGACTCTAGCTCAATCTCCGTGAGGGAGCGGGAGCGCATCTGTCTCTCGTGCACGTTACTGGCTCCTGCAGGAGATCGCGAACTGGCCCTGCAGCCGAAAACAGTTAGGCGGTAGGACAAGGAGGTTTGTAGATATATGGGGGGGTGGAGTTTAGCGTGGATGGGTGGGAGGGTGGGTGCGTAGGGATGCGTGGGTGCCGAGGAAAGACTGGCGGGTAGACGAAGGGCCCGCTGCTCCACATACGAAGACCGGTGTGTTAAGTAACCAAGCGAACACGCTCGCTACCCCCCCCCCCCTTTCTAAGAATACGCTGTGCCACCGCGAATTGTACTAAAACTGAAGTCTGAAGTAACCAAGGGTACCCGGTTAACCCCCCCTCCCCCGCCCCCAAGCTAACGACGAGCAACGCAAACAAACGCATCGCCTCCACCCCCCACCCCCTTCCCTCCTCGTTGCTGGTTGCCCACCTGTCCTTCTGCTCCTGCCTTGTCTTTTTAGTGGAAGCTGCCTTAAGCTTAGCCAGAGCCTTTTCCACCGTCATCCCGTTAGCGAGCGTCACCCGCAGCCCCCCACGCCAGCTCTTCCGGTCGGTGAGCTCGTTCACCGCCTGCCGAATAGCGGGTGGGGGGGGGGGGGGGAGAGGGAGCGTGTTGCCTATGGCCTCGTGGCTGCCTCCTATCGCTTACCATAGCTACGAACAGTCGCAAACTATAGAAGATAATAACAGTAGACCATGGTAGACCATACCAGGTATCAAGTGTAGTCTGCTGCTCTTTAACGGTCCTCAATGCCTACGAAGAGTACTCTTCTTGCCGAACGTTAGTCTACGGCCAAGCAGCGGAAGGTTGCCCTGGCAGGCAGAGGGGCCGCATTGCTTGTTGCCTCGTATCACCTACTGACACACAAATCACCGCCAACCAAGAGTAGTCTACTGCCAAGCCGCGGGTTTCTGTTGTCGGGGAACGAGAGAATATCCGCATTGACTATTGCCACCCCGTGCGACTTCGTACCGCCTACTGTTTAGACCAATAGCATATATCGGAAGTCTACTGCCAATGAAAAGCAAGCTGCCGCCCACAATTAAGCTCCTTCGAGAATTTACAGAGGAAACGTGTCGAACATAATTGACGATGGTCACAGCGTCGAGCACACGAAGCAGTACGGTCCGCCGGGATATGGCATGTGTCCGGACCGCAACGCAAGGAGGAGCTGTGCGGCACGAGGGCAGCACGGTGATACGCGCACTACCGCTGCATTCTCGTCCGAAAATCAACAGACGTTTTTTTTATACAATCGCAATTATCGTCGTTTTTTTGGGTCGCCGCCTATTCATGAATGGTGTATCCAAAAAGAAGATGGCACTTGTACCGCCCATTGCCTACTATTTTCTTCTTGTATGGTGGTACAGCAGCGTGAGTGGTTGACGGAAAGGGAGAGGGGCCGCGTAGTCTATAGCGTCCAAAAAACTGCATCCAACAATCCAGCCCAAGCTAATCCTAGCCAAGCCAAGTCAGCCCAGTCCAACCCAGCCCAACCCAATCTAACCCAACCCAACCGACCCCAACCAAACAAAATTGCTTTGCTGTCACTGGGAGTTGGTGTGTGCTTCCCACGCACTAATAATAAAACAAAAAGCGACTCATGGGAGATCGGGTCGTAGGGTGGAAAAAATCATGCACCAGCCATGACAAATCGGACACGCGAGGCAGGAAGTCAGACCCTTTTTTTTTGCATCGTCGGAAACTAGAAAAGCTCGCTTCGCTCGTAAATAACACCTCTCACATCTCGGACAGATTCATGAAATTGCATCCCTTCTTACGATCTGTGTCTTTTCAGGTCATACAGATCCCTGCTCTGGATCATCTGCATCACGGCCTATATATCATGTTGCCGGGTGGGAGCCGTTTGATCTGCACGATCAATTTTAAGTAGAACAAAGTTCCTTCATTGGGATCTGTACTACACAAATCCCGCACAATATCAACACGTCACATCGACAGATGATTTATCTATAAGATCTAGATCGTGATCTGTCCGAGGTGCGAAAAAAAATCAGAATTTCAGAGGGGAAAACATGTAAAGAACCATTCACCATTACAGCATGCATCTCCAACAAAAAAACAACCCGGGGTGGCTGGGTAATAGGGGGTGTGCCCGGAATGTTAACGCAAGGTTTTATTTGGGGTACTGCTGTATTCCAGGCGATTTCCTACTAAATAAGTAGGTCTACCTTTATTTTTGTAATCATCACGTTTTCCTTTCCAGCTCAACTCGCGAGAGGATGTCACCCTCAGCGACCTTCTGGACAAGCCGTGGTCACAAGTGCCTTTCCCTTCTGCCCCTCGGTGCGTGCCTCCATTTTCTATCGCGCACAGGGTTCATTCAGCATTCCCACTTTTCAGTTTTTTTTTTCTTGCTCGTCGACTTTTATCGAATTTCGCCAACTCGCACTCTCGCATTTTCGACTTCTCAACTTTCAAGAACGAGTTCCTTACGGGGCTCGACCCCACGACCTTGACCTCAAGAGTGACGCGGCTTACCACCGAACCACCGGGGACGCCCTTACAAGAGGACACACTGTAACCAACTACTTCAGCCTAATCGTGCCCTAAAGGAAAAAACACACACTTGAGTGTTGCAGTAGTATCGACGGTAAAACACACCCGCGCATGATACGGCGATAGTTTCTGCCTTCGTGGCTCTCACCCGTATTGCCTCTTCCAGGGTAGAATACTGACACGTCGCGTACAGGTCTCGCGCTCCTCCTATCGGCGCCATGACTTCCTTGCTCCTGGGAGAACAAAAATAGCCGGGCCAACAAGACAGAGGCGCGAAAATGGTCAAAACGTGGCGTACCGTGGTGAAGATGATGGTGGTGATGGTGGTTTTGGCGCTGGTGGCGGCGGTAGTAGCGGTGGTGGTAGTGTTGGAGTGGTGGCGGTTGGGTGGTGGTGGTAGTGGTAGTGGTAGTGGTGGTGGGTGGTGGTGGGTGGTGGTGTTGTTTTTGGTGGTGGCGTTGGTGGTGGTCGAGGCGTTATCGATTGTCGGGGGAGATCGATCGACGTCCCTTCGTACTCGTTCGTACCAGTACACACAAAACACACACATACACACACGTACCTGAGCTTCAAAAATGCCAACACAAACTGTTACGGGTAAATGTACAGGCAGGATAAAAGCCCTCTTGGCCATCTCCGGTATCGCAAGAGGAGCCGACCACATGCACGGCACATGTCTTCGTCCACGATCTCCTTCCCCCCCCCGACCCGACCCCTTAGAACTAGACCCAGTTTTTTAGAGACAAACTACTTGCAATTAGTATCGGGAAAAATAGTTTATGGGTTAAGGAGGCGTATTTCAGTCGATTCGAAGTACCCCCGCCCCTCACCCCCCACCCCTGTCTCTTGCGCTCTCACTTGTCAACCTTGGCAGGCGCCGACTTGCTCTTGCGCACCACGCGAACCACCTCCGCAACGCCGCAAGGAGAAAAAAACGGCAGCAGCGACTCCTCCGTAGAGTCGGCAGGGATATTCACCGCCTGTTACCAATCCACGCCATCACGGCAGGTAGCCGAAGCCATACAGTAGCACGCCCAGTGGCAGCCGCCCAGTTGCAGCAGCCACCCAGTAGAGGCACACGCAGTACATTCAGCAGCCACACCAGTAGTAAGAGCAGCAGCCACACAGCAGTAGCCCGTACAGTAGCCACACAGTAGAGGCACAGAGAAGCCGTACAGTAGCCATACAGTAGTAGACGCACAGGTAACACCCACAGGAGTCAGCCGTAGCCATACCGTACCGCGTATAGCAGCCGTGCAGTAGAAAGCACGCGAAGGAGGAGGGAAGGGGCGAATCCGGGGAGGGAACATTAAAAACAGGGCACACGTCGATCAAGAGAGCGTGGGGAAAAGCAGGGCCGACATGGCTCGACTGGGGCGGGGACAGGGGCGGCTTCCCACCGGTGGTCTACTTGACGCCAACCGAGCGGTACAAAAAACACAGTAAAGCAAACAAAAACCGAAAAAAAGAATGGTCCGCCCATTCCAAGGCACTGAGCACCCGGGCGCCACTTTCCCTCTGGTGAAACACGCCGGGCAGCGCCGCGGCGGTGCAACACGTCATGAGACACAAGTCTTGGTGTGCCACTCCGTCCCTTCGACGCCATCCAAGCACGCGCTTCGCACAAGCCCTGACTGCCTCGCGCTACATATCCGGCCTGGAACTCTGCTCCTTATCGAGCTTGTCCGGAGAGCGCCGCGTTTGCGTGAACTGTTCAAAATAGTTCGGGGCCGGCGCCAGCGCCGCGCGTGTTCGGCCCGGCAGCATATCCACCCATTCCCGGAGACTCCCCCCACCCCACACGCTCCGTCCTGCTCCTTAGTGGCCTTATCGTCCGCATGCCCCTCATTCATCTGGGGAACCACTGGTCGCCCTCGCCCTCGCCCTCGCCCTCTATTTCCCTTCCCTTCCCTTCCCTTCCCTTCCCTTCCCTTCCCTTCCCTTCCCTTCCCCCCTCTCTCCCACACGCCATTTTTTTGCTCACCACGACTGTCCTGGAGACGAGGTCGGACATGCCGTCCTTTTCCTGAAATTTGTACGGCGTCTGAAGTGCAGAGACAACGGCGAGGCACGAAAAGGGGGAACGAATTCAAAGTCGGAAGCTAGCCACGACAATGCGCGCGACAAATCAAGCAAGGATTTAAGGAAACCACGTAGCCGCAGAATACAATAACCAAGAAAACACACCAGTATAAGACGATACAAAAAATGTACCGGTACCTTGGTACATATTTGCTATCCCGACCTTCATGGGCGGGCGTGCTCCGTTTCACAGCCAAACCGCCACAGACGCTGTTCAGACCTGGGGTAAAAAGCCGCACGGCCGATGTAACCCTGCGACGCGGGAGGGAAAGCGATTCCGCACACACACCTTCCTGCGAACTCGAGACTGTTTACCCACGACGAGCAGCTCCGATTGCTTCAGGGCGGACGCTACGGCGCTTTGGTCCTTGGAAAGCTTTTTCATCTTGGGAAAGTGGCAGATCACTTTCAGCGGGATCCAGCCTTCACGCCGGCCGCGTGGGAGCGTACAGTGCGCGGTACGGTAGAGGCACCGGAGGGGGGGGCGAGGGGGGGGGGGGTTAAGAAGGTAGTATTCACGCGTTCATTGCGGCCTCCCGCCGAGAACGTTCGACCCTCGATACGCCACGTTAGGTGTTAACACCCCGACATTTCCGCCCCTGATTCATACACAACGATTTCGCCTGTGCCAGTGTAAAAGGTGCATAGTACAAGCCATGGCACGCTTTAGATATCAGTACGCCGAAGCAAGTGTAGCCACCGCATGCCATGAGCTACCGTAAATTTACCATGTGTGGTAGCGGCAGCAATAAAAGCTGCCGCAATGAAGAGAGCCCTTTGAAGCGGCCCACAAGTATAACGTGCCACTTTCGGCGGAAACGAAAGGGCCGTTCAATTGCGCTACAGTAACATAGTATTGTATGATCTACAGGCGGCCCTTACGTTTCCATTCATAATGGCTTCAGGTATCGATCACCGAGCGAGCACAAACACGGTCGCAAAAAAGCTTGACACCTTCAAAGAGGAATTGCAGTAGGAGGTGTAATGTCTGTCTGTCTCTGTCTCGCACCTGAAGCATCCTCTCGAACGCACGCCCCCCGACAGGAGTAGGAACCGCATCATTTCCAAGATAATTAAACACACGCATACACTCTACACGGATATGTCCACACACGTTCACACACACAAACTACGGACTACTAATAACACACTTATGCGGGTCGCCTTTGGAGCCTGTGTGTTACACGATACAGACGCACTAGAGCGCGATCAACGCGTGTGTATAAGGGCTTGTGTAAAATGATTGGTGTGCGCAACAGATCGAGCGTATAATGGTGTGCATGATTGAGTGGATAGCAATGGTGTGTGCAGTGATGCGCGCAACGGCGGGGACAACGGTGATTGCACAGCAGCGTTGTACGGTGGGGTGTGCACAATGGTGGTTGTGGAACGAACGGCGCCTCACCTTGCGTCCCGCCGGCCTTCATTTTGGTCTGCATGAAGACGTCCGTTTGCAGGTTCTCGTCGCTGAAGTAGAACTCCACCTGCTTCACGATCGCCGCCTTCACCTCGTCGGAAAGCTCCTCCGAGGGGGCTGCTTGGCCACCGAGACCGACCGACAATGGATACAACAGATAGATCGACCAATGAGAGGCCGATAGACGCCGCGGACCGGTATCGATAAGACCGCCCGATGCCAAAGATCGATCCACAAAACCCAACCGATGCAACAGGACGACCGAGGAGACCCACGCAAATACGTCGATCGACGGGATCAGCAGATGCCACAGACCGATCAAGGCAGCAGATCGGACGAAGAGGCCGACCGACGCGACAGGCCAATCGATGCAACAGATCGACCAATCAAGACCGAACGATGCCACAGATGGAACGACGAGACCGATCGACACGACAAGACCGCGAGAACGATCGACACAAAAGACCACGAAGCCGACCGATGCAGCAATAGGCCGCACACAATGCGCCGTGTGTGGTTGAAATCCAATGGACGAAGGGCGAGCGCAGGGCAGGGCATGGCGGAGCGCAGCCAACGGCACGACGAAGGGGGAAGAACGAAACAAGGGGAGAGCCATTGAGTAAGGGTTGCGAACCGTTACGTAAGGGGGACACGAAAGGCGGGCGTGGGGAGATGCGGTCCGACTATAACGCAACATTTTTTGCACCGACTGCCATTACAAGGACAGACACTTGAAAACAGACTACCATCGAACAATGTCAGAAGTTGGAAAAGGGATCACATAAAAAGCTCGGCGGGGGCTAAGACGACGGGAATGCAGCTGCATGCCGTCCGAGATCTACTAGCACCGCGGCGCCAACTGGGAATGGGCAACAGCGTTGGCACGCCGGCGCCGAGCCACCACTTTCGATGGTCCCCGCTGGAACGATCGTCAGCGGGCAGACTCTGGAAGACTGGTCGCACCGCAGGCAAAGTGCGCCCGCTCCTCTCCTCCAGCACAACGCGACAACGGATTCAAGATACAACGAGCACCGTCTTGCCCTGCTCCGGTTCGAACGGCAGGCGTGCCTTCTTCTGATTCGGTGCTTGTAAAAAGAACAAAACAGGAGCAACCCGGCACAAGCCAGGAAACTGCCAACGTTCCGCATTCAAGCAGTCTTTACAACTCCGAACATCGAGTTATCGCCATGCCGCGTGTCAAGACACGGTCGGCCAAACGAAACCCTTTCCCCTCTTCCCTTCTGGATCTGCAACTACCCGCAGTGCCTAACGTTATACCACGCCTCAGGCCGCGGCAAGCTAAACGAACCCCTTTCAATTGTTCTCCGCGACCACCAGCAACGACTACGAGTGACGCCATGCCACGCGTAAGCGCGCATCCAATTGAACAAATCCCTTTTCCCTCTTTGCCTTTGCCCTCTGACCTTCGGCCTCCTTGGAAGCGGTGATGACGTCCGCCGCCAAGGTCTCGACGCTGGGTGGTAGGGGCGGCCCTTCCCCACCACCGCCAGCCGACGCCTCTTCCACATAGAAAATCGTGGAAGGTGACACCGCCGTCGCCTCCATGGTCCTGAAACGGCAAACGGTTACGCGCAAGGGAAAAGTCCGACAAAAACGCCGTTAACGTAACTGACACAGTAAGTCATACTTCACGATTTCACAACGCAAGTTGGGGAAAGGGGGGGAAGGGCAGGTGAGATACCGTTTGAGGTACCGCTGCTAGCAGCGGTCGTGCTGTCATATCACAGGGTCGAGGCTGTGAAATGAGTATATCTCAATGTGCCGCCAAAGATAGACAGACGAGTGTAGTCTCCTCATTCCCACGCGGGAACACCCTAGCCAAGCTAAACCATTTTCCAACTCCTTGTCCTCGAATTCCAAGTGTTTTGTCCCCATTAACTGGAGTGCATCGCACAAAAGGTCAACCCGTTGATAGCATAGGTTGGAGCCCAGCCATCGCGAGACGGGCGCGGCTAATCACAAGGTGACGAGGAGAGCCGCTCATCCCTGCGACAAGAGCGACGGAGTCTGCCTCCAGCCCTTTCTCCGGCACGCTGATCACTGACCGTCGTCTAGCGATCGCCAAAGATGTATCATGATACGTAGTACATCAGTAGTGACGCCAGTTTAGGCTACGTGGCGCCCGATCGCGAATTGGGCCTGGGCGTGGCCGGCGGCTGTGACTGGTACATACGGGGACGAAAAGACACAGCCATCGCATTTAAAGAAAAAAACTGACCATTCTATCGAAACCTGTTACGTACATACACACACGACGAAAAGACACAGCCATCGCTTTAAAGAAAAAAACTGACCATTCTATCGAAACCTGTTACGTACATACATAGACTTCCTTTTGTTTGGCCATTGGCGATTGGTGCGTGCCGTCATTGTTATCGCTCATAGGGTTCAGCATTGCCACCCTTCTTATGTTTATGCTCGTCAATTGTCATCGAACTTCGCTAACTCATACTCTTGCGCTTTCCGCTCGTCGTTTTTTACGTAAGAGGCCGCAGTCCCTACGAGCACAGGTATATACACATTTTTTTTTTCCTTTTTTCTTCCCGGTCCCTATTGCTCAAACGCCCCACCTAACATCGAAATCTGCCAGAGTAATAAAACACTTCCACGTACTCGATATCACCTCATTATCTTTCTAGAGCCATCCATGCCTCTGCTGCACCCCCCCCCCCCCCCCCCCCCCTAACGCCCCCTCCATCCCCACCACCCGCACCATCGCCCAGACCTAGTACGACGCGTATAGCAAAACCCCTACATCTACGCGACCTAAATATGTTAAAAAACCCTTTCGCCCCCCTCCCCCCCCCTTTCCCCCCCCCGCCCCCCCCCTCTTGATCAAACCCAGGCCCCCACGTCCTTAAAAACTCCGCCCTCCCCTCACCGGTTCTTCGACTTACAAGATTCACTTGATAAACTGATGCATTTCCTTCCACAGCTGTCAGATTTTGTCCCCCTCAAAAACGGGTTTTATAGTTTTCGCGCACAGACTGACCAACATCACCCTGTTATAGCTACACTGTAGTTGCAAGGGGAGTCGCCGACCTATATCCTTAATGAGGACACAACCCGTAATACGCGCGATCGGAGTAATACACACAGCTTGCAAAGATGAGTTTCGACAAAATCTTCGATCTCACAGCTGGAGTGTATTTTTATTTTCATAATATATATACATGCACTCGGTGAGACTTGAACCCACGACCTTAGACTATAGTCCGGACGAGATTCACCTACTGCATTGGGCGTCGATGATCGCTATTAACAGAAAGGGTTGGTTACTGGTCGCGCTTCGATGAACTGCCAGATGTGGACTGCCTCTGGTCATATGGTATGAATACCACAGACCACCACGACCACGGGCGTTGGGCCCGTAGGACCAGGCAAGGTGCTCGTCGTTCCCCCATAGGAAGGTGTCCCGGCGACGCCATCATCGGTACTACTGTAATTTAACTTACCGCAACTTGGATGAGTAGCTAAAGAGAGAGTTATCTTATCGTGAGAAGGAGTCCATACCAAAGTCTATTGATTAGGGCTGGGCACTGGCTGACTCACTCAGTGTCGATTATAGTAAAACTCAAATCAGTATGCTGGACTGCAGCAGGATACTGGCCGAGGGATGCGAGTGGCGGTCGAGCGTAGCTCGAGCAGTAGGCCTCCCCCGGCTCGTGTTTGGGCCCCTCTAGAGGCGCCGCCGGAGGCCCCAAAAATACGCATTTCCGCCTTTTTTTTCCTATCTCAACCAGGGCTCAAAACTGTATTGGCCGGGGGTGGATACGGTCATCTACGCAGAAAAAATGAAAAAAAAAACAACAAAAATACATGCATCGTGCGGCGATGACGTGACGTTTTTCATGTTGGTATTCGCGGAAGTGCATTATAAATCGTTCTGACGTATACATATCATATTAATATTTACCTGGTAATATTTAGTGTTAATCCATCGCTCCTACCCTTGGGGCACAGAGTAGTAGGCTCTCGTCAGCATAACAAAAACCAAGAAAGCACAAAAACACGAAAACAAAACGAAAAAAAACAGCAACGAAGAGAGCGCTACACGTACATGTAACCGGTATCAGGTATCAGGTACTCAACGCAGAGAAATATCCCAAGATGAAAAAAGTGGAAGGAAAGAACAAGTGAAGAATCTCAACAGACGGCCGGGGGGTGGCGGAGATATTTTTGCGTACAAACGGGAAACAGGCGAAAGGAAGGAACGCGTGAAAAGGAGCAACAGCTTGGGCGGCGGCGGAGATCTTTCAGCAAAACAAACAAAACAAAAAAAACGAAAGTTGCGAGTTCGACCAACAAAGAAAGAAAGCAGAGTTGCCAAACTGACAACATAGCAATATAGAGTAGACGCGAAGCAGCTAAACGATACCAGGAACACCGCAACTCCGTGTCATATACCTGGTATCAGATATCTGCGACAAAAAAAATACAGTCTATAAAAGAAGAGGGGAGGGAGGGGGTCGGAGAAGTACTGTAACTCATTCGACAGCATTGGGTGCGTTTCCGTAGTATAATATGGCGAGTTTATTGGACGTGCGCCAAATAAAAACTACTGGCGAATATCCTGGCCGGGTCAATCAGTAGACTCATACTGACAGTATATTACTACTGCCAGTACATACTGAGCCAGTGTCCATCCCTACTAATGACATGAGTCGTACAGAGTAAAGACTCCCGAGCTCATTTCTATATCATAAATCGTACTGCTCATGAGTGCTGCTTGCTCAGAACGATGGACTGCTGTGAAATGCGCCCGAGCGGCCTTTGCTTTTCCGACCACCTGCTCAGGTTGGACGGGGTTTGTAACCTGTCGAGGGGTCATCGCCAATCTCGGCAGCGCTTCGCGTCAGCTGCAATCGTCGTCGCCGCACAATATCACTCCACCACAATGGAGTGCGAAAGAGTACCGAGTTTACTCGTAGCGTATGCCGCATACCTGATGCCTGGTACATGGGTACCATGATGCTGAAACCTGTGCATGATACTGGAAGCACTTTGCACTGCTGCTGCTGTGCCAAAGGTACATACAAGTATGTACGAAACTAAAAATCGAACATTTTTTTGGTTCGAGTACTAGTTTCAGCTATTTTCTAGTTGGAAGTGTATTCCATGTACTCGGTATGGTTAATACCTCGTACCCTCCATGTCAAAGTAGCTGTAATAATATTACTATTAATATAACTCGATATGAGAGACGAGTACGAATTTATACCGAGGTTTTCGAGACATTCCAGCTGAGAGATTTGACGGGTCGAAAACGATCTCGGCAGAATTTTGAAAGGTACAAATGTTTTTACAGATCCGCGGCTGGGCGACGAACCAACGCGCGAACAATAGCACCACCAGAATGAGGACTACCTGCCTCGGTGGCACATTGATCCGCACAGCGCTGGACGTGTACGGGGAGGGGAGGAAGCTTGCCGAAACCCTACCCAGCCTAGACTCCCGTCCGTTCAAAAGTCGAGCTCTATTGTTATCTACATATTAATAGATGCTATATAATCTCATCACCCAAGTACCAAAAAAACAACAACGCATCTACTCGTAGTTTACTCACATGCATCCACCCTTCCGAACGGATTGCTCCGACGGAAGCGTGGGGGCCCCGACCATAGTCCCCGTAGAGGGAGGTGCTGTGGCATCGGCTCCCATGTCCATCGTAGATCGGCACGCAGACGGCGGTGTGAGCGCGACACCGCGTGTGGCGCATGCACCCTTTTGTGTTAGGCCTTCGTAACAACTTGGAACTCCATCTTCTACGCGAACTAAAATTTAATGACTGTTAAATATTAAATATAAATAAAATACGGATATTATATTTACAAATATATTGGTGCGTAGTGTGACACATCGTTTTTATGGTTGGAGCTTGCATGCTACAGACTACAGACACAAACGTGACAAGCTGACGGAAGGATGGTTACATCGAGGAGGCCGATCGCCATTATTGCATCGTCACTGTTCTCGGCTGGCTTGTTGACGCTCAGCCAGGGTTTTTTCGTTGGGCCGGCGCTCGGGGTTGGTGCTGGTAATGCCCTCTGTTCGTCGGATGCGAGGCGGTTGACGTCTCGATGTCGTTGTCAGCGCGAGACCACTCAGGTGAGAGTGCTGCCAGGTACCAAGCATTTAGATCGACACCTCCCACCTTTTCAACCTCAAGAACCTGCAGCAGTAGCTGGTGCTTGTTGACTGTGTGCCACGCCTGCAGCTTGAGGTCGCAGTTGACGCTGGGCTTTTTCGTTGGGCCGTCGAGCGGGGTTGGTGCTGGTAGTGCCCTCTGTTCGTCGGATGCGAGGCGGTTGACGTCTCGATGTCGTTGTCAGCGCGAGACCTCTCAGGTGAGAGGGCTGCCAGGGCACCAAGCAATTCGATCGACGCCTCCCTCCTTGCTTCAGCCTCAAGGATCTGCAGCAGTAGCTGGTGCTTGTTGACTGTGTGCCCCGCCTGCCGCTTGAGTTCGCAGATGACCAGTCGTCGTTGCTTCATGCTTGCCGATAAATTACACATGATGCTGCTTGGATGAACCGCCGCCGCACACCGTACTGGTACAACGCTGTACGAGTAGGTACGTATCAAAAGTCGTGCGACGTAACGTACACGCTTGATACCAGGTACATGCTACGAGCAGTTCGTACGCTTCGTATATACCTGGCCCGCCGTATCATGAGTGTTGCAGTTGTCAGGGCCTACTGGATGGCGTGAGCAGAACAATGTCGCAGCAGTACACACACCACGCGAGTCGGGGGTTCGAAACGTATACCAGGTACAAGGTACTGAGTGGTATTAATAGGCGAACCTCGCTCCTACTAGCGTCAAGGTCGTGCGTTCAAGTCTCCCCGAGGGCACATATACGACTCATTCGAGTGTTTGCGTTAAAGGAATTCAATCTAAAATTCAAGCAAATAATCCCACCGAGCGAACTTTGAAGGAAGAATTTGCCCCAAAACGGCATGGAAATTCCAATTTGAGTGAACGATTTAGAGTGAACTTCCATCAAATACGACCAGGTCGTACGATTGGCCAACCAACACCGTCCCCTCTCCAGGCACAGCGGCACAACAATCAGACGGCACGAGGGCACAACCCACACGGCAGCACACAGCGGACGCTGTTCGCTCTGTTCGCTGTGCGCTGTGCTTGGCAGCGGTAGACACAACCCAACATTGATGCGGAGGCACCAAAGGGTAGCTGGGGAAGCATGGCGCGTACGCGCAACCTCAGGGGTAGGTGCTAGTGAGCCAGCACTCCCGCGCTCTCTACGATGTGGCCTCGTTCTCTGCTCCTGCATGACGTCGTATTCGGTGCTGATTTTGCCAACCACCGTCGCTATACCGCAACGCTGTCGCCGAAGCCTCCAACGCCACCGCCTCCGCCACCCACGCCGCACGGCCGCCGCCGCTACTGCCGCCGCTGCTGCTGCTGCTGCTGTTTTTATAGTGGTGCAGGCAACCTAATACCGTGTGTGCTCTGTTCCCTGACAATAACCGATTGCAGTTTGTTGCTCAGGGATGGGAGCTATTTTTGAAGCCTTCCACCTGAGCAAGCAGGTTGCTCAGATGTTGTTTTAGCCGTCAACGTCTTCTATGCGGCTAAAGTTCGACAAATCCTGAGCGACGCTACCGCTGACCATTTTTTTTTCTTTACTTCTTCTTTTTCCGAAACTCACTAATGATAATGGTGGAAGAACCTCCCGTGGCCGGTGGTACCACCCCTCCCTTCCTATATAGTATCAGTATCACGATTCGACGTTGTGTGTGGTTTGTCGTGATGCTGATTGGGGCTGTTTTCCCCCACTCCTCGCTCTCTTGGTCGCTATTGTTTAAACTCATCTTTGTATTTCATCATCGGTTCATTTTCGAACGCCCCCCACCTGTTCATTCAGCGGGAACTCGTTGATTGAGCTGTATTTGTCCTCTGTTACCCCTTGGGACAATCGAATACCCCGATGAACCCGGTGACAGCACTTGAGCCAGCTGCGTGCACCTCCACGTCGTCTTAGGGTTCTTCCAGAACGCCCTTTGCATGATTGTGTGATTGTAGACAGATCGTCGCCTACTATTGCTCGCGACCCCCCCTCTCGACCTGAGCGAACGTATCGAGAATATCATTTTTTGCCTGCTGCTGCTGCGCTCTGCTTCACAAGCACCAGTCATTTGGCTCGCTGAAAGCGGTAGCAAGCCTCGCGTCGTCGTACCGCCCTCTCCTATCGCAGAGATGGTAGGACATAGGTACCCTTTTTCGATGTCCCACCCGGCGAAATTCCCTATCGCTACCCAGTTTTCGACCGCTCTGGTAGAGCCCGTGTTAGCGTGCTGCTTGTCGCAAGGAACCGCCAGCAGGTGATCCGCGCCGTCTCGCATGGTCTTTCCCCACCGAAAACTGAACAGAACGCCGCAGTGGTGGGAGCCTAAGAATGCGCTGACTTAGGGTGCGCGTGAGCTCGTCTCCGCGCTTCGATGTACCTAACGCCACCGTGAACAATGCGATATTGTGCGCGAGGATAAGCGTTTCTGCTCTGTCAATCGTGCCCTGGAGACATGCCCTTAGCCCTTTTAACACCGCAGTCCCGACACGGGGACAAAACATTTGGATTTAGACTAGATTAATTTTCAAGGGTTGGGAATGGGTTAATTGATATGATGTCTTCTAAGCGGCGGCGCAGCAGAGCTGGAGCCTGATGCACTCTCACCCCTGCTTTCTTTTGTTCGGATCTGGTGAACGGCACGTACTGAGTCACCAAGTCACTCCGGACTGGGCTGCCCACACTCAACTAGTCGCACCACGCCGGGGCCACCGCGGGATTTCTCTCAATACGCTACGTACTGCTTGCGTTGATACGTAAGTTGTTCGGAGCGATTCGTGGGCGAACCGTTTGTCGCATAAGCCCCTTGCTCCGCAAGCCGCCATTAGTATGTTTGTCCCTACCGCCTCGCAGTCGACATAGTATAGTGCACCACTGCTGTGCGTCTCCGCTCTCCGCACGAGTCCAGCCAACAGAGAAACTGAAAAAGCACGTCTGTTGGTTGCACGGTTTCCATGTGGTTGGCTCCTTTTCCTAGGCGGGATTTCATAAACCTGTCATAACAAATCCGTTGTCTGATTCCTGCGTTTGGTTGAAGCCAACGCTGCTGCGGCGGTGTGGAATTGTTCCGCCCGATTCTCGATGGCCTTCTCATCGACGATTATCAGCGGTGTTTCACTTTCACTAACGACGTTACTTGGTTCTGCGCGCAATTGGCAGAACCTGGACGCATGGTCGTTCTCGGCAGGACGCCTCGGGCGTAGTACTCGTGTCCGTATCGCCGATACGTTCACCAGTGAAATTTTATTTGTGTGCTGGATTTCCTTGTTTGCCGAAAATCCGGTTCACTAATGCTGCCGTCTGTTGTACCAAAGAACGACACGGTCCCAGCATTCCCCGAACAGCCTGCTCGGTTTACGCGGTTGGTCGAAGCAACAAAATGCGCCGATCGGTTGTGGGTGTCATACTACTTCGTGCGTGTGAAAACGGCGAAAAAACAGCCCTGTACGTAAGTGGGGCTCGGGTGTGTTGTGAACATTGTTGTTCTGATTTTCTGCAATCCACTTCAGCCGCCCTAATTCACCGCTTGTGAAAACGGTGTGATACCCTGCTTTTTTGGTGATGTAGGCGGAAAAACGAGTGCCCGCTCCCGGTTCCGAACCCTCTCAGATATTACGGTCGCTCCCGCCAGCTTGGCAAACCACCGTACCTTTAAGTTTTGGTTCCACAATGACGACGTGCACCTCTCCATCTTTTCCAGGTGTAGCAGTAAGATTCCTATCGTGCTCTGGGGTGGGAAACATAAACCAAAACACGCTATGGAAAAATCGGGCATCTGCTGACATCCTGGCTCAACACGTCTACTCCTGCGCTTGTCTTTGTGTAACCGAATTGAAAGGAAGCTGTTCCCCTGCTCCCTGAGCCCCTGCCGGGATTCGCCGAGATGAAGCCGTCGTGGCCATCAGATCCATGTCAACCCCCCACCCATTTCTTCCCACATAGATCCATGTCGACCTCGGTTAAACATACGTGCTCCTCGCTGGTCGATCGCGAGATGCCGTCTGCCTCCTTGTTGTCCGCGGAGCACACCCATCACACGTTAAGAGAGAAATCTAGCTCAACCTGCAGCCAGAACTGACTGGTAATGACTTTGTGCATCCAGAGGTTATCTGAGATGCTCAACAGCAGCCTTCGCCACGGCACCACCACGCGACCAGGCCTACACCCACTGCACGTCCCGTCTCTCCTACTTCAAATCCCAGCAACGAACCACGCCGACTAGCTTCTCCTCAAACATGGATTTCGCCTCGGCCTCGACTTTCGCGAACCTGGAAGCCTACACGGCAGCCACCACCACACAGGAGGAAGGGCTCACCGTCCCCGTGTTGGAGCGCTTCGTCATCGCTCGTGGGGACCTACCCCACTGCGGACGAGCTCAGCGTCAATCAGGTGTTACTGATGTGCGCAGGAGCCGTCGGAGTGGGTCCCTGCGGCCGGACCTCGTTTGCCATTCATAGAACTATTTAGTTTTGCCCTTTTTTTCGGGAGGGCTAGGTTGGCACGTCCCTGGCCTCTCATGACCTCCCACTCGGACACGGCCTCCTTCCATTACGTGCGGAACGGTCCAGCTTTTCTTTGATTTCTTCCTTCGACTTTTTTTTTTGGTCAGTTGCTCGAAGTTTCATCATACCACGTCCCAGCTTTCCTCAGCTTGGCTCAACAGCTCAGAACAGCTCAGCAGCGCACCGCAGCGCTAGCTCACCAGCGTAGCGCCGTGCTGTGCCGTGCGGTGCCGTGCCGTGCATTGCGGTACTATGCGGTGCTGTGCCGTGCTGTGCCGTGCTGTGTGCTTTGCTGTACATACTCATTTGTAGATGCCAGATATCATTCGAAGAATCAAAACAGTCATACCAGGTCCCAACTGACCTCAGCTTGGCTCATCAGCTCAGCTCAGCTAATCAAGGCACCGCAGCGCTGGCACAGCGGCGCGGCGCCGTGCCCGGCCGTGCGGTGTGGTACTGTGCGGTGCTGTGCCGTGCTGTGCGATGCTGTGTCATGCTGTATTTGCCGTGTGCTTTGCTGTACATGCTAATTCGCACAGGCCAGGTATCACTCGAAGTATCATACCAGGCAGTACTACACCAGGTTTGTACGTACTGCATTGTTGAATCACAAAAAATGCAATCCCAGCTCAGCTCAGTCCAGCTATTGCTCAACAGCGCAGCGCGGCCCCTTGCCCTGCCTTGCGGTGTTGTGCCGTGCTGTGCTTTCTTTTTTTGTATATACAGTACCAGGTATCATGCGACGTACCAAGTACCAGGTACAGGTATGAACATGTGCACTCGTCTTTTTGCTTTCTGCATTTATTTGTATGTCCTCTCTCGGTTTTCTTCATGTTTTTTTCTCCGCACATTACATCCGTATACTGCCGATCAGAATGTAACATCGCCAACAAGCACACAGCACAGCTCAGGGCAATCAGCTTTGCAGACGCAGTAGCTTCTGGCATGATCAAATCGCGAAAGTGCACCAAATCATGGGCTCCTTTTTTTTGCCCCCCTCACATTTAGTTGTATTCTTCCTTGCGCGAGCGTAGCGGGCGGCGCCAGCTTCACGCGGAGCGGAACCCTTGCAGACATACTGGTATATATTTTCTACCCGACCAGATTTGCTATCTCGCTAATACCTTGTTTCCTCATGTCTGCGCCCATCTTGCCAACGACTTGTTGCTTTCGCGGTTTCCTCTCGTCTGCGCCTGTCTTTCCAACTACTCTTCGTTTTTGCATTCATCCATGACTCTTCTTTTTTGTGTTCCCTCAACCAGCTTCAACTACTTTTTGTTTTTCTTTTTTTCTCTCTTGAAGGGGGGATTAACAATGCGAGGCATCCACAAGAAGGGCAAGAACGGGCCGGGCCTTACCGGAATTCAGCGGGTTCTCAACACCCGTGAGCGTGTCCAGGAAGTGGAGGATCCGTGTAAGGTAGGCGGCTTATGACTTGGATGCACATTTTTGTTTTTGTTTTTTATCATGGCTTGAAACACCAGTTTTAGCCCTGCTCGAACAGCGACTTTATCCCGCACTGCTCCTAAACATGGCTTCAGCTCTAAAGGGTCTTACTCTTGTGTTATAGCGACTACCACCACGACCTGTACGGTTTACCGGCTGTATGGCGTGAGCGGGCAGCAGTGCGAGTATCACCGTGCTGCCCGTCGAAGGCTATACCTGACCTCAAACCGGGCGTTATGGTGAACGGGGGGTGGGTAGATGGGATGGGAAAGGGGGGGGGGGGGGGGGGGGATCGGTGGCGTGCAGCTCCTTTCGTTGGACATCGGGCACGTTCCCTTTCCCAGCAGCCCGGGCTGCTTGGCGTGGTCGATGCTTCACTCGTCGCCTTTGTTCTGGACAGCTTTGCGTCTGAAGTCCCGAACCGTTGCGCACACAAGACGGGGTCGGGAACGACCATGCGAGCAGAATATGGCGCGTTTAGTGCTTTCGGTGCCTCGGAGGAGTGGTTGGCTCATTGTGTAATTGCTTTTCATGGAGCAGGGGGTGGCATGCATTTCGACCTACGAGTACAGGTATATTTTTGGCGTAAGTCACGATGCCTGCAGAATACGTCCTACTGCTGTAGCCTGATGGAACGTTTATGTCACAAACACCCGATCTGGGTGGGAACGTGTACTCTCCACACTCTTGTACTGTAATTGTTTCTTGTGCTGAAGCGCTGTTTTGTCCCCTCGCTGTTCTCGCCGCGTAGCCGCCTAGATTGTCACGCTTCCTTGGATTGGCCTAGTGCACACCCAGACCAGGGCTTGACGCCACGACAGTCGTACACAGAGCGGCATGTAGCGTTTTACTTGCTCTTCGTCTAGCGATACGGTTCAACCACGGCAGTACCCAAATTTAGAGGTGTTGCAGCCATACGCTGCAACCATGTAAAACTTTCGCAGCCAGGCGTGAGGTTTAACAACACGAGTGGCAAGGCGCTACCCGGCATCGAATCCCGGGCCTGACAACTAAGCACTGCAGCGTTAGTAATGTGTGAAATGGTCGCGCTCGTCTCTTGCGATTTCTGCTCGACTTGTCCGACCCCTCCGGCAGGTGATGATATCAAATTTGGACTACAGCTTGACCGAGGAGGACGTGAAGGTGTTCTGCAGCGCCGCAGGGCCAGTTGCAGCTGTCAAGCTGATCAAGAAGCGCTACGCGAAGACTTCCAAGGGGTGAGCGATTAAACGGGCATCTCAAAATCACGCGCTAGCGTGTTGAGGCCACTATAAATCACGCGCTAGCGTGTTGAGGCAACCTATATATGTATGTATAATTTACACGTCGGACGAATCAGACCCCTATTCATGATCTATAACTTCCTTGCAGGGGAGATAAATCCCTGGTCATACGATCCGCACGATGTACATTAGTAGATTAAGTTGTCGAGTAAGAGCTGGATGATCTGAATGATCTGGTACGTGTTTTCCGCGGTTGGGTGTGTCCTACACAAATCATGCACAACATGGCGCAACGACGGAGTCATGATCTAGATGACCTGGATCGTGATCTGCCCGATGTGTGGTAAGATTAATTGCACCCATATGTATACAAACATATATACTCGTTTTTCATATAGTTGCCTTTTACTCTCCAGCTCAACCCGCAAAATGTTCCCTCAGCGACCTTATGGACAAGCCGTGGTCACAGGCGTCTGCCCTTCTCCCCTTCTCGGGTTCTCGCCTTCATATTTAGCGGGCGTAGGGTTCATTCAACATTCCCATTTTTCAGTTTTTTTTTTTGCTCGTCGGTTTTCATCGATATTCGCTAACTCACGCTTTCGCGCTTTCCGCCCGTCAATTTTGTGCTTTTGGCAAAATCCCTACGAGCACGAGTATGCACTCGGTGAGACTGGAACCCTCGGCCTTTGACTTTAGTAAGGACGATGTTCACCTATTAATACTACTATTAATACTACATCGTGGACGGCTGTGTTGGGGAGCAAATTGCTTGGAAGTAGTGTTCGATAAGTTTTGCAGTAGTAAGTCGGTGTGTGCTGTGTGCACGGCGCGCCATTGACGCTAGCCGTGTGAGGAAAAGCTTACTGCTCTTCGGGGTGGTGAAAGGGCGGGCACGATTCTTCGCCGCAAGCTAGACTGCTTGTTGCTTGCGGAGGCGGTCATTGTGCCCCCCGACTCGAACGGTGTTCACACTCACACCTGTTTGACAGTTTGACGATGTAGGGAACGGAGACACCAAACTCGCTGACGCCACAGTAAAGTGATTTGATGGGTCTGAAACTTTCTGGCAGCACGCGCTTTGGAAGGCCCCTCACAAGTGGTTCTTGGTAGGAGGCAGCTCGCCTTTCATGGGACTCGCCGAACAAAGCACGGCAGTGGTGCAAGCAATGTCTGCCTGGTCGGTGGAAACCCGATGCACTCCGTGCCGGCATTGTAAGGATGCGGGGTTCTACGGCCATGCATGATATGGGTTCACCTCCTCCCTATGTTCCTGTTACGGCGTGTTGGTTCTTTGTTGTTCGGTACATACCTGCCGGCAGTAGTGGTGGTTCCTACCGCAAACTTCCTCATACGCTGCTTTCGCCAGGCAAGTTGACAGCCTCATTAATGGATTCGTTCTGCTCGCCGATGGTACAATTAAGTACCGAGCGGAAGAGCTATGCGATCATTCGACCAAGCAACAAAAACAGGCGCGCACCCTGCTAAGATTTGTGGCTACGTACCACGTTTTGTATGAGGCGTTTTTTTTTTTTAGCTCAGCGCGTTTGGCACGCGCGAGAATGTGCTGGCAAATCGATACTTGGAAAGTTCCGGCGTTGAACGAAGGACACAATGACGATACGTGAGACAGGCGGATATTGTTTCGACATTGTTACCTGGTAATGTGGTCGGAATCGTTCAGATTTCCGGATATCCTTTCGAACGCGTCATGCAACCAACAAGCTTGACCTTGTTGGGACTCGAACGTGGCGATCTCTAAACGCAGCAAACACTGTTATCGACCCCATAAGAAGCGCGTGCAACAGTACTCCAGTATCATCATACCGCGCGGGTTTCAAACATCTCCTTCCGTTGAAAATCGGACACGCCCCCTGCGCCAGCATCTCGGGATGCTTTGTGTGATCGATGCTCTAGGCTTCATTTTGTTGTTATGTCTTCCCTTTGAAGCCCCGAATGGGCTATAACTTTCGTGCTTTCAACGCTTTTTTTTCGCGATGCCCTTATGCACGTTTCGCGCTTTTCGTCTCCCGCATTCCTATTATGGTCTTGTAAGGTTTGGCTTCGTGGACTTTACGCAGCCGCTGACTGCGACGATCGCTCTCGAAGAGCTTAACGGGAAAGAGTTTCACGGGCGCAAAGTGGAGTTAAAGCCCGCCATTTCGACAAGGGAAAAACAAAGGCAGGCAGCGACTGAAGAGTGGGAGCAGCGGTCGCTAGAGAAGGAGAGGCGTGCTGCGGAAGGGTACGACGAGGAGGAGGAGGCAGAGAAGAGGGGGGGCAAAGTTAAGGCGGCGGTGCCTCCAAACGACGGCACGATACAGTCTACCGACGAATTCTTCGATTTTGTCGGCCGCAGGGTGAAGCCGAAGCCACAAATATCCGTAGAAGACCCCGAATGAATTTTATTGGCCTAATCTAGTTTCGTAAGTTGTCTGTCTACCTGGCGCTCCTTTTTAGGGACTAAACAAGTTGTCGTTACGGGTAGCTCTGAGAGCCTAATTGACCGAGAGGACGAGCCCTACCTCCGTTGATGGCTGCTTTTCATCGAGGTTGCTCGCATTTTTTTCAATCAATTTCAAAATTGTGCAGCCTCTGTGATTCTCCTGTCGCGTCTTTGTTTACTTCGATGCAGAGCTCAGGACCGTTGAATTTTGGGGGATTCCTTGGCCTGGAGCCTCAAGAGCACCCGGCATTGTATTGACGAAGGTCACCAGAAATAATATACCCCAACAGCCTCCGCCAAATCGAAACCCCGGATGATTTATTTGATATCGTTAACAAATCGTGTCTTCAATTCAGAAACGTGCTTAAACCCAAGAAGTACTATTGGAAGCCACAGCCTTAACGATTATTTTCTTCTTGGCGAGGTAAATCTCTTGTCTACCTGTGCCGACCACCCGAAGGGCTGGTGTCGACCTCTCAAGTTGGAAGGGTGCGAGTATGTACCGGTAGTATTTGCGGTTTCTGTCCCGGCTCTGTTCAATCCTTTGTGCTGGTCCAAGACTTTCTTGGGGGCGCACTGCACCCATGTTCGGCTCCGTGAGTAGAAAAAGTGGTCGAGAGAAGCAAGACCTGTTGGCTGCAAAGCCTGGACGGGGGTCAGTGTCGTTGGACCGTAGGGGTAGGGATGCCGAGAAAAAAGGTAAGAAATAGTGGTCCAGGGGAATAGATCCGCTAGCTACAAATCTAGAACGGAGCCCGACAGCAAGGGGCTCTTGGCTTCTGGACAAGCCGTGTTCACAGGTGTCGTCCCTTCTCCCCCCCGGTTCTTGCCTTCAATTTTTATCGCGCATAGGGTTCAGCAATCCCATTGCTCGTCGATTTTCATCGAGTGTTGCTAACTCACGCTCTCGCGCTTTCCGCAAGTCAATATGTGCACAAGAAAAAGTCCCCAAGAATTTATACGAGTATGCACTCGGGGGGATTCGAACTCACGAAACTGACCTGTACCAGGCTCGAGGATAACCTGATACGCCACGGGGGCGACCGGTGTATTAGACTACGTAGGGGTGGCTCGGGGGCGTGCAAGTTTTCCCGGCCATTCAAAACGATTCCCCGCCAGCAGCCGCGTTTTTTTCTCTTTCTAGCGTAGAGGACGATGCCTTACGAGGCTCCCGCTTACCCGCCTCTTATGCCGCTTGCGCTCGTGGCCCTTAAGGTTTCTGCCAACTTATTGTCTATGCTGATCTGCTGTTGCCCCCGCCTTACGCTTACTGTTCGACGACGGGTACGTGCTTGACGGCTTGATACGCGTACTACGGTTGAGGTAGCACGTTGTCGTTAAAACGCTTTCTGAGCGACGGGGCTGCTAAACGCATTTTCTTTTCGGAATGCCATTTCTTTTGCAATATTTACGTTTGGTGTACCTAGCCCGTGGGGGCCCCGTTCGTCGCGGTGCACTTTCATTTTCTCAAAGGGACGCGTGCTACGATAGAGGATGCGAACCATGTTTTTTTCTGAGTTCCCTCACTTTCGGAGCTCAAGACCTATCCCAAGGCCTGATTTGGAGAGAAAAAAAAACTGCTACCGGATGGAAAAAGCCCATGGCCTAGGTATACAACGAGACATAATTTTGGAAAAAAATGGCGTTTTTTTTCCCGACGATTTTGGTTAAGGAACCCCGTCATTCATAGAACAAAATAGCCATAAAACGGTATACCTTAATACATCTATCGTAGTACGTGCCAAAGTCAGGTTTTGGGTGCAGTATAGAGCTCAAGTGGTTAAGAGCCTCAGATAAAACAAGGTGTACCTCGACCATTGTAGCATGTGTCTTGAATGCTTGCAGAAAACGTTTCCTTCTCCTCTGGGAACCGTAAACACTACTGTCGCGTACGTCAGAGAAACCTTCGTGTTCTACGGCTGATGGTGTGGTACTGCTTGAGAAATGGGGCTTTCCCAAAGTGCGCTGCTCTGACGACGAGAACAAACCCGCGGCCGTTGTGGGGAATGAACCCTCCGCCTGGTTTGGGGACGGGTCTGTGCCACTGCGCGACCGATTCTCAAGCAACGAAGTCTTGTAAGCTGGTGGGGTTTGGCGTGAATGAGATGGCCGCGAGACGCGTTCAAGATAATCCGTGCAACAGCCACGGAGCCATCGGATCCCAACAGGTGCGCGGTCCAAAGTCCAGTTCGACCCACGATGAGCAAAAATAGCCCGTTCCCCGCGTTACGAGACTGCTGCTTCTTATGTTGACGGCCCATCTCCATAGCCCCTTGCCATGAAAATAGCCGAGCGCGATTTCACACCATGCCGACTACTGCACCCGCCAAGGTGTATACACCCCTCTCCCCCCCCCCTCCTACCGAAGGCTGACGCCAAACGGGCAACTAAGTCAGATGTGCCGTCCCTTTTTCCGTTAGACCGGCTGTGGGGTATGTCTGAACACACTTTCCACCTGGTTTGTCAAATTAATAAATACCCGGGGGGGGGCTACACCGGACATGCTTCGTCGGCAGTCCTTGCGATCAAGACCTCGACATTTGTTGCTACGGCCACGACGACGGCTGTCTCCTTCACTTTCCCGATCGCTAACTTCGCAGGGCTTGCAGCGGCTGTCGGCGCCGTCATTGACTCTCCGGTGGAAGCTACCGTTACGGTCGATGTCGAAGTTGCTGGTTGCGACTGCCACGATGATGCGAATTCGCGCGTCTCAATTGCAATGCTGGACGCGACCGCGCGGTATGTTACGAAGTATGTCCGCCTCACGCCGCGGAAGATTTGGCGAGTCCACTGGGAGCTGCGCGCATGGAAGTAGACGTTTTTTTCCGCGTGCATCCCACTCTCTAGTGGTGGTTCACCTGCGCTCTAGCTGTGGGGAATGTACGCGAGTTTTGCGTACTCATGTCCATCGGGTTGCAGGAGGGGCATGCCACGGCTAATTCACCTCCAATGTCAAGCACATGCCTTCCAATCACCACGGTTCTCTGGCACGGGTATGTCTCGAAGCGTGCCCTCTGGCCGTACCCGAAGACAGACCAGCCCAGGGTTATTGTCTCTTGTCCCCCCCGGCAGGTTCTTCTGTCCTAGCGGGTGTGCCCAGCACGGGACCGCTAACGTGGAACCTAAGGGGAGCTCTCAATGTGAATCCAGTGGTCGACAACATGGGACCGCAGACAGTAGCAATAGCTGGAATGCCGTAATACCAAGTGACTGGGGCTAAAGTGCAGCGACCTCAGTCGTGGAAAGAAGTACGCCAAAAATCAAGAAAGGTCCAACAACAAAAGGGAAGTATGCCAAGGGGCAAGGAAAGTCCAACAGCAACAACAAAAAAGGAGGTAATGCCTCGGGAAAAAGAGATAACGCGGGAAGCATCCATTTTGTCACCAAGCGCATAGGGCGCGGTGGAAACGAGACGATGAAAAACCTCGACATGGTTCGGAAACGCCATGTTTCGTCGGTATGCACGAAACTTGGGCAGGTTACATCGGCGGTAGAAGGCGGAAGCAAAACCACAAAGGTGAACACTCGTCGTACTGTAGACATGTAGAATAACTTGGGCACAAGTTCAAGATCAAGGCTATCATGAGGATCACCGATAAAAGAACTAATGCCATACTTTGAATGCGGCAAATAAGACAGAAGGATACTACTACGGTAAAACGTTTTTGGAGCCTCAACGATAGTCAGACACTAAGGGGGTACTTTGGGGAGCCGCAAGGCGATACCTCTGACTACACTGGAGCCTACCAGGTAGAATTGTACTGAGACAGTAGGGTCCAAAGCTAATACGCGCACTAAGCGCTTACAAACAAATTCTCCCAGAAGAAAGGAGAGAAGGCTACTATAGTCGGTCGTTTGCTGCACACAGCGATAACCACTAAGGAGCAAGCGCGTCCAGGAATAACAAGAAAAAACGAATAATATCCGCGTTGCATGGACGCGAAAGCGGAAGGTATAGGTTTCGAAAAAGCACAAACGCCAGAGTCGGGAGGAAATACGTCCCGAAAATGCACACACAGCAGAGGGGAGGGGGTGTACGTTCTCATCCGGCACATAGTGCAGGGGAAAGAAAAACCAAAATAGAAAAACCAAGCTAACGCGATATTGTTTCCAACTCATACCGTGAGAGCGGTAAAAACGGGGTCGTAACACAACGGAGGGCTCAGAAAATCTGCGAAAGAGCACGCACATAGTGCAGACGATATCTCGGCTGAGAAGGAATCAGACGAAACTGCTACGATGTCGCGGGCTGATACCGTAAGCCGGACAGAGGGAGGGGGCAAATGACGTACAACTCTAAAAATGCTAGCGGGGCGCATGCACAGCGCGCGAGCGAAGTTCAGGCTAATGAGGATCAAGCGAAACTACCATGGTTTCGGGGGTTGATACTATATAAAGAAGCCTAGAGGGGGGGGGTCGTGAACAACCGACGGACCCGAAAATACTAGCAAAAAGTTGATGTCGTGAAACTCTGAAAATGTGGCCTACTATAGTCTAAAGCCATTCCTGTTGGAAGCTAAGCGACGAAAAATCGGGGAAAACATACGCGAAAGCACTTGGATCTCCAACCGAGAAGGGGGGACTTGTGCAGGGCGACATGACGCAAACAAGGCGGACAACACGCCCCAATAAGCACCAACGGCGTGCGTAGTGCCGAAAACAAAGGACGGGCCAGAGCACATACCAGGTATACCACAGTGGTGATAACAGAACAAATACGACGCGTCAATAAGCACCTATGACGTACGTAGTGCAAAGAGGTGAGGAAGGGCCAAGGCATATATGCCATAGCGGTAAGAATCCAAATACGACGCCTCAATAAGCACCTATCACGTACGTAGTGCAAAAAAGCAAAATAATTGTCGAGATGGGCATGCCACAGCGGTTTTGGAGACATAGACTATACGATGCTCAAATATGCACCTATTTTGTACGTAGTGCAGAAAGCAAGAGAAAGACCAACGAAAAAAATACCACAGCGGACTCGCGGGCTGCCTAACAAGGGTACGCTAAACCGACAAGAGGAAACGAAAACACGGCAGGTTTGGGGCCAAGTTACGAAAACGGGGCAGGCTAAACCGGCACAAACAGGAAGACGGAACCATCACAAATTTTCGGCCTGGTTACGAAAATGGAGCCAGCTAAATCAGTGGCTGGAAGGTCAGGGTAGCACACCGACGCAAGCACGCAAACATATGTGCTCATCAAAAGTGGAACAACCTGAAAAGTCAGGGTAGCACACCGACACGAGCACGCGAACATACGTGCTGTTCAAAAGTGTGACAGCCCGAAGAGTCAAGGCAAAGAAGAGGCACCTTGAAACTAACTGAACAACAAAATCAAACCCAGCAGAAAAAATCAAGAAGCCAATGCGCACAAAACAATCCCATGAAAAAAAAACCCAAGGAGGAAGTTAAGAAACATGGTTATGGGGAGAGACAAGACAAAAGGGCAAGTGCGACTCAACGCGATAATACCCTGGCTGCAGATATCCCTGTCGCGTAGGGTTGTAGATACGCCGATCCGTAGATGGTGCTTCACGAAGATGTGCAGTAGACACGCCGTAGGTTGATCTTGGAACCGGATGGAGTAGGGTCTGAAGAAAAATCCGATGAAACGCGGCTGGTGGTCGTACTAGGGTGTGCTGCAGCGCTCCGATCGCGAGACAGTGATGTCGTGGTGTTCGCGTGAAATATGTGGTAGGAGCGCTGGAGACGGATTATGACCCAGTAAAACGCCTTGAACAGCTCCGAGCACGAAACAGTGAGAGTGGGGTGTTCGCGGACGATACGGTAGGGGCTCTGTGACGGAAGAAGACGAGGCTATAGCAGCTCAATATGGTAGGTTGAAGAAGGTGTATGCGGCTGTGAAATGTGTGTGTTCCGAAGCGTACATGTAAGCGCAAGCGTTGACGTTGCAGTAGTCCTTTAAAGTGGGCCAGTGGAGATGCCTGCGGTGCTCGTGGTGTTGGAGTTATCATTTTACGCTGCAGGGATGACGGCGTGGTTGCTGGAATAGGCTTTAGATAATGCCCTAAGTTGAAGACGATGGCGGTGTCGCCGGGGGCGGTTAGTAGCGGACTGAAGGAGCAGGCCTACCGGCGCGATGGCTGCAGGAGTCGGCGAAGTATGTCCCAGTTGGTTGGCGCTGACGATACGATGACGCCGGAGTTGGTGGTAGTGGCCAGGAAAAGGGCGCCTCGCCGCTGGTAGCCATTTGAAGCGGTGGGCCCATCGGTGCATGGCTGCAGAAGTCGGTGAAATAATTCCCAGATTGTCGGAGTAGATGGTGGCGACGATGCCGGTGCCCGCGGTAGTGGCCAAAAAAGAAAAGGTTGTCTTGACGTTGGTATTGGCTTGAAGGAGAAAGACATCGAATGAAGTCGCGGAAGACGGAGGTGGAGCTCAGGTGAAAGGTGGAGCTCTGATGAATGTGGAACTCTGTTCGCGAAGCTTAGGTGACGACAGATGACGACGAATCTCCGTGCAGGAGGAGCTGTGGTCGCGAAGCGCAGGTGACGACGAGGATCTATCGAAGATGGAGATCGGAAAAAGGTGGATATCTGGTCTTGAAGCTCGGGTGACGACGAAGCTCTGGTGAAAGGTGGAACTCCGGTGAACGTGGAGCTCTGGTCGCGAAGCTCAGGTGACGGCGAAGCTCTGGTGAAGATGGAGCTCTAGTCGCAAAGCTCAGGTGACGATGGAGCTCTGGTGGCAAAGCTCAGGTGACGACGAAGCTCAGATAATGATGGAGCTCTGGTGGCAAAGCTCAGGTGACGATGGAGCTCTTATCGCGGTGTTCGCGCGGCAGTGAGGGGGGTTCGATGATCTTGGAAGTGTAGCCGCAGGTACTGGCGAGAAAAACCGTAGTGGGAAGGGCAGCCCACAGTTTCCAGTGGCGGCTGTGGAGCGATGACGGCTCTGGGAAAATAATGGTCCGACGAAGAATGAGGAGGGCCAAAAATCGATGCGTCAATGGTGGGCGCTGGGGAGAACGAAGGACGGCCTGAAAGCCGATCCAGGAGGAGCGCCAGCGTCCTCGGCGCCTTTCTCGGAGCTGGCTCGCGAACCGGAGGTGATGTCATGGGCCGAAATAGACCCGACGAAGTTTTTGGCACGGAAAAGGGGTCGACGGATTGTTGGTATGGTCCGCAACGGTGAGTTGCCGAAAGTATTTCCAGCGAAACGTGGTGGTGCATGGGGCAGGAGGGAGGGGGTTTGAGCCCACCCAAGTCAATGCCTAACAGGAAGGGTGCACGGTTTGCGCGTCGCCGGTGGATGGGCGCGGATGGTGATGGTGGGTCGAAAGGGAGGGGAACTGGCCCACCCAAAACGATACCCGGGATGGAATGCTCACCTATTTCGACGTGGGCAACGAATAGGGCGTGGAAGGGCCCGATTTCTGGCTTAAAAGGTCCCATACGTACTAGGCTCGGGAGGTTCAAGAGCTCGAGAAAAAAAAAATAACAAACTCGGAAAAAGGGGGCAGTGGAATAGTAGAAGTGGGTCGTAGAGGAGAGGTAGCGAGCCCACCCAAAGCGATAGTCGGTTCGAAACGCTGATGACCGGAAAAAGAGAAAAAATTAACTCCAACTCAGAATATGGGAGCGGCGGGATGTGGTGGTTGGTTGGGAGGGACGGGGGAACGAGCCCACCCAAGCCGATGCCCGGCTCGGAGAGGTCATAACCGGAAAGGAACAAAACCACAGGTTCAGATGGTAAACCTATAGAAATGTTAGGGTAAGGGTGGTGGCGACAGTGGCGTCACAGAGGTGCCTTCAGGGACGGGTAGGGGTTGCCCAGGTTCAGGTGGTGAACCTACAGGGTTGTTGAGGCAAAAAGGGGGGGGGGCGGTATTGGTGTCGCTGACGTGTCTTCCGGGACGGATGGGGATTCGCTCCGTTGGGTTGGAGGGGAACTGTTCGGTGTTCACTGGAAACGGAAACAGAAGCAGTCTATGGTTGGACAAGAAGGACACGTTCAGCAAGACAAAAAAATCATCCACTGAGGAATAGAACGCCGTGGTGACGAACCAAGGTGGATATGGGAAAGGCGATGAAGACGGAAACATCGACGCGCGAGCGCCGGTGAACCGTGATTCGCACGCCGTCCGTGGTTGTGTCGCCGAGGAAGGCTAAAGGGCCGTTGGGGGTTTGGATCCGGTTAATGGGGGGCAGCAAAAGAGCTGGCTCGGGAGCGATAAACCTTGGGTTTGTTGTAGTTGGGGAACCCAGGGCACGCTGGTGGGTAAACGGAAAAGCTGGCGGGGAGGCACCGTTGATGGCCTGATAAAGGCGGGATGGTTCAGGCCAGGGTAGCCGTGGAAAGGGGGCGGTAGGGGCTCCAACGTTTGTAGAAAGGGGAACGAACCAGACCGTGAGGAGGAGGGCGGTTGCTTTCTCCAGATGGTCGGCGGAGACCGGAGCAAGGCGGCTCTGTGGTAACACGTCGGGGTGGAGAAGGGCATGGGGGATTCGGCAGGTGCGCCTCGATGGTAATGGAGGGGGCCGGGACAGAGGTGCTCCGTGGAAACCGGTCGCGTTGAAGGGGGGGGGCGCGGCAGAGTTGTTCTGTCGCGATGGAAAGGGTCAAAACGAGGTCGGTTGTAGGAGGGTTCGATGAGAAATGCCGAGACCGAAAGGGGGTGACTCGTTTGCAACGCGGCGGGTTAGGGGAAAAAGGCGGCTGCCAACCGAATACAGCGGTTATTGCTTCTGCCTGTGGATGGGATTGCCAGCCTCGGGTGTACCGTTGCCGAAGCTAGAGATACGAACTGGGAGGGCGGTGGTAGATGCCGAGGGTCGTTGGGTGGTGGTACGGGAATATTTTCCGGCGTTTGTCGGTCTCGGAACCATTGTCCCAGGTAGGTAATGAAAGAGCTCCGGCTTTTGTCGGCCTCGGAACCAATATCCATGGCTGGTCATAGGAACGGTTCCGATACCTGGTCGAAGCCGGGTGAGCTACGGGGTCGTGGTGTCGCTCAAAATGTCGGTCTCGGGCGATGTTGGAAACTACTCCGTAAGGTGATAAAAAAAACCGTAGAAGAAGAATTTAAAAGGGTGGCACTGCTAAAGGTTGAACATCCCAGAAGAGGTAGTTCGGTGTAGGCTGGCTGCGGTGAGCCGCCAAGCAGTGGTCAGTTGCGGCTGTCTTTAGGACTGTCGCGTGGCGATGGCGAGGGTGCAGCTGGCTGATCTAGAGAAAAGAGCCGGCTAAGTCCACGTGATCGCAAAGGGAGTCTCGGTATTGTATCACCGATGCTCTGGGAGGGTCTCCGTGGGTTGCGTTTAAAGGAGCGGGGCGAAGATACCCTGGGGGTCCTGTCTCCAAGCGGCATTGGATGAGCGGGATAGAACTCGCTAGGAAATGCCGTACCTGTGGTCCGTGTCCACGCAATCCACGAGGGTTGCGGGGAAGACGGGGCAGCGGGCTCAGGGCATATCCTGGTCAACTATGATCGCGAGTCTTCCGTCGTCATGACGGGACTGTCCCTTGGGCCCAGGGGCAGTGGTGCTGTCAACACCGTGGCAGCGAGTGGGAACCCGTCGTTCGCGGGCCCAACGTTGCCACTGAAAAACGCGCATGTCCTAGGACGAGCGCGGGTGGAGCCGCCGATGAATGGGAGAGGCGGGCTCAGGATGCGATGGCCCGGAATTGGAAGCAGAAGTTTCGTGCTGTAGTCCGGAACCGCTGGTAGCCGTAATCTTCGGCAAGTAGCGTTGCTCATCGGCGGAAGGCGTCTAGTGGAGCATCCCAGTAGGGCTCGACGTCTTGGCCTCCTCGCACCCACACCTCAAGACCATCGCTAGAACAAGGGGATCAGGCTTGGACAAGCGATATCACATGTATGGGGATGGGCGGGGGGGGTAGATTGTTGGGGGGCGGGGGCGGGGGTGGAGCTAGTTCTTTCAGAGTTGAAGCTGGAACCTCGTCCCGCGATTAGATGGCCTGGCGCTGGTAGCGCTGTATCGGTTGATCAGCGTGTAGCGTCCAGGGATGTTTGCCGCATTGGTTATCGGCCTGCCACGCTATTGCTGCCGATGTTGTCGTCGTTGTCCCAGCAGTGGCCCGAGGAAGAAAGGCGATCATGGCGCTTTCGACCCAAAAAATAGGTGCCACGGCATTAATAACGAGCGGCGTTGGTTGTCGCGGGTTATTGCCGGGTAATAGCGCCGGGTTTACGGTCCGCACGTTTCCCCAAATACCAAAAATAAAAACCAACATTCTCAAGTTTGCCCATACCTGGGTTGAGCGCACCAGAGGCGTAGCGGTGTTGCTACAGTGCGAGAGTGTCGCCGGCACGATGCAGACGTCAGGAAGAACTCGATGGTTAGGTGGTTGATAATGATGCTCGTCGCAGGTTGTGTCCCGTATCGCAAAATGTGGCCGTTGCTAGCCACCACTTTTTGCGGTTCGTGACGCAGGCGTCGTGGGCGTCACAATTCGGGTGGTCGCGACCGTCGTCGCGGCCACTACGGATAGGAATAGCGTCTGCGTCGTTGGGTGACTTTGCTGTCGCTGTTACTGCGGTCAATATCAGTGGTGTAGGTGGTAGGTGGAGTAGAATGGTGGTGTAGGTGGTAGTCGAAGAAGAACGGTGGTCTTGACCCGAACGGTAGGTGATGTGGGGGGGGTGCGTGCAGCGTTTTTGGGGGCTGGTTACGGAGGGCGTGTGAGGCGTTTTTAGGCCGTGGGTTCACGGGAGGGAGTCGGTATTGCAAGGAAATCGACCGAACCGGCAGATTACCGCAGACGCAGCGTCTATCGATGCCGACATGAGTCGTAATTGGGTAGGTACGACGTGGCCGAGCACCCGAAAAAATATTTTACCGCAGACAGGGGTGTCTTTGGGTGCCGCCCGGTCGAGTTCGCGGGCGCGCCGGATGCAGTTGTGAGCGAGTACCAGCGAACAAAAGCAGGGGCGATTGGGCGCAGGGAGTTAAGCGTAGTGATGGGCGGGCGATTCTGAACCGTTGTGGTGATAGACGCGTCCGTGTGGGGTGGGCGGCTATGGGAGCCAGGGTTGGGATGTGAGCAGCAACGTGTCGGTTGGGGCGATAGTCGTGGCTCAGTTGGGGGGGGTTGGGGCACACAGGGCTGTAGTCGCGGTGGCAAAATATTCGGTGACCACCGCGGCACTGACCTCATGGGTGCCGTTGCGGCGAAACACTCCGTGGTAGTCGTTGCTGTACTTGCGGCGTTGTTGCGATCCCCCACGGAAACAAAAATTAACCTCTTGCCCTCAGGCGCTAAACAAAATCGCAGTCGCATAAGGTGGGCGTCTCTCGTAGAGGGATCCGTCCTCCTAATCTCGGCGTGTAAGGTGGCTGTACCAAACGTCGAGGGATCCGGTTTTGAACGACATCGGTCGGGGTCAGTGGCGGCGGTGGGAATGCCATTAACGACCCCGGCCGCAAAAATGCGCTCCGGGCATTATTTCGATTTTATGGAACGAAATGACAAGGTCCTTCACCGTAACTGTCCCACCCATGGCTACAGCAGGAGAAAAACACAAAGCTCAATGTTCATTGTGAGGGCTGAGGGGTTGGGTCCTCGTTGGTGCGGGATTTACCGCGAGGGTTGGGATGGGGTCCATGTTGGTCCGGAATGGATGGGGAAGGTATCGCACGCACCGGAGTAGAGAAGTAGGATGTAGTACAAGTAGTTCTCGAACGTCGCCAAGAAGACCGTAGGGTGATGGATGATTGTAGATATTCCCGGGGGAGGAGCGTGGTGCTCGGGAGAAGGTTAGCACCACCGAGTTATCCAGTCAAAAACAAAACAAAACCAGACCTTACAAGACGGAAAATATGTGTACCTCTTGTACCCGGCGATAACCTAAGCTATATTTGAGGTTTTCCGAAAGAAAAATCCGGACCTAAAAATGACGGTGTACCTCAGGGGCGCAATATTTTAAAAATACCGGGGGGGGTTCCGTGTAACACGCGTAGTATACTCGTGAAAAAGGGAGAGAGATGGCATTCGAAGCGCGACGCACTCGGAGTGCAGTTTTACTCAACTGTATTTGTGCTCAAGCACGATCTTAATACAGTTCGGGTCATTCCAACGCTGCATCAGGTCGGGGGTGCGTAACAGCAATAACGGAAGCCTCATGAAAATAGCTCAAACACGCGTGGGGTATAAAGCGTATTGACGAGGCTCGTGGCACGTTGAGTCTTCACCATCACAGAGGTTTTCCGAATAGAACACAGTGCACCGTGAGAGGATTTTACAAAATACTACCGATATAATATAGTGGGATGCTCGACGTGTAATACCGTCGTTCGCGCAATCTGGGGTTAAAATCCCCCTAAAAAATAATGCACCGCGACAACGCAATCATTGCCAATTGCGTAAGCCAGCATTATTTGCAGCGCGTGTTGATGCTCGTGACAAGGCGATCATGGTTGCATGATCATTTTTGCACGACGAGATGCGCGCCAGCATAATAATGAAGGCAACACGTTCAGCACAGCGGTACTATTTTGATTTTTTTCGACACGAACAAAAAAACACGGGGGGCGCGTCCGAATTAATTGAGACATGCCAAACGAGTGTCAACATGGCAGAGAAACGGAGGGGGCCATTTCCCGTGGTTGGTCGCAAAATTATTTTCAAGCAACTAACAGCAGAAATGGATGCCTTCAAACCATAAAAAAATAAAAAAATAAACAGTTGTTGACTTTCAAGCTTACGCAGCAACGGTACAATCTTGAGCAGCATAGACCCTGCTTTATCGTAAAGCTGAGGTGGAAAATGCGTTGAAGTAGCAACAGGGGGGGGGGGGAATTGGGGCATCGTCCTGTATCACCAAAAACGGGGAAAAGTAAACTCGCGGGTGACAAAATTTGTTCAAATCTGAGCAGCATCTACTCCACTTCATCATACGAGATGGGGCAGATGCGAGGGAGCTTTGATGCTTTTTATGTTTCTTTTCTTTTCGAAAAAAAAAAAAAACAATGGTAGCGTAGAGCCTGCTTTTGTTGTGGTGCAAAAGCTGGCCGAACGCGGGGGGGAGGAATAATCCAATATTAGACAGCGTAGAGCTCGGGCACGACAAATAAACTGGCAAAATGCTCTTACAGCAGAAGCATATGGTCATGATAGAGCCCATATATGGCTTAAAACTGGTAAGAGGCACGGTTACTGCAGCATTTCGGATGATGTGAGCAGTATAGGGGGCCGTGCGTGAGACAAAACCGACGGAATTCACATATACGTATGACACTAGCATCCTGACAAATTAAGGCAGCATAAAGCCTGTGTATGACAGAAGGCTGACGAGATTCACGTACTACAGCAGTATTTTGTCAAATTGAATAGCGCAGATGCCATACATGACCAAAATGTACGAAGTGTACGCTAAACAGCAGCATAGAGACAAATGGCAACATAGAGCCCTGTGTCTTCAAGCTGGAAGAATTGAACACTGCACAACCGTAATTTGGCCATAGCAGTGCAGGGCCCGTGCATGTCTTATGACTGGAGAGATGTACGTACTACATCATCAGTTTACATAAATATAACGAAAGTTTGCACAAAACCAAAAATAGCAGCAATTCCCTTGAACAAATTTAAGCAGCACAGAGTTACTCGTGCGTGATTGTTGACCAAGAAATAAAGCAAACAAGGGAAAAGCATAAAAACAACAACAACAAAAAACAAACAAATGAGGGACAAGCCAAAACGACTTTGGGATGGCGGTGGAAACGGGGTACTACTACTGGAAGTATCAGGACAAGACGCAACCTTACATACAGGCCTGAAACCCTGGAAGTCAGATTCGGTACAACACCATACCTGGTGGGGAGGTAGGTCTGCTACATGTCTATGAGGGTGTGCCGCGCCCGTAAGGTACGTGTCAACCCTAACTTGTGTACATACCACTACTGCTGTGTACGATGTACGCAAATTGTCTACTAACCGCTGTCTCACGAAAGGTACGCAAGCAAAAATATGACTAATACGTCGTATCCGATGCCAATCACACGCCGTATAAATGCTCCACCAGCTAAATATGCGGACAGAAAAAGGAAAAAAAAGAAGAAAAAAAAGAAACCAAGAGTTTCGAAAACTTGGCGGGGTATCTCCGTGGCACCTTGTGTCTATCTCCTGTAAATAAATGAGGACCTATACCTCAATCAGTGGAGAACACAAAAGAGAGCTCTCCTTTTGTTACGTGGTCCTTGTGGGGTCACAGGGATTGGGTCGTTCTTGTACATACAAGTGTGTTTTGGGGATGTATTAGCGCTTTCGGGGTGACGGACGTACTACAGCAGGAGTAGGGTGGAATGAAAATGTCCAGGAGACATCCCGTACCGGAGGACTTGTATGTACTGACGATGTACTACACGCTTAGTGCGAAGCAAAGAAAACAAAGGAGATCATTTGTAGCACAATACCGGTAATATACCTACCTACGAGGGGGGAAAAGTACGAGGGAGAGAAGAGACGACTGCCTACAGCACTCAACTGCTTGTACTCGAGTCTATACTATATGACCTATCTATGAGCTGTTAGGCGCAGCTCGTATGTGGTTGACACACGGAGGTTCGATATCAAAAGGGAGGCAAAATAGAGGACAAATAACACAAAACAAAACAAAAAAACATGACCCCTCGTATCTATCCTGTCTCTCGCCATATATGTGGTGGCTTACATTATAACAAGGTAAATAGAAACCGAGAAGAGGCGGGGCTGTCGTTCCAAGCTTGAAGCTCACACGTCGTCGATTCGTCGACGCCATTTGTGAAAGAGTGGTGGTGCCGGAAGGTGAGAGGGAAATAACGCAGGGGTATCAGCTTCGCTTGGAGACAGCACCGGTTCTTCTTTATAAATTTCTCATTATTGGCGTTGAACTATGAGAAGCTCGAGGAGACAGGAAAGGAGGAGGAAGTGGAGGAGTGAGAGCACGGGGGTGGGGTGAAGCTCACAGAGTTCGCTTCACCCCAGCATTGCTGCTGTGCTCTCCTCTGCACCTTCACCTATGGAACGTACAAGGAACGTTCTCCTAGATGTTCTGTATTCCCATGAGCGCCTAACGCGCTTACTTCTATCTATCTTGTCCAGAGGAACGTTCCATTACCGAGAACGCTCTTGTGGTATAAGCTAGCTAGATTCTACGGGTTATCCGCTCCACTTAGAATATTCCGTTTACGAGAATCTTCTTGTGGTCCAATAGACCATGACTCCGCGGGCTATCTTACCGAATCTATTGCCAGCTATACTGACACTCTATTACACATTAGTTCCTCTAACCTTCCCCTATGTCTAGGGATGTGAGTCGGTTTCATTTCACGACTAATAACTAGTCGCTGGTCGGCGAAGCCAGCCGACTTGCCGGCTAAAGTCAAGCAAGCGAAGCGAGCCACCCCCCCTTCCCCCCAGCCGAGGGACCCCCGCTGGAGGCTCCCCCCGGAGGGCCCGCCGGAGGCGCTTCCAGAGGATCCTGCTGAAGGCGCCGCCGGAGGGGAAAAATAAGCTATTTGGCTTTATTTTACGCACGAAAAGCGCACTACAAATGACCTAGAATCGCATAAGTTTCGAACGAAAAAACAATAAATCTTCAGTTTACACAAGAAATGCAGCAAAATGCGAAGTGCAACGCATGTACCAGCTGAATCTACCCCGGACTAGAGGAACGTGACATAATTTGTTTGAGTCGCAATACTACCTGGCGGGGACACGAGCGAAAAAAGGAGAGAAAAAAACTCATCACCAAGATAGCGGTGCAGAAAATATCCCAAGAAGAAAGGGTCTTGAATCCGTCCGTGATGTTATTCGTTTATTACTGTTTCTCCCAATCTTGCGCGAAACGCGCGCGTTGATGACGACCGCAAGTCCTAAACCATAGATTATTATAGAGCTGTCGATGATGAAACGAAACATCTTGCTCGGGAATGGCTTGACGCCGTCCGTGTAGGCAATGATGCTCCCGCATCCTTCTCGCTCGAGGCCCCGCTACTGGCTCCACCTTTGCTACCCGCCCCACGCGCCTCATGTTATTTCTGGGCCTCACGATGCTCTTTCTTCTTCGTGTCTAGATGCTACCTCAAAATGGGTCGTGGGGGACCCGAACTCAGCCTCGGCATCGGCGATTATCGCCGTTGGCCTCGCTAAGCTTGCACACGGCTATGCCAGGGAGCGAGTTATCCCATGAAAAACGTTCACAGCGGGTTGTTGCATCTGAGCGGCTTGCTGCGTCACTGCTTATTGTGCTTCACGCGGTAGAACACCGTTTCGGGGTCGCGAGCACTCGCAAAGTTGGCTCGCGGGCCGATCATGGCGTGTGCGTGTGTGTAGATCTCCCGATGTGCACTGCAGCATCACAGGGCATGCGAGGGGTATCCGCAGCCCGGACAATCCACGTATTAAAAAAGCCTTCCTACAGTTAAACAAACCAAATACGTCGGAACGTCGGCACCTCCGTTTCACGACTGACTATTAGTCCGACAAATAACTAGTCGGCGACTTAAGTCGTGCCGACTCACAGCCCTACCTATGTCCGAATTCAACACCTCTACAATCAGGAGACCATAGTACTTCCAAAACAAAATGATGAAAAATAAAAGTATAGGTAGCAGCCGTACAGGAGGAATCGTTTGGCTGGTGTCTTCGGTTGTTGTTTTTGTGTGCAACATCGTCATGCCATTAGCGACGGCCTCCCCTTGATGCACTCCGCGCTATAGACAATCTCTTACCGCGATATCGAACTGTCCTCGCCACCATCGAGCATGTCGTACGACGAGTTGTCCTCAGCGAGAACCTTCTAAATCTGTCCCGGTTGTGTGGTAGGTACAAGGTGTACAGTGTACGGTTAAACTCAACGGCCACATCACGACTATGTCCGTGGATTAGCCTACCCAAACCCTAACCCTCACACTAACTTTAACTTTCACCACAGGGCTGCTATGTGGACCTTCGTCCAGCTGCGACAAATATATAGAAGTCCTTGGCGTGAAGCCCTGACGATCGCCAGCACACTTTTTCTGGAAATGAAAAAGGTACTGAAGAGTTAGTGTGAACTACCAACCATTTTGGCGAAGCTGGGCCAACTCGTACACACTACGTGCTGGATCGCTATCCAAAAGAAATCTCATTCCAAGGTAACATATCCATCTGATGTTAAAATTCCACACCTGAAATACTCTGGAATCTTCAGCGCAATCAGAATGCCAAAGCAAGAAAACAATTCGACATTCTCGTCATCTCATTATCCTTGTTTTAATTTTCTGAATTTATTCAGGCGACACCCCCGCCCCCACCAGGAGATCCTGGAGCAGCGTCATATCGACGTTGCCCCCACACAGCACCACCCCCACCCTCTTGACCTCGCTCGACATCCCCTTAACTCGCGGCGACATTAGTGCGGCCACACCCACCGCGGAGCTTGGCTCAATCACCAACTTCATACGCTCGTACACCACCCTCATCCAGTGCCGGATTTCTCCCTCCGATACCGTCACGATCTCGTCAACCGAATCCCTGACCACGGGCCACGGCGTGGTCCCAAGCGTTGTCCTTAGCCCGTCCGCGATAGTGTCCGGCAGTCCTTCGCAGTCATGCCCGCAGAGCGTCCCGCTCTGCTTAGACCTGAAAGCATCCGCTGCTAGCTCTGGCTCGGCACCGATAACTCTCACCCCCGGACATAACGCCTTGACGGCTATGGCAACTCCGCTGATAAGTCCACCGCCCCCCACCGGCACAATAACCGCGTCTAAACCTGTGCTACCGGTTAACTCCCCCACCTGCTGGAGGAGTTCTAGGCCAACTGTACCCTGCCCGCACTGTACCCTAGGGTCGTTGGACGAGTGCACGAGGATAGAGTGGGGAAGGTTGGATTGAACTGCCGCTGCGGCTTGCTCTCGACCTGTCGTGGAGTTTTCACAGAGGGTGATGTTCGCGCCCCACCCGCGAACGGTGGTCACCTTGATGGCCACGGAGTTTCTCGGCATGACGACGTGCGCGTTCTTTCCGTTTGCCTTTGCCGCCCACGAAACCGCCTGCGTGTTTGTGTTCATGTGCGTGTGGGCGTGCGCGTGTGAGTGTGCGCGACCGTGTTTGCGTGCGTGTGGGTGTGTATATTTTGTAGAGTAGTAAGAGGCAAAGATCGGGGATACTGGCGTTTCCTTATTAGGACGAGCGAGCGGTCGGCTGAAACAACTCTAGGTTAGTTAGCTCTTACGCCGACAATTGAAATTGTTGTTAATCCTGCTGCTGCTGCGGTTTACTTACTTCACCGGCATCGCTCCCTGAAGCGAGCCCAGGCCCGAAAACAGCAAATAACAGCATGGCCGTAGTTTCGTTTGTGTTCGTCACGTTAATAAGGGTTGTTCTTAGCAATACGTACAACACAGTTTTTTCATGAAATTTCTGATCTCTATCAAATCAACGAGGGTTCAACTTTTAACGACTTTGAGCTTCAGTTGGCTTACAAAACAATCGTCCACCCGGCATAGAACCGTCACTACAGCAGCAACGCTCGCGGAAGACACCCGCGTGGTTGTTCCACCGGAGTCGGCCTTACTCCTAGGCAGGGGTCGGTGCCTTGGGGAGCGAACTCCATCACCAACTCGTCACGTTACAACGCCCAACGTGGCAAAGTTTCAGCTACTGCCCTCAGCGAGATCGTTCGGTCGGCCGCCTCGTTGCGGTCACCTTGTCAACCCGACGACGAGCTCAGAAGCTCACTGCCCCTTCTGCGATTAGTCATGACCTGTCAATGACCTTGGGAACGGAACTTGCTCAGTCTTGTGCCCTTGCGAGTGGTGGCAAAGCTCGAGCGGTGCGGCTGCCTGATCCTCTACACTCCTGTACCTAAATTTCAGTTTTTTTCTGGAAAAAACTGAAAACTTTGAGAGGCCAGTTTTTTTCGGGATTAAAGCTTTTTACACATCGGACAACTCATGAGTTAACAGTTATGTTCTTTAGCTCATGCCCCCTGAGTGTGCATAACTAAGTTGCCGTCTTCAACTCACAATGTTATAAGGCTTTGTTTGAGTAATGGTTAACCTTTTGCAAGTGGTCAAACGGACTAATACCCCATTAATACCTTAACAAATAGCGTCGTCGACAGACCATGATGTTTTTGGGTCGTGGGTTCAAGTCCCACGATCCACAATACGTAGTATATTTTGCAATATTACAAAAATGAAAAAAACACTCCAGCTGTGAGATCGAGGATTTTGTCGAAACTCATCTTTGCAAGCTGTGTGTGATACTCCGATCGCGCGTATTACGGGTTGTGTGTCCTCATTAAGGATATAGGTCGGCGACTCCCCTTGCAACTACAGTGTAGCTATCAGGGTCAACAGGGCGATGCTAGTCAGTCTGTGCGCGGAAACTATAAAACCCGTTTTTGTGGGGGATAAAATCTGACAGCTGTGGAAGGAAATACATCAGTTTATCAAGTGAATCCTGTAAGCCGAACAACCGGCGAGGGGAGGGCGGACTTTTTACTGACGTGGGGGCCAGGGTTCGATCAAGAGGGGGGGGGGGCGGGACGGGTGGGGCAGCTCAATCTGTGCGTGGAAACTACAAATCCTATCCTGTAAGTCGTACAACCCGTGAGGAGAGAGCGGAGCGTTCGAGGGGGTGGGGGTGGGGGTGGGGAGCGGGAAGGGGGGGGGGGGGGGGGGGGGGGGAGAAAGGGTTTTTTAAACCAACATCTTTAGGTCGCACATATGTGTAGAGGTGTGCTATACACGTGGTGCTAGGTCTAGGCGATGGTGAGGGTGGTGGAGAAGGAGGAGGCGTTGGGGGGGGGGATGAATGAAATTAATGGTGCTAGGTCTAGGCGATGGTGCGGGTGGTGGGGAAGGAGGGGGCGTTTGGGGGGCGGGGGGGGGGGGATGAATGAAAGCTACGTCATGGATGGATAGAAAGATGATGACGTGATAAAAATTGCGTAGAAGTGTTTATTACTCTGACCGATCTCGATTGTAGGTGGGGCGTTTGAACAAAAGAGCGGGGGAAAAAAGAAAAGGGGGAGAGGGGGGGGAATGGATTGAAGCTACGGTATGGATGGCTAGATAGATAATGAGGTGATATCAGCTGGCTGGTAGTGTTTACTACTCTCAGGCAGGTTTTTGTTTGGGTGGGGCGTTTGGACAAGAGGGATCGGGGGGAAGGGGGGGGCGGGCGGGACATTTCAATATGTGCGCGGAAACTATAAATCCTTAAAGGGGACCAGTCTGACGATCGTAGCAAGAAGGCATCCCTTTACATCACCTGCCTGGTATTTTTTATTATTAGAGAAGATTTATGTTAGATGGACAGAAATATAATGAGGTGATATCAGCTGGCTGGTAGTGTTTACTACTCTGGCAGATTTTGATTATAGGTGGGGCGTTTGGACAAGAGGGATCCGGGGGGGGGGGGCAGGCGGGACACTTCAATATGTGCGCGGAAACTATAAATTTTCAAAGGGGACAAATCTGACGACGATCGTAGCAAGAAGACATTCCTTTATATCACCTGCCTGGTATTGTTTATTATTATGGAAGATTTGATGTTAGATGTGGTGTGCAACACAATCTCTAGGTGTGTTTTTGCAATATGTATCTTTTTCATATTGTTAGCGATGTCAGAAAATAATTGTAACTATATGGTTTTATATTTTATTCTGAAGCTTTAAGACGTTCTTTACCACACCAAAGATTGTGTTGCATACCACATCTAACATCAAATCTTCTAGAATAATAAACAATACCAGGCAGGTGGTATAAAGGGATGTCTTCTTGCTACAATCGTCAGATTTGTCCCCTTGAGAATTTATAGTTTCCGCGCACATATTGAAGTGTCCCGCCCGCCCCCCCCTTCCCCCCGATCCCTCTTGTTCAAACGCCCCACCTAAAATCAAACTGCCTGAGAGTAGTAAACACTACCAGCCAGCTGATATCACTTCATTATCTTTCTGTCCATCTAACATAAATCTTCTAGAATAATAAAAAATACGAGGCAGGTGATACACAGGGATGTCTTTGCGCTGCAACCGTCAGATTTGTCCCCTTCAAGGATTTATAGTTTCCGCGCACATGTTGAAGTGTCCCGCCCGCCCCCCCCTTCCCCCCCGATCCCTCTTGTTCAAACGCCCCACCTAAAATCAAAATCTGCCTGAGAGTAATAAACACTACCAGCCAGCTGATATCACCTTATTATCTTTCTCGCCATCCATACCGTAGCTCCAATTCATTCCCTCCCTCCCCCCCCCCCCCCTTTATTTCCCCCGCCCTCTTGTTCAAACGCCCCACCTACAATCGAAATCGGTCAGAGTAATAAACACTTCTACGCAATTGACATCACGTCATTATCTTTCTATCCATCCATGACGTAGCTTTCATTCACCCCCCCCGTCCCCCCCCCCCCCCCCTCAACGCTCCCTCATTTCCCCCCACCCGCACGATCGCCTAGCACCACGCCTACAGCAAACCCCTACCTATATGCGTCATGCACGCGATCGGAGAATCACGTGCAAGATTACAAAGATGAATTTCGATCAAATCTTCGATCTCACAGCTGGATGGAGTGTATTTTTTTTTTTTATGTGACCTAAACATCTTGAAAACCCTCCCCCCTCCTACCCCCCCCCGTCCCCCCCTCTTTTTTTTTTTTCTCGCTCCCTTTTGCTCAAACGCTCCACTTAACATCGAAATTTGCCAGAGTAGCAAACACTTCCACGCACTTGATATCACCTCATTATCTTTCTAGAGCCATCCATGCCACCGCCGCAATTCACCCCCCCTCCCCCCCTCAACGCTCCCTCCTTCCCCACCACCCACACCATCGCCTAGACCTAGCACCACGCGTATAGCAAACCCCTACATCTATGCGACCTAACGATGTTGTTTAAAAAACCCTCCCCCCCCCCCCCCCCCCCCCCCCTCCTTCCCCCCAACCCCACCTCCTCGAACGCTCCGCCCTCTCCCCACTGGTTGTACGACTTACAGGATAGGATTTGTAGTTTCCACGTACAGATTGAGCTGCCCCGCCCGTCTCGCCCCCCCCTTTTGATCAAAATCAGGCCCCCACGTCCTTAAAAACTCCGCCCTCCCCTCACCGGTTATTCGACTTACAGGATTCGCTTGATAAACTGATGCATTTCCTTCCACAGCTGTAAGAGTTTGTCCCCCTCAGAAACGGGTTTTATAGTGTCCGCGCACAGACTGACTAACATCATCCTGTTGACCCTGATAGCTACACTGTAGTTGCAAGGGGAGTCGCCGACCTATATCCCTAATGAGGACACACAACCCGCAATGCGCGCGATCGGAGTATCACACACAGCTGGCAAAGATGATTTTCGACAAAATCCTCGATCTCACAGCTGGAGTGCATTTTCATTTTGATAATAATAAACATTTTTCAGACTTTCTCAATGTCGTACTTGAAAATTACTCTCCCCGGTATACCCAGGAAATGAAACCGTTTCGATATTGGCAGGTCCGCCCGTATATCCGGTCGACCTGGTATCCCGCTGTTTCAGGGGGGGGGAGAGTGTTGTAAGGCTTAGTTTGGGTAAGCTTTTGGTTAACCTCTTGCAAGTCAAGTGGCCAAACGGACTAATACCCCAGTAAGTCCTCAACAACGATCCCGAAGTGTGTATAACCATCATTGAGTTATGGTCTTGAATGTGTATAACTGAGTAGCTATGCTTTTGAACCCATCCCTGCGGAGTGTGCACAACTAACTGAGTTATCGTCTTTAAAATAACTCATCCGCCGGGAAGTGTATATTACTGAGTAAGATCCTTTGACTCATCAAAGTGGAGGGTGCACAACTGAGTTATGCTCTGCAACTCGGTGTGATTTAAATCGTTCATAACTTATCATGTACAAGTGGACGTGAAATGAACATCACCACAGTAGTAAGATAACTCGAGCAAGTCGGCGAAAATGGAACATTTTGTTTTTTTTTTCGTTCCTGCCGCTGTTGCTGTTGCACGTGCGGGAAAAAGCTGCCGAAATTGCACTATGAAAACAAGAACAAAAGCAATGGCTCTGGACGAAAAGACGTGCGAAAGTTACAATTCGAGTACAACGACGAAGTAAAAAATGGGACAATTCATGAGATAACTCAGTTATGTTCTTTAACTCAAACCTCCTGTGAGTGCGCATAACTGAGTTATCGTCTTCAACTCACCACTCGTGAGCGTGCACAACAAACTGAGATAGTTGTCATCTTTAACTCACCATCCCTGAGTGTGTACGTGTGTAACTGAGGTATAGTATGGATGTTATCTCACCCCTGCAGAGTGTGCACAACTGAGTTATCGTCTTTAACTCATCCGCCGGGAAGTGTGCATAACTGAGTTACAGTTATAGTCTTTGACTCATTCATCCCCGCGGAGTGTGCATAACGGAGTTATGGTATTTAACTCACCCCCCGGGAGTGTGCATACCTGACTTACAATCTTTAAGCCACAAGCCCTGGGTGTGCAGCACAACTGGGCCAAGTTCGTTAACTCACTGCTGAGTTATGACAAAAGGGAGGAGAGCTGAGTTAACCTGAGTTGAGATGTCCCATGTAGTTTTTAGGTTTTTCCGGAAATAATTTGGGGAAAATCGAAACTTTGGGTAAAAACCGAAAATAATCGCTTCGTTAAGAACGCAACCCTAAACCGTTCTTTCTACCCATCAACGTCCAGCACACACCCAGTACCCGTGCCGACTCTTCACCCTAAGATATTTATTTATACGTATATATATGCGCTATGCCGGCCCTCTCATAAGAAATTTGCTGCACAAGAAATCCAGCCAGCGGTTTTTTGGGAAATAGGAACTTCGGGAGCGAGCCCCACAAGTAACCCAGTGGGAGATTTCCTATAATAAGAGCTTCGGGAGCAGCAACACTTTAGGCTCCGTTCCCATTTTTCCGAAAACTCTGTTACTTTAGTGTGGAACACACCGTTTTGAATAGGAAATCCAGCGTGGGCCCAGTACGCCTGATTTCTTGGTAGAGGGCCGGTGCCGATGTACAGCACTATTATTAGAAAGACTCTTCGTGTCCGCAGTTTTCTGATTGGTCGATTTTGTTTCTGTGATTTTTGGATCGGTGGAAAATCCTTGGCCACAAACTACGAGGCAGAGAAAATACACCGAATACACCGCAAATGAGCAGTAAATACATTAGATATTATGGCGACATTCAACGCCAACCGTACCGGACACGAAAATCACCATTCACAAACCAAACAAGAAATTTATCGTCGTACATATGCTGTTCACGATTGATTGCCGCTTGAGTTGGTTGGGGTTCAGTAGCCTTCACGAGACGTCTAGACTAACCCTAAGGATAGAGTATGGAAATCGGGGAACATTTTGATATAAATAACCCCAACCGTGTAAACCCTTACCTCTAGCCCTAACCAATTCGAGCGGCAATTGTGCACAGCCATGTATGTACGACAATACATTTTCTTGTTTAGTTTGTGAATGGTCTGACTTTCGTGTCCCCTACGCTTGGTACCTGGTATTATTGTATTTTTAGCTAATCTCTTACGTGTGCACTCCTCATTTGCGGTGTGTTCGACTTATTTTCTCCGCCTCGCAGTTTGCGACCAAGGTTTTTCCAAAAATGAAAAATCTACAACAAAAAATAACCAATCAGAGAACTGCGGGCCGAAATGTCTTTCTACTACACTGCTTTTGTTCTAGACTAAGGCTTAGCTGGGGTAGGCAATTAATTGGTTAAACTTTCGCAAGTGGTCAAACAGACTTATACCCTCTAGACTAATTCCTAAACAAACGGCGTCGTCGACAGACGATGGGTTTTTGAGTCGTGGGTTTGAATCCCACCGTCCACTAATGACCGTAGAAAGGCGTCGTCGACAGATCCTGCGTTTTTCGGGTCTTGGGTTCGAATCCCACCATACCCCTGGGCTTTTGGGTCGTCGGTTCGGATCCCACCAATAAAAATTGCAGCAAAAAGTAGCCAACCTGAAAAAAACTGCGGGCCGAAATGTCTTTCTTGTTGTTCTCACATTATCTCGCATAATCAAGTCCGTGGTCACAGGACAGGCTCCAGTCACTCTGAAGCTGAGGAATACCCCAGGGAAAAGACACAAACAAACCAAAGGTGGTACACGCATAAGCCACAGCTGACGCAATTCATGCCTCCGCCAGAAACATATAAAAGTGAAATCGGGAGTCAGCCTACGATGTGCCAGGTCCATACTGAGTCTGGTGCTTACGTCTCACTACTCGCGGCTGGAAAAACCGACTATACCGCTTGCCACCCAAGAAAGACTACCACGTATATATTGCACGTAGTAGCTTGAAACCTTTCACTACACGTACGCACGACAGACGCAAGTCAATTGGAAAAAAGAAACAAAATAAAAGAAAAGAAGATAAAGAAAATGAAAGGAAAGAAAAGACAAGAAAGCGAAAAAAAAAAGAATGGGAAAGAAAAAAAGACAAAAAAAGCAAGAAAAGTATTGTACATCGGCACCGGCCCTCTAGGCTATATTGTTTAGTCTAATGTCCTCGACCACATTTACGCCCAAAATAAGTAGGCTTAGGGTTAGGGCCTAGAGGACTCTTTTGGGCAGTTTTTGATATTTTCCGTCTTACAATACTACTGGAACAACGTGTGGGCCAAACCAATCCCCCGATTTCCATACTTTACCCTTGATAATTGTCTAGAGGTCTCGCTCTTAGGCTACTGCTGTGGGCAAGCAAATGCATTTTCGCACGTACCTGGTACCTGCACATGCTTTGCCGCCTGCCGCTCGAGTGGGTTGGGGTTGGGGTTGGGGTCCAGATTAGGGTTGAAGCGCACTCGATTCGAAAAACAGATAGATAGATGCGTATCATAGCACACACAAACCCCACACAACGAGCACACGCATCTTCCTGTCATAACACACCTGCGCGTGGTTGCCGCTTGAGTGCGTGACGATGTCCCGACACTCGGAAGGGGCCAGCAACACTGCATTGCACGCGCCCCGAGCCTTGAAGGAGCCTGTCTTTTGAAAGAGCTCACACTTGAAAAACACTTGTCGTCCTCCGCTCATCTCGTTCAGCGCTTGGCATGTCAGCACGGGGGTGCGGTGGATATATGGAGATATCCGCTCGGCAGCTTCTTGAATTCCAGCGATGGAGAGAACGGCCGCAGCTTCGGATTCGGCGTGGGATTTGGGAGCTTCGTCCATCTCGTACTCGTATGAGTAGCTTGGCCCTTTGTACCCGTGTAATAACAGCTGCAGCGGCAGCAGTACTACTAGTAGTAGTTGCAGCTGGGTGCAGTAGTATAGGCTAGTAGTTGCACCGCCAGCAGTGGCACGCGTACTGCAGCACGGCTGTTCGAGCTACGATATACGATGTATGTGATTCGAGTCTCACCGCACTACCTGGTTCGCGAATAATAGGTATTTTCCTTCCTGCGCAGACTGACTGTACTGTGGTGTACGAGGTGTTCAGCATGGTCGTGCTCCTAGCAGGAGCGAATGAACGCGTTACTCGTGTGCCCCACTCTGTACTTGGGTACCCCGGGAGCAAGCAACCAATCGCCCGGTCACAGTCTGGGTTTGCTTGCGCTAGCTACGACATGCTGGTTCAAGTTTAAAAGCCCGATTTTATTAAGTTTAAAAGCCGGATATTATTCCTCGACGATGGCGAGTGGCGAGTTGCTCATTCCACGTCACCTACCTCTATTATCCTGTTATAGCTCCCATACGAGGTACGCGGTATTTCATGAAAATATTTCAAGGACGTCAGCCGTGAGTTCGACGAATTTCGGGTCTATTTGCCCACAAGGCGGGACATTATCGGCCAGCTATCTCCCAATCAAATTTCGATCTTCGCCAGCGATCTACCAATCAAGCACTTCTATTTGGCGAGCACCCTCAACCGACACCAGACATACCGATTTTACACCACCTTGAAACACAACATACCAGACGGGGACAGCATCACAACAGCACTCACACGCACGCAGATATTTACACTTGCGGCAGCTACTGGGGCTCTTCTCCGCCACCAGCCTACTATTGCTGTGTAGTAGGAGGTTGCTATATGCGTGGGAGAATACAGCTTTCGGAGAGGTAGATCAGAGCCCGTGCTCGTCTCTGTCGAGACGTCTCTATCGAGATAGCAGTTCTGGTGCAGCACCAGATACTCTGCCGCACTACGAATGGACGCGTTTTAGGCGAGGGAGGGGTCATCGTGGGTTCAACCCGCGGTTGACCAACAGCGCCAGAACAGTCTGGACACGAGGAGAGGTCAGGTCGGGGTTTGTTGAGCCAGCACGTGCATGCGGTGCCCATGGTTGGTGTGTTCTGTGGCATTCTTCCTCCATGTTGCGGATCACTTGATGTAGACTAAGTATTGGATTGGATGAGGCAGGAGGTCCTCACCTAAGGATATGGTACCACGCGCCAATCGGGGGAACCTCAGCGCGGCAGCATTGCCTGAAAACAACACACCAACTCGAAATACCGAATGTAGGGCGGGCGGGGTGGTTTGAAGTTCTTCTCTCCTTCCTGGTGTCTCGTCGAGCAGTCTCCGGGACATCACCAGTCAGTCCTGATAGAATTTGCAAGTAACTCTTGTCAAATGATGTTGTTCCACCCTTCGTTCCGAAATTTGGATCCACCTGATTGGATGGCGAGATACTGTGGAATTATTCCCTCTGTTACGGATCACTTAATGTAAGTATTGGATTGGATGAGGTGTGCTGCTCCGGCCGGCGGTCCTACCCAAATTTCTTACCCCGTTCTCATTAACCCGCGGCCTGGAGTCTGGATATCACTCCGCTCCCCAAACTTATTACGTTACTTGCCGAAACACTTCCTTGAGCAGGCAGCAAAATCTCTCTCGAACTCTGGTGACAACGGTAGGTGGAGCTCGTCGGAACAGGCCTGCGCCCGTTGCCGCTTCGCCCTTGGTAGTTTCGAACCGGTGGTAGGCCAAATGTAATATCGTGCCATGCTCTCCGTCTTCCAACACCCGATTTGCATGATCTCGTTCTCATCGGGGTTCCTGCCAGGGACTTGCTCAGGGACCCGCTGGAACGAAATGAATGCAGCGTAAAGTTATTGGGCAGTCCCGCTGCGCGCAGGTGCCCTTGCAGCGCCGTGACCATGCGCGGTGCGGATAACGCAACACCCCCACGACGCCCGTCTGGCTAGACAACTGGAAAACGGTGTCCCTGAGCGAGAGCCCACCCGATGCCATGCGCGGCCGAAATGTACTCCGTTACCCCTCGGAATGCACAAATTTGTGGGTGTTCTTTGTCCGCTAGCACTACAACCGCCTCACTAGACTTTCGCAACACTTTCCCAAACTGAAAGTGCAATATCAACCCTCTAGACTCCAGAAACCGAAGGAGTTGTGACCCTTCGTGCAAGAAAGATCGTGCCCCCGTGTCATAGATGCAAACTCGAGTGAAAATTGTACCTCTCGGCCTTACTGTACGCAGATACCCTGTAGCTGGCGCAACTGCCGTGTTGCAGTTGTTGCTGCTGCTACTTATTATAAAAATTGTAGCTACGAGTATAGTCTAGTCTAAGCCCAGGAGTACTGTACCCAGTTGTTCCGTACGTATGATGCTACGGCAGGTCTATGATGGCATGCACAGCAGCGCGCAAGGGTGTTGTCCTTGAACGACCTTGAACCAGTTCCCGAGTTCGTCTAGCTGCTCGTTAGTACACCTGCTCGACCCCTCAACCAGCTCTCTGTCAATTGAAACCGTGGCGCAACAGCCAGTTGTGGTGGTCTTGACTGCGTATCATCTATGCAACTATATTACAACAGCTAGTGGTAACAACAACTCTGTGCCCGCGTCCGACGGCCGTCACCGATCAGCAGGTTGCTTCTCGATACAAAGCCGGCTGATATATTTGGTTGTAGCTGCAGTAGCTTCGGCGCTTGTACCAAGCAAACACACACAAACGAGCCCCCGCTTAAGCTTGTGGCGAGGTCTTGCGTTTAGCCTTAGTGTTGCGATGTGAGATGAACGAATGTCCTCGGCGCACAGGTACCAGAGTACTACACCAGTGTGTGTAGAAAAGCCATGGATAGAGCTGTCGGGAGAAGTCTTGCGGCCACCGCGTTCTGTTTTAATACTCGCAGGGACGAACATCTAGCTCGTCGCGAGGGATGCACATTGTCTTTTTGGTGGAGCACCGCGGCAGTGTCCATGGACCTCCACGGCATTCCACGGCCATGTCCACGGCGTTCGACGGACAACCGTGAACATTCCACGGGCTACCGCGGACCTTCCACGGGTTCCGACGGACATTGCACGGTCTTCCACGGAATGACGCGGCAAGTACCGGAACACCGTGGAGGTCTCTGGCGCTAGCCATGGCAATTTCCACGGCAATCTCCACGGCAATCTCCACGGCAGCACCCACGGCACACCACGGCAAGCCGCCGTCACCCACGGAAGCACCCACGGCAACGCCTACGGACACACCCACGGACACGCCCACGAACACACCCACGGACTTGCCCACGGAAACGTCCGCGGACATCCACGAACAGGTAATCGGAAACACCCACGGAAAGACCCATGGGACACGCCTGCGTACATCCACGGCAAGACTCACGGCCACGGCCGCGGACGGCCGCGGATGACCGTAGAAATTGCTGCGGTCGGCCGTCCGCAGAAACTTCAGTGGGAATTGCTGCGGACTTCCGCGGACTTAGCTTGTCGCACATTAATGTATTTTTCAAAACCATGGAACTAACCCTAACTCCAACCCTAACCCTAACCCACACCAAAAACCGGTCGAAGTCACCCCTGATGACATCCCTGGGGTAAAATGGTTGGAAATGTCAACCAATGTGCATCACTGTGGGTGTCTTGATTGTTGTATATTCGAAACTATGGAACTAACCCTAACCCTAACCCTAACCCATACGAACTTCCGTGGCTCGGCAGTTTCCGCGGAAACTGACGTGGCATTTGCCGCGGACATCCGTGGGCATGGTTGGTACGAAGGGGTTTGCCACGGGCAGAACCCCGGCACGTGCTGTGGCAATTGCCACGGAACTCCGTGGTAATCGCCGCGTATGGGAGGATTGCTGTGGCGATGGCCGCGGACGGCCGCGGATGGCCGTGGAATTTCTTCGGCTTGACGTCCGCGGAAACTGCTGTGGAAAATGCCGCGGATTTCCGCGGACTTCCGTGGTGATTGCCCCGTTGCCGTGGCATTCGCCGCGGATGGTCGTGGCAATTTCCTCGGCAGGTTTCGCGGAAACTGCCGTGGCAATTGTCGCGGACTTCCGTAGGTTTCCATGGTTGATACGGCGGGTTTTGCCCTGGACGAAACCGCGGCACCGGCCGTGGCCATATCCGTGGCGTTTTCCATGAAAGTGCCATGAGCCGTGCCTTGGAAACCCCCGGTTTTCCACGGTAGCCTGTGGCAACGCCCACGGAAGTCCACGGAAGTTCCGCGGTCATTGCCGCGGACCTCCGCCCAAAAGCCAAAATAATGTGCACATCCGTGCTCGGCGCCGACAAAGATTGTGTCGACAGCTCCAAGGACATAACCTAATGTAGGTGTTGGTCACTGCCTTTGCAATGGTCGCGAGTAGGAAAAAAAGGGTGTATCATAGGCGCGCAGGCGAGTTGTACTCTAGGCGTACTTGTGCACTTCAACCGAGCGAAAACATGCCCCACTTACAGACGATACAACACACATAAGCCCCAAGCATCTCATCCTGCTCTGTAACTCGGCATCATACCAGGTACACGAAAGCTAGAGGGGCGAAGGCAGGCCAAGCAACACTTCTCCTAAGTAATCGTAGTTGGGGACCTAACACCAACTTGTCGTGGCGTTTTCGGTCAATCCACGCTGCAGTGGCTGTGGTACGTTACACTCTTTGACTTCGGCATATTCACTGAAGTATATCGCTGAATCGTTACAGCGCAACGGACGCGCGTTCGCAGTCTGTGTGTGTAGAACGCCTGGTTCCGATGGAAGGTTCACGCGCTGATGGTAGCAGTAATTTCTAGTTTTTTTATGCCTGTTCTCAATTTCAACCCACCACCCGAAATCTTGTCCCGCGGCTTACCATGAGGCAAGTGCATGTAATACCAGTTCCCGCAAACAAGGAGAGACCAGCACACTGCCTGGCCATTTTTTCCGTTGATCATATCCCATTCTCAGCGTTGCAGGTTCGCCGCTCGGCGAGTGAGGACCCATGTGTTTGTCGATGATGTCTTCAGCATGCGCCGCTGCACGTGGAGCAGAGCATTCACATCTTCTGTTGACTTCGGTATGCGATGCGGGTGGTTACAAGGCCTAGCATCATGCCACGAAGAGGGTGTGGAGTACATAAAGGGATTGTTGGTGGCTTAAAACGTGCGCAAGCAATGCCACTATATCGTGCGTTTTATTGGTCTGGTCTGGTTGGTGATGTACGGAGGAGAACCTGAGCTGCTTTCGAGGACGTATAGCGGTGCATGTATACTACTGTGTATGCGTATAAACGACAGAGGACCTCTAGGCAGGCCCTACGAAATGTGCCCGCTCCTGTGTCGGCCAAAGTACATGTTGATGACATCACACACAATTAAGCATATCTTAGATCGTTCAACATAGTGTCGAATGATGAATGATGCTGACGAAGGCCGGAAAACAATTCGCGAGGCCAGTGACGATTAAGACAGGTGTTGTTACCGCACCAACACTTACCACCACCGCCGTCCGAAAGGGGTGGATTGGCCAAGCTTCCCGCGGAATGACGCTCAGGGAGCAAGCATCGTTGTGCAAAAAATGTGTGTTCTCGTGAGTGCTGAAACGGAACGATTACGTTCGGGGCGTGTCCACCCTATCGCCGCACGCGCAGATGCACGGAGGACACCCCGAGGGTCATCCGTCCCCGACGCATGGTATGGCAGAGGTGCAGTTTTTTTTCTGGGTTTCGTCAATTAAGGAGCTCTTTGCCTCTCCCGAAAAACAATCCGGGTCAACACTTCTAGCGCTACGGGATGAGCATTCCCGCGGCTTAGGCATACAACGAAAGTTGTTGCGAAAACGAAATGTTGAAAAATTCGGACGATTTTCGGTTAAGGAGCCCCGTCATTCCGTCATTCACGAAAAGATTCAGCCAAAGAGTGCTACCTCTATCGTAGCCCGCGTCCCCCTACTTTCTTGACCAAGGCAGAGAAGGATGATTCCGACAAGGCCCTGCTTCCGCTCCTCGTTGCGAATACCTTGTAGTAGGGAAAATGTCGCCCTTCTCGAAAATGTCGCCCTTCTCAGGCTTCCGGCTTCGACTCGCTCTCGTTACGCTGTAGCTTTGCTGTCACGAAAAAGAAGACACGAGACTAACAAGGGCTAGCCAAAAGGGGTTTCTGATGGAAGTGCTATGGCGACGTGGCACTGGCCAGACATCCAGTGCCCAGTAGTGGCGCTGCGTGTACAGCGAGGCGAGGGTTGGTCTGATTTGGGCAAGAACGAGCTTATAGGGGGTAGTATTGTTGGGGGAAGCAGCGCGGCTATCCATGTGTTTTATTTTTTCTGGAGTAAAACTGTTACCCATTCCCTCCGTTCAATTAGCCATTCACGAGCGGTGGTGCCGAAAGCCTCACGAACAAGACGCAGACTCACTGTACGTGAAAGTAAGCTGGAAACCCCAACACCTGACAGGATCGAGGTAACGATGCGGTAGCAACGCCTTCTTTAATGTCCATTCCGACGTGCAGGATCGTGCGGGCACCAGTTGAGCCTACCCTGCTAGTGTATGAGCGGGAGCAGCCCTCCCGCTCACTCTTTATCACCCATCATGGCACTTCGTAGAGCTTTACCAGTTGGACTCACGCTGGATGGGTGGTCAGTGAAAGCCCTGTATTAGTACGCAAAAGTTGGACCGACACTGCAGGGGAAAACAACCATGTTAGGCCGTTAGCTCGCACTCATGTCCCAAGAGCAGGAGCGCCGATGAGCGTCACTTGAGGAGCTCTATACCCCTTAACACCCCTCAACGCACCTTAACACATCTCAACACATCTTAAACCCATACCTCTTTCTGACGCAAGTAAAAAATGCGACCGCCGAATGAAAACTCATCGCCTAGATATTGAAAACAAAACAAATCGCTGAGCAAGGGTGTGCTTCCGATGATTTTGGCTTACGGAGCCTCGTCATTCAGCAGCAACTGTTTAGCCAGGCAGATATGCTATCCCTATCGTAGTGCGAGTCGAGGGGTACACGTATATAACACGAGCAGACTGCGTTTTCAGTCTCCAGCAAACAGGGTGCTGCCATATCTAGACCACCCGAGGCAGTTCATTTGTGCCGATAATGTAGTGGGCAGCGTCTGCTGGCTAAAACAAGTGTTTTTTTGTTGGGGTCATATGATCTTATTCGTAGTGCTCTTCTTGCTCGCGGACGTTCCTCACACAAAGCTAAGTACAACCATTGGCGGGCTCATCGGACGCTGACATGAACTCGAAAGTATTCCTAAAGGCCCTAAGCTACAAGTAGCAGGTAGGTATGACACAAGCGACGAGCAATCCAAATTTGACGCCAGCGCGCCCCTCGTCACCCCGGCCACGTATCTCTTCGCTGCAGGGAAGACCAGCAAACAGATAGCTAATTCCTCAAACATGAGCAACATGAAATCTGTTCTCGAACAACCGTGTTTCGATCGGTTTAGAGATAATCTAGATGTCGATGGTGTGGACGCTGTACGCCCGCATCCAATGCAAAAAACCGTTTTGAGACAGGTATTGAGTCGAAGAGATATAATAAAAAAAACAATTAAAAAATATATCGCATTTCAAACCAGCTGCAGAAATGATTTCCCACGCCTGAGTGTACGATGAACCCGAAAAACGAAAAACAGCAAAATAGTATATATTTCGTATAAAAAAAAAAAAAAATCACTCCAGCTGTGAAATCGAAGATTTCGTCGAAACTCGTCTTTGCAAGCTGTGTGTGATACTCCGATCGCGCGCATTACGGGTTGTGTGTCCTCACTAAGGATATAGGTCGGCGACTCCCCTTGCAACTACAATGTAGCTATCAGGGTCAACAGGGTGATGTTAGGCAGTCTGTGCGCGGAAACTATAAAACCCGTTTCTGAGGGGGACAAACTCTTACAGCTGTGGAAGGAAATGCATCCGTTTATCAAGTGAGTCCTCTAAGTCGAATAACCGGTGAGGGGAGGGCGGACTTTTTAAGGACGTGGGGGCCTGGTTTTGATCAAAAGGGAGCGGGGTCGGAGGGGGGGGGAGGGGGGGGGGGGGCGTACGGGCGGGCAATTTGTGCGTGGAAGCTATAAATCCTTCAAGGGGATAAATCTGATGGTTTTGGAAAAAAGAAGAAATGCACCAGTTTATCATAGGGGGGGGGGTTGGGGCGGGGGTGAGGCGGGTGGGGCGGCTCAATCTGTGCGTGGAAACTCTACATTCTTTCAAGGGGATAACTGTGACGGTTTTGGAAAGAATGTATGAGTTTATCCTGTATATCCTGTAAGTCGTACAATCAGTGAGTAGAGGGCGGAGTGTTCGAGGGGGTGGGGGCGGGATGGGGTGGGGGGGTGGTGAGGTGGGGGGTGGGGGCGGGGGGGGGGGGGGGGGAGGAAGGGCTTTAGGTGGCATACCCGTAGGGGTTTGTTATACGTGTGGTGCTAGGTCTAGGCGATTGTGCGGGTGGTGGGGAAGGAGGGGGCGTTCGGGGCGGGGGGGGTGGAGGGGGGGGGGGGGGGGGGGGGGGAGCAGCGGCATGGATGGCTCTAGAAAGATAATGAGGTGATATCCAGTGCGTGAAGTGTTTATTAATGTGGCGGATTTCGGTATTTGGTAGGGCGTTTGAGCACGGGAGAGCGAGAAGAGGGGGGGGGGGTTCTAGGAGGTTTAGGTCACATATAACATTCAGATATACTCCGGCTGTGAGATCAAAGATATGTAGGGGCTTGTTATACGCGTGGTGCTAGGTCTAGGCGATCGTGCGGGTGGTGAGAAAAGAGGGGGCTTTGGAGGGGGGGTTTGAGGGGGGTGGGGGGAAAGAATGAAAACTACGTCATGGATGGTCAGAAAGATAATGACGTGATATCAACTGCGTAAAGGAGGTGTTTATTATATGCAGCGGCAAAACGAGGCAGAAGGAGTGTAAATTGTTAAGGTATTAGTGGGGAATTAGTCCGTTTGACCACTTGCAAACGGTTAACCGATAGCTTACCCAAACTAGGCCTTATAACACTCTACCCCCCTGAAACGGCGGGATAGCAGGTCGGCCGGATATATGGGCGGACCTATCAATTATCCAAGCCGTTTCATTTCCTGGGCACCAGTATACCGGGGAGAGTAATTTTCAAGTTCGACATGGGGAGAGTCTGAAAAAGTTTATTATGGTTGATGTAGGGTTTGAACCCACGACCCAAAAAAAACATGGTCTGTCGACGACGCCATTTGTTGAGGTATTAGTGGGGTATTAGTCTGCTTGACCTCTTGCAAAAGGTTAACCAATAGCTTATTATCAAAACCAAGCCTTTCAACAAAATCATCTGATCTATATATATGCTCTGTGGGCAAGTCAAAGGGACCCAAAAGCTGTTCGTATTGCAGGCACGTAAAAAGTTCCCTAAAAATATTTTTCCCGCTGCCGCCGGAAAATAATTTAGTTGCCCAAAGTACGTAAAACTACGCTGTTGTTGTTGTTCTCAAATTATCTCGCATAATCAAGTCCGTGGTCACAGGACAGGCTCCAGTCACCCTGGTGTTGAGGAATACCCCAGGGAAAAAACACAAACAAACGAAAGGTGGTACACGCATATATCACAGCTGACGCGATTCGTGCCTCCGCCATAAGAAAATAAAAGTGAAATCAGGAGTCACACTACGATGAGCCAAGGTCCACACTGGTGCATACGTCTCACTGCTCGCGCCTGATAAACCGACCCTACCGCTTGCCACTCAGGAAAGACTACAACGTACATATTACAGGTAGTACCTATCACTACGCATACGCACGTCAGACTCAAGTCAATTGGAAAGAAGAAACAAAGAAAAGAAAAGGACAAAAGATAAAGGAAAGGAAATAAAAGTGACGAAAGCGAAAAAGGGAAGGAAAGGGAAGAAAATACAAGAAAGTACATGACAAGAAATCTTAAGAGGAAGCAAGGAAAGAAAAAGGCAAAAAACGTCATACCAGCAGATCCTAGGAACTGACAAAAGACGGCATTGGGCTCATAGAGAGTATCAAGTGCGTCAATGGCACTGAGGGGGAAACGCAACAAGGCGAAGAAGTCAGGGCGGCCCTAAGCTAGCTTGTGACGGCCATTGGAAGGCTGAAAAACTTCAGGACGATGATGGCCAGACCCAGACGTAATTATCTTGGGCAGGACGCCCCCCCTACCCCCCCCCCCCCCCCTCCCCCCCCTTCCCCCCTCCGCCTCTCCCTCCTCCCCCCTCCCCCCGGCCGTCTAGAGATGCCGGCGGTGGATGGCGCTGCCGCGGCCTTGGCGCGTCGCTCTGCAGCTCTGCGTTTCTGCGCCTCATGCCATTTCCGCATGAATAACTCGGCTCCCTCCTATAGCCGTTGAGAAAGCCATCCGCCTACGTATGGTAGTGTCAAGGTAATATTGGGGTATTAGTCCGTTTGTTTGACCGCTTGCAAAAGGTTAACCAATATCTTATCCATACTAAAAGAAGCCTTATAACACTCTCGCCCCCTGAAACGGCGGGATACCAGGTCGGCCGGATATACGGGCGGACCTGTCAATTATCGAAGCCGTTTCATTTCCTGGGTATACCGGGGAGAGCATTTTTCAAGTTCAACACGGGGAAAGTCTGAACAAGTATATTATTATAAAAAATGAAAATACACTCCAGCTGGGAGATCGAAGATTTCGTCGAAACTCATCTTTGCAAGCTGTGTGTGATACTCCGATCGCGCGTATTACGAGTTGTGTGTCCTCATTAAGGATATAGGCCGGCGACTCCCCTTACAACTACATGGTGGATGTGGGATTTGAACCCACGACCCCAAAAAACCATTGTCTGTCGACGACGCCATTTGTTGAGGAAATAGTGGGGTATTAGTCCGTTTGACCACTTGCAAAATGTTCACCAATAATAGCTTACCCAAACTAAAAGAAGCCTTCTAACACTCTTCTCCCCTGGAACGGCGGGATACCAGGTCGGCCGGATATATGAGCAGACCTGTCAATACCCAAGCGGTTTCATTTCCTGGGTATACCGGGGAGAGTATTTTTCAAGTTCAACATGAATGGGAAAGTCTGAAAAAATAGATTCCCCACCTAAAATATTAATACCAACACTTACCATTATAGTCTAGTGGACAAAGAATAGGACCCCTCCCAATAAAAACTCACCCATATAGTATATTATAAGCACCAACGACGCAGCTTGCAAATATGAGTATTGACCTGAAATTCGTCGAACTCACGGCTGACGTCCTTGAAATATGTTTATAAAATAATATTGTGGATGGTGGGATTTGAACCCACGACCCAAAAAACCCATGGTCTGTCGGCGACGCCATTTTTGTTAAGCTCTTGGTGAGGTATTAGTCCGTTTGACCACGTGCAAAAGGTTAACCCATAGCTTACCCAAACTAAGCCTTAAACAGTAGTGCGGCCGGATTTCCTGAGCAGCCTCCATTTTTTTGCTCCCAACTCTCCAACGCTATGTGTTCAAGCGTCCCTCTCAGGCAACGGTCGCAGAATGTGGGCGGTGTTGACGATCACCGGACAAATAGACGTGTTCGGTAAAGAGACAGAATCTCAGGTTGAGATGGGGACAGTAGGAAGTGTGAGAGGTGTGCAAGGGCGCGCCCTCGCACTCCTCTCGGACGAAAGCAACGGGCAACGAGCTGAGGAAGCGTCTGGGAAGACGTCTTGAGGTTCCTCGGGATGTTGTACCCTTCCTTGTAGCGCGGAGCGTTGGCGATAACGACATCGCTCCGAGAGACGATCTTTCAAGGAGAACGTGCGGAACGTTCCCGAAGGTTCTAGGATTTGTGTTCAGACGCAAGTAGGCAGGTTGGGTTTAGAGCATTGTGACCCACATTACTCCCCAGTTGTGATGGTGTTAGAGCGCTCACTCCATCAAAATTACAGAGCAATAGAAACTCAGGCTCTGGTAATCCAACCTTCCTAAGACACTATTTCGAAGAGTCTCCTCAAAATCTTCGAAAGTATGAACGACGTGGTACCGAGATGGTTCCGGAAATACTTGTAGTAAACCAGAGTATTGTTCAGGATCGAATAACGAAGGAGTAATGGCAATTGTGCTCAGCCAAACACAGCATTGCTGCGGCCTGCAGGACATGTGGCTAGCACGGAAAATATTTGCAAAGCGTATTGAAAGCGTCGCGCGAAAGACGTTTAGACGGATCCTGAGTGTGCTATGCAACATTGACGCATCATGGCCAGATAAAATTGATGCGATTGGAAGCACTGACTAACGAAAATTCATTTCGAAAAGCAAAGCAGCAATATGAGTAGGCCGATGCTAGGTGGCGGCATGTATGTAGCCAGAAGTCAGACCGAAGTTTGTTGCCTTTCTGGAGGTTGAAATGGAACTAAACCTCGCAGAAAAATGCATCCTGCAACAAACATGCGTCTCATATTCAATCACCCGGGCTCTTAAAAGCATTCCGGTGGAAAGAGACTGGGCGTGTGATGCCCGTGAAGCCAGTAGACAAGAAAGCTCCGGAAAAAAAACGAGTAGTCGACTAATCATCTGGGTCTCGTGGAGACGAAGTGCCGACAGGCGACGTAAACGATGCAACACAAAGACGACTAATAGGCTATTCCACTCGGATTTCTGGCAAAGCAACGCTCAATGTTGCTTACAGTACACAAATTGATACCGGTCCTAAAGCTCGTGCGAGGACACAAGGGCGCGTAACGACGCGGGGAGTCAACTGGCGTACGACAGGCGCTATTGTACCTCACTAAGAAGTCAATAGAAAAAACATACATGATCAGTGGTCATGCTTCAAAGACAAGATAACCACGGGCACGGGTGCGCGGTACTTCACACGGAGGACAAAAGGCGAACGAAAGTCAAAGGAAGCCATGAAGGGCTGACGGCTACAGGAAATACTAAAACACGTGGGCGCCGGGCATCGGTTGTTGCAAAACCGAAGCGATCAAATCACAAAGGAAAAAATATATATATATGACAACGCGCGTATACATGCCCTACGTGTCACCTTCATCGCGATCCGATCTAGAATAGGTGCTCTTCTTCGTCCCGAGAGTGTCGAAAGCCGAAGGATTTTGTGACAGAATTACAGCACGGTAAGATTCGATCATCTCCTTGCATTGAGGGAGAATGCTGTAGCGACGCCATACACCACATTGTGGTGGTTGACCTTTAAGTTTGAGGTGGTATTGGAAATTCTCCACCGACGCTGCACCTACCCCCCGCTTATGACCATCGATTGCTTCGATGAGATACGGGCCGATAATGACGTTGTGCACTGAGCCATCAAGATCAGGGATGGGTAGGGTGGTTCCGAGGAACATGTCATCGAGTGCCTCAAAGTCATGGGCAGGTGATGACTTGGGTTTGACGAATTGTTTTATCCCACCTAAGTGGACCGTAACTTCGGCGGGTTCGTTCGGTTTTGACACACGGTAAATAACAGGGGAGAGCTGAGCTCTGACGGTATACGGGCCATGCCAAGGGCTAACGAGCTTGGGGTTTGGTCCGTCGGTTTCGTGGTACGAGCGATGCAGTAATACTTCGTCGCCCACTCTAAAGCTGGGGAAAGACAATTTTTTGTTTTCGACGGCTTGCTTGTCCCCTCGTTCTTGTAGATTGCGACGGGCTAACTCGTACGCGAGCTGCAGGTTTTCTACTGTGCGACGTGAGTAGTCGAGTTTATTTTGTGGTGCATCAGTAGAGGGAACTCCGAGGATGACTTCGACGGGGAGAGTAGCCGTACGCCCAAACACAAGATAGTGTGGGGAGTCTCGCACAGTAGAAAACCTGCAGCTCGCGTACGAGTGAGCCCGTCGCAATCTACAAGAACGAGCGGACAAACAAGCCGTCGAAAACAAAAAATTGTCTTTCCCCAGTTTTAAAGTGGGCGACAAAGTATTACTGCATCGCCCGTACCACGAAACTGACAGACCAAACCCCAAGCTCGTTAGCCCTTGGCATGGCCCGTGTACCGTCAGAGCTCAGCTCTCCCCTGTTATTTATCGTGTGTCAAAACCGAACGAATCGGCCGAAGTTACGGTCCACTTAGGTGGGATAAAACAATTCGTCAAACCCAAGTCATCATCCTGCCGTCGACGCCAATAAGGGTTGGTTCTCGAGAACACCGCAGGGAGGTGCGAATCTCCAACGCTATGTGTACAATCGTCCCTCTCAGGCAACGGTCGCAGAATGTGGGCGGTGTTGACGATCACCGGACGAATAGACGTGCTCGGTAAAGAAACAGAATCTCAGGTTGAGATGGGGACAGTAGAAAGTGTGAGAGGTGTGCGAGGGCGCGCCCTCGCACTCCTCTCGGACGAAAGCAACGGGCAACGAGCTGAGGAAGCGTCTGGGAAGACGTCTTGAGGTTCCTCGGGATGTTGTACCCTTCCTTGTAGCGTGGAGCGTTGGCGATAACGACATCGCTCCGAGAGACGATCTTTCTAGAAGAACGTGCGGAACGTTCCCGAAGGTTCTAGGATTTGTGTACAGACGCAAGTAGGCAGGTTGGGTTTAGAGCATTGTGACCCACACAACACTGACTTTAAGATATTCGCCTCTCCGGACGGTTGCGGGCTCGTAGTAGGCCTGGAACAGCGCCTTTCTCAGCGCTCCTCAGATTTTGATTATTATGTTGTCAACTTCAAGTGTTCATATTTTTTTTGGGGGGAAGTTGACCGTGTTCCGGAATATTTTTGCTTCCCTCAAGTATAGGGTTTCGCCCCGGATAGGAAAAAGGGAACCGGGTACCCGGACCGGATTTGGGGGATTCTCACAGGACCGGACCGGGTACCCGGCGGTTCTCCAGAGCCGGGTACCCGGGTACCCGGGTACCCGGGTGCAGCGTGCTGTTGTCGCATGCTAGTTGTAGTTGTACTCGCCTGGAAGACCCTCAGGCCAAGTTTAGTGTCTCTCGTGATGGGTCCTAAGACAAGCGTTGTCGATTTCTCTCCTCTAGCAATGACAGAGGGTGGAATAGGTCGACCAAACAACAGCAGTGTAGGGTTAACTACATTAAAGCGCTTATGCCTTGTCCCACGTCCCACCCCAATTGCGTCCTGCGCTCGCCGTGCCGAAAAACTCCAAGAATATTTCCCCGCAACAAAGAAACACTGCAAAGGAGCGTTTTCAAAAAGACAACATCAACGACCTTGCAAACGCATTTCGCACACATCGAAACGAAAATAGACAAAACCTCGCGCGACAAAGGAAGCGAATTATAGACCACGTGCGATCATGACACCGGTCAGGGCATACCATGGTGCGGTCAACCTTGAGGTAAGGCCACCTAGCCGCAATCGTTTCAGTTGCTCGGCCAACAGCAAAATGCTCAGAGGTTTAAGACGGAACTTCAAATTTATATTCAGACAAGGAGAAAGGAAAGACAGGAATATGTGATGCTTGCACAGCACGTGCTGGTGCTGGTGACCCTTCGACTATCATGTGTTGGCTCCTCATCGAGTTGTCGAGTTTCACAGCCAGCAGTAGGTAGGGGTACGCAGTGCGTTCTACGAGTTTCCCCGGCTTGCAGGGGTATGCATAATATGTGTCTGCTGTGTGATCTGTTTGGTGCTCCCACGCGGAAAGCGCGCGCGGGAAGCGGGGCTCCGCGTAGTCGTATATGTCCGGGTACCCGGGTACCCGGGACCCGGGTACCCGTGTCTGGACCCGGGTACCCGGGTACCCGGTGTCCCGGAATAACCGCGGGTAATAAATATGGACCGGTTCGATTCCGATTCCGGCGGTTCCGAGTACCCGCCACCGGATACCCGGTTCCTTCCTATCCGGGGCGAAACCCTACTCAAGTATAAAACTCCTGTTAATAAATAAATATAAAGATCCTGGTTAGCTCCTACGCTAACAACCCACCGCCCCAAAGATCCGCGCGACCAAAGCGCTACGTAAGTCTTGACTGAACTTGTCCGGGCAATTTGATGTGGATCGACTTTCTACCGCACAGCTGAATGAAATTGCGGAGGAGACGATTGATTAAAAAAGTATATCTTGAAAACAACGGATTATCTTTCAGTCTCAGGATCCGAAACCAATCGAATATTGTTCACGCACTGACTGCAGTTCAAGTTATCCAGGCGACTACAAGGTAGCGGAGGAAATCCCGGAAACCCACACACAGCGGCAGTAGAAGAAGCAATAGCGCGTAGTGCACCAGAATTTATGGAGAGTTTTGTTGCTGTCTAAAAGTAATATTTCTGGGAAAAATCTCCACCCTTCAGAATTGTCGTCGCAAATATATTCAGTTGCGCCGGTCGTCCCGCTCGAACTTGGAACAAAAGGCTTCCCACACTTGATCCCAAGTAGATACATACACAGCAGTATCAACCTGATCCCACACGGATCTGACCCCACCCGGACCGACGCCATCCCTGCGCTGCCGGGAAGTAAAGGGAGCTAGTGTTCGGACAACGCAAAGGCAAAGACAGGCTTTTGTAAGACTCGCGATTCGTCTCAGAAACGTCAACAACAACCGACCACATCATCATCAGCAACAGAGAGATAGGTGAGGACCGCCAACCGTCAAAATATCGTACTGTCGAGTGCATTCGCCTACTCTACCCGGTACCCTGGTTCCAGAGGTATTAATATTAATAATATACTACCTGAATGCCAGGTGTGCACTACCTGGTACCTGGTAGGTATTTGGTATGCTCGAATCACTGGTGGCAAAATGAGGACGACCTCAACACCGGCAGTGTCGTAGTGCTGTTCGCGATGCTGAGTGAGCACGGAAAACACACCCAGCCCAGGAAGAGAATATCTAGGTGGGGGCAGACTACCATGGCCAGCAAGGGGACAAAGACAGCAGCAGCACGGCACGAAACAAACAACCTACGACAGAGTACATACCATGCAGCAAATATTCGCACAAGTAGTCTACAGCTGTACTCGAGCTCCATCGTACTCGCCTTCGTTCAAGGGAAATAAACAGAACCAACGCTGGGCCTGCACACAAGCAGCAGCAGCAGCAGTCGCAGCAGCAACAACAGGGCAGCAGTAGGAAGCAGCACAGCGGAGGCAACGGCAGAAGCAACCGAAACAGCCGCATCAACCTGGCGCTGAGCAACCATCAACCATCGACCACCAGTAGAGAAGAAGCAAGTACTGTGTAGAACTGTAGTTCAGTACCTGGTAGTACACTTCTACGTACCGGGGATGCCAACTCACTCACCTCTTTCCACCACGAACGAACATCTACGCTCGAATTATTTCGGTGCTTGCGGGCTCTGGTTTGCTGTTTACTTTCGCAATTCTATAACAGCGTAACAACAAAAAACTCAGTACCCCGTGTAGCAGCGGTAGCAGCAGCAGTGGGGGAGGCGGCGGTGGCGGTGGCGGTAACGGTGGCGGTGGCAGTGGCAGCGGCAGCAGCATGCCACACGAGACTACGGGGCCGGCCAGCATCGCTGTGCGGTGCACCAAACTCGTCGATGAAACGGCGTTATAGTCTAGTAAATAATCAAGAAAATAGATTGATTGCGACTTTAGAATTGGGCAAGAAGGAAAATCCACACCCGTAACAAACGACCGCACCAGCACACGTCCGTCATCAGAGCTACGACCTACGTATGCTTCACGGGCCAACGCCACGTACAGCGGCTACAGCAGAGCTTCGTACAACGACATGGAACTCGTACGGCAACATACGCCTCGTATGTACGTATATGCGGCAACACACGACGACTCCAAACAACTGCCGGTCACAACTTTCGACAATTACATCAAGATGGATGCGGCAGAATTGTTTCATCCGCAGTGCTTCTCGATTTCCTTTTTTTCAGCAATTACTTGTAGTGATGAAATGCGTACAAACTCTCGCGAAAATCCTACCTGCTGGGTACTGTTTAACACCCCGCCCTCACAAATCACAATCGTATATTCCATCATACACTGCAGTACCATGCGGGCCTGCCAGTACCATACATGACCATAATATTATCATCACATCTAAGACACGGCGTAGGCATGAATCGAATTTCGGACGGACGCATTGGCTCGACCACAAGAATCAGTGCAGCACTAATTTTTCAAACAGCCAGTCAGTGGTGGTTTCTAGTGACCCCTGCAATTAATACCATTTTTACAATACCTGAGGCAGTATTACTTGCCGGTGTTTTAACCCACAATAATCAGCTTTCAAGGTTTGTGATGCCACCAGCTAGTTAGAACGTAATGACCTTAAACCGGGGGATGAAAACTACAGTCCCCGGGGTTTCCACTGTATAACGCCCTTTGACCCCGCGGTGGGAATCGAATATTTCTCCTGTCGACGAGGCCACGTGTTGAGAAATTCAAGCCATTGAGAGAGGAGACTAGGTTAAGAGGCTACCATATACCTGTGGTACTGTAGACCTTTACTTGCCTTAAACCCAGGATCCTTCCTTCAATATATATTATCCCGTCACGTACAAGGAGGTGCCAAATTCCGCCTCACAGGGGGTTTCCTAAAAGGATGCAGCTCACCCTTCACGCGAGTCGCTGGAAACCTCACGGCACTTCGCGCTTGATGCAAGCAACATCCTGCCTGGTCGGTGCAAACCTGACGTGCTTCCGGCAATGTAGGGATACGCGGGTAAATATTGGTCTTGACACTACGCCCATGAATGGCAATGCTTACACCCCCCAGCCCCCCGCCCTCGCCTGATCGGTTATTATTATCTGACATGCTCTTCCCCGGCATTGTCGGGATACGAGTCTATCCATACATCATAGGTCTATAGCCTACTGTCACGCATGATAATGAGTACCCCACCCCACACCCCCACCCCCCCGCCCCTGCGGTACGAGTTTTTTTATAGTGGATACCAATTTTGAGCCTAAGCCACGGGCCGTGGACTAGAGGGTGTGCCGTCTGTCTGTTGATACAATGTTTTCCTGTCTCAAGATAAGGGTTCCGGGGATATATAGATCTATATATTAAGGCACGCCCCGAGGGCGAGGAGGGACAGCACCTGTTGTGTGACCACGGCTTGCTCATAATAAGCTGGAAAGCGAAAAAGGAGAATAGACCGTAAAAGGAGGAGTAATGAACAAGTGTTTTCATGCACAGGCGGCACTTATGAAAGCCCCTTTCCACCTGTTCGTGGAAAAATCGAATCTGTGATGTGTCGTCGGATGAAGTTGCTTTGATCCGGCTCCCGGGGGGGAGGATGTTACAAGGACTACCTAGGGTATATAGGACACCAGGTACCTGTTATGTAATAGCTGCTGACCTCAGCGTTGACCGGGGATTAATGCACCACCCTGAGCCAGAGCTCATGGCAGATGCGAATTCGAGCTTGGACCTCCTGCTGTGGGGCAGGCGGCCTCAACGAATCCAACTTTATATTTCGCATGATATACGAAGGAGCAGAAGAGACAACTAACTACGGGATGCCCAAAACGGGAGCCTCTGCACGAATTCCAAATCAATTATGTACCTATTTTCCACCTTTGCGCCGATCTAATCCACCTGCTGCCGTTACTCCAAACTCGCGCTCTACGATAGCAGGTAGCACGTTTTGGCAAAAACATTTATGAAAAAACGGTAGGGCCTCCTTAACCCCCAAAACCCCTCCCTATACTAACTTCAAGTCAATTTGTCAAAGAAAAGGTTTCCAGTTGAAAGGCGTTAACCCAAAATCGTCGGAATGCCATTATTCTTGTTTTGCAAAATTATTGTTTTTCTTGCTGAGACCACGGGCTTGTTCATCGGGTTGCACTTTCTGTTAGCTCAAACTCGGTTTCAAACTCGGTTTTGGGGCGAGGGTATAGAGCCCCTCAAGCGACGAGTCCCGACTAAAAAACCCCTGCGCGTCAACGTACCGCCGTAGCGTGTGTCTCCGTCCCTCCTTTTCATGGCCAGCATGCTCGCCTACCTTCTGACCTTGGACCTTGTATATACTTCGATGTTGTAGTGTTGTTTACCTGTGACTGTTATTATGTTATCTCCGCCACCTTAACGATATCAACCCCCCGCGGGCTATGTTTACCTTGATATATCGCACTGTTCGGAAATGAACGGTGCCTTTCAGGTTTAATATGTTCAGGGCGAAGTCAGCGGTAACCACGACTGGGCGACGTGCCGCTGCAATGGTTCTCCACCGAAGAATGGGAGCTGTCGCTACCACCACAAGGCCTGCGGCCGGAAGCCAAGTTTGTTCTCATCGGATGTCATCAGTAGCTCATTCGAGGTGTGTTATAACGCTTAGTTTGGGAAAGGCCTAACCCTAACCTTTTAGCAGTGGTTAATTGGGCTAACATTATACCCCTCTGCTGAAATGGTTTAGCACTTGGCGTCGTCGGCAAGACTTGTGTAGAGTGGTACAAGGAACGCGTGCTACGGCAGGGGTAGCAATTAATGAATGAGGGGGCTCCTCAACCCAAAATCATCGGAAAATAAATAAATAATAGGACATTTTTGTTTTGCGTGATTCTTGTTCTACACGTCGGACATGGCGCATTTCATCTGGTAGCTGTTTTTTTTTTTCCGCATCAGTTTTTGGGAGAGGGGTCCTAATCTCCGATAGTGAGGGATCTCAGATTACACGTGGTGCATCCTCTATCGTAGCACGCGTCAATAGGCTTAGTTTAGGTAGGCATTTGGTTAACCTTCTTTCCAGCAGTCAAACGAACTTACACAATATAATGCCTTGTCAGATGGCGTCGTCGGAAATACCCTGGGTAGAATGTTATCGTATACGGTTTAGTTTGGGTTTGAAATTGGTTTATCCATACCAACAGTCAAACCGACCAATCCCCTCGAAACATGCCTCAGCGTAGATAGATGGTACTCTTTATGTACTATGCTTACATATGGTGTCCTCACACGTAGATCAGTAAAAAAAGGGGATGCCGTGTACCCTGCGAGGGTGGAGGCGCTAAGGAATCCCGTGGAGACGCAGGGTGTGGGTGCGGGGTAGGTCGCACTCCTCAATAGCTCATGGCGTCTCATTCATTGCTCCATTATTTCGTGTCTCGACAGCACCCAGAACAGAAGGACCAAACTTCATAGTGCAAAAAACGCTAAAATACACCCCGATCCAAGGCGCGATGCTTTCATGAAGCGTCGCCTATATGTCTGCCAATCACCGTTCGGAGAGTCTGGACATGGCACAGCCTGCAGTTCATGAAATAACTAACATTACGCCGCGTCTTACATGTTTGGGTCACACATCTACGTATTTAATAGACCACTGCAAAAGAGGGGTGCCCCGATCGGTGTTTTCTGTTGTCCTCTAATGTATGGTGCCTTCTCTTGTCGTATTGTACACAATGCTCTCCGTGCTGTTCTGATTCGTGCTCTGGTTTGTGAAAGTTGTATACGGTGCCCCCAAACAGATCAGCACCAGGGGATGCCGTGAGCCCTGGGAGGATGTAGATTCCCCACTCCTATACATGTTGTGCTCTCACAAATTGTATTATCTGCTACGTTGTTATTTATTGTGCTCTTTCTCTTGTGATATTGCACATGGTACCGTCTGTCGCGTTGCTTTTCATGCTGCCATCTCTTACGATCGCATACACTATGCCCCCAAATAGGCCAGCTCAACGGGATACGGTATACGCTGGGAGGATGGAGATGCCCCGGCTAGGAGTACCGGACCAACACAGTACGAGCACGTTGCGCAGGCTGCCGATGTCACCCAGAGCGCGCGCTATGCGCATCCTGTTCCTGACCAACGCCCACAACGGCATGAGTCAGGCCCTGTACCTAAACCTTACGGAGCAGGGCCACCAGGTGACGTTGCGGGTATTTCCATGGCTCTCAGCAGGTCAGGAGTTGTTCATAACCTCGCGGATGGAGTGGGGCCTGGTAAAATTATTTTCGTATCCTCGCGGGTCGAGCCGGATCAGGGCAGGAGGTGTTAGAAGCCTCACGGGCCGGGTTACGGAGAGTTATGAATCTCACGGGCCGGGTCGGGCCGGGTCACGCTAATCCGACCCGATCCGCGAGAAGTGGATTTGCTTGTGGAAAACCTTAGTTATTTCGGCACGAAAGCGTGGTACGTACCGGTGCTGTGTACTGAAAACGACACGGGAGTGTGGGTCTATCTACATAGTAACTCAGGTGATGCGTGGTATGGTAGAGGGAAGATGCACATATAGTCTATACGTAGGGTTTGTGAGGGCGGTCTCTTGGGGAGCTCTATACTGTGCCTCACACACAAACTGATGCGTCTTACTACGGTAGTCTTACTACGGTAGCCCACCAAATTTTCTTTAACAAAATCGCCGGTTTCAAAACCGGCTCCCGGTTGCATCTCCTGAAATGCGGTGTCCCTCGACACCCCGACGTCATCCATCGATAGACCTTTGCACACAGGAAAATATACGCTATTTTCAACGGTGTATTTCCTTGTTGTGTCGAGCAGCCATGATGATGATGATGATGATGATGATGATGATGATGATGATGATGATGATGATGATGATGATGATGATGATGATGAAACGTTCGTTAAAGAAAATCGATGGTTTTTGAGGCCCCGGGGCTATCGTGGAATCAGTCTGATATCGGGAAACAAATGAACCGATGCGCAGTCCGATGGTGATGGTGTTACCGTATGGTACCGTATCATACGACCGGGGGCATTAAGGAAAACGACTTTTTGGCATTTCCTGCTCTGAACGATGGGGCTTCTTAACACTCCTTGACCCAAAATGGTCGGAATGCTCTTCTTCTTGTTTGCGAAAGGATATTATTTTCATAATGACGCCACCGATTTCTTGGTCGGATTGCACGTTCGGTTTGCTAAAATAAAGCCAGTGTTTGGGTGAGCCATAGAGCCGCTGAAGTGAAGGACCTCACAAAAAAAAAACGGTGCACGTCTACCGTAGGACGTGTCGAGAACACTCAAACACTCAAACGCTCAAAACACGTTCATCTAACACTATGGCCAACGCTTTGTGTGTGGCGCTCTCACTCCCTAAACTTGGAAGCACATCCCGTCTGTGTTTGGTTGATTGTGAGCGGATTGTGACAACTTCTTGCTTGCTGTTCGTCTTTAGTCTACAGTGTTTGCTCCCGTCCGCAACTTTATCGTTTTGCAAATTAAGGTTATGCTACACGTCGCGCGAGGAGAGGAGGATATGCTAGCCGCCCACGACGCCTTCGGCCCAGACGCCATAGTGGCACCCTTCCTCACCAAGCGCGTGCCAGACCGCTTGTGGAAGAATAACCTGACTTGTCCAGTGCTGATCGTGCACCCAGGGGTCCGCGGGGACAGGGGCATCAGCTCCATCGATTGGGCGCTCAGAGGTAGGAAATTTATCACAGTGGGTTTGTCGCCATGGTGCCGGTTGGTTAGTGCCGGTTGACCGTTACAGTGCCTGTGAAATATTTTGGCTCATATTTATGGGGTCAGCCAGTAGTACCAGTTTGCGGAGTAGTGCCGGTTGCCACTATAGTGCCGGCACTTACGGCTGGCGCCTTCCGGCGCTGCAGAGGATCAATGCAACGGTAGGGGCGGGGGTAGCCTTTTTTCAGCTCCCGGGTTTTCACCGCTCACCAATTACTGTTTCAAACACCTCACCGACAAAACTCCCTTCAGCCGAGTTTTTTTTTGGCGCGGCGCAGCTTACTGTTCCAGTGCAGATGAATGTCGCAAAAGCGACAAGGTCGGGTGAGCTCATCCTCTCTGTCCTCGACCGATGATGTGCCCCGGCACATCATCGATCGAGGACAGAGGAGAAGAACCTACTGGAGCAGCACCAAAACGAACAGGGGGGTCACTCGCGCAAGTGCCCGCCCGAGGCGCGGCAACAAAATCCCTTAAAAAGGGACCCACCCCGCTTACTACCGTCGTATCTGCGTTCGGAGGGACCGCCACTGTAGTGCATTCAAGTACCGAGAGCGTGCAAAGTTGGCCGCGACCGCCTTTTCCTTCGCACACTTACGCAACGGGATCGTTGGCCAACCCCCCGGCCTCTCCACAGCGTTTAACTTGCTGACCAAGGCCACGACGTAGTTGCTGTCTCGACATGCTGAGCAGTTCGGATCGCAGCAGGCACACGAGAGCAGCAGTACCCACCCGGCGAACCCGGCGAGCGGCTCCCATCCCCGACACTGGCTACGCACGGCATGTGCGCAGGCTGTGCTGTGCTACCTGCTTTCGACACAGCGGCTAGCTGTGCTGGTCATCCTGTCTGTGCTGAGGATGCTGAGGGTGCTGATGACGCTGATCTTGATTCGGTTTGTGTGCTGAACATGAACAAGTACCTCTTTTTCTGAAGCGGTCTCACTGTAACTATAAAACATCGAGTGTGATTTCTGCGTTTCGTTTTGACTGCACGACAAACTCATGCATCATTTCTGCGGTTTTAGTTCACTAAAAAAAAAATCGACTGTTGAATATTTCTGCGTGCGGAAAGGCCGTTTCAGAGACGTCACATTCGCTTCAACGTGATATTAAGGGGTCTCTAATTTTATCGCGATCAAAATGAGCGGAGCCTTTCACGGGTCGGATCATGGCTCGCGGGTCGGATCGGGCCAGGGCGACCCGGCCCGACCCGTGACTTTTGCGAAAACGTCCTGACCCGACCCGTGTGGGTTCGACCGTCTCTTGATCTATCCCGACTCGACCCGCGACGTTTAGTAAAGCCTGCTGATCCGCGGACCGGGTCATGACCGCGCGGAAAGTCCTGAAAGTTAGAAATTCGTGTTTGCCGCTTTTGAAGCAATGTGCCCCCTTGCTTTGGTCAGATTCTCTGCCACAGTGGGGGGTAACCATTCTTCAGGCTGACGAAGAAATGGACGCCGGGGCCGTGTGGAGATCGTGCAACTTCTCTGTACCGCACTCGTCAACGCTCACAAAGTCTGCTTTCTACAACAAGGTACGAACGCACAAGCGGTCATTATTGACGCTATTACTAAGTTGCTATTTTTTTCAGCCGACAGTATCCAGCATGAGTGAGTTTTAGCACACACGCGGTCATGTGATGCATGCGTATCACTATTTTTTCTGTCCAACTGTGTGCGTTCGTGACCTTCAGCATACAAGCGGTTATTGCATGAACATTATTATTGTGGAAAATTTTGGTTGACAATCGAAGGATTATTTGTTTCCGTAGTCTACATGTTTTGCTGCATGTTCCGTTTGTCGGTCTTCGCCAGGATCATATTTGGCCAAACCCGCTCATCTTCTGCTGTAGTGCATCCGTCGAAACAACACCACGTAACATAGCCATTATTGTAACCATTATTGCCCCGTGCTTGTGGTGAAGGTGTACTGCCACATATGTTGTAGTAGATTGTCGAGCAATGTCGTTCACGCCCGATACTTGCACGCTGCCCGATTCCTCGATTCTGATATTATTTATCGTTTCACAACTCGATTCCGCAGCTATGTGTGCCAGCGGCCCTGACTGGTGTTCGGGCTGCCCTCACGAGGCTCCAGCATGGCGTTCCGCCACGGCCTTTGGACTACAGGTTAGCAACATGGGTTAACGATATGGGATGGGTTAGCAATATGGGATGCGTGTTAGTATTGGAGGGCGGGGTATTAATATATTATGTATTGGAAATATTTAATGGTTAGCAATTTGGAGTGGGCTAGAAATATGGGATGGGTTAGCATTATGGAATGGTTATCAATTTGCAATGAATAAGTAACAAGAGATTGGTTAGGATTATTGGATGGATTAACAATTTGGAATGGGCTAGCAACAAAGGGCTGCGTGAGCGATATGGGATCGACAATATGGGACGGGATAGCACAATTGAATGTGTGTTGCAATGTAGGATGGTTAGCAAAATGGGATGGGTTAGCAACATGAGATGGGTTATCAATATGGGATGGGTTAGCAGCATGCGGGACGGGTCCACATGAGATAGGTTCGTAGAATGAGATAGGTTAATAATGTGGGATACGACTATCAGTATGGGATGGGTTGTCAACACGCGATGGTTTAGCGACATGGTACTGTATGCGTTAGCAATATATCATTGGCTAGCCATATGGGACGGGCTAGCAACATGGGATGCGTTAGCAATACGGAATGGGTCAGCGATACGGTGTGGATTAACATTTCGGGGTTGACTAGGAATGTGAGATGGATTAGCGATATGGAATGGGTTGGCAATATGAGAGGGGTTATAAAAATGGCACCGGTTAGCACTATGTGATGGAATACGAGTATACCGGTATGGGATGGGTTAACAATCAGGGATGGTCAATGGAATATACAGAAACTACGTACCGGTTCCGCGTCGCTTGCTTTATACCCTCTTCCGGACGTTGATATGTGGACAGCTGGGTTATTAATACGAAACTGTAACCATTCTCACATTTACGTCTAGAAGGTTACATTTAGCATTTTGTGTATGGCATTTTAAAGTCTTTGCATAATAAGCGGTGATGGTTGCAATGGCTACGCCATCGCGTAAGGGTAACGTCGCATCGTGGTAGGAAGATGACGACAACCCGCTGAGCCAACGCAGCCCTGACGTTACCCCGACGCCAACCCTTCTCCCCCCCCCCTCGTCGCTGTTCGTGTACATGAACAAACTCCGTCATAGAAATCGTGTGGAATGGACTGCTTGCATATACCGCTGATTGCAGAGCTCTAAAAGAATCGCTTGGTGTATATTAAAATTAGAGGATGCCTCTGTCCACTCTATGCTAAGACTACTTGCTGTGTGTCAAAAACGATGACTGCCTCCGCCAATGCTTGCTTTCCAGCCATTCCGACGTGATAGGTACCCTGCGGCCGACCATGAAGCTAGCAGACCGCGCCGTGGACTGGGAAACAATGTCCGCTGAAGAAGCGGCACGAACCGTGCGCTTCAGCGATTCGAGCCCCGGATGTCCGCACACTATCCGCGGCACGAAGTACCGCCTTTTTGGCGCCTTTCCCCAAGGGGAGGGTGGCGCCAGCGAAACGGAAGGGGTGTTGACAAGGGCGAGCGATGAATGCGGGGAGCCCGTGGGTGAGACCAACTTGTTGATATATGCTGCACGGTAGGGCTGCACATATGGCTTCTGAGGCTCCTCACTCGACCAGGTCCATGCTTAGCCCCACACCTGCATGTGGTTATAAATCCGAAGGTGCAATCCGATGTACAACCCCGTAGCCTAGGTGAAGAAAACAATAGAACACGAAATGCTGTGAAATTCCAATACTAGTGGGTGGGTATTTCTTTCGTTGAGGAGTCCCCTCGGTCGGAAATGCTTTGGCCATAAAGGGATACCACTACAAGTATCGCACCACGTGGCTGTTTTCGGATCTCGATCTTTGCTACGCAACAGCGCCTAAGAGCGTGGTTACTCTTTACCATTGTATTGTGACTATGTGCGGACCAATGAGCCGTTCAAGGCGCCTATAGTCTACAACCGTACTGTATTTGTCAAGAATTTCGAAATTATTCCTGAATGCGAAAACAGGTAAACGACACGGAGCTGTTCTTTTCAAGTGCTCGGACGGGACGGGACTCTGGATTTCGCACATGAAGCGCACCAGCAACATCAACCACAGCAGCACCAGCAAATCCGTCGACAAATGCCAAGTTCCTTCTATCAAGCTGCCATCGACATCGGCTCTCCCAAAGGACGTTGTGGATGATCTGCCTTGTATCCCCGAGCCTCCTCTTTACGTGCCCTTCGGAGAGAGACCGTCCACATTCCAGGAGGTACTGAAATCGTACTGAAGCCGTTTATGGCCGTACATGTATATATTGATTGGTGCAAGGAATTCGCACCACCATAATTTTTGCACTTCGGTTGAAAGCCTACGGTAAGTATCTGACACGAAGACTCACCACCCGAAACATGGTAGCGTCGATCCGAAGCGTAAATCGTTTAGGTTCACATATTCCGGGTGGTCTCGATATACGTTTGGGCACGCAAATGTGGTCGTTGTTAAAAAGAAGGCGCATCATCCATAGCACCTGAACTTCGATCGGAAACGTGCAATGCGTAGATTTGAACGTACCGCAATATCGACGACAAGAGGACTGGTGGTTTTGCGCAGGTGACGCGAGATCTTGATGGTTGGTAGACACCCTAAAGTGCGTAGTACACACTAGCAGCTGAAAGCTCGTAACCATGCGGCGTAAGATAGTGGCAGTGTATTCCTCTGGCGTAGTAAAAGGTAACGCTCCACGACCGGCCGCTCGCTGCGTTACAGCGGTAGTGAGTTCCACCAACAACGCTTTGAACATTTAGCTTCCGGTTCTGCCATGTCGCATGACCATAACATCAAGAACAACCTTATCACGGTCTCGCCTTGTGTGTTTACGATAACAACAAAATAGTCTATACGTTTAAGCTGCTGGAGTGAGGGTTACGTCGAACGTCATATTTGCAACCTGTGTGTGATACTCAAATCGCCCGTGCCAAGGGGTGTGCATGCTCTCATGAAGAATATAGGTCGGTGACTCCCGGTTGTCCTACGGTAGTTAGTATGAGGGTCGAAAGGGCGGTTCATTATACGTCAATTCTGCGCGTGAAAACTGTACCCAACCCGCAATGCGGAGGACCCATTCAGACAGCTGTGGCGCTCCGGATGTAGCGTTCGGCTTGTTTATAAATGCGTTGGTACGGCTCTTAGAGCGGCCTATATGATATATCATTCCTTATTCACCACGAAGAAGTCGCAAGCCACGCGTCGCAACAAATGCCTACTGACTGGCCATGGTTGCCATACTCTCCGTGTTTTGTGGCCCACACCACGAAAGGTCTGGGTGTCCGTCGAGAACGAAATCGCTTACGTGCACAGCGACTTCTACAACGGCGCCGCGAGCACCTCTCAGTGCGAACGGCTGACAGCGGCCATTCAGGAGGTTGGCCAAAGAGATGATATCAGGGTCATACTGCTCATGGGCGGCGAGCACAGCTACGGAAATGGCATCAACCTAAACACAATCGAAGCCAGCACAGACCCGCAAATGGTGAGACATTAACGGGTTTTCCCTTTCGGGCAGGGGGGATTTGCCTTAATTATGGTTCGTCGTTATTGGAATGTGCGTACACAATTGACGTTGAAGCTCGTTCTACATTTGTCGAATGGCAATTATACTATTAATAACAACGATATCAACTATTGTGCTTTTCTTCCGACTTGTTCTTTTAGCTCGTATGTGGTGGAGCGTAACTACAGTAGTATGATTAGAGTATGATTTTGTTATCATACTTCAAAGTATGGTGCATTTTTGAAGCTATTAGGATGCTTGCGACGGCGTTGCAGCAGTATAGCATGCAGCTGCTGCCGGAGAGTAGAGTAGAGTAGATGTATGGTAGGGTAAAAGCAGCGTGAATTGCCACGTTATCTCTCATATACATTAGACCTCTTAAAAACTGACTTGAAAGTAGATATCGCGTGCTACGTACCAAAAATAGGCCGTGGCGGTGCATTTCGCTACCCTTAAGGACGGAAGCGGTGGCCACTCGCGCGAGGAGCTCTGAGCCACAAAAAAAAAGAAGCACCCAAGAGTGAACCCCCTAACGCTGCCTTCTTCTAACTTCTGGCGGCACAGAAATACAACATGCCTGCAATAACGGCACGGCTCCGTACCCAAGCAAAGCCATAAGCATATGCTGGTGGGGGAGGGGGAGAAATGCCCGCTGTGTGGGCCCGGATCTAAGTTACGAGAAGAAAGGAGTTGGAGAAGTAGAACAAATATGATAGTGGGATGCAGAAAACTAACATACACAACACCATAACCAGCTATAGCTTATTGAGTTGTTCTTGCGCTAAAAATATCCTGACAGCTTGCAGGGGCTTCATATAGTACATTCAGTTCCTCTTGCATTAAAATATCCTGACAGCTTTCAGCGGCTTCTTATTTATGTTCTAGCATGGCTGATTGTCGTCGATGCTACAGTGTAGTGGGTCAGTCCAAATGACAGCGACATAAGGTATCTATGGTGTCATTGCGTAATATGGTAACAAAACGTTGTGGTTTCAAATCTGCTGCGTATCCAGGGATTGGAGCGGTGCTGTTTGTGCCCCCTCCCACGTTTAGAATGGCGATTTCTTGAGTCATCGGCTATTATTATTCAGTGTCTGCCTTTCGACGCGTGCTACGATGGAGGTACACCACGTTTTTTTTCCGGGTTTCCTCATTTTAGGAGCCTAATACCTCTCCCAAAAGCTGTATTGGAGGGAAATAAAACTGTTACCAGATGAAAAATCCCATGGCCCAAGTATTCAACGGGAATTATGCAAGAAAACCAAACTATTTTCGACGACGTTGTGAGTTTCAGGAGTCCCGTCATCCAAAAACCATTTCAGACGAAAGGTGGTACTTCTATCGTAGCATGTAGTATTCATAGGCAATGGATCGAAAGTAGTATGGCTGGGCTTAAGGAAAAATCAAACGATCGCATCAAACATTGCAACACTGAAACCCAAAACCATGGACGCTGTTGAACCTCTAGCAGATGCGTTTGCTCTTTCTTTTCTAGAGTGTTTCTCGCTGGCAATTGAATTACTAGTATCATTGTCGCTGTTCATACTCAGGCCTAAATGTGTGGTCGCATTTTTACTCTGATTATGTGAGCATGAAGTTCCTCTAGTTGCCGGCTTATCATCAAGGGGACGTATTTGAACCTTGACTTTGAGGTCCATGCGTAACTAGTTGACTTGCAGTTACTAGGAGGAGTGAACTGGGTATCTTTGTTTGGACATCGGATCAATGCATTAGAGCGCAAGACTGCGACATTGTTTCCCATCACATGGCACGTTCTACACTATCAGCTTCCCTGTATCGGGACGCTTGGTGTTGTTGCAGGTAATCTCGTTTGTCACCACAAGGATACGACATTGTTGCTAAAATACGGATTGTCGTCAACACAACAGCCCGTAGACTACATATTTCCCTAGCGTGGGCACGGCCCAGTGATGGTCACGCGACGACCACGCCTACTTCTTGTGCGGTTTATCGCTTGCGGCGGTACTTCTCGCGTCGAGGTTGGAATCGTCTTGAAATCAACGAATGTATTGAGTCGATCTATTTTCTCAAGTCCTGGAACCATGACACCCCGTACTGTTACTTAGTATTTGTTTGGAAAGCCCCCCTGACTTCATTTATACGCATAACATGGACTATGTGTGACAACATGGACCTATATGTGACAAAGGCTAGCGTTAGATTGCAGCTCGCTGCGAAACCTCTCGACGGTCGATCATTTCCTTACCACGCACTCCACGGAAATCGACTTCGACCTCTAGTAGGGGGTACCGATTATTTGATAGTGTGTTTGAACCACACTGTGGACGAGTCGAAGTGGAGAATATATTGGTTGGTTGGGTTTAATTGGGTTAGGGCCAGGGTTTGCCTTACTGCTAAGGCTGGTGTTAGGATTAGGATAAAGGTCAAGGTTATACATGATTCACACTGTATGTCAACCATTTTCTCGAGGGAGTGGTAAGTTACCCTCACCGTTTTTGTATCGTTGGTTTTCTCTCTAACCAATAAAGGAATCTTGGCTAAACATCAACGCCATCAACGACTCCATCAAGGCAGCCTTTTCCATCACGAAAAAGTCCGTGGTTAGCGTCATGCGGGGCAACGCCGGCGCGGGCGGGGCGATGGCAGCCATGGCATCGGACGTCGTATGGGCGCACGAAAACGTCATCATCAACCCCCACTACAAGGTGCACTGTAGCTCTCGGTAGGAAACCGCGCTGATGGATATTATAACCGCCGTTAATTGTACGCGTTGTTTGGGAGCCGAAAAGTCGAACCTCATGAAAGCACTCACACACAAATACTCGAATTTATTCATCGTTCTTTCCGGGAAGTTCCGGTCGTCGAACGCGAGTAAGGAACACGGGGATTCGGGCCTGCGAGGCTAAACTGAGCTCTTTTCGGCAACATCGTACACAAGAAGTTTGCTTCGCTCGACGTGATACCATGCAAAGTTCGTTCCACTTCGTGCGTAGCGAACCTTGCACACTGTGAAGGTTGGGTTGAAACGTAGGTTCTAGACAAAGAATTTCTATAGCTGCTATATCGTTTTCCTGCACGTACAATACAGGGTACAATGTTTTTTTGTGATGATGCTTAGAGGTTGCCAGGTTTTCTAGAGGATCTTGGAAACACCACTATGGCATGCTCGCGCTTGAAGATCACGAAGTCCCCCAGCAGCTGCAGTACTTATTAGAACATAGACTATACACCCAGCAACCGCTTCTGAGGGGTTTCTCTCGGTGTAAGTTTCGATATCCTTGAACTAGGATACAGCCGTATCCCCGCAGAACAGGACATCTAGTCGAATACAAGGTATCAAGAAAGACTGGCTGGTAATGTTTAGGGAAGTAGGAAACCCCGCAGCCGCAATGGTTGAAGTTGGTGTACAATGCTCTCCTTGTCAATCAGAAACTCAACCTGGGTTAGTATCCCTGCTTCTTATATCAGTATCCTGTACTGTTTGGACGAGGTATTATCTGGTCCCAGGTGAAGGCAATTCGAAAATTTGCGCATATAACTGTGAGGCCCCCACCCACCACAATAACGTGGCTTGTGCTCCGATGGGGGTAGCACGCTTTCGCCGAGGTATTTTCATCAACAAGACTCCTCAACTGAGGGGCCACCAAATATCGTTGGAAGGCGTTTTTTACTATACTGTTTCAAGTGTACCTAGGCCATAGAAGTTCTCTGTCCGATCGCGCTTCCATTTATTTATCAAAAATACGAGTTTAGGTGAAATAGAGAGCTCCTCAAGCAGGGAGCCTCAGCACGCGTCTTGTTACCTTTAACCTCCTCCACATAATCCCCCGCCCCGCCTCTCGACCCCGCACATCCTTCCCATCACTGATCGGTAACATTCTTGTTATTGCGCGCAATTGTTACAAGACGATGGAGCTTACCGGGGGAGAGTACTGGACTTTTTTCCTGCAAGGAAGGGTAGGTAGGGAAGCTGCGATGGAGCTTACCGACGCTATGCGGCCGATAACGGCCAATCAAGCGCACGCTATGGGCATGGTGGACGGTTTATTGCAGTACTCTCCGAGCTCTAGCTTTCACGAGGAGGTACGCAGCAGTCCTACAGCATAACCATTTTGCTAAGACATTCAGCCACTCAGGGCGGTTTAATAATATTTTTTGTCACTTGGCCATGACGCGCGGGTTTCCTCCTTGTCGTGTTGTCCCTTTTGCTGTTTTGTCTGTACCAAACGATCCCTTGTGGCGTTTTCGTCGGCATTGAGCAGTTCTGTATGGCGTTATTTTTCTTGTCAATCGATCCCGTGTACTGTTGGCGCCTTCGTCGAGCGGTTCCATGTGGTGTTTTCTTCTTTATTGAGCAGTCCTATGTGCCCTTTTCGCTCTGATCGAGCGGGCTTTGTGTGCCGATTGCGTTCTTGCCGAGAGGCACCGTGTACGGTTTGGGTCCTTATCGAGCGGTCCCGTGCTTCGCGGGTGTCCTTCTTGAGCGTCACCATGTGACGTTTTCGTCGACCTGTCCGGTGTGCCGTCTTCGTCCTTGACACAGTTGTGCGCCATTCGAGATCGAGCCGAGTCGTTGGTGGCGAGCGGGCTGGGCGACAAGATCATTTCGGAAAAGCAGCACGAGAGAAACGATGCCTGGTTCGAGAGGGCGAGTGTCTGCATGTTGGTGTAAATAGTTACTATATTTACCATCCGACGATTTGCAGCTTGAGCTTGAATATCGACCACGCGCAAACACATTATATATCAAGAATAAAACCAAGAGAAGTCTAAGGAAAGGGAACCTTTATAGTTCTGGGCTGAGCTTCGTGCCAAGGAGATGGATGTTTCCAACGATGTATATCCTTTGGTGGCTGGGAGTGAACATATAGCCTCAATATCTGCAGTAACTCCGTCCTAATAGAGTACAGGTACACATATGTCAGGTATGCCGCCGATTAAATATGGGTAGAACCCTGAGCAGTGTAGTGCTTCTATGCTTCGAAAGAATGATGAATTTACGATTGTGTCGACAAGTATTCAATCAAGTTTGGAACTAGGCAAAAGGTCGGCAACTTTCCACATCATCGCAAGCAGTTACACATTCCCGCATATGGAGGAATTGTTGTCAATCGTCAAGTTTTGTTGGGTGTCATTTATGTGTTTTGTATTCCAGCCACGGTGCACACAAATTCCAACCACCACGTACTTATGCGGGGATGTTCAGCATTGCTTCAAAAACATGTCACTGCATCATGATCGACTGCATCATGATCGGCCAACATAATATAATGCACGGTGGGCAGGTGGAGAGGTACAGGACGTCCGAGCTGTTACGCATGAGGGAATGCTTCTCCAGTCCGTGGTATCACGACGCCCGCCGCCGCTTCGTGTACAAGGTGATGTAGCACATTCATCGTAATGTTTCTGTGGCGTCGAGTTTGACGTCGTCAATATATCTCTGCCTTCGTACCACGTTATCCTGATCTGCACATACAAGTATGTCTCGCGTTAAATTTACGATCGACAGAGCCCCGTGAAATATGGACTTTGAGGTTCATAAGGATCTACTTGATGGGCAGTCGGTATGCACGAGCAGGTTGGGCGTCTTAGTCTCGATATCACGGAAGTGCTCGAAATTGATCGATTTCTTATTTATTTTGAGGGGGTGCAGTAGGCGCACCGCAAGTACTTTTTTGTGCCTAATTTTCTGGGAAATAGCTTGTTGTTCGACGGAGTGGTACCACGGGTAGTTTTTGTGAGATGATTATATCCAATTGCCGCTGTTTGTACACAATACTGAATACATCGTTTCATACATACTTTTTATTGTCTGGGTATTTGAGAATAATGTTCCTCTAGCAAAGTTACTTCCCAGAAGGGTGGCGTAATACAATACGGACATTGAGGTCCATACGTATATATAGTTTATGTGTAGTCACTATGCACTACAGCAGTGATACACTACGTACCTTGATATCCAAATTCGACATCGGATGAATGAATATGCGGCGAGATTACCATGTGGTTCCTCCTCGTCATCTCGTACATTGTTCAACATAAAAAAAATCTGCATCAGGACGTTGGAGTCGTTGCAGAGCATCTGGCTTGTCGCCAAGGTCTCAGGGAATGCTGCTGTAGGACGGTCAATCAGCCAGTGCAATAGCCGAAATAGTAAATCTACCGTAGTGTGCGCGTCTTCTCGAGATGAGTAGGCCAACAAGGCCAGCCCTTCCTTATCACCCCTTCGCCTTCTCGAACTAATGTATCATTTTCTCCTCTTCTTTCCCTCCACTCTTGGCCAATCGTGTGCCTTGTCAAGTTTGTTTTTCACAGTCATCACAACGGTATCACAGACGCTCGGAGCCGCCTCTGCACCTCTCATCACAGAGGTAGAGCCTCAACAGACATTATTGTTTCAGCATATTGTAAAACCCAGAGCAGTAGCTTTAGAAAGGACGATGCATAGTAAAACACCAGCCTGCACCATGTCGAGCTACCACTGTATATGGCCCGTGTTTCCAGCGTTCATGCCAGACGCTAAATGACTAAAAATACACGGAACTACAAACGTATGTACCACTGGACCACCAAAGAAGAGTTGAATCTTCGCGGAGATGAAATATTGTCCTACGCGCTTGACGTTGTGACCCTACATACATTATAGCAAAAACATCATATCAGCCAACAACGTGATCCATACACACGAAAGCACCCACAAGGCCCCGAATTCCGCCTCACAACAAAGACTCTTCGAAATTGCAGCTCACTCTTCATGCGACAAACCGAACGTGTTACAGTTCTTCGCGTTTGGTGCAACCAATGTTAGCCTGGTCGGTGAAAACCCGATGTGCTCCGCCCTAGCATTGTAATGGTGCGAAGGTCCATTGTCCAACGACTACGGCCATGCATGATTGGAGTACACCCTCGCCCCCCCATTTACAGGTAATGGGTCTCAAATACACTGCACATGAAACAGATTTGTGTAATACTAGTGTTTTCTCCCCGCAAACGTGTATTCACCATGCAGTGCCCCACGCTAAGCACGACACCAACACACATGGTGAGGGAATCGGCCGTCCCGGCACTGTCTCTCAACGGTAGGGTTGCGGCAAAGGTCATTAGGCAGCAGATCAAGGAACGAATAGCCCTCTTTGCCGATGAAGGAGAAAAGAGCGGGGACGGCACCTGCTGCGGCGGCAGAGTTCCCGGACTCGGCATCGTCATGGCAAATGGGTGGGTGCGTGGGTGGGTGGGTGGTTCGTTGGGTGGGGTATCCCTCACGTTGGATTCAGTCCGAGTTTATGTTAAATTAGCGGTACTCACGTGTCCTCTGGCTCTGATCCTCGTTAAACCATAATATGTACTTGCACGCCTGGAGGGTAGATGCCCAATTCCCGGAATGTAGGAGTTCCAAGGTCCGCGAAAGCGTCAAGCGAATGGCCGAGGTGTACAATGCGATGGGATGCAGCATGATCGTGGTGCGAGTGACATACAAGCGCAGCAGTGATACGTGACATTAGTTCTCGCTCGTTCTCTTCGGGCCATGCACTAAATATGTAGTAGACGCCAGACTTGCAAAGACATTGGCCCTGCCTTTCAGATAGATTGATGATCTTGGAAGTCCAGGGTGACGGGTGAATGTTGTTCCTTCGACGAAAGTGTAGAAGGGAGCTTCCAACAGCTTGATCCACACGCATACTCTAGGCGACCGACGCATAGCTAGGACGGCTACGTTATCGTATTCGTGGTATCCGATTATCATCTCGGCACCGTGACATGGGTGCGGGGGTGGGGAGGTGGCTGGATGTCCGCATCGATAAGAAGCACAGAGAACATGTTAGCTTGGATGCCATGTACTCTCAATGGCCATATGGTATGTTGCTTTACATGAACACAACAACATCACCAAAACTGCTGATTGCCGCTTGCACTATCAGGCGACCGGATTCCAGCATTTACGTGGACGCCAAGATACGGGCTGCGAAGGAGACGGGAATGAAGACCGCCTTGGTCGATATATCCACGGAAGATATATCACCTGCCGCCTTGGAAACTAAGGTTCGGTGTATGTGGACGTACGTGTGTCTACCGTATGATGTTTTGCTGATCCGTTATACGCGTGCTGTTGCTGTAAGTCGAAGTTATAGACCGTCCGCCATTGGGGGTGGGGCGACCCGAATTCCTAGTATTTGTACGCACCGTGCCATTTCAACCATTTGCCTGTGGTGCAGTTGACACACGATGTGGGGGTATATCCTTCAAACGATGTGAATGTACGGCGCCATTCAAAGCACCTCAGTTGTAAAACACAACGCGATATGGCGGTGTCTGTGGACGTGTGTGTGCCGTTCTAAGCATTTGTGGTGTAATTTTAGCGAATGCCTGTGATGGAAAATGTCACAAACATCGCTGGAGATCCGGATGCACCGAATAAGAGATCTGCATTTCGACAACCAACGTGTTAGTGGTACCATTGGGCTGATGACAGACAGGACAGGATGGCATCAAACACTTACTCGCATCAAGATTGGACGTGTTCTACCTACGATATGCCCAGCAGCCCCAGTGTCTACATGCCGAATGTTAAGTCAATAGATGTAGACTACACGAAAACGTTTCGTGGCCACTTTCTTCGAAGACATATTGCACACATCGCAAATACGAATGGGAACAGAACATGTTGAGGGGCATGCACGTCATCAGATTTTCGACGGTACCTTCTTCTCTGCTTCTCATACCACCGTTAAACGGAACATACACATACTTGGAGGGGTATTCATTCGATTAGGTTTATGACGAAACTCTTCTCTGTCCATCATATCGATGTTAAATTGAAACACTTATCATACGGATGGGCAGTGTCGTCAAATTACTTGATCAGTGTTCCGACTTATGTTCCTCCGCCCCCCATACCGCTGTTCGACTTGGTTGGTGCGCGATATGGGCACAGGTGTTGGCGGAGGTGCACGCGCTGAACGAGCGAGCGGACATCGATGGTATCGTGGTTCAGATGCCTCTCCCGACCGGAGTAGACTCGAAAAAGGTAGAGTGCTTCGCGTCTCTCGACCTTACGAAGTGCTACATACAGTAGGTACCATGGAAAGTACAATGAACGCGAAAAACGTACTGGTATGCCTTAAACATGCCGTTTCTCCATCTTACGGAGTATTATTGCCGTATGACACCAAGTCGAGGAAACCGTTGCTGTTTGGCTTTCTGCTGTGCATACATCGCCGCCGTAAAAAATCGTTGTACGGGCAAAGCGTTCGAGGCTCGGTTGCATGTAAACTCGGTAGTATAGGGCCTTTCTAATGAAGAAATATGTGGACATCCAGCATCACGAGGCTCGGGGTGCCTCTACACGGTAATTTATCAGCTTTAGAAAAGCTCTCTGCTACCGAGTATATACTTTATCTTACAATTAGACAACTACATAGTGCTTTGAAGCCCACCTTCGGCTTAATATTCTCGTTCGCGGGTGATCAGGGTTCTACGTTCCTGTGTAATGTTTTACCAGCAGGATAGTCAAAACGACATCTGACGCAAATTGCCAAAGTCTCCCACCAACAAAATCAGTCACTGCCCGGCCCTGCCCTGCATGTCTAGGTGGCCAAGGCAATCGCGGTGCACAAAGACGCGGACGCTTGTCATCCTGCCAACGCAGCGAATGTCTTCGGCGGGGAGGCCTGGTCCAGCGTCGTAGCCCCATCAGGTATATACCAAGTAGGAGGGTCAACACGGTTTGTTGTATTGTATTGCAACATGAACTCGACCACTGAGTCAACTTTAGTGAACATAGCTTGGAGGGCTGCTCGTTCACTTTTCAGCCAGGTGCGCGCGGGTTCAAGTCTTGACAACATCGGTCAATATTCCTGGGTTGAACACGTTGAAAAAAATGTCGAGGATTCCTGATTTCCCTAGAGCAGTTCGTGGCAAGGGGAGACGCCCGGAGATCGATGCTAGGAAGCCGCCGAGATTCAACGAACTCTACGATATATATTTTGCTGATTGGTTAGCACTTGGTCTCGATATGAACCACGGCGTCTTCTGCGTGGTTCTCGAGACCGTCATTGGAGTGCCAACTGCCACGGCCCACACACGACGTTCAATTTTAGCCAAGTAACATATACGTGTGTGAAATTATCGCCGAGTAGACACGAAATTATAGTATAATGTTGTTGTTTGATCGTGGTATCGCCTCATCATTTGGATTACTGGTTTACCGAGTTTAGACCACTAAAAAAATGCACTTGACTTTATGTTTTCTTGGCGCACCGTCACAAACAACGCCATCGATGTGCGCAGCATTATCACGCAACCAAAGAGCACACATTTGTAAACCTGTAGATACACACTCGGGTAGCCACTGGTGCAAGTGTCTCTAACTACAGACTTGGATAACCACTGGCGCAAGTCGCTCTGACTAAAAAAGCGCGCCAAATTTAACCACCCTATCGAAAGTATGACACTATCGGTTAACATGATATTTTACAAGTACGTTGGTTGTGTTAGGACTAGCGCATACAATGTTGGTCGGGTTGCGCGATCGAACATCTTTTGAGTCGTGCTTCGGGTGAGATTTTGATCTACTCATGAACAGTTTAGCCTCGGTCGACGTCTAATCATGAATCGTTGTGTGTGCACGCTCTGTTTTCCACTGTTCTGAACGTCACTACCGTCACCGTGCAGGGTCGTCAGAGGAATTCCGGCCCCTGTCTTGCACTCCCTACGGCATCGCCGTGCTCCTTGCTATGCACGGGGTGCGCGTCGTGGGGCAGACAGCGGTCGTGATCGGCAAGAGCAGGATGGTCGGGGCTCCAATGGCGGCAATGCTTAGCAGCGGCGGAGCCACTGTTACCCAGTGCGATGTCCACACCGAGAGAACGACTCTTGAACGCAAGGTGAACATAAATTCTCGGCAAAGAAGCGCTCGAAACATAGCCTTTGAGATCCTCACGGTGTATCCAACCAGCATGGCGAGAAGAGCCTTTCATGGATTCTTAGGCTTCGTTTCATTTCTGTGCCATTGGGGGCCCCGTTACTTCCTCACCAGGTATAATATTTTGGAACCTCTCCGTAGTTGCGGAAGTCCACTTGCGCATGAGTTTTTTTTTTTTTCAATGTTTGGCTCCGTAGTCTAGTCCTTCTACAGAGCTAGTGTGTATTTATTTTAAACTCCACTTTTAATTCCCAGCTCAACTCGTAAGAGGTTCTAGCGAGCTTCTGAACAAGTGGTCACAGGTGTCTTCCTTTCTTCCCCCCGGTACGGTTCCTTTGTTTTCTCCTCGGGTAAAGTTCAGCATTTCCACTTTCCAGTTTTTTTTATGCTCGTTGATTGCATCGAATTGCACCAACCCGCGCTCTCGCGCATTCGGCCTATCAATTTGTAAGATGGAACCCCTCACGGGGCTCGGACCTATGGCATCGACCTCAACGGTGACTCGGGCTGCTATTGAATCCCCAGAGGGCATTGTTTTCGACCAAATACCTATTTTACTTACCAGCTGCTGGACATGCAGTTTTCACAGGTATTGTCCCTTCCCCTCCGGTATACACCTTCATTTTCAATCGCGCATGGGGTCCAGCATTCCCCCCCAGCTTGTCGATTCTAATCGAACTTTGTATCAATGCCAGGTCCGAGGTATTAAACCTCCACCATAAAGCTTTCGACTCTTGGTCTAAAGCTTCAGACGTGCTATAATAGCTTTCTTCTTTGCTCTCGAATCGCGACGCGTGCTGTGATAAAGGTGTTCATGTATACAGAGATCGTTTCGTTTCATTCACGAGGTTCCTCCACTGAAGAAGTCACCCAAAATTTAAGACATGGTTGAGAGATGTCACCGTGTTTAGTGGTATTTTCCTCCGAACGCCGTTGGGTTCCTCATTCGGGTTGAGCTTTAACTTTCCTGGAAGTTTATTGGTTGGGTGCTTCGTGTATTGCAGCATGCGTCCCGCGTAAACGAGCCACGCAGACACAGAACTTTGTTGTGCTCCCACTGCGCAGGTTTGCGAACAGTCTTGTAGATTCAGCAGCAATAACTGTCATATTTTCGATCCCACCGCGTACATTTGTGAAGCAGATTTCGTTCTTAAGCAACAATCCCTTGCTCCGCTATGCACCCACCAAGTAGGTCCGAAACGCAGACATCGTCGTCTCGGCTGCGGGGAGAGCTGGTCTGGTTAAGGGGCATTGGATCCGCCCGGGAGCCGTAGTCGTGGATGTCGGGATGAACGCTCAAGGTAAAACCTCTATGCGGTTGATCTTGCGCCTCAAATGCGTTTTCCGCAAATATTTCGCTCGCGAAGAGTGTCGTTGTCTCGTACCCCCACGTTGTGACAGCGAAAGTTCTTATGGGTGTTCGACAAGTGATAGTTGCTGAATCTCATGCTGCGCAATGTTGGATGCCACACTCAATGATATGAACAGCATTTGATAGGTAGGCTCAAGGTTTACTGCTGCTTCCACACTAAGAGCTAGACACGCCGCCATGGAAAGAAGGAGGCCAGAATCGTAATCGAGATGTAGCATAAACACCTACCCAACGTATCCAGGGATGAAATCAACAAACCACCGGCAAGAGGAATTAGGCCCTCAGGGCCGGGTTTCGGTCAATAATCGCACTGCCTGCATATGTTATATTGGCCCTTCCATAGGAAAAGAACGATCCCCATAAGAAAATTAACCCAAACACTTGGGGGGAGATCAGGAAGCTTACAGCTTTCAGACTTCATTTAGCGTAGGACCAGAGAGAACACAACCTCTCCCAAACTATAGAATCTAGCCTAAAGCTAACGTCCCGTTTTGTTTTCATGGGTCTGGTACACTACGGCATGCGCTGCCACACATGCCAACTTCTCATTGCGGAGCGCACGTAGATAATGCTCCTTTGACTACGGTAACAACTACTCGCCGCGCTGAGCATGTTCCTGGCGGTGGTGCCTGTTTCGGTTATCTTCGTGTGTTATTCTGGGGGTATCATGTCGTCAGCGTTCCGTCTTCATCTGAAGTCGAAAGTATGGTACGTCAAACGCTAATCGTAGGGATGGTCTTCACCTCCCTGTGTTCATTTTAGGTTTTATCCGTTCAACAGTTGTAGGCTTCAGTTGCTAGTTGGTGGTCGGTATGCTTAAGTTCAACTTGTTTTTGTGTCCAGATAGACTATGCTCGTTACGTAGTGGGATGGCAACCGAAGCAATGTAATCTGCATGATCCATAACAAAACGTTAACTAATCGGCAATGCGTCTGTATGTTTGTATACGTCTCCGGCACAGGCATCACACCCAACGGCAAGAGGAAAGTCGTCGGGGATGTGGACTACGCCATGGCCCGCTCTAAGGCTTCCTACATCACCCCCGTGCCAGGAGGCGTCGGCCCAATGACAGTAGGTAGGTTTGTACTGTACAGTGTAGACGATAAGCAAGCTTCACTGGAATTAAACGTAGTGAAAAGGGCGAGGAAGATGAAGTATCACGGGCGTTCTTCGAAGCACAGGTGGCCGTGTGTACATGTTTCGACAAAGCAAGCACTGCCTCGACAAAACAAGCACCTGGCTGGCTGTCACTCGTAACATCGTCAGCATTTTCCTCGATTCTGCCCTTTGATGACACAAATGATCGACGTCTAACAGGACAACCCCCTGTACGAAGTCTTGATCCTTCCCAGCAGACCTGGAAAAGTACCGAGGCCGACAAGCAGATCACATCATGCACACCTGTAGTGTTGCTGCGCTCACAATATGATTCGATAATCTGGTCATGGTCACCAGGACAACGTTCACGAACGACATTTCCCCGTCAGAGTTATGCATGGACAATTCTACTATCTTCCCGCTGTTTCAGTTTGTTTGTTGTAGTGCTGCCCTATGCCCTCTAGCCGTGGGGTATCGATATATTTCCAACCGCAGCCGGTTCACCCACCCCCCCATGCTCTTCCCCTATCTATCCTTGATTGCTGCTCGACTAGCTCTTCTCCTTCAGAACACCCTCAACCTCTTCGAAGCACACGGCGTCAAGCAGCTGTAATATTCACTCTACCTATCTGGCGGCCGCTGAATCACAGTGGGAAGGCCACATGAGGAGGGCTTCGACAAATCGAAGCCTTGGTCCTTCTAGAACCCCACTCACGGTTTTGGGAACATGTTTGGAATTAGTCTGAGATCTCGTTTTGAGCGGCAGAAGGGACGCTCTGCTTTATTTATGATAATCAACATTACCTTTTTGGTATCGTCTTTTGGGCAGTAGGCTGGATTCTGGATTCTTTAGTCGGGCTCAGTTTGCTCTTCACGGGCGAGCACCAGGAGGTTGCGGTCATTGTGCAATCAACCTGATGGTCGGAAAATATGACGTCCACGGTATCCCGTTCGGATGTCGGGTGCGGGTGGGGGGATTTAAACCGTTTTTTGCACCGGTCACGCTCTAACCCGCGGGTCGGACTAGGAGATTTTCAAACCCTTACGGTGGGGCCGGGTCGGTTCAGGATGTTTCTTGACTCTCACGGGTGGGTCGGGAGGTGTTTAATTACTGTCAGGAGGTGTTTAATAACACTGGTCGGGTTCCGTGGTCCCCCTGGCCCGACTTGGCCCGCGAAAAGTGATTCGACCTGTCACAAACCCTGATAAAACCAGTCAGCGCGGCTGCAAGATGTCGGTAGGTATAGCAAAGCGTATATCTAACGCCGAGTAGCGTCGCGTGTGTATTCGGCTGTACTCCGGGATAATATGAGTCGATGGATTATTTGAGCTGATGTTGAGGTGATATGGCGTCGATACTGCCGCCGTAGTGATTGAAAATGCGGATTCAATGGCGTTGTACATCGTGATGGACGCGATTAATACCTTCTGTGGTGTTTAGTAAATACCTGGTAGTTCGCTTTTTTCGCGGTGTTTCGTGAATAGTTCAGACTTTGAGTGGTGCTTAGTGCGTTGTGTTGTCTGTGGGTGGGGGTATGGGGGATCGCGAAGTAACGCATGGATGGATGGTACGCTAAGTTTTTAGTATGAGGATCAGCATGCTGATGTCTTGCGACAGTAAGCGATATTCTGGGGCATTAAGAAAAAACACTCCACGCTTCTAATCATGTTGCTTATGTCTATGCTGCCTAGCGTTTGCAAACGACACCCCTTTCTCTTTGAAGACCAGTCATTTTCAGCTCTTCTGTGATGCGTTGTAGTACTGGATATATACGCCGGTAAACACATGTCCGATGGCCACAAATAAATGGCATGTTGGTATATGTACGTATGGTGCTCTGATATTTCGAGGGAGATTGCGCAGCTCCCTAACGCGTTGACAAAGCGGGGTACAAATTCCAAGAGACCCGAAGTTAGGGTTAGTGGAAGAGGTCCCCACCGGGTGTTGGTCCCGCATCGTCCATGTATGAGCAAGCGCCGATGTGTAATGAGCACATGTGAGAATCGCTAGGGGAACTTCATCAGAGGATCATCTAACAACTACCACGCCTCGTCTCACACGGCATCGTTGGCAGGACGTTAGGTCCCCCAGGGTGATGAGATATACCGCCTACGATGGGCTGAGACGGTGCTTTAGATTCTAGTTTCGTTTGTTCAGGGTATTACTATACCAGGTGTATTTCAATAACTCAGAATACGTGTTGCTTGTTATGGGTGTTGCCATATTGGTCGACCCCCCTTGTATTGGCTGTGCAGGTCGCGCACTGTTACGGGCCCGGGTTTTTGTTTCTGCCCATTTTCACTTGGGTGTTATTACAACTGGATGTACGTATACTCTTATGAATATTTCCTGCTCTTTCTTGCCATTCATGTCGCTGTATCTACCTCACGTTGTCATGGATAAAGTGTAATACCCTGGCACGGTGGGTTGAGAGGCTGTGCCATCGACGTTAGTCGAGGCGATGGCACAGTGCGAGAGGATATCGTGGAAGACGAAGTGCTTCCGAGATGTAGAGAAGATGTTGAATAGTACAACGGTGGCGCTTAATTTGGCCAATACACACAGATATAAACCACAGAGTTGCAGGAGCCCAGACGACGGCTGCTTCCCAGAGATGACCAGAACAGCTATGATCCGGAAAGATCGACAAGAGAGAGCCACACGAGAGAGTGAGCTACCTGGATATCAAGCGGAGAATCCTACGGAAGTAATCCCTCCGCACACGTAAGTACGTTACACTCGAACCGACACATATGAGATCTACGGCACACAAGAGCAGTGCTACTGAATATTGACTCATAATGGCTATGTGCCAACATTTTCATAACACTCCCCCTCAATGGAAGTTGCTCTAACTCGTGCCAAACTAATGATGATTAATTCAAGTAAGTATTTTCGTTTCATGTGTTTCAACCACTAAAGTACCACGTGATGTTTTAGTCCTATACGTGCAACAATAAATTCATGCGCTTGCTCAAGAGTACCTGCTACTGCACAAACCAGACTACCATGACTTCCAAACCTACATGGCTCGTTCAACCAGTGATGGTGCGATGCCGAATGTCGATTACACGAAGGGCAAGTTGATTCGCACAAACAGAACACATTCAAAACAAACACACAAACATGTAACACGACTAACTGAACTGGCTGTTGATGATGAACTGGCTGTTGATGAAGTCGTTTACGTTGAAGTTGCTGATTATGTCCAGCAGGTTCCTGAAGCGGTGCTTGTTCAGGTGCTTTGTGCCGATGACGGCAGGGTTGATGTCGGTCGGAATGTAGTCGATGGAGATCCTTCCCTCCGACACGAGCTCTCGGGAGAAGAAGAAGCGCAGCGCGATGTGCTTCGTCCTCGAGCTGACGGAGCGGTTTCCCAGCGCGTGCAGTATCGCTGTGTTGTCGCAGTACAACGGCACGTTCGCGAAGTCGTTGCCGAACCCTAGCTCAGTCAGCATGTTTGAGCAGAACACTGCTTCCTTCATCGCCAAAGCCGACGCGACCAGCTCCGTCTCCATGGTCGACATGGCAGTCAGACCTTGCAGCCCCGACTTGAAGCCAATTGGCGCATCGCACAGCATCGACAAGTAGCATGAGGTGACCTTCCGTTGTCCGGGTTGTTGGCCCAGTTGGAGTCCGAAAAGACTGCAAGCAAACAAGCTTGAAGCCTCCCCTCTTGTACGTAATGCTAAAGTCGGTTGTCCTCGCGAGGTAGCGAAGAGTGTGCTTCGCCGCCACCATGTCGATATTGCTGGGTTTCGCCATCGGGCGAGCCAGTTGACCAACGGCATACATGATGTCGTACCTTAACACTTGGGAAACATACATCAGGCACCCCACGATGCCCTGGTAGCCCTTATTTTCTTCCTCGTCCAGCAGAGTCTTGCCAGGCTGCTGGTTGAAGAGTTCGGGACCGTACCCCGGCGTGTTGGTCGGCTTGCATTCCGACATTCCGAACCTCTCCAGGATGGACATGGGGTAAGCCTTTTGAGAGATCGTGAGAGTGCCACGCTCAAGGTCTCGCTTTATCTCCATGCCCAAGACGAGCGACACCGCTCCCATGTCGGTCATCTTGAAAACTGCTTCAACTTTTATTTCACCATCGCCATGGCGTCAGAGTTGTTGCTGGCCGGAAGGAGATCGTCCACGTAGAGGATCAAGTAGATCCGAACACCGTCGTGACGTACAAGTAGACACACGTGTCGGACTGAAGCGGAACGAAGCCGATTTCGACAAGGGTGGGATCGATGCTGTTGAACTAGTTTCAGGGGCATTGGGCCAGCCCGTAAAGGCTCTTCTCTAGCTGCATCACTAGCTCACCTCCGTCCTTCCTTGTCCTTGACGTCAAAGCCAGGCGGCTGCTCAACGAACACCAACTCCTGGATATCCGCGCATAGGAAGGCCGTTGAGAAGTCCATCTGGTGTAGAAGCAGGCCGAAGGGCACGGCTATGCAGCATATGATCCGCACGCTGTAAATCATGCATACCGGGGCGTAGATGCTGCCATAGTCAAGGCCAGGAACTTGGTTCCAACCTTGAGCCACTACACGAGCCTTGAAGGAGCCGTCCGCCGTGCGCTTGAACACCCATTTCGAATCGATTCGCTTCCGTCCAGCGGGATCGGCAGAGCGCGGAACAAGCTTGTAAACTTGACGATCTTTAACACTCGCGATCCCGCGTTCTGCTGCTGCGTTCCACTGGGCAGCTTCAGGCGTGGCTCGCGCTTCCTTGATTGTCCGTGGGAAATTCGGTTGCGTTGTTCCCCCAGCGTACGCGTATTCCCTGAAGCCGAATGTGCCGTCCCTGTGGGCGACGTCAGGAACCCCCCCCCCTCACGGTAAACGCGTAGAAGAGGCGACGAAGCTCGCTGATGGTCTTTGCAGTGGGTACGCTCGAAGCAGGCCTGGTGGTTGCCGGCGTCGACGTGGAACCTCGTCCACCTCCAACACGACGTCCACGTGCAGACCCGCTGCCACGTCCACCGCGCTGCGTGATGCCTCCCTGCGCAGATCCACCACGCAAAGCAGACCTGGTGACGGCAGGCGTCGGCGTGGAACCTCGTCCACCACGATACGAACCGCGTCCACGCACAGGACCACCCTGCGGCGCAATACCAGACGGAGCAGAACCAGCGGGCGATGAACCAAGCGGCGGCGCCGGACCAGATGGCAATCCAGGAGAAGACGCACCGTTGACCGGCACCGCGGGACTGATTCCCCCCGGCGAGGCAGGGCTATCTTTCTCAGGCGTACCACCAGCAATCCCAGGCGCATCGTTGGCAGGAGTAGATCCAGCAGGTGCAAGTCCAAGATCACGGTAGGTTGTCTCACAACTTTTTTCGAGAAGCCCAATCGCAGACAGATCCCCGACGGCATCCCCAACGGCACGGTCAGGAAAGAGCGAATCAGCCGAGTGGTTGGAAGTGCAGTTTCGCACGTCTCTTAGCATGTCGTCGTAGTCATCGTACGTGAACTCCTCCTCGTCAAAACCGCGCGCGTCCAACGAGCGCGCGACAGAAGGCGTCTCCATGAAGATAACATTTTGACTCACCCGCACACGTAACGTCTCAGAGTTGTAGATCCGGTAAGACTTGTTTTCCTCGCTGAATCCGACGAGCCAGCCTTCCCAAGCACGATGCTCCAGCGTATTGGTGTAGACCTCTTCGTGCACGAACGCCCGGGACCCGATCACCCGGAGATGGCCGAGATAGGCATCCTTGCCGTAGAGCGCCTTGTACGGCGTCCCGTTTTGCAAAGCTGCGTGAGGAGTCCGGTTGCTCAGGTAGACGGCCGTCTTCATCAGCTCCCCCCAAAGGAAGTTCGGAAGTGTCGAGTGGGCGAGAAAACAGCGCACGATGTTCAAAATCATCCGGCCCGCACGCTCGTTCGCTCCGATCTGCTGAGGGGAGTTCGGAGAGGCAATCGCCAGCTTGATGCCGACTTCTTGACAGTACTGACGGAACTCCGCGCTCGTGAATTCCGTGCCGAGGTTCCCGCGGAGGGTATGGATGCGCTCGCCGGTAGGAACCACGGTCTCCTTGACGAACACCGCAAGGGCGTCCACAGATCAAGCATTGTCCTTCATGAGAACCACCTCCTTCCACTTGATTTGCTGGTCAACGAAGTTGACGGCGTATTTGAACCCGCCCAGAGATTTAGGCGTGAAGGGGGAGTTTCCCGACGTCGCCCACAGGGACAGCACATTCGGCTTCACGGAATACGCGTACGCTGGGGGCACAGCGCAACCGAACGTTCCACGGACAATCAAGGAAGCGCGGGCTACGCCCGAAGCCGCCCAGTGGAACGCAGCAGCAGAACTGGAGATCGTACAAGATGCTCTACGACAAGGATGCCTATCTCGGCCATCTCCGGGTGATCGGGCCCCGGGCGTTCGTGCACGAAAAGGTCCATACCAATAGGCGGGAGCATATCCTGGTAGCTCACTCTCTCGTGTGGCTCTCTCTTGTAGATATTTCGAAGCTCATCATCTGTCATGGATAATGTGTGATACCCTGGCACGGTGGGTTGAGAGGCTGTGCCGTCGACGTTAGTCGAGGTAATGGCACGGTGCGAGAGGATATCGTGGAAGACGGAGTGCTTCCGAGATGTAGAGAAGATGTTGAACAGTACAACAGTGGCGGTTAGTTTGGCCAATACACACAGATATAAACCACAGAGTTGCAGGAGCCCAGACGACGGCTGCTTCCCAGAGATGACCAGGACAGCTATGATCCGGAAAGATCGACAAGAGAGAGCCACACGCGAGAGTGAGCTACCTGGATATCAAGCGGAGAATCCTACGGAAGTAATTCCTCCGCACACGTAAGTACGTTACACTCGAACCGACACATATGAGATCTACGGCACACAAGAGCAGTGCTACTGAACATTGAATCATAATGGCTATGTGCCAACATTTCCATAACACACGTCGTCTGCATTTTTTTTTCGAATGCTTTGGTCTTTAAGGGTATGCTGCATGCAGCTGGTTATCTGTTAGCACCGTCATTTACGATTACCAGTCTTCTTGTACATCAAAACAAGAGGCGTGGGGGGGGGAGTTGCGAAGATCCGGATTTAGATTTAATCATCCGATGCCTCGGCTAGGATATAGCCTTTCCCTGGGAATTACAGTATTTGCAAATATGCGCGGACTTTCAGAGAGCCATCCTACGGTATGGGGTACACATTTTTAGCCTAAAAAAGGTATACCTTGCCGGTTTAGCTCCTCAGGTGAGGAACCACCGGTTAATCTAATACTTTTACGAGTATAATTTGTGTTAGGACTAGGGCATGGACGCTTGGTCGGGTTGGGCGAACGAATGCCTTCGAAGTTATGTTTTGGGTGAGATATTGTGTTTCTCATGTTGGGAGCTCAGGAACTTGTTCCGCACCCCTATCGTGAGATGGATCCAGAGTGGGCTGATGTTACGGATATATGCACGCGAAACATACACCCGACTGCTCAATGGAGTGTTGGATATTTGGCGCGAAGTTATGCACCTCGCCAGCGCGTTATAGAAACGGCGTCCGATCGGAGTCCTGCAGACCTCGACCCGTTGCGAATGGAACAGGTCGCCACCTCGACTCACTCCCGGATCATGTATCGCCCGTGCGAGGTACGAGTACCTAGACAGGCGTGATGGTGATGCGATAATGAATTCTTGCTACGAGCGCTGTACTCGTTCGCTCGGGACGACTTGGGTTGTCTTGGCGAGCACAGACACTACTCCGCCAATAAAACAAACTCAGCATAAACCATTGACCAGTTAGAAAACTGCGGGCGCTGAACATCTTTCTGTTTGATATCCAACCAAGCCCAGTCCGACCGAAACTGGCGTTGGAGCCCTCTTGGTCGATTTTTGAAGCTGTGGTGACTTGGGACATCCTGGCATACCCTCGAGTTGCCTACTTTTGTATACGCTAGGTTTGGTAAGCCTGGTTACGTACAGCTCTCGCATTTAAATGTGAAATAAAAGGTGCGACGAGACAGAGTAAAACCAAACATGCAGGTGTATATATCATTTGTACGAGGCGCGTAGGGGCATGCATATTCATACTTGAACCCTAACGTGTAATCGAGACGCAAGATATCAGGGAACGTCACCGAATATGGTACAACAACTCACTTTTGATTATCTCTGCTCTTGAACTAGGTAGATCCACTAAGCTGGATGAGCAGCTATGCCGGCCCGGGCCCCTGCGAAGTTCAGGGTCGCAGGTGTTGAGGTGTGTGTTGCGCTCGACCGTTTGCGAGAAAAAAAAAACAAAAAAAAACCGATTTTGGAAGTCGAACTTTGTTTGGGGTCGGGGGAATAGACCATGACCAATACCACAACCACAGTATTTTGGCCTCCGCAAGAACCGAACGACACTCGTGAGGTGAGGGTGCTTTTGCTGTAAAAGGCCGCTCACACATAGCGCATGAGTCATCCCACACTAGCATTTAATCAGACGTTTCCGAACTCCTAGCATGAGGAGCTCAGCATCTCACCAGAATAATGAGTTTTCCGAAGACGTTCCTTCGCGCAACCCGACCAACTTTCATATGCGCTACTACTAAAACAAAGGTACTCGTAATTTTTCATACTAACCGATAGTTCCATATTTGAGGAGCTCAATCGGTCAGAACCGTGCAATAATTGGTCCAAAACGTGCAACCTCTACCGTGGGGTGACTCATACTTCTTATAATGGGGGGTTTTTGAGTCAAAATGGCTTCCTCTGGAGTTTGTCGGAAGCTATGAGTCAAAACCGTTCCCTCTGGAGATTGACGGAAGCCATACATATACCAACCAAAACATCAAGCTTTTTTATGTTTCCGGCTACGTTCTCGAATTCGAGCCCTAATCTAGGTGATCCGCCAAACCTACGTCTGTACTATTGTAGGCCAGCTGCACCAGCGAGCCGGCAAGATATTTTTTCTACATCGTGTAGCTCATCCTTCACAGTGGTTCGGTAATATTTATTCTGGATATGCCAATGAGGGATTGACATTGAGCTGGACAGTACCAGAGGGCGAATTATCAAATTGAACGTCTTCATTCAAAGTAAATATGTGTCGTACACATGCTAGTATTCAAATGCCAGATATATACCTGATAGCTACACTGTAGTTGTAAGGGGAGTCGCCGACCTATATCCTTAATGAGGACACACAACTCGTAATGCGCGCGATCGGAGTATCACACACAGCTTGCAAAGATGAGTTTCGACGAAATCTTCGATCTCACAGCTGGAGTGTATTTTCATTTTTTATAATATATCGTATGATCGTCTTGGCCGAGATCGCACACATCAGTAGGTCGAGCCGCCTATGCAAACAATACATCTCTAAATGATCCTCATGTGGAAACGTGTCTGCGCAGATAGCAGATATCGTCCAAGTTAGAACGAGCAATGTGCTTACAAACCTGGAGAAACGAATGGCAACATGACCACGCAATGTGGACGTCGTACTCGCACTGGGTGCTTGTCCATTGTTATGAAGTTTGTCCTGTTAGCGGCAGTTTCTCGGCCGATGACCCTGCTTTGTGGATTGGTCTCCTTTGACTAGCAGCTCGCGCGGCAGTCCTTCGTAAAAACCAAGGTCACTGCAAGGTCTTTCGTCGGTGAGGTACAGAGTAGACCTTTCGTCGGTGAGGTACAGAATCACTCGCGCGAGTGGCTCAAATCAAGTAGTAAACAAGGGGTACCCCGTCCCTAGCGTGGCTCTTGTAGCTTGCAGTCGGTTTATTGAAAAAAATGAAGTCATGGGCGGGGTAGAGAGGCCGGGTAGAGAGCACTTTACCTGGTCCGCACTGCCGTAGCATGCATCTAGGATTCAAAGTAATTTTACGATTTTTCCCTAAATGGATTTTTTGTTCTTATCTTCAAGTTATTCCCTTATATCTTATCTCGCCAGAATATGCAATCAGAAGAAACGACCACAACAAAAAGAGTCTCCCTAACACGTTGTCATTGGTAGATATGCCCATCTACTCCCGCACGAGTATAGCTGGTTGTTGTTGCCCAGTGTTGAACCCACGCCCGGTCACGTAGAACACCCAAACCATACTATTACCAAGACGTGTATCACCCCCGCAGCGTCAGCGTTGTTACCATGGAAAGAGGTAAGGTAATAGTACTAAGACGAGTATCAACTCTTAAATATCTGCAGCATCGTTACCATCAAACACGGTGAGGTATTATTACTAAGGCGTGTCTCATCTCCACATCTTCAGCAATATCGCCGTGGCAAGAGGTGAGCCCTTCTATGAGTACGGAGGAGGAAAAACCCAAACGTATACCACCTGTGGGCAAACCCACCCGTATACCACCTGTGGGAAGACAGTGGTAATCGCCGCATATTTGGCCAATTCGTGTTATTTTGTTCGCCATCCCCGACAATGTTGCATGTGCGGCATGAGCGAAGTCCGCGTTGATTACTCACAAACCATTCCCGGAGAGTAGAAGAAAAGCACGAGAAACCTACGAAAAAGGAAGCCTGTGCATCGGTCCTCTCCCTCCCCTTGTGTTCCTACTTCCGCGGGTTAGCATCGCTCCAATCAACATGCCGCCCGTGCTCCACCTTACGCGGTCATCGCGCAACGTATGTTCATCTGCCCCGTCTACGGCATCGTTTCCGTCGAAATACGGTCATTAATTAGTGTCTTGAACGATTAGTATACACCACATGCTACGGTAACATTTCATCATTTGCCTTCTGAAGGCTGTTTCTTGAGGAATTTTACACCCCACCCAAAGTGAAAGCGCAATCCGATGAGACTCGTTAAACCATAGCCTAGGGAGCGAAATATACTCGCGAAACCAGAACGGAATTCCGACGTTGGTTGGGTTAAGGTGGGTAAATGAACCCCTCATCCAGCAAACGTTCACGCCAAAAATGCTACCTCTCGACTATCGTAGCACTCGTCAAAAATAGTGCGAACAACGGGTTTACCGGGACGGTGCAGCACTAGGTTTCCCAGAGCTCTGGGTCACAGAATGCAGCGGCAGGGTGTCACTCCGTTCCCGTGCAGCTGCCGGCACCTGCGTGGCAGCAGTGACGTGGTAATTTCATCATCATTTCAAACGCACGAGTCTCGGTTTTACAGCCTGGCGGACGTGGTGACACGAGCATGGATACGGTGGAGACCGAACCACACTTGGAGGCCCTGACGTAGCATGTGACAGGGCGTCTTGCAGTTCCGGATGTTTCCGCGACTACTGAGTTCAAGGTACTCATGGGTTCTGGATCAGGCAGTACAGCAATGTCGGAGGAGCTGGTAGAGGTCCTGCGGGGACAGCCGGAGATGACCCACATCGCGTTAACGCAGGTGTTTATTGGGAATGCGCTTGTGGTCACGTCGTTGGGGCAGGAATGTGATAATGAGACGCCATCGTGTCCTCTCCACTTAACGACCAAAGCACCACGGAGACCGGTCCGGTTTTCCATGCCGTTTATCGTACTCCCTGCGGGAGGCAATGCGGTTACCATCGGGCAGAAGACGCTGAAAGACAAGCTCGACATCGACGTCATGGCGCAGCTCAAGGAATCTGTATCGAAGGCATGCGGGTGTTAAGATGGCGCTGGCTTGGAGCTTACAGCTCGTGCTGTGGACGAGCCCAACGCTGGTGCTGTGGTGCGGACGGTAATGTCTGTCACGGCGATAAGGCCGGGCTGTGACGCGCCAGGTGAAGTTGACGATGAGGTCACACTGACGCCGCTATCTCAAATACCCATGATGTTCCAGAATTCCGAGGTGTAGACGCTCGATCGTGTAGGTGCGTTGGAGACGGCGGTCGGTGACACTGTTGATCTTGAATTACCGCCAGAATATGCCAAGATGCTGCGTAATATCGGTTTTCGCACGCACCTTGACGTGTTCCGCCGGGCATTGTTGGGCGACCCACCTGCGCGCGTGGAGTCCATGGCGGTGCGGCTTCGACCAGGTGCAAGGGCGGTGCTGGCGAAATCGCGTGAATCTCCGCCAGTAATGGCGGCATGACTGCAGGAGCACATGATGGACAACTTGAACACAACCGGAAAGGTGTTTTGAAACCCGCAGGCGATCTGCGGAAGCGTGACGACGGCGATTCCTAAGGGATCCAACTCTTATCGCATGGTTACGGACCATCGGGCGGTCAACGACACAATCGCACGGGCAGCTATGCCCGTGCCAACCTGGAAAACAAAGCGTCTCTGTTCGCTGGTGCTCCCACATGGTGCACGCTGGGTATACTGTAAGGCTACTGGCAGGTGCCGCTGAGTGAGGATGCCCAGGAGATGTTCACCATGGTCACTTTGGAGGGGTTGTTCAAGCCGCGACGTGTTATTCCGGGGGTGCTGAATGCTGCCGGTATTTCCAGGCGACGATGGGTGATGTCTTGGAGGGGTATATCGATGAGAAGGTATGATTAGTGTGAGTGGATGGCATCGCGATCTGGGGGAAACACCTGAAATTCTTTTGAAGTGGTTGTTGGCGATTTTGGATCGCGTGCTGGAGCGTGGTCTTCTTTCTGCCGCCGACAACGCCGTTTCGTCCGAGAGGAAATGAAGTGCTTCGGGAAAATATTATAGGGACAGGCGATGAGCCACGACCCCAAGCGCACCCAGGGACTGCGTAAGTTGCGTCGACCGGAAACCGCCAGCGAGTGCATGCAGTTCTTTCAATCCATCGATTGGATGCGGTCGTCTCTGTCTGAGCTCGTGGGGGTGGAGACGCCGTTGCAGGGCCTGCTCGATTAGTGCCTGTGCAACACACGGCGCACCAAGCGCGTGGCGGCGCGCCGTGCTATGGGCAGCAATGAGTGGACGGATGAGCGTGCGGCCGCGTGGGATGCTGTGCGACTACGGGTGAGCGAAGCGGTGCCTTTGAATAATCTATAGCCAGGATTTCCTGTGGTGATGTTCAATGATGCGAGTAACTCGTTTTGGGGGAGCTGCATCGCCCATGTTCCGACGGTCGATTTGAGGGGAAGTGTTGCAATCGAAGACGTGTCCCATGAGCCGCTGGGATTTCTAAATCGGCCTTTCAGGGGTTCGCAGGAGCGATGGGCAACTGTGGACAAGGATGGCTTCGGGATCGTTAGCACGTTCAAGCGGCTGTCATACCTGCTTTATGGTGGTGTGGCGATTCACCGTGACCATCGGAACCTCGCGTATATTTTTAGCGCGAACGGAGCGCCCACATCCAAGGCGGTGGCACAACGTCTGCAGGGATGGCACGTGTTTCTTGGATAGTTCCCGTACACTATGGAGCACATCCCTGGCGACGAGAACTGCTGGGTGGACCTGCTGTTGCGTTGAGTGACGCGGCCGGGGGGTCCGGTGGGCGTGCACGCGAACCTTAGCACGCGGGGGTCATCTTCGCTGAGAGCGACAAGTTTCCGACCAGAGAGGTTGTGCGCGGAGTGCAGGCGGCCGCTGCGAGGGACAGGCCCACCCTCGATACGGCGTTGGGAATGGCTTCGCTAGAATCCAGAAGAGTTACACCGGTGGAGTACCATGACCACATCGTGATCTGGGTGCCAGCCGGGGTCGACTCTCCGAAGAAAACTACTGCTGGTGTGTGTTCACCTGGAGGGGGCCGAACACTGCGGAGTCGATGCAAAGATGACTCGGCTTCAGCAGCACTGCGTATGGGAGGGCATGGCTGATGACGTGCGGGACACGACTGGGCTTTGCTCGTACCGTTCGGACACCAAGGCGGGGGCGCTCGTGTTACGTACGCTGGTGAAGATCCCTCATGGACGAGAGTCGAACTCAGTTGTGCATTGTGATTTTCTTTACATGGGGGAGAGCGTGGTGGATGCCTGACTTGACGCTGCCGATCGATTTCAGCACGTGGTGGTCATTCTCGAGGACTTGAGTGGATGCACATGGCTGCTACCGTCGAGAGTGTGCACGGCGAACGGCACAGTTGAAGAGCTTGTTCGCTGATGTACCACGTTCGGGCCGCCAACCACATGCTTGAGCGACAACGCCACCCATTTCTGCAAACGCGTAATGCGCAAACTGGCGAAGGCACTAGGTGCTGAGCATCAGCTCTCAGTGGCCAACAGCTCGTTGACCAACAGGACTGTCGAGCGCATGATGCGCGAAGTGATCTACGGAGCTAAAACGATTCTAAACGCGAAGGGGCGGCCGCTTAGCAAGTCGGGCGTGGTGCTACTGGCCGAGCAATGGGCATGGTGTGGCGGAAAAGGCTGTAAACGACCCCTTACCACGCAATTATCGCGCGTGAGCTGCGTACGGCCTCTAACTAAAAACCAGGTTCCAATAGCTGGTGGTTTCTCTGGTGGACACCCAAGAGGGGCTCCTGGCAGGGGTGCTACAAAGCGTCAACGCCGATTGTCGTCCCCACCGAGCGCCCAGCAGTTGCAGCAGGACTCTGCCGCATTTCACGGTAGACGAGTACGTTATGGTGGCTCGAGTGTCCAGGCTGGGTAAGCGCCGCAAGCGCATGAGCACTTAGACCGGACCGTGGAGTGTTGCCAATGACGTGTAATAGCACGTGTATGCGGTTTAGCACTTGGTCACAGGCAAACTCCGTTGCGTCCACGTGGCGAGAATGCGGCTTTACGCCGATGACCAGCTCGAGATCACCGGCGAGCTCCTCAAGGTTACCCAGCAATTGAAAAACCAGGGCGGCTACCTCATCCGGAGCGTGTCGGCTATCAAGCGGGCTGCAAGCGGTGACAAGTTCGTCGTCAAGGGGGCCTGAGAAGGCGGAGAGAACCTGGGAGCCGGTATCGCGCGTGTTCCATGACGCACCGGCCGTGGTGTGAAACGAGCTCAAGGCACTGCGGCTGAAAGCGGGGCAGACGGGGGCGCTCTTGCAACGGTATGGGCTGCGTTTGTCATGATATTGTGGTTTGAGATGAGTCCCGGATTCCCCGTTTCTGATTTTCTGCTTTTTCTGAATTTTGGATTTCTAGTTTTTCTTACGTGCAGTTTCTGAGGAGGGTGCTGATAGTGTCTACTGCAGCCACAGCTGCTGGTTCATCGCCGAGACTGTGTGTGGACAGAGAATGTCCGCCGTTAATGCTGCCGCTGTACTGGTGGCTATTATATGCATGCACGTTCTTCCATGTTTGGTCTGGGTTTCAGCAAAATGCATGCGCAATTGGAGGTGTGATTAGTGGTGCGTGGTGTGCTTGACGGTGCAATGGTGATGACCCGGCGGCTGAACAGTCACTCGTTACGGTCAGCTAACGTGGTGGATCTTAAGAAACTGACCACGATTTGTTGGGCTTGACCATTGCTCAACGTACGGAGAGCAATATTTGTCAAAGTTACCCGGCCTGAGCCAACTTGTGGTTGGCAGCCCGAGAGGGGCTTTTGGAGGGTGCTGTATCGCTGTGTGGTAGTATCCTTGGGCACTTTTACCGTGCATAGAATGGTTGGATACAAATTTTCAGGGAGTTCCACTGACGCTGTTGGCGTTTCTTGCGAAATTTTGAGAGATGGACGGGAAGGTGCGTGGCCGATGGCATTGAACTTCCCCGTGTGATAACGAACAAACTATTGCATTGTGGACAAACGCATTCCGAACATACGAGGGAAAGCCTTTTGAGCTGATACCACCAGGCCTGCGGTCGTGAGTTAGTACAGGCCGCTGATAAAATATATCAAGGGCGATATAGCCCAGCTATAGTGATGATCTCACCGCTGATATTGAACGTAGTATGACGTATCGTGAATGGGGCGGTGATATATGATAGGGACATCATCCGTCATGTAGAGTAGTGATATAGAATATTATGCATTATATTGCCTGCTTAAGTAATGTGAATAAGTGATATAACCCATCTTTGGATGCGATCTCACGGTTGAAAAACCAAGGCGTGACATAGCCCGCTGATATAGCATTTAAGGGTGATACATGGCCCTTTTTTTCTCACACTTTTACTTTCCAGCTTCTGGACAAGCCGTGGTCACAGGTGTCATCCCTTCTCCCCCCCGGTGCTTGCCTTCAACCTTTGTCGCGCATAGGGTTCAGCAGTCCCACTGCTCGTCGATTTTTCATCGAGTGTTGCCTACTCACGCTTTCGCGCTTTCCGCAAGTCAATTTGTGCACAAGAAAAAGTCCCAACGAATTTATACGAGTATGTACTCGGCGGGGCTCAAACTCACGAAACTGACCTATACCAGGCTCGAGGAAAACCTGATACGCCACCGGGGTGACCGGCAAACATTTAGGTCTGATCTCACGACTAAGATCGAATGGAGTATGACTCGTGGTAAAAGCAGCTGAAACGCTAGAAGTTTCACCCGCGATGTGTAGACTAATGGCAACTGAATATAGTGTATCATGGATGATATATCCCCTCACAATAGTATATCATTCCTTCCACAACCATCAGATATGTCCCCTTAAGGGATTTATAGTTTCCACGCACAGAAACCCCGCCCCCCCGCCTCGGGCCCCTCGCCGATGAAACCTCCGTCCTCCCCTCACCCCAGTTATACGACTTACAGGATATACTTGATAAACTGATGCATTTCCTTCCACAGCTGTCAGGTTTTGTCCCCCTCAAAAACGGGTTTGAAAGTTTCTGCGCACACGTTGGTTCACATCACCCTGTCGACCCTGGTACAAGCTACACTGTAATTTCAAGCGGAGTCGTCGACCTATCTTCTTGATGAGGACACGCACCCAGTGATACGCGCGATATGAGGACACACACAGCTTGCAAGAGGCGCGACGAAATCTTCAATCTCACAGCTGGAGTGTATTTCTATTTTTTTATTAGTATATCAACGGTGATCTAGCCCATCTTTCGAGATGACCTCACCGCCCAGGTTCAATGCGGTATGATTGGTCGTGAATGTTGATGGAGCGGGACGCGTGCTACAGCAGAGGAGCAGCGTACGTTCTATGAGGGCTCATCACTCGAGGAGCTCAATTCCCCATCATCAAAAGCAAACTTTTATTCAAAATAATATTAGTTGCAATCCGATGAACAAACCCATAGTCTATGTCCCAGGTATAAACATTGGTTTAATGATATCAGGCTATTCGACGGTTTACTGGGCGTCGTCCTCGCCCTCATTTTCGAATCGTGTGCTGTGAGAGCATTCTCGGTGCTGGGAAGTGCCTGGACCTTTCGGAATATTTATCGTTTTTCACCTAGCTTCAATGTTTTGGCAACATGATGCAGCCTTCTATTATAGATGTTTTTTTACCTATAGCTTTCCTCAATGTGACCTACAGCTTTCCTTAATGCAGCCCTCTCGGATCAGTCACCACGACGAAATTATAAGATTTTGAGCCCGATGTAGACCTTGCTACGTCACGCTTCTACTTAATGTCCTCTTTTTCTCTCTGGTAGATATATTATAAAAATAACAATACACTCCAGCTGTGAGATCGAAGATTTTGTCGAAACTCATCTTTGCAAGCTGTGTGTGATGCTCTGATTGCGCGTATTACGTGTTGTGTGTCCTCATTGCGGCATAGGTCGGCGATTCCCCTTGCAACTACAGTGTAGCTGTCAGGGTCGACAGGGTGATGTTAGTCAGTCTGTGCGCGGAAACTATAAAACCCGTTTCTGAGGGGAACAAAATCTGACAGCTGTTGAAGGAAAAGCATCCGTTTATCAAGTCAATCCTGTAAGTCGGATAACCGGCGAGGGGAGGGCGGAGTTTTGAAGGACGTAGGGGGGGGGGAGGGGGGCGAAAAAATCATGTCGCATAGATGTGGTGCTAGTTCTAGGCGATGGTGCGGGTGGTGGGGAAGGAGGGGACGTTGGGGGGAACGGGGGGGGGGGGGGTGAATTGCAGCAGCGGTACGGATGGCTCTAGAAAGATAATGAGGTGATATCAAGTGCGTGGAAGTGCTTATTACTCTGGCGGATATATCACCAGGTACTACGTAATACTTATTATGAACGAACTATTCGATTTCTTCCCCCGTCGACTTGCATCGAATTGCGCCGACCCACGCTTATTTATACATGCAGTAGGCGCTCTCAGCAGATGATTATATATATATATGTTTTATTATTGCGGTCAAGAACGCACCGTCGTAGCAGCTGCCCGAGGGCAAACCCTTGGTTGAGATGTATGTACCAGTATGGGCCTGGCACACGTGCGTAGACTGACTCTCGATTTCCTTTGCTTCCATTTCTGGTGGATGCATGATATGCTTTAGCTGTGTGTGATATATGTCGTAATGAGGACACAAAACCCGTAATACGCGCGATCGGAGTATCACACACAACTTACTTGCAAAAATGAGTTTCGACAAAATCCTCGATCTCACAGCTGGAGTGCATTTTTATTTTTATAATATGCCGTGTACCACTTTTGGATTGTTTGTGTTTTTCCCGTGGGGTATTCTTCCATTTCAGAGTGACTGGAGTCTGTCCTGTGGCCCCGGCCTTGATTATGCGAGTTAATGTGAGAACAACAATAACAACAGCTTTCACTATATTTTTAAATGTCTTATTTTGAAGTTACACACAACTAACTATTAACAACTGATTGCCTGATGTAGACTAGACTATAGTGTGGTCTGAAGTAATGTAAGATAGGACGTTGGCGTATGCATGAATTTGTCCAACTTTGTTATTTTTGCTTCAATCATCACACTACGCGCACGCTCTCTCCCAGCTAGTAACTCCGATCCAGGGCCACATAGCGGGTCCTCCTCCCCCCTCTCAACTGTACGCTACGTGCCTTAATTTTTATCGCGAGAATTCAGCAATTTCTTCCCTCGTCGACTCGCGTCGAATTGTGCCTACCCACGCTGCTAGGCGCCATTACATATGCACGTACCACCTTTGGTTTGCTTGTGTTTTTCCCTGGGGTAGTCTTCCGCTCCAGAGTGGCTGGAGTGGAGCCTGTCCGGTGACCACGGACTTGATTATGCGAGTTTTATGTGAGAGCAACAAGTTTCAATATCTATTAATAATGTATTTATTTGCAAAATAAATGTCGTATTTTGAAGTTGAACACAACATACTATTTACGACTAACTGCCTGTTGTATGTAGTAGATGGTCTTTAGAGTGATCTAAGCTAAAGTACGTGGTTTCCAAACACTCCAAATTGATGAGCTTCCATCCGTATCATACAAGCGTAAAGCAGGAATTGCACACCACAAACCTCGTACTATTATTGTCATCTAGATCCGCGCCCCGATGATGGTGGTGGTCTTCGTTTTTCGCTTATTTCTGCTGTGATCATGCTTCGGGTAGGGCAGGGCAACACTTCGAATTGTTCGATTCAATACTTGGTAGAGTAAAAGAAGTCACCACACACAATCATAGTCTGCACGTGCAGTATGTAAGGCAATGCCAAGAGCTCGATAAAGACTAATACTCATAACAATGTGTACTACTATTTATAGCTCGTACCGTTTTTTTTATGAATCCGATTCCGACTTTCATCCATCAGATTGCGATCGATCGGGTAAATCCGACCACACGCCGACTGACCCTTTAGTCTGGAGACGAAACGTGTCGAGTGCGTTTCTTAATATATTTTAACTCAATCAAGCATCCGGAGCCAGTAAGGTGACTGACCATGTCCGCTGCGTGTCCTCTTCGTAGCCACTGAGAGACGCGCACTGAGCCAGCCTCTCTCTGAAGTATGCAATGCATTACCAGGTATATAATAGTATCATCTTGATCCGAGCCTCCCAGATCGACTGTCTGTGTGTTGTTTGATCGTGGAGAAACGTGCGTTGTTCCTGGCGCGAAACACGGTGGTATGACTGCCTTCGTCATTCAACTCCTCGAATGCTATTGCAATGCTACTGCTTGTTGCTAGCTGTGTAGATCGCTCACTTCTTGTAGATACAGTACGCGACTACAGCGCTTACGACTTTGTCAGCTAAGTATTTCAGACTGGAGTTTTGTTAGACGAAAAAAAAAACATGTCAGTTTTGTCTGATCGCGCGTTGGACAGGATTCATACACAAAATAGGCGTCACCCGGGCACGATAGGGTCACATGCCGGGATCGGAATCCATCCACACATGATACCTCCCCGCACAGTGTGGAAATCCCAACCCCACCTACCGACTGACTTTCTGATTGGCCATGATTCACATGTTGAGCCAGCTCCACCTCGGGAGGATATAGGGTCCCATCCCCGGTCCAGAGGTCGTTCCACATCTATAAAAGTTCCATTAGCCGGGGAAGCAAACCGAGCTTTCTGGTATCGATACCACCCTGCACGGTGAGAAAACCCCAATCCCGTTGGATAATCGCTGATTGGTTCGAGCTCCACAGCGCCGTCCTAGAGGGGCAGAGGCCCATCAATGGGGGGCATTTCCGTCACACACGGGGAAAATAGGGCCCCATCCCCGATTCATGAATCCCCGGAATCTCTACAGCTTCAAAAACGCGGGAACAATATAACGATGACCTCCCGTGTCAACACCGCTCCGCACGACGTGGAACTCCAACCATATTCGCTTACCGCTGATTGGCTGGGGCTCGGACATAAGGGCAACGCCACCATGGGAGAATATAGAGTCCTGTGCCCGTTTCAGAAATCCTGACAAACCGGGGATGATATCCGATTTCTCCCGCGGGTCGACACAGCCCCGCACGATGGTGCGATAATAATCTGTTGAGCACATTGGCTTGTCGTTGAGTGGCTGTGCAGCTCGTAGATAGAGCCAGGGACACCCGGTGAGGCGATAGACCAGCAAACGGGCGGGGGGCGTTTCGACGCATCCGATGAAGATAGGGCCCCATCGCCGTTCCAGAAATCCCTCCATACCCCATCAACGCCAACAAACCGGGGACAAAAACCGACTTCTCCCGGGTCGAACCCACACACCACTGTGTGGAAGCCTTAGCTAGCTGAGGTTCATATACAACGCCAGCACCACAGAACAGGGTCAAAACCCGGTTCAGAAACCCTTCAAGTTATTTTCAACTAGAAACAAATGGGGCAACTCGCGCTACTGCTGACTTTTTATTCGTATACCCCAACCCCGCGATACGCGGACATTTCATTTGACCCCCTGCCTCGATACCGCCCCGCACAGTGTAACCCAACCTTCGATTGATCGGCTCGGCCGGGGTTCGTGGATAGAGGAAACCTTCACTCACTAAAAAGTTCAGCAAGTTCAATGACTATCATCTCATACTAGCCTGTGATTAGAGAAGTTGTACACGGACCAACTACATAATATACAGCAGTCGGTCCAGATCGAGTCGATCGGTGCAACTTGCTTTGGTATCGTATAATTACAGCAGCAGTGATACACTTCACTTCTTTTCTTTTTTCCATCCCATTTATTGTGATGCTCGCACTACTCTCGCCCTCCCAGTAGTATAACTCAGACCCGGGGTCATTTTGGCGGACTCCCCTCCCCCGTCCCCACTACGGTACATGCCCTAATTTTTATCGCGAGAAGAATCCATCAGCATTTTCTTCCCTCGACGATTCGCGTCGAATTGTACCTACCCATGCTGCTTGCGATTTCAGCAGTTTGTTGATCATTTTCTTCTCGTTTTATTTCTCCAAATAAATGAAAAAAATAAAGCTCACAACGCGATGGTTATTGAACCCAAGGAACAACGCTATTCATTGTATTATTAGTGCAACCCCACTAGACTACCGGGGCGATCGGCCCTATATCACTCACTGCCCCGATGACGTATCAGGTTATCCTCGAGCCTGGTACAGGTCAATTTCGTGAGTTCGAATCCCCCCGAGTTCGTAGTCGTATAAATTTTCGTGCGGCTTTTTCTTGTGCACTAATTGATCTGCGGAAAGCGCGAGGGCGTGAGTTAGCAACAATCGATGAAAAATCGACGATCAGTGGGTGCTGAAACACATATGCCCCAAAACAAAATGAAGGCAATAACCGGGGGGGGGGAGGATGACACCTGTGTTCACGGCTTGTATGTCCAGAAGCTGGAAATTTGAAGTGTGCCAAAAACAAGAAAAAATCGATACTGGTAGAAGAGATGATCAACCAGCAATCAGCAGCAAGGAGCACGTCAAGTACGAAGCAACACAAACTTATTTGTCAGTTACGTACCAACACGACCGCTTGCACTTGGCCGGCAAACGATTACATCAACGGAGTCAGGGACCACAGTAACAACAAAGCACGCCATGCTCCAAAAAGTCATCTCGGGGAAAAAATAACACAAACGCGTACGATGCAATGCGGGACAAACACATGTCACTCACTGGTTTCTCCCGTGGATATTGTCGACTTTCACTACGACCTTCGCGTGGCGCATCTTAGCAACAGGAAGAACGATTATTTTTCCCCTTATTTTTTGTGTCGAAAATGTATGGTACACCCTCGCTCCATGCCATAAAATATAGACAAAAAGCATATTGTGTGTTATAGAGCATCGCTGTGTGTGATCTTACTCGTACGTACTACTTCGAAGCATATTGCTGGCACGAGAGTACAAACCATGTCGATTTGTCTGAACTTGTATAATACCACCCTCGAGGCCCGGGGGACGCAGCCACTCGCAATGCTGCTGTGTGGATTTTTCTGGGGCAGCAATCGTAACGACTACCATCTCCTCCTCGTTCTAGTCATGGGTCCGCTTGCCACGTCTATATCCATGTATGTATGTACGTGTACCTATACCGAAATTCAATAAAGAATGCATTACTATGATAACTACCGCACTACCGTGGGGATTTTTTTTACAGTAAATACGATTAGTTTTGGGACAAAATATTACGCCAATTTGGAAATAATGTCTTGCCAAGTATTTTTTTATCAACGGCTCCGTACATCCAAATAAATCCCAAGAAAAACTGGAGAGTACCGTTCAAAATACATTTTTGGCGCCCTTCTCGCTTGTCTCGCTCAGCATCCATCCGCGTTCACGTCGAGGGGCTGAACGGATTGACCGACAAAAACGACAGTCAGTAGCCAGCGCAATTCTTGCAACCACACAACAAAGCATTCGAAACACCAATACCTTGATAATCACACCTACCTTAAGAAGTGCATCCAGGTTTCGTTTGTGGGGATAAATATACATGATATTCGTGTGGGATATTTTTATGCGGTCCTGAAAGATGGATCGTTGATCGTGGACCAATATATATATATATATTATACGGAACGACTCTTTGGCGCAGCGACGAAAAAGACTGACGAAACATTGCTTCTCAAAATCGTACTGCGATATTTAAAAGCGACCACTCCGTTTGTTTGTTGTGTTTATTTTCTATTTGTGTTATGGTCTCTGGTCTGTTTTGTTGTGTTCTCGTACGGTACGCTAGCATTTCACTTGCTTCATACCTTGATTAATTGCCATTGTTTGGTTTATTCTGTCTCACAATGTGTGACCATATAATAACAAGTTGTATGTGCCACCGCAAAATTCAAAACACTGGCAACTACCGTTTGGAAATGATGCCAATTTTGTAAATCATCCAGGCGCTGCAGACATTGACGTATTTGGTTTACTCTGTCTCACAATCTGTGACCACATAATAATGGTAATAATAGTAGGTTGTAAATGCCACCGCAAAATTCCAACATTAGCAACTACTCTTTGGAAATTATGCCAATTTTGTAAATCATCCAGGCGCTGCAGACATTGAGATACAACCAAAATCTACGTAATTCCTTCTGGACATGCGGTACTTTTGGAACTTCTCGCTTGTCTCGCTCGACATCCGTCCGCGTTCACGTCGATGTGCGGAACAGACCCAGCAGGGCGAGGGACGTTGGAACCGCCCCCCAAAGCCGGCGCTCGAACGAAGCTATTTGACCGGGAAATCCGGTTCATCGAATCGCATATTAAGCCCGAGACGAAAAAAAATCCTGACCGAATCCCTGAAACCAAAGAGTGATTTTTTATATATATGCATGACACTACAACAGTACCGAGAACTGAGATTCGAACCCCTGACTCCAACCTTACTTAGGAGTGTTCGAGGTTTCCACTAAGACCATCGGGGCGACCGGCAATGTTACCTCAGCATGACTTCGCCTGACATTGGAGAAAAGGAGCATTTCTATGTACGTCAAGCACTGTCGTTGATGTTCTTTTCTTTTCTTTTCTTTCCTTTCCTTTTCTTTTCTTTTCTTTTCTTTTCTTTTCTTTTCTTTTCTTTTCTTTTCTTTTCTTTTCTTTTCTTTTCTTTTCTTTTCTTTTCTTTTCTTTTCTTTTCTTTTCTTTTCTTTTCTTTTCTTTTCTTTTCTTTTCTTTTCTTTTCTTTTCTTTTTTTTCATATTGACTTGAGCCGGTCGTGCGTATGCGTAGTTATAGCTACTATGTGTAATATATACGTAGTAGTCTTTTCGGGGTGGCATGCAGACACAACTATTGAGGCGTATGTACCAGTTTGGGCCTGGCACGTTGTAGGCTGACTTCCAATTTAACTTTTCTTAAATTTTTCTGGCGTCGGCATGAATTGCTACAGCTATGATATATGCGTGTACCACGTTTGGTTTTGCTTGTGCTTTTTCTGTGGGGTATTTTTCCACTCCAGAGTGACTGGAGCCTGTCCTGTGACCACGGACTTAATAATGCGAGTTAATGTGAGATCAACAACAACAACAACAATATGCCTGTTATTCCTTTGGTGTTTCAGGGATTAATCGATCGTTTATAACTGGCTCTGGCCATCGAAAACTGCCGTTTGCAGTGCATACATGGTGATTTACCCATAAAACTGCAGGTTTTAAGCTTCGTTGGCGGCCCCACTAAGTCGCCAGCGAAGAGCCCTTCCTTGTACTATAGACCTATTTAACGGTTACGCTGTCGTTCTGGAGCGTTCGTAGCGGTGCTGCGCTGTCGTTCACCTGCAAAGCGTGACCTGAGTGCCTGACGTGCCGGATAATATAAAAAATTCGCTTCGTTTCGCGTCCCTTTGGACTTTTCGCTAACACCATCATAGATGTATTATGATGGTGGCGCTCTCGGAACGCCACGCCATTACGTTTCGCTCGATCGAAATTCCGTTTCGCGCCCCTTTGAACGTTTCGTTACCGTACATATATTGGAAAGACGCACTTGCATCAGGCGGCGTGCTGTTCTCTCAGAGCCCCCCCCCCCCCCCCCCCCCCCTCTTCCCTCTTGTCCCTCCGGGGAAACCGGCGTAGTGGAGCGGGGAGAATATTATGACCTCTTATACATGAGAGGGCACGTGGCGTGCATCAGCTCTTAGTTGGTGTACGCTCGTAGGCTCCCTTTTGGGTGACCCGATGAATACACAGCCTATATGCTTTGAGGCAAGCGCAGGTCACGGTTAGGTGAGCCTGGGGGAGAAGAGCTTCAAATACAGACGAAAAGATGATGATGTTCTCCGGCGATGATGACGTTGTTCGTCGACCCCAAGCCGATGTGTTGATTAATTGACTTGCTTTGCTAAGCAGATGAAAGCTGGTGGTGGGCCAGGTTCAGACGTAGAGATCTGATGTGTAGATGTGCAGTGATCACGTGAGGGGCGTGCGCGTGATGCGCTGCTCGTAGCTCAAAGAGAAAGATACCCTAGGAATCTGGTACGAACTAAACCAAAAATCAAGCTATGACCCCAATGCGAGGCCCTGCGGTCTTGTTGTTCAAACAAGTATCTCAGGGTATGTAATCATGACCCTACGTAGCTTACATTGTTACTTCAGCAACCACTCGTGTCTTATTAAATATCTTGCTGCCGGTTCCAAGAGGGATACCGAAGACTGTTCTTCTCAACGTGTACGAATACGTACTAAATGTACCAGGTATCTGCATATGATTAGCCTGCAAACTGATGGCCTGTGTATCATATATTAATTCAAGACACTACTGCTGAAACATCCGCTTGCTAAGTACTGCATCGATAATGACAACTACCAGACTGAGAACTGTTTGTCGTACTAGCAACTTGTAATGTACTCCAGATGACTTTTAGTGTTATCAAGTAACGACATGATCGTTACTGACAAAAAGTGCCTTCTCTAATACCTCCTCCCGTTAAGTTAACATTTTCTCACTCTGCGTTACATGCTAAGAACTCCATAACAAAAGTGCATGCAGCAACAATGATAAATGTTGGAAAAAAATGTTTTGTCTAGAGCAAACTCATCTTGCTAAAATATCCAAGGAGTGAACACAAAATAAGCGGACACGAAAAATCCTGCTCTGACATTATACGTGCTTCTGCATGTTTATTCAAGTAAGTTAAATTACTAGCTCACAATACCAGAATCATCAGACGTGAACTATATCCGGGTCGGTTAATCGCCCAAGGAATAGAAGATGTTTGCAGTAGTGTAAAGCAGCGTATCTGTTCATCATTCCGCAACAACCATAGGAGTGAACAGCCTACCAGTGTTCCTGCCACCCACAAACAAAGGAACAAAGGGGCACTGCCAGCGATTTACAACTGGATAAGACTACTTATTCCAGAAAAACATCACCTCTCTCGTGTATCTTAATCTTCCGTGTGCACTTGTCAAGGTGGGGGGTTTTCTTGCCGTATGTACTGAAGTGCTGGAGATGGCGTAGTCAAATTCAAGATTCAGCTATCCAGTCGAAATTACGTATTCGACTTGTACTCTCACTTGGTACTAATTGCGATGTTTCAAAATCTCTAAACTGTGCACAACACGTTGTCTCTGCTCGCCACTTACAAAGAGATAACTCATTTCACACTTCCAGCGGTTCGACCTTGTTTGTGTAGACGTTGTTGGTGTAGACGTCTATGGTCGTCCGATGTGCTTGGTTTGTTATCCCGTGCTTAGGATTTGAGGTACTTTCGTTGAAGTTGGAGAAGCAGGTGATTGCCTTTCCCAAAAACCGATTGCCGTCATCAGCTCCGCCTAAATTGTTGGTCGAGTAGTCAGTCGCTGCTGCTTAGTCCCGGTGTTGATGGGCGCGCCATCCACGAAGAAGAGGAAGCCTGAGGTTGGCTTACGGGTGTACACGAAGGCCGGAGATGTCGTCAGTGGCTCTTGGTCGTCCTGTGTTCATTCCGCAGATCCTGTCTCGGGGTTTTCCCGAGGCTGTCCTTCTGCATTTGTGAGCCTGTGAAGCTCCTCCTCGTGGTCTGTTTCGTTGTTGAGCTTGGATCCAATGCTTGGCTCAAATGCGGCCGACATTGTCAATCCGTCGACCCTTGGCTCAGCTGATGGTCCAGTGGTCCCAGATGGCGATGATCCAGCGACTCTGATGGTCCCATGTGATGCTGCTGGTCCAGGTGATGATCCGGTGATCCAAGGTGAAGTTGATCCAGTGATCCCAGATGCAGTTGCTCCGATGTGCGATGGTGATCCAGATGACGTCTTTCCGAAGGTCCCGTGCGAAGATGCTTTGGTAATCCCAGCTCCGGTAATGATTCCGGTTCCTGTGATTCCAGGCGATGCTGATCCATGAAGTGTGTAGCATCTTAGTGTGTCGCTGGAGATTTTAATCACCCGGTTTTCCTCGTCCGAGATCCCAAACGGGTCTCTCTTGGTGTAGGTGAAATCGACACACGTGGTCGGTGTCTTTGTCCCCGACACTCCTGTCGCGTGCGTGTTGTCGGAAGGTATCCTCGACTCTTGGATTGGGCCTTGTATTGGCGGTCTCCTGATGCGATACGCTCTGTGCGACCCCAGCCGTAGTAGAATGTACGTCCCCGGGCGAAATAGCAGGTGTAACTCCTGTCAAGGACACCCCACTTCTTGCAGTAGTGCTCCAGCCCTTGATGACGATTCTCTAATCTCTGGTGATGATGACGCTTCTTCTTCTGATGAGGATGCTCCAGCTCCCGTCGATGGCGCTCCGGCTGTTGTCGATGACTTTTCCTCTTCCAGAAGGTTTGTCTCGTAGAAGTGTAGCATGATCTGGACTAGCGCACAAAAACGCTCCGTCTCAGTGACAATGGCTTCTTCGGGCGTGATGTCCGGGATTTGTGCATTTTGGCACTCAGTTCCCGTGACAGTAGCCTATTCAGGGGTGTTGTTTCCGCGTGTTAATGTGCACTCCTTTTGGATCGCAAGATTCTGCCCATACCGCGCGGATGCCCTTTTCCGTTGGGGCGTTACCGACATGGTGTGCTCCATGGTGATGTCGGAGTCGGGGTCGAATTATTGGATCTCTTCAAAGGTGCAATCGCGTCGATTGGCGTCGTCGCTTGCATGTGCTGCAGGTACTACAGCTGGCGTTGATGACGTATCAGCCGTACCGCCCAAGGGGCGAAGAAATGCGTCGTAAGAGCATACGCCCTTGTCCTCTGGGTGTTGGATGATTGAAATGATGCTGTTGGATTCCCCCACGATGATGACGAGTAGTATGTACCAGGCAGCATTTCACTCAGATGTCTCGTATGATACCGTAGAATCTAGCCGGTGACTCCGGATACCACAGCAGTAGCAGTAGTAGTGCTTGAAGCGTGAAACGCCCCATTCCTTATCCTTGTCCAGACGTATCTCGGCGTAGGAGGTTCTGTGCTTTGCATAACGGGGCGATTGTGACGATTGGCCACCAACGTTGGCGTCGTTACGGCGTCATGTGGACCTGTGCACTCGACACTTGCCTCAAACCTGCGGCGTCAGCGCTTGCATCGAGTCGCAGAGACCGATTGTAGCATGACACGCGCGTGATTCATTACCTTGTGGACGTTGATCTCGACGCAGGAGCTTTGCCTGCTTGAAGTCACGAGAAGGGGGCGATTACGATTATTGACCACCAACGTTATCACCAATATATCTTGATGTATCTCTGCACACTCGACAATGAGTCAAACACCCGGCGTGTACGCTTGTATCGATACTTTTGCAGCATGGCACGCGCGATTCCTTCCCCTTGCCAATGAGTCAAGCACCCCGCGTGTACGCTTGTATTGAGTCGCGGAGCCCGATCGCAGCATGACACGCGCGATTCCTTCCCCTCGGCGACATTTGTCTCGGCGACATTTGTCTCGGCGTTGGAACGTTCTTTGCCAATAACTCAAGAAAAGTGGCGACTCGACGATTGACCGCCAACGTTGACTTGATTATGGACTCACATTTTGATGTACACCCGGCAACGATGTCAAAGCTCCGGCGTGCAAGCTTGTATCGACCCGTGGAGTCAGATTTCAGCGTGGCACGCGCGACTCCTTACCCTTGGCGACATTTACCGCGGCGTAAGAGCTTTGTTTTACTTATAATTCACGACAACGGGGCTATTACGATGATTGATCGCCCATGTTGGCGCTATTATGGCTTTCTGCATTCCTGTACGCTCGACAATGACATCGAACCTCCAGCGTGCACGCTTGTATCGAGTTGCGGAACCCGATTGCAGCATGACACGCTCGATTCGTTACCCTTGCCAACATAAATGTCGGCGTAGGAGATTTTTCACTTGAAGTCACAATAACGGGGTTACTGCGACGATTGACCACTAACGTTATCGCCGGTATGTCTTCGTTCATTCATGCACATTCGACAACCTTTTCACAACCACGGTGTGCACGCTTGTATCAAGCCGCGGAGGCCGGTTTCAGCATGATATGCGTGATTTCTTACCCTTGCCAACATTTACGTTGGCGTTGGACCTTTTGTGCTTGCAGCTCGCAAAAACGGGGCAACTATGACAATTGATCACATACCTCATCGTAATGATATTTTCATGTGTCCCTGTACACTCGACAAGGATTTCAAATCCCGGCGTGCACGCTGGTATCGAGTAGCTGAGACCGATTGAATAATGATATACGCGATTCGCTACCCTTGCCGACGTTTATATCGGCGTCGGGGCTTTTTTTGCATATAACTCACGAGAAACGAGCAATAACGAAAATTGACCAGCAACGCTGTCGTTATTACTGCTTTCTGCATCCTCCTACACTCCAAAATGCCGTAGAGCCTCCGGTGTGTAAGTTTGTATCGAGCCGTAGAGGCCGATCGCAGCATGACACGCGCGATTGCTTACCCTTGCCGAAATGTATCCCGGCGTAGGAGCCATTTTTTTCTTGAACTCACGACAACGGCGTGATTGGACGATCAGCCACCAACGTTGGCGCTATTATGGCTCATGTGTTCCTATGAACTCAACAGTTACGCCAACCCTCCGGCGTATACGCTTGCGCGTATGCTTATACCGAGTCGCGAAGCCCGATTGCAGCATGATACGCGCGCGATTCCTTACCCTTGCCTACATTTTTCTCGGCAAAGGAGTTTTTATTGCTTGAAGCCACGAGAACGGGGCGATTACGACGGTTGACCACCACCATTGGCGTTAATACTGCTTCATGGATTCCTGTGCGCCCGACACTACCGTCAAACCACCGCCGTGCACGCTTGTGTCGAACCGAAAAGCCCGATGGAACCATGAGACGCGTGATTTACTACCTTCGCCGACATTTACCTCGGTGTAGGTGCTTTTTCTGCGTACAAGGGTCGTTCCTAACGAACGCAAAAAAAACACGAATCCCGACAAAAAGTCACGATTCCTGACATCGCGAAACTATATAACGTCACGTTTGCAAAAATCAAAATCACGTTTTCTTGTCAAGAATCCTGACATTTCAAGTTTTCGAAAAACGCCTGCACGATTTAAAGTCTGGATTCCTGACAAATATCGCGTTTCGCGAAAATGTCATGTTTTTTTAATCACGATGCCTTACATTTTTGTCTTCGTTACGAACGGCCCTAACTTGCGACAACGGGGTTATTACGACGATTGCCCGCCGTTGTCGGCGCTATTTTTATATATCGCTGCACACTCGACAACGACTTCAAAACTCCGGCATGTACGCTTCCATCGAGTCGCGGAGTCTTATTGCAGCATAGCACGCGTGGTTCCTTACCCTTGCCGACATTTACCTCGGCGTCGGAGCTCTTTTCTTTTTCGTACCTCACCACAACGAGGTTATCACGACGGTTGACCAAAACACTTGGCGTTTAAATGTCGTCATGTGTCAACAGTCACTCGACGATGGCGTCAAATCTCCGGCGTGTATGCTTGTATCGAGCCACGGAGGCCGATTACAGCGTTACACGCGCCATTCCATACCCATGGCGACATTTTTCTCGGCTTCTGAGATTTTTTTCTTATACCTCACGACAACGGGGTTATTTCCACAGTTGGTTGACCAACACCGTTGGTGTTTATGTGGCATAATGTATCCCTGTGAGCTCGACAGTTATGTCAAGCCTACGGCGTACACGCTTCTGTCAAGCCGCGGAGCCCGATTGCAGCACGACACGTGCGCGATTCCTTAAATATTTCGACATATTTATCGGCGGGGGAGTAATTTTTTCTTATAATTCACGACAACGGGGTTGTCACGACGATTGACCACCAACGCTGGCGATAATACGGCTTCATGTATCCCCGTGCAGTCGATAGTACGGTCAAGCCACCGCCGGGCACGCTTGTATTGACCCGAAGAGCCCGAATAAATCGTAAGACGCGCGATTCCTTACCCTTGCCGACATGTATCTTGGTATAGGAGCTTTTGCCTCAAATCACGATGACGAGGCGAGTACGACAAATGACCACCAACGTTGGCGGCAATTTATGTTAATGTATCCCTTTATACTGGACAATGACATCAAAAATCTGGCGCGTACGCTTGTATCGAGTCGCGGAGCCCGGTTGCAGCAAGACACGCACGATTCCTTATCCTTACCGATATTTATCGCGGCGTTGGGACATTTTTTGTTTGAAACTCACGACAACGGGGTTGTATTTCGAGGATTGACCAAAATATTCTGCGTTGTCATTGAGTCACGAAGCCGTGTGCACTCGACAATTACGTCAACCCTCCGGCGTGCACGCTTGTATCGAGTCACGGAGACCGGTTGCAGCATGACACGCGCGCGATTCCTTACACTTGCCGACATTTATCTCGGCGTAGGAGGTTTTTCTGGGCGAAATCGTGAAAACGAGGTTATTACGACAGTTGAGCACCAACGTTGGTGATAATATGGCTTCATGTATCCCCGTGCCCTCGACAGTGCCATTAAACCACCGCCATGCACGCTTGTATAGAGCCGAAGAGACCGATTGAAGCATGATACGCGCGATTCCTTTCATTCGCCGACATATATTTCGGCATCGAAGCTTTTTCTGCTTATAGCTCACGACAATGGGGTTATTACGACAATTGGTCGCCAACGTTAGCGGCATTTTATCTTCATAGATCCCAGTACACTCGAAAATGACGTCAAACTTCCAGCGTATAGCTTGTGTCGAGCCGAAGATCCCGACTGCACCAGGGCGCGCGCGATTCCTTACCCTTACCGACATTGATCGCCGTGTAGGAGTTTTTTTTCCTTACAACTCAGGACAGAGCGAATACGGCATCACGACGCTTGACCATCAATATCATCTTAATATGTTGTTCATCTATCCTCAAACACTCGACAAGGCGTCAAAACCCCGGCGTGTACGCTTGTATCGAGTCGAGGAGCCCGATTGCAGCATGACCCCCGCGATTACTTACCCTTGCCGACATTTACCTCGGCGTCGGAGCATTTTTTTTTTTATAACGGACAAAAACGGGGCAATTACTACAATTGACAACTAACGTTATCGTAATGACATCTTCGTGTATCCCTGTGCATTCGAAAGTTACGTCCAACCTCCGGCGTACACGCGTGTATCGAGTCGCGGAACCCGATCGCAGCATGACACGCGCTCGATTCCTTGCCCTTGCCGATATTTATCTCGGCGTCGGAGATTTTTTAGCTTGAACTCACGAGAACGGAGCAGTTACTACGATAGACCACCAATGCTGGCGTTATTATGGCTTCATGTATCCCTGTGCACGTGACTGTACCGTGAAAGCTCCACCGTGCACGCTTGTATCGAGCTGCGGAGCCTGATTGGAGCACGGGACGTGCTCAATTCCTTATCCTTGCGGGCGTAGGAAATTTTGCCTCAACCGACGAGAACAGGACGATTGACCACCAACGTCAGCAGCATTTTGTCTTCATATATCCCTAGTCTATATACTCGACAATTATATCAAACCTCCGGCGCGCACGTTTGTGCCAAGCCGCGGAGGCCGATTGCAACATGACACGCGCAATTCTATTTCCTTGCCGACATTCATCGCGGCATAGGAGATATTGCAACTCACTAGAACGAAGCGGGTACGACGATTGACTGCCAACGTTGGCGCCATTTCATATTATTCCTTGTGTTTCCATCTACATTCAGCAATACCGTCAAACCTCCGGCGTATACACGCTTGTATCGAGCTGCGGAGCACGATTGTAGCGCGCTATTTCCTTATCCTTGCCAACATTCATCGCGGCGTAGGACCTTTTGACTCAACCGGCGAGAACTGCACGGATTCCACGATTGACCACCAACTTTAGCGTCATTAGACTATGTATCCCTGGACAGGGTTCACTCGACAATGGTGTCAAACCAGAGCTCGATCACAGTAAGTTACACGCGATTCCTGTTATTTTTGACGCGCACCCTGCGGTTGGAATCGAGGTAAGAAACGTATCTGCACTCACACTCTCGTGTGTAGCTTTGTAGTATGGGTATTGTGTTTCTCAGCGCGGCTCCGGCGATAGAACTGATGGCGTTGCGACCGGAGCAGCCATTCCTTGTTGACCTCGTCTAGTTCATCACTCTCCACCGTTTTCGACGGAAAGCTGGGAAAGCGCGTAGTATTAACAGTACAACATGGTGTGCGTGTAGCTCGTCGTGGAAGCAGGAGAGCCGATCGGTGCTTCGCAATCGTCGTGGGTGGGAGTAGGGCGATACCCACCCAGCCTTTGGAACTCAGCAGCTAAGGTCTGTTTTCATACAGCAGTTGTCTATACATACGCAGGAACGCAGGACTCCAGAACTATCGAACCTACAAGACGATGAAGGCAAATAGCCGCCCAGGCCAGGCACACGACGAGTGGATTTCGGTTGTCGTTTGACTTACAGCAGCAGCAGCAGCAGCTGTAGCGTAACACCTGGAATATACGAGCCCGAAGCCTTCGAGCGCGCCGTCACAGATCGACCTCAAAATATGTAACCACTCTACAGAAAGGCACTACAGCAGTGCTGTTAGCTACCTGGTGAGCTCGTTTGGCATACCGGCGTGGTTACTGCCAGAAAAGAAAGTCAGGGCCGGCGCCAGCAACGCACCAGGCACCAGACAAAATCTCGCCGCGTTTTAGGGGCTGTAATAATCTACTCCCGTGGTGAATGACATTTATTAACGCTATTTGATTCGAACACCCGCATATTATGATGGAGAACCACACGGTCGCCACAATGACATTCCCCGATTTCCATACTTTACCCTATATAATAGTCTAGAAAAGTCAGATAGGTGGTGTTGTAAAATTTTATAAAAAATTGACTGCAAATTGCAAAATTAGCAAATTGCTCACCACCCGCCAGCAAACACTGCAACACTGCTAGTGTCTGGTATATACGTGGAAACATCCAGTTGCGCCCACTGGACAACACCTCAGCTGCCGGCGGAGAAGAGGTGAGTGAAATGGACGCGTGGACGCAGCTGATGTGCAGTAGTGTGTACCCTCTGGTTTATATAGCGTTCTATACATAAGGATTGAAAGCTTGGCCTCTTTCCGGCCTCATGTTCGCTAGTTCTATTAATCCCAGAGGTATATTCCTTTTGTCTCTTGCGTTCTTGGCCCCACAGCAGTTGTGTCAGTGCCACCGCCTGTTGAAATTGGTTCCATACACAACGCGAAGGTGTCTGTTGCTCTTGTTCGTCTGTTGGAGCGATTTCTCACCGATGTTTCTGTGGTAACACGGAAGCAAACCTCGCGCACAACCTGCTCCTGCTGTGGCCTTTTTTCTTCGTTATGATACAATACTATGGACGTAAATGCAAGATGAGTTATCTATTACTTTGACCAAACCATATGGCCCTTACATTTCCGTTTACATTGGTACACAAGACGACTACTGCGGTACCAAATGCCATATTACAAAGGCTCAAGGGCTCAATGGCGGCTGACGCTGCCCACTAAGCTCCCGCAACAGAGAATGCAAATAAATAATGTAAAGGGGGCAGAAAGAAGAGGCCCGTGATTGGGTGCGACTACTCGTACTTGCAGCGAATTAATAATGCCAAGAGCCGATTGTCCTGTGCTGTGTTATTTTCTGTGGTATGTGCTTGTTGGCGGGTTCACTTTTCTGATAGGCAGTACGGGTGTAAACTGCGGGGGGGGGGAGGAGCATGGGGATCGAGAGGGGACAATCAACTGAAAAGAGCAAAAAGACGAGTAAAACGTACATGCAGGTACCTGGTAGTATCATACCTGGTACTGCTGTGAATGTTCGAAATAAAGCACAGCGCAGCAAAGATGTTAGAAGACAGCACTTTTATCCCTTGACATACAGCGTCAAGGCAAACGCCTTGGCAGACAACCTTGACAGCCTAAAGCAGGGGAAACTTTCGAAAAATCCCCGCTTTTTCACAAACGTCTGACAAACTTATTGAAAAGTCGGTTTTTGTGCAAAATACAAAACAGTGTTTTTTGTTTTCGCCAAAAAAAAACATTGTTGTTTGTTTTTGCCACAAAACAAAAAATCTGCGTTCAAATCTGCATTCAAAACTCACTCATATAGTATATTACGAGTACCAACAACGCAGCTTGCAAAGATGAGTATTGACCTGAAATTCGTCAAACTCACGGCTGACGTCCTTGAAACTTAGTTATAAAATCTGCAGCAGCAGTAAATATCGCAATTGAGCTACGTACAGCTGCCGTAGTACTGGCCCAGGGAGCAGGGAGTAGGGCAGTACATAGCTGCGTACGCATGGAGACATTGATAAGAGACAAGAGACGGCCATGAAACGATGAATTTCATCATATGTTTTCTACAGATCCTCTATTGATGAGAAGAAAAAATCTCAATCGCGAACGAGCAACAACAACAAATTGCTCTTGACGTTGGTACGTACGAAATTAGTACATTGTCATAGTGCTGCTGTACGTACGTCGCATGTACCAGCTGAGGTACATGCTTGGTTGGTATAGATATGTTTTTAACGTGCTGCATATTGAACTGTTGCATTCCCTCTGTCGCCAGCCGTCATCCTTCCGCCTACCGATGACCGCATCACAACTTTGAAGAGGAAGCCGCCACCAGCGTGCAAGGCCTGCCCCGTCCTGCATGTGTACTGGGCCCGGGCCTCGTTGGTCGATTCTCTCGACCCTTCCGAAACATGTATATTCGGAACCCTAGACTGGAAGAATCAACTGCTGTCCTTGTCCACCTGTTCCGTAACACGCACGGACTTCGCTTTTCCAGCTGACGCAATCTTCTTGGCAATTTCGACAGCTTCGAGCGGAGGATTCGAGCACTTGTTTGAGCCGGCAGTTGCGAGGTAGTGGGCACATATGCGGCCCTGCCGCAGGGTGATCCGGTGCTGGCAAGTCTTGCAATTCCCTTTGAGCGCGCTGGCAGGTTTGCCGCGATCTAGGGTTGCGACAAAGAAACCGCGCAGAGCATCACTGGTCGGCGGAAGAGAACGTTTCCCCAGCTCCAGAAAGGAATCCATGGTGGTCTGTTGCTGGCGCCAACCACTGACTGCTGGCTGCCGGCTGCCTATGTCTGGTGCGGTCTGCTGCCGTGGCCGCTGCGGCTGCTGTGCTGCTCGACATGGCAGCACACAACACGCAGCGCCTAAATAACATAAATTTGGGGTTTCCATACAGATAATGAGGCGTTTTCCTACCGGGGATAGGGATCATATGTCTAGACATGGAGATTTGCCTTGACAAACAGACAGCTTGACATTGAAATGTCCCCTGGCATCTTTGCAGCGCAGCACGACACATCAGTACCGCAGCGCAGGGCAAGGCACCGCACGCCACCGCACGGCGCTGCGCTACGCCGCTGAGCTTCGTAATATATAGCTGGGCTGAACTGAGCTGGGGGTGCATTGTTTGTGATATCTTGTGACACCGTTTCTGGATCTGAAAGTGAACATTTTCGGGTCGCAAAACCGGCTTGCCTATCTTTACCAGGGCTTTTCACGGGTCGGGTCAAACCCTCGCGGGTCGGGTCGGGTCGGGGTGGGCACATAGCTGGGCGGAGCTGAGCTGGGGGTGCATTGTGATATCTTGTGACACCGCTTCTTGATCTGTAAATGAACATTTTCGGGTCGCAAAACCGGTTTGCCTATCTTTATCACGGTTTTTCACGGATCGGGATAAACCTCGCGGGTCGGGTCGGGTCGGGTCGGATCGGGTTGGGTCACCTGACCCAACCCGACCCTCGAGAATTTCGAGACGTCTTGGCCCGACCCGACCCGACCCGACCCGCGCAAATTTCGAGACATCTTGACCCGACCCAACCCGACCCGGGGGTTTTAAAAACATCTTGACCCGACTCGACGCGACTCGACCCGTGAGATTTTGAAAATCTCCTGACCGGACTCGACCCGACCCGCCACATTTTGAAAGCCTGTTGACCCGACCCGACCCGACCCGACCCGACCAGACCCGACCCGCCACCCGACCCGCCACACTCCGAGTGACCCGTTAGGTGCGGGTTTCATGCGAGTCGGGTGGACTGGACCCATGATATATCTCACGGGTCAAAGTCGAAAGGTCACGGATCAAATATACGTGGATATTTGGTACCTTGGTCGGTTGACTGGTCCTTGGTCCCTCGTACTTTTCCCAGGATGTGCTCTCTGGTCTTATTACCGGCATTGTTTGCAGCATTATTATTTGGTGTGCGCGCGAAAATGACTAAGAGACCGCAGCCCACGCATGGGCAATTAGCCACGCCCGTAGCGCTAGACCACCGGGTCGACCCAACGAGCGACCCGACGAGCGAGCTAGTTATCTCTGCAGTCTTCTGCCCCGGCAAGCGGCCTAGCTGAGCCGCCTCCGGCAGCAAGCCCACAACTGGGGCGGTGGACCTGTCAGCAGAGGCTGCGATCATCGAGGATGCGTTGCCTGCTGCTGGTGCGTGCTGCTGCCAGCGCTGCTGCTGCTGCTGTGCTGCTGCCAGCGCTGCTGCTGCTGCTGTGCTGCTGCTGTTGCTGCTTCGACGACGACTGCTCTTGCATTTTAGGTTTGGTCATTTTGTACTGGTATGATAATTCTCAAGCCAGCTACTGTATATATCTATGCAGTCTCCGGCCCCGGCAAGCAGCTTAGCTGAGCCTCTTCCGGCAGCAAGCCCACAACTGGGGCGGTGGCTATATCAGCAGGGGCTGCGATCCGCGAGGATCCAGGGTCTGCTGCTGGTGTTTGCTGCTGCCAATGCTGCTGCTGCTTCTGCTTCGACGACGACTGCCCTCGCCTTCTACATTTGGTCACATCTCGTACTGGCATGATAAAGTTCTTATCGGGTATCCAATGTGTACGTATACGTCGTACATGTGTTCTTATACTGCCATTGTTCGTGTTTATCGCCTTTATTGCTGCACCCTGCAACGCAGCAAGAGTGTGTGGCCTGGCTTGTTTTAGTGGACTTGGATGGATGACAAAATACCTGAATATTACTTAATCCGGCTTCATCCGATACGGGGATTCGGGCAGCAATAATTAATTCCTGGTACGAGAAGTTGCTGTCTGGTTGATGTTCTTAGACGCTATAATAATATACAATCGGAGTATCGGGTAGAGAGAGGCTTTCATGCAGGAAGGGCAAGTTTTGTATCATTTTGGGACCCGCAGGTCGGATCCGCGGGTCCGACCCGCGAGTCGCCGGCACGACAAGGACCCTCCGGCAGGCAGCTGTACGTTTGAACGGCGAATCCGCGGGCCTGATCCGTTCGACTCGCGGGTCGGCCAAAAACAACCCGCGGGTCATGGTGGCTTGACCGGCGAGTGACCCGTAAGTCGAAGGTGATGACCCGACCCGACCCGACCCGACCCGACCCGACCCGACCCGACCCGCTACATTTTGAACCCCCCCTGACCCGACCAGCGGATCGGGGCATGACCCATGAAAAGCCCTGGATTTGTCCACGTAATAAACATACGGAGTCCGTCTCCGACGTTTCAGCGCTCTCGGCACATGTCATGCCGTTCGAATCCTTCTCTGAATTCAGCTAAGGTCTGCTTAATATCTTTGCCATATGACCTTTCCTTACATGTATTATGCTTCATCCACTGTTTATATTTTTCACCCGCGGTTTTTTTTCCATTTTCTTCCCGTCTATATCTCGTCTATCCACAACACCACGGTTCTCCCTATTATACACAACCTCCTTATTTGTGTCTTGTTTCGTCTTTCCAATTCCTCTATGCAGTGCACCAACACTTGCCTTCACATATGCCTGTGCGCGAAACCACTCCCGACAAAACCCACCATTTTCAATAGCGTATGTTTCAAATACATGTAGCACCTCAACCTCTTGGTACGGTCCATTACCTTGTCCATTACCTTCCTCTTCTCTTAGACACGTCCTTTTTGCGCAACTGTTATGTCGGCGGCCCCGCTCGATCCTTGTATGATGTATATTTTCCTATCCAAAGCATGGGTGCCGCGAGCGATCGCCGGCACCCATGTGGAGCCCTTGTACATATTTTGATACTCATAAAAAACGTTGATAGTATACTCGCAAGAAAAGGAAACGGTGAGAAGCGCTGAGAAGCGCTGTTTCAGGCATCCGAGCCCGCTCAGCCGTCCGGAGGGGGAGTGCCTTAAAAGTTAGCGCGGGAAGCGAAAAAAATGGAGGCCTATCAGGAAATCGCTATTTGTAAGTAGTTCTATACCTTGGTCTGTTGGTTGGTCCTCTGTCCCTGGCGCTTTTCTCAGAAGGTCATATTCTGTTTATTTTTTCAGAACTTTTGTGCGACATGTTGTGGTTTGCTCGCAACAATTGAGGATGAGCACAACCCACACATGCGCGCTTGGCCCTGGCCGTAGCGCGAGCCCCCCGGGTCGATCTTACAGCTCTGACCCGATGGCTCCTGCTTCCCCCCCGACGTAGCACAGCCCACACATCCGCACTTGGCCGTGCCCGTAGCTCTAGGTCCCCGGGTCAACGTTATAGCTCTGACCCGATGACTTCTGCTTCCACCCCGACGAGCGAGCTAGCTGTGCGATCCCCGCCCCCGGCAAGCAGCCTAGCTAGCCTCCGGCAGCAAGCCCAACTGGGGCGGTGGATCTGTCTGAAGGGGATGCGACCCGCGAGCATCCGGGGCCTGCTACTGGTCCTTAGCATCCAATGTTTACGTTCGTACATGCGTTCTTATACTGCGATGTGTCGTCTTTTCTTGTTGTACCCTGCAAGAGTGTGTGGCCTGGCTTTTTGGTACAAATGGATAGATGCAAACATTTATACTCAAGTCCCTGAAAAATACCTACGGCTCCATCCGACACGTTGATTCGCCTAATGCTGTATGCCTGGTATGATTGTTCTACACGCTATGATGACAAGTGATCGGAGTATCGGCATGAGGGAGGCCTTCGGGCTGAAAGGGGCCAGTTTTGAATATTGTTCGGGCCCGCGGGTCAGATCCCCGGATTCGACCGGCGGGCAACCGGCATGACAATGACCCACTGGCAGGCAAGTGTCATTTTTACAAAGGAAGATACGCGGGGCAGATCCGCGGTTTCGGCCGGCGGGCCAGCCAAACAAGCCGCGGGTCGTGGTGGCTTGACCCATCTCGCGCGGCATAACCTATCCCAACCCGCGAGATTTTCAAACCTCTTGCCCCGACCCGACGCGCGAGATTTCAAAATATCCTGACCCGACCGAACCCGCGAAATTTTAAAACGTGTTGACCCGACCCGACCTGCGAGATTTCAAATCTTGTGGAGCCGACCCAACCCGACCCGCTACAAGTTGAAACTCCCTTGACCCGACCCGCGGATCGGGTCATAACCCGTGAAAATGCCCTGATTTTTTCTCCCCGATCCAGACAGCCAATGAAAAGTGGCAACACAAAAACAGCGACCACCACCGCCTATGCTGTTCTGCCGTGCACGATGCATATGTTTTGTCGGGGCTAATTATATTTTTTGTGGATTATGTTCGGAAACCGGAATCAAACGAAAATCGAACGAAAACCGGGGTTTTTCATAACCGTTTCTCGTGCGCAGCGTAGAACATGTTCGACGTACAAATACCAATAACTCTTGGAACGTAATGTCCGTGAGATTAAGCTAAACAATAGGACCAACGCCCGAATGGATAGGGTGGACCGAGACTGGACCAAGTCCGGCGGAAGGCTGGCTACTGTTTTCTCGTGGCCGGGGGTTTCGGTAGTGGACGAGCTTGCGCAAGTCCCACACTACCCGGAACGATGCCGTTCCGGGTGGCTATCTCCACTATCTGCGCCGCACCTGAGCTGATGAGCCCCAGGGTTCAGGTCGGGTCGACATGCCCACGCATCTGTATGCAGCGGCAGCTTGCGCTGCTGGAGTAGTAACGGGGACCGTCGGTAAGGGACAGCTCGCGCTACCCCTACGACGGAAACTGCAGCATACGCGAGCTATCGCTGAGTTGCGAATGCAATTGGGTTAAATTAACACACGACGTGTGTGAAAATTCGTGGAGGTGATATTAAGCTGTAGTTTTCCCCATCCACCGGAGGATAGAAAAAAAAGAATGATCGCGTATATTCCGGAATTATCGTAATGGTCACCGCAATGCGGTAGAGTGGTATGATATTATTCCTAGGGCTGTGTATCGGTACCGATGTTTTTCGATATATCGGACGATCCGATATCTATTGTGTATATGGAAGTCGAGTCGATGTTTTTGCCGATGTATTCGAGGTTGTGTTCGGTAGGGTACTCACAAACTGTATTTACCCCGGTTATTACCCTACAAGGAGCTTAAGTAAGTTATGTAAGGCATTCATACCCGTACCCGAAACTTCTGTAAGTTCTGTATGACATTCATACCCGTACCCGGAACTTCTGTGAGTTCTGTACGCCCGTGCCACAATAACCGGGGTACGGGTACAACATTTTCATGCCTACCGGGAATTTCTGTGGGTTCTGTACGCCCATGCCACAATACCCGAAACTTCTGTGAGTTCTGTAACACTTCCGTACCCGTACCCGCAACGTCTGTAACTTCTGTAAGAGCCTTATACCCTCTCCCGAAACTTCTGTGACTTGTGTAAGACTGTGGCACAATACCCGGGGTAAGGGTATACCCTTGGCACAATACACGAGTGCCGGTACAGACTAGGGTCGAGGGCAGTGCAATGTGAATGCTATAAATTATGACATCATGTCTGGTCCGCCACACACAGCCACACACCACACCGATGTGAAATTACGAATTACACTAGTGCAATAATGCACAGACAAACGAACCCCCTACGAGTAGCCATACTGTATATTAGTATTCGCCTGTTTCCATTCGGTATGATTGACCAACGTAGTTGGAACTGACTTCTACCTGTCATGTCACTCTGTACGTACTCATAACACGCTTCATCTACTCACACTCGTGCTTTTGACCAATTCTTCCGTATGTACAAACTCATCCCCGTATCGCTGCGCTCCTACGGAAATATTCTGCTTTTCATTATATTATTGTATACCAGGTTTTTATTTTTATTTTATTAGCACGTCCAATAGTTGTGATCGGGATTGATTCATCTTCACTTCCATGTTTTTTTTTCCTCGGTTGGAAAGATTTCGGGCTTGCCCTATTTATCCCATTATATTACTCTTCAATACGAAGTAGGTTCAGTACGCTATTGCAAGGTTTTCTTCTTGTACATACAGCAGTAAAAGAGTATCTTAATTTGGGAAGTAAACCGGTGACGGTGGAAGTCGTTTTACAGGAAGTTGAAACAGTTCCTGTCGTCAAAATTGTGGAAGCCAGCGACAACAAAAAACATGGGCTACAATACTACAATGGTATGCACGTCTATATGTAAATGTGATACCAGTATTATTACCTTGTTTGTTCGCCCCCTTGAGGCAGACATCTACCCGGTATTTATGTACATATGTGATACCAATATGTGTTGTTACCTTGTTTGTTCGCCCCCTTGAGGCGAATATCTACCCGGGTATTACCCGTACCCGGACTTTCTGTGAGTTTTGTACTACATTCGTACCCGTACCCGAAACTTATTTACAATGTTGTGTTCTGTAGGGTACATACAGAACCATACCCGGGATATGTACCCCAGAATTAAACCCTACGAAGAACTTGTGTAAAAGCTGTAAGCGCGTGCCACAATACCCGGGGTACGGGTACAGCATTTTCATACCTACCCGAAACTTCTGTGAGTTATGTACGCCCGTGCCACAATACCCGGAACTTTTGTGACTTCTGTAACACTTCCTTACCCGTACCCGGAACTTCTGTAGGTTTTGTATTACGTCTATTCCCGTACCTGGATCTTCTGTGAGTTCTGTACGCCTGTGCCACAATACCCAGGGTATGGGTACAACATTTTTATACCGTACCCGGAACTTCTGTGAGTTTTGTACACCTGTGCCACAATACCTTTAACTTCTGTGAGTTATGTGACATTTCCATTCCCGTACCCGGAACTTCTGTAAGTTATGTAAGACTCACATACCCTTACCCGGAATCCACAAACTCTACAGAACACAACCTTGGATAATTTAGTGTATGTTTTTTTTTTGACAGAAAACATTGCTGGGAAATAGGGGATGTACGCCTCGTCTCAACGAGCTACATCGCACACAACGTCCTGCCTGCAGCAGCATAAGTAGCAGGCAACAAGCACACGCACGTCAGTAGCACCCAGTGAGCGCCGAGGGGTCAGCGGACCAGCATGGAGGGTTCCTCTGTCGGAAATGAACACGACACACCAGCACCCAGCCAAGCGCTAACTAAAAAAAACGAAAAGATATGTAGACAGGCAGAGAAAAATCTACGTGCACCTCCGCAACGTACGGGGTGTGGCACGAGGCGTGGAAGACGTGTGCCCGTAAAAAATGAGAGGGTCAGCACGGATTTTGAAGGAACGTGGTGTAGAGTTTAAAAGTTAGCGCAAAAGTAGCACCTGCTACATACAGTCGGCAAAACGGCGGTGCTTGTAGGTAGGTATTTCTCTTTCCTCTAACTTTTGAGCTACTTGTTTGCTGTTGAAGTCGGTTCATTTTGTTGGGCAGTAAGTTTAGTAGGGTACAATTTAAGTACGCTTGCATGTTGGTTGCTACATGCCGGCTATGCGGCTACTATTTTTTTTCGTCATATACACCGGTTTTAGATCATTTGGCAGGCTGTACGTTGTAGTATCTGTGCTGCCCAGTGGTGTTTGTTTTCCATCTAGTTTATTTGCATGGAAATGCCAAATACAAAAATTAAATAAAGCATGTTCTTGGAAGTTTTTGCTCAGTTTTGTTGGCTGAACAAAAACTCACGGCTGACGTCCTTGATTTTTTTTTTATACAATACTAACTTTGATGGCGCATTTGGGACCAATTTCGAAAGTGCTAAACTTTTCTTCCCCCGGCGGCGCCTCAAGTGGGCCCCCTTCGCCAGCCGGGGGGGGGCGCTCGTCGGATCTTATATCGCACAAACGAATCGACTGCAGCGTTCGTGGTTTCGACCACTCTGCGAGCTTCTGCGCCTTCGCGCATCAGCTCCTCTGTGCTCGCCGGCTCGCTCGCCGATATTTCCCGATCGAAAAAATATCGAAATATCGGCTGGGCCGATCTACAATATATATATAAATTTATAGTATTGTTAAATGCTATCGATACACAGCCCTAATTATTTCACTTTGTTTTGTAAACGGCGTGATCTCCGCTGAGCTTGTAGTTGGTAACTGCAGTTCACGTTGTCGTTTCACCTTTTTTTGTTTTGTGCGTCAATCCATGTGTTTTTACACCCCGTGCGTGTGGAGGTCAAGCATCGTAGACACATTGCATGATGGGACGTTGGATATGCACGGCATCTGTGAATGGTAATGCCTCCAGCTACGTAGCGAGGGTGAAGCGTCTCGAACATATGTTTTTGGTGGTGTAGCCACGGTGTACCTGGTAAAGCCATCGTACACTTGTTTCTAAATGATTGTGCTGGCTCAACCGCAAGATAGGAATTTGCGGTTCTACGGATAACCGCACCGCATCCTTGTGTTCCCCAAAAGTAAACCTGCACTGAACCTCATCGCACCGTATTATTTTGAAAGTAAACCAGACCGCACCGCACGACACCTTACGACTACCAAAAATTACAGGTCCCTTTGCCGCGATTAAACCACGGTTGGTGGTATATACCGCTTTTCCGTGGATTAATGTGGTCTTCGCTCACCGCGGAAGGGTGCCATGCAAATGCCGTGATTTAGTGTTCATTATTACTGTACCGCGACTGCCGTGCTTTTCGCTTACCGCGGAAGCGTACCGCGCGAATGCTGTGATTTCTGACTACTGTACCGCGACTGTCGTAGCTTTCGCTTACTTCGGGAGCGTGCCGTGCTAATGCCGTGATCACTAGTGACCATGCCATGATCTACCGTATCAGCATTTTATGCCGAAGACAACTCTGGTTATTATAAATGCGCGATGGTATGGATCTACCTGCTAGATCTGCCTCCCATCACGACGTTGTATGATACGCGTGATATCTTATCACGATATCTTGTCATCTTGCTTTAAAGTCCTGCGGAGATTATGCTCAGCCTTATACCTGCCTGGTAGTCGTCAGTGGAAGCTTGGTTAAAGAGTCCAAGCTTTAAAGACAGAAGAGCAGCAGGGGTCGGTTTTCCTATTCACGTGTGCTGCGTGTTGTTCACATTAAACTGATATTTTCACCATGCTTTCCACATCCAGCATAACAGCGTCCGTGCCGATGCCTCCTAGAGGGGCGAGCTCTGATGATGGAGTACTACTGTGGTCACAAACTACAAGGCCGAGATACACATTGCACATACGGCAAGGTGACTTGGCCATGCAATGCAAGTTGCTAGAGACACCAACTAACGGCCGAGGGCTCTTTTTATAGCAGCGTACGTAAAAACACAATTCGACCCCAAGTCAACGAGGGAAGAAGTTGCTGATTTTTTCTCGTGATTAAAATGAAGGCGGATACCGTAGTGGCCGATTACCGTGGACACGTACCGTGCAAATGCTGTGGTTATGTAGTACTGTACCTCGACTGCCGTGGTTCTCGCTTACCGCAGCAGCTTGAAGTGAAAATGCCGCTATTTCTGATTGCTGTACCCCGACTGCCGTGGTTTTCGCTTACTGCGGAAGCGTGCCGTGCAAATGCCGTGATTTCTGGTTACTATACCGCGACCTCCGTGGTTTTCGCTTACTGCGGAAGCGTGCCGTGCAAATACCGCAATCGCCAGTAACCGTGCCATAATCTACGTTATGAGCATTTTATGCCGAACGCAACCCTGAAAAATTATACATGAAACCGAACCGCGGGTGTACTTTTTTGAAAATACGAAAACCATACCGCGGTGTGATTCTACAAAACACCTTATTTTGGGGCCTTAAGTGTGAACAGGCTCGTCCTCGTTGGGCGGATGTAATGCAGATGAGCGAGGAGATCATGAGCTTTTCTTACGCTTGTCGCATTCGACGGAGTCTCGAGTCTCGAGTCGTCCTCTAGTATCAACTATTATGTGGTACCTCGAGATTGTTGTCAAGATATCGTGTATGTTAAAGCGCAAAGATGTATTGAAAATGTGTACACCGGTGACTGCAAACACTTTAACAATCGCTCTTTGCGAAACTTCTTGTTGCAGAATGACGGCCACACAAGAGGCACGGAGACGCCCATTCTTGCGCGGTTCTGTTGCGTGCGCCTACATAGCAGCGTTTGGGTGTGAGGGCTTGGCAACTGCGTCAACTGTTCAGCATGGATCAAGAGTCGTGCCGCTGCCGGACCAATCCATCTCTGCATTCGTTGGTTCTTTGACGAATTTGTACCCTGTTGGGTGGCGGCAGCGACGTGGACACAGTAAGAGGGGTGCTCCCGGATGTTCTCCGAGCATGGTGGCGTCTGTCAAGGTAAGTCGACGCGGGTTGTTAGAGTGGTGGTTTTTCTTGGTCTTGAGCGATGTGTGTTGTTGCGTCAGCGGTTGGAGCTGATCAGATGTTGCGTCGCTACGTTCTTTACGTTCAAGGTTGACACGCCGATGACCCTGACGGAGAAGATCATCGCGAAAGCCTGCGACCGGCCCAGCGTAGCTCCGAACGATAATGTTTGGGTCAAGACGGATGTGTTGATGACACACGACGTTTGTGGTCCTGGTACGATCGGAAACTTCTACAAGGAGTTCGGTCTGCAGGCTAAGGTGAGGACTGAAATACTGAAATAGTGACCGGGTGTTCACTGGAGGTGGGATGGGATAGGTTGCGTGCAGGAAGGCCTCGTTGTAGCCGTGTACATGCCGGTTCCGTTGCCCTTGGCCTTTTTGCAATCGTTTCGCCCCTTTTCGCCCTGAACTGGTGGCTCTCGGCAACCATAACAGGCGTCAAGGCTATTTTGACCACTACCCCCTCAATTTTTCATGCTGGACCGATCAAGTTCGGTCTTCATCGTCGGGTGTTGTGGACCGTGCTTCGGTTCATGTCAACTTCATGGCGCAGATACGAATCACGTTTTTTTTTGTCTCGTAGCGTTGGCTCTGTTTGTCGTCTTCCTTACGTCGTTACTCAGATCCCAGTGTACCTAGCCGATGTTTCCCCTCCTCTGCTGCGGATGCCTTGATTTTCAATCCGCGACAGAGGCCGGGATGTTTTCGCTCATCATATTATGCCGAGCTGTGCCTACTATTAATGAAGCAATATGTTAATATTTCGTGCGGTCAGCTCTATTATGCCTTCGAGAGTATCTATATATAAATTTCGTAGCGGGAATTATCTACCGTGTGATGGGCTAGAGCCTAGCTTTTCAATGACCAGTTCGTCCAGCTTAAGGTGAGACATCCCCTTTCGATTTGTATCACCATCAGAGGTATTGCCATGAGCCCTCTTAGCCCTTCTACCGCATATGCAAACACGACCCCAAATCTTGATTCCACGTGGTGTGGTTTGTCTTCAAAGCTGAGCTGCACGTCTAAAGGAGGGCTTGACTTACGCGATCATTCTGGCGTAGCCCATGGGCAACTGCTTCGATTACGCGACGTGAATATCCGCCGGTTCACATGAACGGTTACGGGCGTGATCGAAAGCGCACAGACCGTTGGTGACTCAGACAATTTGCGCGCTGCAGGCGAGTTGACTTGTAATTGGGGCGAGGTAGCTGTGCCTTGTGCACGTCATGGACAAGAATCGCGCCACAGGAAAGCACGGTTTGATGAGGCTGGCGTTGCTACGGCGTGGAGTTTAGAATCTACATGCAGCTGTAATTTTCCTCGCGGCTTATTTATGGATGTGGATTAGATACCGGAGTACCCTTCAGGAAGAGGACGACGCTGAGGTAGAAAATGTGTATCTAGCTGAAATTGTCCCAGAAAAAGCGTTAAGTAGAGATGCTCTTCCTATGGTAAGTGCATTTCGCAAGATGCATGGACGCTGACAATGAATACCCGTCGTTAATGTTGTTTTAATACCGTAGAAGTGCGTGAGTTGTCACCGGGCAGTGAGTTCGCACAGGTTTGGTAAAAGATGGCGCCCCTGTACGATAAAAAATCCAGTTTGGAGCGATTCAATTAGGTTTTCGGACATGGGTCGGTGAGTTCGCGTAGGGGTGCACACTCATGGACTAACAAGCCCGAAAACCACATCCGGGCGTGAGATCGCGTGCTAATGGGCATGGGTCCAGAGGGCGGACACCCCGAGCTGTTTGTGTATTTGTCTCGCAGTACGCCATCGAGCCTCCACTGCCCTCATTATCGCAGTGTGGCAGCGCACACGTAAAAGTGGGGAAAAAAATTGTTATTATCGGTATTCAACCATGAAAACACCCATGCCGCAACTTTGTACGTACCCTAGACACCGTTGGAAACAACAAAGTTGGAAGGCAAACGGATTATGTCTAGCGAGCAATCTCGATTGATCTGGTCGTTTTTCGGCCTTTGCACACTGTCACAACATGGCGGCGGGCGGCGGGGATTTTTTTAGCTATTTCGCCGCCTCGTCGGGGTTTTGTCATTCGCCACGTTGTTTTTATGGAGTGATGTACAATGTGTGTTGTCTCTGTTTGCTTGTCTATGCGGTGTGCTTGCTTGCTTGCTATGATATGTATGAAACGTTCGCAGATCCGCTTACAGCGGTACGGTTACAGGTAGCACCAGTACAACGGCGATAATTTTTCTAGTATCGCACATAGCGGAAGTATCGCACAGGGGTGTGCGTTGAATGCACCAGTGTCAGCGTCGCCCATGTCGGAGATGTCGCAGGGGGGTGTGCGCTAGAAAAGCAGGGCCAACATGTTTAATTCGATTTCTGCAAAGGGGTCGCTGAGTTCGCACACAAGTGCGATAAAAACGCCCTTTCGTTTTTTTTTGTTGAAAAATCGATCGTACAGGGGTGCCAACTCACGCACTTTCACGGTATTTGGATCATCGCTACCGAGGCCGTGTGAGGCGAATGTGCACTTGATATCGGCACTATCGGCTGCTTAAAGGCCGGCGCGCTGTTGTTGACATCGGTCTTTGTGCAGGTGTGGGACCAAGACGGAGTCGTGATTATTCCCGACCACTACATTTTTACGGCGGATCCTCGTGCAAACCGTAACGTTGACATTCTTCGGGACTTTGTCAATCAACAGGCAAGTCATACGCTGGGCGTTTGGGATTCACCAACTATTTTCCTGCCTTCATCAGTTACCTCTACCCACTGCACGACTTCCTGTGCAATAAGCAAGGCCTCATATATATATTTGATCAGCATGAAGTCCAAAGTTGTCCCGCGGAATTGTTTCGCTTTGAAGTTTTTTTTTTTCGAAAATTCATGCAACAACGCGTGGAAAACGCTTTGGTCCATATTCTGGCGTGCTGCAATATTCGACCTTTTGCACATGCTCGAACATTCGTGAAACATACAACCCTACCGTATACTTCGAGGTTTCTGCATGCTACGTATACCAGGAAAGCTGCGTTTTGGCGTGAAGCCTTACAACGTACAGATTAGAGGCAGGGTTCGGTCGTTCATGTCGCTTGACGGCGTTGTATGAACGCGCTTTATTGCAGTTTGTGCTTTGTTCACGTGTTCCCTATTGTCGGTTTCTTTGGTGAGTTCTAACCCAGCTCGAGATCTCGCGGCGATATTGTATCTTTATCCCCGATCTGCCCTCTTATTTCTCGCATTAGGTCCATAATCCCTAGCCCAAGTTGCTCGTGTGCTTCCTCGCGCACTGCACGGGCGCTTTCCGCTCGTCTCTTTTTTGGTCGTTGGTCGCCGCCTTGACAATTAATGCACCGTACTTGACGGTACAAAGCTCCTTGACCGAAAGCAAGTTCATGACGAAACCCATGGGAGACAGCTTCGCTGCCAAGTTTAACCCGCCGGGAAGCCGGCATCCAACGTATGGTGACCAATCTACGCCAGTGTTCCGGAAAATGCTTGACTGGACTGTCGTGCGTGTCGTCTGCCGGAATCCACCCGTTTCAAACCGCAATGGCTGTGCACGCCAACCATCGAGTATGCCCACGAGCGGCGCCCACAATCCCAACCACGGCCACCAACCAACGAGCCCATCACCCGAAGCTCTTCGTTCGTTATTTGCACGCAACAGCTTGACAAAATAGCAGCAGCAGCTCCCGGCAGCGACAGGGCGCATTTGCTGATGCGTCGCAGTGACGTCGATGTTGCTCCTCCCGCGTTGTGTACGTCGCTGCATCCGATGTATTCCTCTTGCGTAATTGCGCGTGGGGCGACATCCCATTCGCTCTTCGTTCTCGAGTAGCAGTGCATTGCGCGTTGAATGTTGGGTTGAAATACCGTGCGTGGTGGTGTCCTGTTCGTGGTTATCAGGGCATCAAATATTTTTACGACATAACGGACCGCGGCAACTTCAAGGTCAATGCGGACTACAAAGGCGTCTGCCACGTGGCCCTGGCCCAGGAGGGTCACACCAGACCGGGAGAGGTGAGCAAACGATAACCAAAACCTTGTCCCTGCTATCAAGTCAACTAGCCAGGCAAACTTTCGACAAGTGTCCGTCGCCTCTCGTTGGAATCTGGATAACCTCGGTCGTACCGGTATCGGTCAGTACCGGTACCGATACGTTCGTGGTTGTCATACTGAAGGCACTGATGTACTCCGTATACGTAGTATATTCGGGGGGTTGACACTGCGAGTACTGGGCGGCCCGCAGTATTTTTTGGAGTGAAGCACTTCCAGAACTGGGCTGTACGATGGATTTCTTGGTTTAATGTTGCCAGCAATGGACTACGGGCAGTACACTCGAGAGTTTGATAGTGCGAGTATTCAGCTGTACGCACTATGTTTGGAGGTTTGAGCTTTTGTGAGCACTGGGCTATGCTCAGTATTCTCGAGGTTTGGCACTGCGAATACTGGAGTCTACCAGGTACCTGGCGCTATTTTTTTTCAGGCTCGTGATACTGCAAAAATTGGGGCGTACGATGTAGTTCGGATGTCGCGATACCGCGAGAATTGCGAACCTAAGAGTATACGCGAACTGTGCGAGTATAATAGCAGTATGCCGATTATCCAGTTTCTTTTCACTGCCTATGGTGTCCTGCATGACCACGCAGTAACTGAGGTAACCGCAGTTTGCGAAGACGGTATGTTTTTTTAGGTCCCAATCGATTTGGATGCGTTTGTTCTTCGTGTTCCGTTCTTCGTTACTAATCAAAATCATCGTGCAGCACACGATGGTTAGAACGGGACACTTTCTCGGACACATGTTTTTTTTTTATTGGAAACACCCGCGATGTGGTTTGCCATCCAAGGGTCGTAGAGTATAGATCTACTACCACACATGCTTTTGTTGTTTTCGCGGTTCCTTTGCGTCTGTCCAATGATTGGCAAGGCTAGGAAGGTTTGGCTCTCAAGACTTACTGCGCGCAAGCGATAAGTTCGTCTTCTTACGATCTCCTTTCGTTGCAGGTTTTGTTCGGGACGGACTCGCATACTTGTAACGCGGGTGCGTTCGGGCAGTTCGCCACTGGCATCGGTAACACAGACGCCTCTTTTGTCATGGGCACCGGTAAGCTTTTGATCAAGAGCCCGGCGTCCATGCTTTTTTCCCTCGACGGGGACATGCCAGACCACCTTCTCGCAAAGGTATGGTTTACGTCGGACCTAGAAAGATGAAAGCTACTTCAAACGTACTATGATTGAATTACAGTAGTTTCCGGGGGGGGGGGGGGGGTCAGGAGAGTGGAGGGCAGGCCTTGCCAAGGTTTGTGGTGCACATCGACGGCGGTCGTCGCCGGATGATGGAAGCCACGCCGTGTCCGAGGAGTCGGCAAGTTGCATCCTGTTTTGTGATACATGTGCATCGCATCTGGCTCGTGAGTCACGACTACGTAAGCGAGATTTGTACACTACTGGGGGTAGATTCAAGAGTCAACCCTGGGTTTCGTTCAGACCTTGCGTTCCGGGTTGGGGTTAGGGATACAGTTTGGACTTACTGCAGATGCCGGTCCTAATTTGCATCACATCTTCGGGGACATTCAAGAGTCACCTCCGGGTTTCAGGCCTTGCGTTTGGGGCTGGGATTAGGGATATTATTAGGGCTTGGGTGAAGGTCTTGATCTACGTGTCACATCTACGGGGACATTCATAGGTGACCGGCCAAGAATCGCGTCAATCACGTTTGTGGTCCGGATACTTGTGCGCAAGTAAAATACAGATACAGTCGGGGCTGGGATTGAGGGTCGGTTTTGCCGCAAAATGGCGGCATGCAAATCAAATCAACCAGCCAAACGCACGAGAAGTAACTGTTTTTTTTTTCAACATCCTTTGTACCCTTAATTAGTTGATTTTATACTACGTGCAAGGCGACACTTGTAGATATTACTCGGCGCTAAAGATGACATGCATCTTTGACTTTGTTGCGTTTGACAGGCGCCTCGCTCTGGTGTGTTCAGCTTCCATGACGTTCTTTTATTTTAGAGTTCGTTAAAATCGACGTAATTGATCCTTTAGGTCGTTTGGGCCTTTAGAGGGGAGAAACGCATTGCAATAACCGACGATTGCAGAATCAGCCACACGAAACGACGCCGGCTGAAATACGGCGGTGCCATTTTTTCGTCGGACGCTAACGCGCGGCGTTTTATCTTGTGCCGGGTTCCCATGCAGGAAGTTGTACGGCACGAGCGTAGCAATCATATTGCGTGTTGAGCGCTCACACTATGATAAACGACTCTTATATATATATATATATTTATCGTTTCACATGAGCCCCAAATGGGCTACGGGCCAAGAGGTGCTGCTAATATTGTTTTTGTGAACTTTTCTGGCTCTTTCTGTACCTCGTTCGTTGTTTTGACGTGAGCGCGGAGTCACGACCTTGCGTGGGAGTCGCCGCGTATCATACAGAAGAACAACCTGCCCTTGACTTTACCTTGTATCCGTACACAGCTGTCTATCTTTAACGGCGCCAGCCACGAAAACCAGTTCTGTGACGGGCGGTTAAACATAACCTCAAGGCACCTCGTCGAAGGGCAAATTGGAAAAGGCCAACCGCCTCGTTGAAGAGCAAAATAGAAAATGCCAACCATTCGCTTCTCTCTCAGCCATGACGGCAATGTTATGCTTTGGAGAGCTCAGGCCAGGACGCGATCAAGTCCGGGTGGATAACGGGGTGCCAAGCGGGAGCAGGGTAGGCCCTGTCTGGCATTCAAGGCTCGCTCTTTGCGCAGTTGAGGCCAATGGCAAAGGCTCACAACATGCGAAAACGTTGGGGTTGAGGCGCATTTTACGGGCAAAGCCTTCACGGTCTTAACGAGCCTTCACCATATAGATACTAGCCTCAAGCGAGCCTTATGTTGTTGTTGTTCTCACATTAACTCGCATAATCAAGTCCGTGGTCACAGGACAGGCTCCAGTCACTCTGGAGCTGGGGAATAACCCAGGGAAAAAACACCAATAAAATCAAAGGTGGTACACGCATTTATCACAGCTGACCCAATTCATGCCTCCGCCAGAAACATATAAAAAGTGAAATCGGGAGTCAGCCTAGGATGTGCCAGGTCCATACTGGTGCATACGTCTCACTGCTCGCGCCTGGAAAAACCGACTATACCGCTTGTCCCGTATCTCGCCTCAACACGCCTATAATACAGAGGGACGTGCAGGGCTTGTAAAGTGCATTATATTACATGGCGACGGTTTTGAATGGTATTTTTATCGCATAGCTCACTGGGTGTACCGTTGGACAACCATACATATTTTGGCGCGTAGCGAAAACAAGAAACACCAGGTCTTCATGTGGCTACCAAGTCTAGGTATTACGTCGTCATTGCTTGGGCTGGTGTTTTGCCCCGGTAGATTCGCTGTGGATGCGCGCGCATGCAGGAAAAAAAACAACTCGTCTATGCAGCGGTAGGCTATTAGGAATAACAGCGTTTCCCGCTGATTGAGCATATCTTTGGGGTTGGCAGTGTTCGGACAAGAAACAGGGTATTCATAGCAACGAATGTCGATAATTCATCACTGCGATGGAGACAGTATTTTTATATAGAACTGTTTCCTTACAAGTAACGTTGATGACGCGTAAAATATGATTCAGGCCAAAAACGTGCTCTCGTTTACATATAAGTGTGTTTTTGTTTCGTTTACCCGCAGTTTGGTCGGCAGGACTACACTTCTTCGAACGGTGCGTCGTTGTATAACTCGGTACGTCCGTTTATCGTAACTGAAACCGCAATTGCTCATAGGCCATGCAGGTGGAGTTTTATTTTTCCCTCACCAAGGGCGTTTTTTCTCTGCGTGAGAAGGTCTGTTCCGACTTCCCAAATGACCTTTGAAACACTCGTATCCAGGCGAAGACGCTGGTGGAGACCCCCCCCCCCCCCGGTATTCTTTGGTTATTTACCTACTCGTACCAAAAAGCAGGAAACCGCTTTTTTTGTTGCGTTGTTGGTACTCTTTTTACATTTTTTTTTGACGACGGATGTCGGCAGGTCTCGGAATCCCACAGGCTTGGTCGGTCGTTTTTATTTTATACATGAAAGATGAAGAAACATGTCAGAAACCGGATCCGAGACGTCATCAAAAGAGTATTTATTCATGAAACTGACGCATGATACTGCCGATTAAAAGGCGGGTAACTCTTTGTCTCGCCAATCCCAAGGTGTCTTTCGATTTTCTTTCTGATTTTTTTTCATGATTTTTTTTCATGATTTCGCGCGATATTATATGTTTTATTTTGCCGCTGAGCGGGAGTGCAAGTTGTCCCAGCAAAGCAGTGCACTCTCGCCACACTTTTCTGCCTCGGCAACGTATTTTTACGAAGGTACGCACAGTTAAGGATATCAATTCGGGAGCTACTCAGTACCGAGTAGTTGTTACCACTGCTGCTGATAACGGTGTCAGCTGCTGACGCAGTGGATACATGGAATTTCCGCCACATGGCAAACTATTTATTTCTGCTGTTGGAATAACCGGGGGTTATAAGAATATCCCCGGCGGTTGTTCAACCTCTACAGGTACATCTATGATACCTGGCATGTAATGATACAATATTAGGATTGCTGGGATTTTTCGGATATCTTCCCAATGATCACAGACACCGCTCTCGTGTACCTCTCACTACCGGTAGGCTCTTGCGTGGCCCGGGTCGTGAACTTGACGCAGTGGCTCCTCTTCAGTCCGGTGGCCCGCTGGACCTCGCTCAGCTCTAGGTCCTCGTTAAGTAGGTCTGCATAGGTCAGAGTAGAGGTGTCCATTATGAGCGGCTCGAGGACTTTCCTGGGATAGTCCTATCCCATTGCCTTCATGTCCACCATCAGTGAAATCACGTTGTAGCTTCTGACAACACTGCCACCCCAGATACAGTAGCACACTCCTCCACGGCACCGCGAGATGTGACACACGACGCCTTGGCCTGTCTGCATATGTGACCGATGTTGGATTTCTGGGATTGTTTGGATATCTTCCCATTGATTATCCCTTAGCCTGTCTGCATATGTGACCGATGTTGGATTGCTGGAATTGTTTGGATATCTTCCCTTTGAAGTTCATATGATCAATGGGAAAGATATCCAAACAATCCCAGTAACCCAACATCGGTCGCATATGCAGACAGGCTAAGGCGTCGTGTGTCACATCCCGCGGTGCCGTGGAGGAGTGTGCTACTGTATCTGGGGTGGCAGTGTTGTCAGAAGCTACGGCATGAATTCACTGATGGTGGAGATGAAGGCAATGGGTTGGGACTATCCCAGGAAGGTCCTCGAGCCGTTCATAATGAACACCTCTCCTCTGACCTATGCTGACCTACTTAACGAGACCTAGAGCTGAGCGAGGTCCAGTTGGCCACCGGACTGAAGAGGAGCCACTCTGTCGACTGCACGGTCGGGGCCACGCACGAGCCTACCGTCAGTGAGAGGTACACGATAGCGGTGGCTGTGATCATTGGGAAGATATTCAAACAATCCCAGCAATCCAACATCGGTCACATATGCTGACAGGCTAAGGCGTCGTGTGTCACATCTCGCGGTGCCGTGGAGGAGTGTGCTATGTGGGGTGGCAATGTCGCCAAAAGCTACAGCGTGAATTCACTGATGGTTGAGATGAACGCATAGGAAGGGTTAGGGTAAGGGCAGGGTAATAGAGGTGTCCCTTATGAACGGCTCGAGGAAGGCGCGCAAAGCGCGCCGATTTTTGCGCTGGTATATACCAGGCATATGGTATTACAAGGTTCCCCTCCGGGCAATTCCTAGGGGAGTGGCGCAAGAACGAAATCCAAATATCCAACATCTCACTGCCTGACTGCCTGGCTGCCTGATCAAGTAATATGTACCTGGTGGTGGCGGGTGAATACTATGTTCTTGTCCGCAGATCGAGAAACGGGGGTGGGGGAAGGCGCCCTCCCGGGGACGGTTCGCTATCTCCTCATCGTGGCGGAGAATCGCAAAATATGGTAACCCAGCACAAGTCCAGCATGAGTGCGAGGAGGAATTTTGGCTATTTTCGGCCAATAAATAGTGCAGCTTGCAAAGATGAGTATTGACCCTAAATTCGTGTCACAGTTGACGTCCTTAAAAAACAATTCTATGAAAGTGTGAAACGCGAGTTTTGTTTGGAATTTATCAGGATCGCTATTATTGGCGGTAACTGCACCGAGCTAGATGCTGCGATTGCCGCGCTGCTGGGAATCTTGCCGAGAGATGGTCCACGTAGACGACTCATACGCGAGAGAAAGAGACGAGGGCAGCTCAGACGCTCAGACGGTTGACACCGCAGCCGGCGGCCCAACACCCTGCATCCCCGCTGTAGTGGCTAGTTGCGTATCTCGGAGCCCTTCATCTATCGATGTGATGGGTCGTGGGTAGGTCAGGGCCGACGTAGTTTGACAAACGTCCGTCTTTCGACACAGGTCAAGCACTATGTGGCTACGCCACAGCTGCAGCAGCAGCACCACGACCAGACTACAACACCAGCAAGTAGCAGTCTCATTCCGTGGTCTCGGGCCGTCGCTGCTGCCAGCAGCAGCGGACTGCCGGAGTTCATTCGAAGGCACAAGCTGCAAAGCAGTAGCTGCTAGCAGCTCTTCTCCGTGTGTGTTGCGTGCGTGAAAAGCCCAGAAACCAGTCTAAAGCCAACTTTATTTCGAACCCTGGCCTGCCTGATCCACGAGAGACGCAGCAGGTTGTGAGTTTGCCTGCGTGTATACCCACTCCACAGTAACACCACCTCCAACAGACTGCAACACCAGCAAGCAACATATTATTATCCGCGATACCGGGTCGTTGCGCCTGCTGGAGTAGCGGGCAACCCCTGCAGGCCGAGTTCAATGGAAGCCACACAGCAGCGGTTGCGTGAAAATATTAAAATCCGTTCTAAAACCAAGTACTAACAAACTTTCCCCCGGGGAAAAATCCCGATAAGATAATGCCTAAAAAAATGTTCCCCAGGTATCGGATCGAAGCCGAACCAAGCGCATCTGTTTGCTGCTATACGTACTGCTGTACTGCTGAACGTAGCACATAGTCACAGCAGCAGTACACCACGTATGGGTATGCCACACGCGCATTACGTTGCCTGCTGCTGCTGCTTGTGCTGCTGGGCACGGTTGTAATGTTGTCTGTTCTCTGTTGTCTACACATGGCTGCGTGTGATCGCGGGGAAGGAAACACAAATGGACTTGATCGGGAATATAATGATAATAATCATATGATAAGGACCGTTGCTGCATTAGTCTTGAATCCCGACGGTTCTAATATTTTTGTCCAGAATGGCGATACCGTGCACAGCAGCAGCAAAATTTAGGTCGTCGATTACGGAGACGAAGTAGGCCCCAAAAAAACCAACTAGCCACTGCAGCACGGCGCAGATGCACGTGCCACACACGCACGGTGTTGCCTGCTGGTGCTGCCGGGCGGCAGTTTTTAACGTTGTGCTTTCTGTGTGCTGGCTGTGCTCATAGCTGTGTGCATGAGAGGGCATACATCAGACCGTATGTTACCTGGTACGCACGCATGATGTGCACAGTTTTTGGGATTAGCATCAAAATCTACGCAGGTAAGTTACGGTCTCTCACAGGGGTAGGGGATGCGAATGTTGCGGAAACCCGGGGATTTGCCTTATCCATGCCCACGGCCAAAAACGTTTAAACGCTTGCCACGCGCGACGCACTGCACGGATCGCGCCCAAACCTTTACGACAGTGACCGCCGGGTTGAATTGTGTCCACCCCCTGTGGCGTTGTGGATACAGGTGCGAGCACGAAGAGATATGCCCGAAAACAGAGGCAAAAATGGCAATTTTAACTATGCATACACGGGTGCCCTTCGTGGATTGGGGTGTTCCCCGCGGGGTGCCGCAAGCTGGCATATCGTAGGGGGAGATGGGTTGAAACGTAAAAGTCATACATAGGGACGGCAGAGGTCTCAGGGTGTCGGACGATATCTACTGAATGTCACAGAACGAGGTGGAGCGACCGAGCGACCGGGCGTCTGTACCTGACCGATCGGGCGATCGCTCGGGGCGCGAGACCAAGCTCTCCCGCCTGCGTGGGCTCAACCCCCCTTCTGTACTGGATGTCCACCACATCCCCCCTCGCGAATGCCAGGTACCGGTATATATTGTCATAATGCGACAGCAGCAGTGGAAGGTACATGGGCACAACCTACTGGTACGACAGGAGAATTAGTAGTTGAAGGTACGTAATCCAACCCTAAGGAAGTATCATCTCGCGTCCTAGCAGCACAGCAGCAAGCAGCATGCCTTTACTATTGTACCGCCCGATACAGCTAGTAGTGCTGCCGTGCGCTTGAATTTATTCCCGCACGTTAGAGGTGCGTAGTACGTGAATCGGGACAACAGTTACTACGCATGTGAACGCACACGCGCGTATGTACCTGGTACGTGCGTGTTGCACGGCACAGGAATGTGGAAGGTCAAGGTGAATGTCAAAGGCTTTTTTGGAAAAAAACAGAAACAATGGAAAACCGAAAGAGAGTTTCAAAATGAAGAAAAAACGAACGTGTAGCTAAAACCTGATGCATCACACGTATCGCATATAAGGATACTGGGAACGAAAAACAGTAGTTGAGTAAACAACATTTGAAAATGCGAAAACATCCCCGCCACCCATGCGAAGCCCAAAATATAACATGTTATGTATACACAGCAGAAGAATAGCAACATTGTGCAGCATCAGCAATGACTTCACAGCAGCACTAGAGAGCAAAAAAACAGAAAAAACAAAATACAAAAAACAAAGATCGCCGCACCCCATGAGGAGCCCCTGTAAAAGCAACAGCACACACGCACGTATCGAATTCTTGCGGGTTTTGTGATTCAGACAAAAATAGCAGCATCACGCACTCCACAGCAGTACCATAACAGAAAAACAAAATACGTAGCAAAATGTAAATATTGTTGCCGCCCCCCGTGCAGGAGCCCTTGTAAACAAGTAGCACACGTATCGTCCGTCTTTCGACATAGGCCATGTACTTCCGTGTGACTACTTCATAGCAGCAGCAGCATCACCACCACCAGATACTACAACACCAGCTTGTAGCAGTTTTTTCCCGTTATCTCGGGCCCTTGCAGTTGCCAGCAGCAGAGGACTGGGGGGGCTGATTCAAAGTACCAAATCAGCGCACCTGCTATGCGTAGGAGCACCCACCCTTGTACGTGCGCGAAACGCCCAAAACCGATTCTGAAATCAAGTGTCATTCCGAACCCTCGCCTTGACCACGAGACACAGCTAGTTGTATGTTTGCTTGCGCATATACCCACTCCACAGATGCACCACCACCACCACCACCACCACCACCACCACCGCCAAACTGCAACACCGGCATGCAACAGATTAGTACCCGCGGTCCCGGGCCTTTGCGCCTGCTGCGGTTGCGGGTAATCCCTGCGTGCGTGGGGCAAAGCTGAATTTGCCGGGCATCAAATTTCGTTTCTCATGCACTATCAAAGATGCAAAGAAATATAAAAACCGTTTGCATGTTAACGTGAGTATCAAGCGCTCATTATATTTCTGATTTAGTTTATCATGCAGTTCAAAATGCGTGGGAATATAAAGATCGTTTGCTTCTAAACATGGATATCAAGACAAGAACATACCTGATATTACGAGGCTCCCCTTCGGGGAGTGGGGGGTGTTCGGGCGGGGTGACGCAAGGTGGCATGCCACGGGGGAAGAATTACCAATCGCCATCCCGCGGTAGTATGTGTGCCATACCTTGCTTACGCAACATAAATTTGTGGATGAGCGTTATACCCTGGTTAAAAAACGCACGTTTGTTTTTGTCACGCAACGCGACGTTCATACTTGTGGCGTTCGTCAAAATTTTCCATTCTCACGATTGTCATATCGAACACCACGACCGTGGGGAGTGGGATAATCCCCGCGGGGTGACGCAAGCTGGCATGCTGTAGGGTGGCATGGGTTGAAACGTGAGGTCGTACACAGTGACGGTCGAGGTCTCAGGGTGTCGGACGATATCTATCAAAGCTCAAAGACCCAGGTGGAGCGACCGAGCGACCGGGCGCCGGTAGCGGACCGATAGAGGGATCCCTCTGGCGGCGAGACCAAGCTCTCTTGCCTGTGTGGGCTCCCCTTCTGTACTGGATGTCCACCACATTCTCCCTCGTTACAGGTACTCACGCAGTACATTGTTGCGACAGTTTCTACGCATTTGAACGCAGGAACGTGGAAGTTCTGTGTGTAAACGTCTTACTTGAAAAAAAAGAGAAATATCGGAAAAATAAAAATGAAAATGAAGAAACGACCGTCGCAAAAAAACTGATGCATCACACACCATGTATACATTAAACGATGTTGGGAACAAAAAGCAGAAATTGGAAAAGAACGCCATTTGAAAATGCGAACAAAATCACCGCCACCCATGCGGAGCCCTTAAAAAAATACCTGGTACCTGGAGGCATGTATGCGATTTATACACAGCACAAGAGTACCGTATGTGACGGTGTACAGCATACCCCCATGGACGAGTTTCGTATGCCGATTTCTCGACGACCGGTAGAGTCTAAACGCCGAGCGACACGGGTCTATGAAAAGAGCTGGACGACTTCCAAAGCCGCCACCGCTGTTATTCGTGCCGCGCTGGTTTCGGAGGAAACGGGCTCAGCATTTCATCCCAGGGGGGTGTTACCCCGGGGGGATATTCCAGGGGGGTGTTATCCCAGGGGGATGTTATATAAATCCCAGGGGGGTGTTATACACTGTCATATACGGTAGCAACATCGTGCAGCAGCAACAACCCCTTCACAGCAGCGCTACTACTCGTATAGCAAATGTAAAACACAAAAAGGCAAAAATCAAAGATAAATCGCCGCCCTCCACGAGGAGCCTTTGTAAGCCCTTGTCAGTGCAACAACTGGTACGTGGTCGAAGGTTTTGGGTTTCGTGAAATGGACGGAAAATAGCAGCACTGGACTGCAGTACTGTTGTAAGAACAATCACAAAGAATAAAAGTAGGTAAAAAAAACGAACAACGTCAATTGTGAGCACGACCGATTAAATGGTTGAAACACAACATTGTAAGCTGCTTGGTACCTCTCTATGCCATTTACAGGTATGGTGTTTTTGAAGAAAACCTACGACATGGTTGTGAATACACGGTTTCCCAATCTTGAAGAGTAAAAACAACCACGCGTATCGATTTCTTGGTTTTGGGGTTTGGACGGGTGACTTGCCGGGAGGTGGCCCACGTACACGGTGCACGCGCGAGAGATAAGAGACGCGTGCAGCTCAGCTGCTCAGATATTTGACGCCGCAGCCGGTGGCCGCCTTGCGACACAGATCATTTGACATGTACTTGCGTGTAACTGTACGCCACAGCGGCAGCAGCAGCAGCACCACCACCAGACTAGAACATCAGTAAGAAGTTTATTTTCCACAGTCTCGGACTCTCGCGGTCGCCAGCAGCAGAGGACTGGGGTGTTCATGCAAAGTCACAGCAGCACAGCTGCTTGGAGAACTCCTCCGCACGCAAAGAAGTGGGCCACACAAAGCGGTGATGTTTACGAGCAGTTAAGGTGGAGATCAAGCTGATGCATGCATGCACGTACAGTTTCTATTGACACGTCACGAGTACACTCGATTCCACCGCATCCCGCCACGCGAACGCCAGGTACCGGTATATGTGGTCATATATCAGCAGCAAGCAGAAGGCATGTACATAAACGTACTACTCTGGTACAACAGCAGTAGTAGCAGTATTACGTACGTAACCCGACCACATGCGTCGTCTCATGTCCTAGCAGCAAACACAGGAACCGCTGCTCAACCTTGGTGTGAGTCTGCTGCTCTGTACTGCACTATTCACGTACGGAGCTGACTATAGATGCCATTGGAGGTTTGACTTGAATGTATGGGAATGTAAATACCGTTTCTATATCAATGTGAATACCAAACCGTTCATTATATTCCGGTACAAAACGTTTTATTCGTGCTCCGCGCCACAACAAACGCCACAGTTCCCGCTGCCCTGGCTCGGCCGAAACGCGTTAAGCTGCGACGAAAATCGGCAGCCCCGGCCTCTCTGGGTCGAGGAGACTCGTCCCCTACTGGGTGTTTGACCTGGGAAAGGCCTTTGGGGCTGTGGTCACGGCGTCTGAGTAGCTTCACCGACTCTAAAATATAGGGTTGGCATTTCGTATCTGGCGGACGGGAATATAAGGTTGCTTGTTCTTGAGTTTATCATGATGTGCGGTAGCTTATGTATGGGCGCAACCCAGGCAGAGTTCCTTCGTGACAGGAGCCCCTCCCTGCAACCTGCTCCCCGCCTTCAGCTTGAGCGAGCGCGCCGGCACGCTCGCGCGAATGGTGCCCGGTGGACGACAGCAGTGCTGCTTAGCCCTAGAAGGCGAGTTGCTCTTGGTGCCCGAACCATGCTCGATGCTGCGCATGCTCTCGTGTGCGGGTGCTCGCAGGGTGTGGGGGTCGCATGATCTCGTTTGTGTTGGCGAGAGGCGGGGTGTTTTATTTTTGTGCTGAACTTTTTTTTTTTTAATCTCTTGAGCACACAGTGCGGGGGCGGGGAGGGGCGTCCCCGGGAAACTGACGCTATTTTGTCGGCTTCGAGAGCGCGCCGCGCGGGCCACGGGGCGACGGCGAGGGTGAGGCCCCCGGTGCGCGCCCCCGGAGCCTAAGGTTGTCGGCCAGAGCAGCGAGCAGCGCCGAGGTCGGGGCGACGGGGCCGGCGCGAAAACGCCCCGCCGGTCGAAACGAACACCATTTTATCTTGTTACTCCGGCGGATGGGGAAAAACAAAGCGCAAGCTCACCATATTTCGGCGTATTTTCATACACGTCGTGTCAATTTAACTCAATTGCATTCACAATCCAGCGTTAGCTGGCGTGTGCTTCGGTTCCTGTGATGGCGATAGCGCGAGCTGTCCCTACCGGCGGTCCCCGTTACTACTCCGGCAGCGCAAGCTGCCGTTGTACGATCGTAACGGATGCGTGAGTTTGTCGACCTGACCTGACCTCTGTAGGAAGCAAGGCACTACAAAAACGAAATAAGGAAGAAATAGACATGCTGACGTATATTTTAACCCCCCCCCCCCCAATATGTAAGCAGAGTAGGCAATGCCATGGCAGGAATAAGAACACGCCAACTTTCATGCAAGCAGAGTAGGCAACACCAGGTGAATACTATTAATAGTAGCCACACGTTTTTGTTGTCTTCCATTTTTTTGCAGTTTTGTCGTGCGTAGCAGGCTTGGTTCGCAGTACATTTTTTTTGTTGCTCGCGCTGCAGAGTATTAGAGGCATTGTCGGATGATGGTAATAATAATGCCGCAGCCGTCGAAGTCAGGACCAACGACACCCAACGATAAGTTCATAAGCGAGAGACAGGAAGATTAGACCTGCTCTCAAAAGAGACAATATTTTTTGATTAATTAGAAGATTTACCGAAAACTGCCGAGACGAATCAAAATAAGCTGCAAGGGCTGTGCGAGCAGCAAAGCTTCTACGTTTTAGGCCATTTCTTATGCAGTCGGATTCCGCCAGTCGAAAACGGCCCTTTTCGACTGGACTTTTTTCGACTGGATTCTTCTGGTCCTTCTTCTTGTCGTCAGTCGAGTCGATTTTATAGTTTTTGTGCTCTTCCTAGAGGCGGTTGGTGTGAGGGAGTACTGCTGTACAGCAGCCGAAATCGGTTGGCAGCTCTGTGGTTCGCGCTTTCTCCGCGAGCAACGGCTCGGCGAACCCTCGTCCCAGCGAGTTGGTGGCTTTGGGCTTAGCCGAAAGCCGCCAAAGCTACGTTCGTGGAGTTGCACTCAGCCGAGAGCCGCGAAAGCTACAGCAGGCGCAGCCGTTGTTGGCAGCATGGGATCGAGACCGCGCGCTGCTGCCGTCGTGTGATACACGCTGCTGGCGAGTAAAAGTAGGAATGCGCCACGCTGACTTGCTGCGAGAAGCAACAGCTGGGATAGCCAAGCCAGCGTCAGCGCATTGTATGATACTGCAGTGTTGTACTTGGTGTGGGTGTGTGGCCGTGTGGCCGTGTGGGTGTGTGTTTGGTGGTGGGATGGGCGATGCGATCGGTTCAAAAAACACGTGTAAAACTTTTTCGACTGAGTTTTTCGACTGGAGGATCCAGTCGAAAAAGTCGAGTTTTTCGACTGGATCCGCCAGTCGGAATTCTCAGTCGAAAAAATTTGAGTCGAAAAAGCCCTTTTTCGACTGCGTAAGAAAGCCCGATTTGGGCTTCAGTCGAAAAAGGCCGTTTTCGACTGACAAACCCGACTGCATAAGAAATGGCCTTAGAGTCCCCCTATTTTAATCCGTTTGGAAAAAAGATGGATCCGCAGATATTTTCCTAAAAAGGTGGTATGATGAGCAATAAACATTGTATTACTATTGTTTAGAAGGGGGCTGCGCCACCGGCCGCGTGAGGGCCGCGGCTGAAGCAAATGTCCGCAGGCAACGAGAAAACAGCTGCAAAAGGCGGTTTACGATGCCAAGGGCCGCTTGTCCCTGGCCGGTGAACTGTCAGATTTTTCCCGGACGGATGGAAGAATGATGGAAAACAGACTAGTTACGATTACATATGCACGATTAGCACGTATTATATTTTCTAAACGGTAACACGAGGATGTTTTTGTCAAGAGCACGTTTGTTTGCGGTACTCGGAAACCCGTTCAAAGCTAACGGTTGAGCATTCGATTGTGTCGATCAGCGTTTGTTTTGTGTCGATCCCGAGATTGCGATATTCAGCTCTACTACGTACCCCAGTCATCTGAGGGAGACGATAGATGTGCACCACAACCACTCACACTACCCGGAGCTACCCGGAATGATGGCGTAAGGACTGAGTTCCTCTCGCGATAAAAATGAAGGCGCGTACTGGGGAGGGGGGAGAAGAGCCTGCTTAGTGACTCCGGGTCTGAGTTACGTCTAGGGAGGGAGACGTAGAACGTAGTGCAAAGATAATAGATGGGGTGAGCTAAACAACAATAACAACAACAGCACATACAACACATACAACACATACAACATATACGCATACACATACTCATACTAGTACAACAACTACACATACACATACTTGTACACATACACACATACCTGGTACTAAAGTACAAATACACATACACATACACATACTTGTACACATACACATAGACATACTTGTACACATACACATACACATAGTCTACACATACACATACACATACACATACACATACACATACACATATACATACACATACACATACACATATAAATACATGTACACCTAGACTACACATACACCTACACATACGTATACATACGTTTACATAGACTTACTTAATTTTGTCTTTCTCAGGGATTGCCCATCCCTGGCCTCTCAGAGCTCCAACTTCCATATCAGCTTTTGGAACCTTTCCAGCTTTTCTTTGCTTTCCAGCTTCGTTCGATATACGAAACGCCAATATAATAGTACATACCGGTACTACTACACCAGGTTTGTACGTACCATCAGATACTACGCTGTTGGATCACATGCACGCCCAGCTCAGATCAATCCGGCTATATATGGCCCAGCAGCGCAGCGTAGCGCCGTGCGGAGCCGTGCGGAGCCATGCGGTGCGGTGCCGTGCCCTTCGCTGCGGTGCTGTGTCGCTGCGCTGTGTGCTTTCTTTCGAACATAGAGCAGTACCGGGTATAATGCGTGTGTTGTTGTGTACGGAGTACTACTTTTCCTCTTTTTTCTTTTTATATAGACTATGTATTTGATCTTTCACGGCCCCCTGTTTTTTCCCCCACGCAAATTACCCCCGTACTGCCGATCAGAACGTAACACCGGTAACAAAAGCACACAGCACAGCTGAGCACAACAGGGCAATTTGCTCTGCACAAGCAGCTCTTGGCATTATCAAATCGCTGTTCGCACCAAATCGTGGGCCTCTTCTTTCTGCCCCCTTTACATAGTCTATGTTTTTAGTTGCATTCTTCCTTGCCTTGCGCGAGCGTAGCGGGCGGCGTCAGCCGCCCGCGGAGCGGAGCCCTTGTATACATATACGTACACATACATGAATTTTGCAGTGGTCTACCGGTAACGAAAACAAAGGATAAATACAAGGGCTCCGCATGGGCGCCGGCATTCGCCGGCGCCCATGCTTCGGGTAGGGCAGGGCAGCACTTCGACAACTTAAGGTGTAGCTGTCCGATTTGGCATGCATTGAACTTTAAAGTAATGCCAAGAGTTTAATACGAATATGGGATTATGAAAGTCATGCTTTGACAAAAGGAAAAACGTAATATTATGCAACAAAGAAGGCAAGGATAGCCGAAACAAACTATGTTAAATGCGCCGTCAAGTAAAAGTTGGCGTCTATCAAACAAAAATACCGAAAAGAGTATTATTGAGAACCTGCGTCGCCTCTAGGCGAAACAAAAGAGGCCTTGGCATTAATGAAGAGACTGCACTGCTGTCCCCGTGGCAATGGAGGTTCGAAGTCGACAGGATGCAAAGTCGGTTTGCATCAAACGTCGACATGAGGACATGTTAGCCGGCGAGGTTTTGGAAGAAGATTGCCTTATTTGTTACGTGAAGGCTGTCGCATTGATTGGTCTGCGTGGTCGCGGGCGAGGAGGAAAACGTAGAAGAGGAGGGCGATCTCTCGTTGAGGCGGCGTTGTCTAACATTGGTGCGGGGGTGGTTTTGCTCGTACGGGAGGTTGGCGTAGCGCTTCTTCTCTGTTTTTTCTCGGGAAGGCGGGATATGTGTGTCTGGTGTCTTTTCTTCGTGGGGGCTTTCACGTTGTCGAAATTGGACGCGTCCCCTCAATGCATAATATCCGGAGTGTCTCTACCATGACGACTGCTGATAGTGCCGTGCGTATTTCCTAGAGACTGACATATTATTCACTGGTAGTAATAATAATATACCTTTGCAACATTTTTTTTCATCCCGTTTATTATCCCCGCACCACTCTCGCGCTCCCTCCCAGTAGTAACTCAGATCCGGGGTCACATAGCGGGCCCTCCTCCTCCCTCCCCACTTCGGCACGTGCTTTCATTTTTACCGCGAGGAGAATCCAGCATTTTCTTCCCTCGTCGACTCGCGTCGAACCAACCCACGCTGCTAGGCGCTCTCAGCAGTTAGTTGATCCCTGTTTTTTTTTGCATTTTTGCAAATAAAGTCAAATCTCATCGTGGTGGGTGTCGAACTCAAGGACAACCAAACGTTAGTAGTATTCGAGGGTAAAACCACTATTATTAATAGACCACCGGGGCGGCCGGCTGACAATTGATGAAAACAAAACAGGATCTTTGCATAGAGATTACATCCCCTCCCCAATATTGTATGATATTACGATGGTTGACGCGATATTTATAGAACAAAGCGCCAAGTACCTAAATATCAGCGTACGCGGAGTTTTGGATATCATGAATAACGAACGACCGCGACGGCAGAGCACGGCAAAGCATAGCGCTCCGCTCTGCTGAGCTAGCGGTGCGCTGCCGAGCTGAGCCGCAGGGCATCGCAGGACACTGCACGGCGCTTCGTTGCTGTAAGCTATAGCGCTGCGATGGGGTGCTGGGCGGTGTCGAGCTGATGAGCCAAGCCCAGATCTCAGCCGATGAAGCTTCGTCAAGTACAAAACAAATGGTGCGAATCAAAGAAAAGCTAAAGCTGGACCGTTCCGCAACTAATGCACAGGCGGCAAATTAGCGGCAGTAGGAAGTTCAACTTACTAGACAAAAAGAAGGAAGAAAAAATTGTGAAAAAGTTCAAAATCGTGTTGGCAGAAAAACCAAATTTGCAGGAAGCAGCTGAAAGGTCAAGAAACAGGCAATATTTCAGTTGTTGTTGTTGTTGTCGTTCTCACATTAACTCGCATAATCAAGTCCGTGGTCACAGGACAGGCTCCAGTCACTCTGGAGCTGAGGAATACCCTAGGGGAAAAACACAAACCAAAGGTGGTACACGCATAAATCACAGCTGACGCAATTCATGCCTCCACCAGAAAATATAAAAGTGAAATCGGGAGTCAGTCTACAATGTGCCAGCTCCATACCGGTGCATACGTCTCATTACTCGCGCCTGGAAAAACCGACTATACCGCTTGCCAACCAAGAAAGACTACCACGCATATATTACACGTGGTATCTATCACTACGCATACGCACAACAGACGCAAGTCAATTGGAGAAAAGGAAACAAACAAAGAGAAAGGAAAGGAAATGGGTGCATGGGGCCAAGAAAAAGAAAAGGTAAATGAATTTTGGGGGGTCTACTGGCGAGTCTGCCACCAGAACGATGCCACGTGGTTTTTCGACGATCTACAACAGTACTACGAACGACTTCCGATACAACCTCCGAAGCACGGACTACAGGCGAATTACGCGATCGACAGCTGGCCGTGGTTGTCACGTGTCTCTGTGTTGGGGGCCCCTGTGCGCTGCCTCTTGTTGGCTCTTGTTTGGGTAAAACATGCGGTGTGCTCGATGGTCTCACGGCACCAGAATCAGAACGTCCGCTCGTACGACGTATCATTCTTACAGGAATTATAATACCTACAGCAGAGGCTGCCTGGAGTGTCAGCGGCCGTGCTAAAGCCAGGGCCAAAGGCCGAAGAGACGGCTCTTCTGTCTGCTTGGTTTTGTCTCGAGATCCTGTTACATGAAAATGTCATGATTCCATGATTTGGGAGTTATTTTGTCACGAAACGTCTTGCCGTCGGTAATTTGTGTCACGAAGTTGTTGGATATCGTCGGTAAGTTGTGTAACGTTTTAGGTGAACCCACACTAAAAAATTGAATTTCCAGCTGGCAAAACGAGCAGAAACAAAAGCAAAAAAATGCCGAGCAAGAAACCAAACGAACTAGTAAAAAAGTACAGCAAAGAAACTAACGCTCGAGAGTATGCCACCGCAAAATTCCAAACATTATCACGTACCGTTTGGAAATGATGCCAATTTTGTAAATCATTCAGGCGTTGCAGCCATTAAGATTCAACAATTTTTCCAAAATTCCTCCTCGACACTCGCTCGTCTCGCTCGGCACCCGTCCGCGTTCACGTCGATGTGCGGAACGGACACGGCAGGGCGAGGGGCGTTGGAGCCGCCCCCCGAAGACGGCGCTCGAACCAAGATATATTCGACCGAGAATTCCAGTTCCGCGAATCGCATACTTAGTCCGAGACAAAAAAACTCCTGACCAAAGTCCATGACACCAAGGAATGATTTGATATATATTTATTTGAAGGACGTCAGCCGTGAGTTTATCTGCAGGTGTTAAGTTCACGTTCTTTAAAGAGCGAAGTTACAGACCACGGGAAGAGTAGACCTCCCAAAAGACATACACATACCCACTGCACACTGCACACTGCTGACTACTAATATTAATACTATTAATAGTAGTATTGATACTGCTGCTGCTGCTGCTGCTGCTACTACTACTACTACTACTGCTGCTGCTACTACTGCTGCTACTACTACTACTACTACTACTACTACTACTACTAGTACTAGTACTACTACTACTACTACTACTACTAGTACTACTACTACTAGTACTACTACTACTACTACTACTACTACTACTACTACTACTACTACTACTACTAGTACTACTACTACTACTACTACTACTACTAGTACTACTACTACTACTACTACTACTACTACTACTACTACTACTATACTACTACTACTACTACTACTACTACTACTACTACTACTACTACTACTACTACTACTACTACTACTACTACTACTACTACTACTACTACTACTACTACTACTACTACTACTACTACTACTACTACTACTACTACTACTACTACTACTACTACTACTACTACTACTACTACTACTACTACTACTACTACTACTACTACTACTACTACTACTACTACTACTACTACTACTACTACTACTACTACTACTACTACTACTACTACTACTACTACTACTACTACTACTACTACTACTACTCCTACTACTCCTACTGCTGCTGCTGCTACTGCTACTGCTACTGCACTGCTACTGCTACTGCTACTGCTACTGCTACTACTGCTACTGCTACTGCTACTGCTACTGCTACTGCTACTGCTACTGCTACTGCTACTGCCACTGCCACTGCTACTGCTACTGCTACTGCTGCTGCTGCTACTGCTACTGCTACTGCTACTGCTACTGCTGCTGCTACTGCTACTGCTACTGCTACTGCTACTACTACTACTACTACTACTACTCCTACTCCTACTACTCCTACTACTCCTACTGCTGCTGCTGCTACTGCTACTGCTACTGCCACTGCTACTGCTACTGCTACTGCTACTGCTAGTACTGCTACTGCTACTGCTACTGCTACTGCTACTGCTACTGCTACTGCTACTGCTACTGCTACTGCCACTGCCACTGCTACTGCTACTGCTACTGCTGCTGCTGCTACTGCTACTGCTACTGCTACTGCTACTGCTGCTGCTACTGCTACTGCTACTGCTACTGCTACTGCTACTGCTACTGCTACTGCTACAGTACTGCTACTGCTACTGCTACTGCTACTGCTACTGCTACTGCTACTGCCACTGCCACTGCCACTGCTACTGCTACTGCTACTGCTACTGCTGCTGCTACTGCTGCTACTGCTGCTGCTACTGCTGCTACTGCTACTGCTGCTGCTACTGCTACTGCTACTGCTACTGCTACTGCTGCTGCTACTGCTACTGCTACTGCTACTGCTACTGCTACTGCTACTGCTACTGCTACTGCTACTGCTACTGCTACTGCTACTGCTACTGCTACTGCTGCTACTGCTACTGCTACTGCTACTGCTACTACCACTACCACTACCACTACCACTACCACTCCTACTACTGCCACTGCTACTACCACTACCACTACCACTACTCCTACTACTGCTACTGCTACCGCTACAGTACTCTGATTTTATTACGTGTGCTGCCCACAATAATAGTGGTAGTCAGGATGATGTCGAAAGAAAAAGTAAAGCTTATGCTCACCACACTTACTTCCACATATTTTCATGCATGTCGTGTTAATTTAACTCCTCCATCATAGTTACAAAATCAGGTGTATCACGCAGCTTGCAAAGATGAGTATCGACCCTAAATTTACTAAACTCACAGCTGACGCGTTTAATTTAATTTAATTTTCAAAATACCTTCCTGGAAAAAAAGATGGAAGAAATGGCCTTCGAAAACGATAATTCTGAATAGAAAGTCAATACGGGGGCCTATATACTATGAGCCTCCGTAATAGTAGACGCCTGTAAATATAGAATTAACGTTTTTGGCAGTTTCAGTTCCGATTTTTCTTTCCAGCGTTTCACTGGAACCCCTATTCTGAGTGCATGCGTTTTCGGTACGCATGATGCAACCCGACGTCGTGGTAGCGGCCATGGTTCATGCGTTATTTTGAGCTGAACTGCTGGACTAATTATAAATTTTCTTTCCCTAATGCCAGCCGGTGCTCATGGTGTTCTGAGTAGTGGATGTGGTTAGGCAATGCTTTCAACCTTTTTATAACTATTTTCGCTGTCACCCCTTAGGGCCCAAACTGCGTTTCGTCTAGTTGATACTTGCGAAATGGACGAAACAGCTGATGTTCACTTGGTAATCCTTAACTTGCAGGATATTATTCTGCAAATTATCGGCGACATCGGAGTGGCAGGTGCGACCTACCGATCAATGGAGTTTTCTGGTTCTGCTCTTGGACAGCTATCAATGGAAGAACGGCAAACTCTGTAAGAAGCTATAGCTTACAGTATTCGCAGGGCTGGGACCGGGTCGCTTTTCGTGGTGTGTTTTTCTTTGCATTTTTCATGTACGGTAGTAACGAACAGGAACGGCGCGCTGATGCATTGATTGATAAATGTCTTGGTATCATGTAACTTGCGGATCGTGGGGGTACTGCAAGCTAGTTGTGTACCATACTTTTTTGCGCTTAGATTGGTACTCGGTGGAATGCTTGCTGTTCCAGGAGTGTTTGCGTGGTTAGCCCGCATGGCATGCCCTTTGTGACCTCTGTTTTGTTTTGTTTTTTGGTGCCGGATTGTCTTGTTATTTCTCCGATATGATCTAACCTGGAACCATTTGTATCTTTGTACCTTGATTTTCACGCCGACCTTGGTCCCCATGGGTGCAGGTGCAACATGGCGATCGAAGCCGGCGGAAAAAATGGCATCATTCCCGCAGACGCAATCACTACGGCTTATGTGGACGCGAGGAACGCTGGGAGTAAGCCTTACGAGGTTTTTCGGGCTGACTCCAATGTGAGGAAGCGCGAGCGTTTCTTTTGTCGAGAACCGGCCTTTGTTATTGTTTGTGCTTCCTCGCCACGCCCTTAACCTCTTCAGTATGATCACACCCCGGAGAGCTCATGAGCTAGCTCATCCATCGTGTATATCTCACGCGTTCGAAACATGTGCAGATGAGCTATCGCCTATATCTCAAGCATTGAAATCATGTGCGGATCATGTAGCTCCTATAGCTCATCCAGGGCCAAATGAGCTAGCTCATGTAGCTTGTATAGCTCATCCCGGGCAAACATGTGAGGATGAGCTATCGATGATAGCTCACCCTTCCAAAACATGTGCAGATGAGCTATCGCCTATAGCTCAAGCCGGGGAAACAGAGGCCGCTCATGTAGCTCATATAGCCCATTCCCTGCCAAATGAACTAGCTCATGCAGCTCTTATTGCTCACCTTGGTGAAATACGTGCGGATGAGCTATCCTGTATAGCTCAAGCCGGGAAAACATGTGCAGCTCATGTAGCTCCCGCAGCTCACCGGTGAGCTACCGTCGAAAATAGCTAGCTCGAGCTACGGTGAGCTGATCCGTCTGGGGTGTGGTGTGATCATTCTTGGATTTAGTTTGGCGTCGTACCTTCCATATAAGCTGCACACATGTGTGCGTGCTGAGCCAGCAGCAGCGGCAGGTAACACCTCTTTTAATGGATGAATAGTGTCAAATGGAAATAGAAGATACTGTCTGGCGAATCTAAAGCAGGCGGGACGATGACAAAGTCCAACAAGAACGGCGTTGTGCACTATAGGAATTTTGTCGCAACGGACGTCGACCTGCCTGGGCTACAGCAACACGTATGCGTACGCATGGGATGCGCTTTTGTTGCACTTTTCCGTTTTCATCTCCGGCAGCTGGGTGTTGTTTGTGGCGCTTACTGGCGCTTTCGGTTCGGGGTACACGAGGGGTGTCCGTACATTACGATGCACGTTTGAATCTCGTCAGACGTCCGTGGCACGTGCTCTGGGCGTTCAAAGTCGATCGAGACAAATATTTTTCAGAGGATTTGGGTTCCGCGTCGCCAAGCCGTGCAGGGCCATGGGAACCCATACTACTATTTTTTTTCCTTCCCCCTTTCCAGCTTGCTGCGTCATACCGGCTTTCGAGCTCTACACTTGTGGCAGTCAAGGCACATCAGCAGCCGCGGTGCAAGCTCTTTCCTTTGTGATAGTCACGGAAGGTGCCTCTGTTCATTTGCATGTGTGTGCGCTTCTTTGTCTGCGAGAGTGTTGTTGGATGTCAAGCAACACTTGACATTCAAGAGCGGTGCGATTGCTTTTCAAAAGCAGCCACTGAGCCGCGCAGTCACATAGTCGGTATAAAGCGCAAGTACAACCTTAACCGCACATAATCTCTTACCTGTGATGGCAGCGGTCACGATGCTTGTGTGCGTATGTCGTTGGTGCCCAGCAGGAGATCGGAGCACGACCGCATTTTCACGCCCAATGCAAGAATAAGACTCACATCGTTAACCTCCCACCAGGTTTGGAGTTCACACGCACCGGGTACATACAATAATGACACTTGTAACCCGCCTTTTTAACTTGCGACAACCCCCCCGATCGCAGGGTTCAACCACACCTCGAAGGGAACAATGTGTCGGTTACTCTGTGAATTGCGTGGCTCATAAATACTGTGATATATCAGGCAGACCCGTCTTGCTGAAGAGTATGCATGTGGAAAGTGGTTTCGCACAGTTGTTAGCCCAAGACGTACACAAATTTTCAAGTTACGCTCGCATCATACAGTAGTTTTACCATCGCTCCAAGACGTTTTTCATGAGTCTCTGCATCGGCAGTTCTGCCGTTCACCTTGACATCCAATACCATGTATTTCTTCGTGTCAGTCCTGTCCTGTCCTCCGGTGTTCCTCTCTTTGGGTGTTGCCCACAGCAGTTTCTCATCATGCATTATTTCATTCCTCTGGCCTTGAGTTTCAAGTACGTGAGTTGCGTTGTTTCAATTTAAGTGCGTTGTCTTTTCGCGTACCAGTTTGGTTCACTTTGGTGTAGATACTAATAGGGGTGGGAATGAACGCCGAAATGTCCCAAAGAATGGCCGATCTATTGGATGTAAACCCCCCAAGAACCACCAAAAATAAAAGATTAAAATTGCGTTGCCACCCGATTTAATTGGCTTTTGAATGCGTTCACGGTTGACACAAAATAATTTACTCGGCGCAGGAGACGAGGTGGATGCTGGTATTCGACGGACACATGTAATCAGTGTGCAGAGAGGGAAAGGCTCATCGTTTGATTATATTTTTACCTCTCATCGGCCGGAAATATGCTGGAAAATTAGTGGTTGCCGCTTGAATTCGTCTCTTGCTCAATGGAGAAGAAGTTCTGGAAACAATACCAGCCTGCCCCATGGCTGGGACTTCGCGAGACAGAAAAGCAATCTGCGCTTGAATCCAGTAAGCAGCCGGCGAGAAAAAATATTAATCAAGCTTGACCTTGCTGCCTCCTGGGTAAAAATATTCAAAACAATCACCTGAAAAACACCGACCAAAACAAAGACCGGCACCGGAGGAAAACGAAAAATGTCGTCGAAGCAAAATCCAGTACGTGTCTTTGTCGTGTAGGGCAAGCTGCGCCAGACATGGATGGGCGTAGCCGAACGCCGAGCGACTACGATCACGCCAGGTGCCACCGGGGGAGGGAGGGCATCTGTGGTCGGGCCTTGATGCAGCGGGAAACGAACTGCACCGAGATTCCAGATGCGAATGCATCCCTTCAAAAGTATGAAATCTTCGAGTGAAGAATGCCCACCACTTTGTCCGACAATTTAGGACCGTTTTTTTATTTTTATCTTCATAAATATAACACGGTTCTTAAATTTCCAGATAAAGAGGTACCTTGTCAATGACTCGTATCATAGAAATACGAGTGAGTCGTTCTACGGTAGCCCCCCCCACCTATTCTTAACGAAATCGCCGGTTTTGAAACCAGCTCCCGGCCGTATCTCCTGAAATACGGTGCCCCTTGTTGCCGCCCCGACGTCGTCATTCGATAGACCTTTGCAAGCATGGTTTTGTTTGAGGATGCTTTTTTCATTGCACCCTTCCTCGTGTCTAGCAGCCACGAAACGTTCGTTGCAGAAAATCGCCGTTTTGGGGGGGGGTTCTATCGTTGAACCAATCGAGCGCGGGTGTACAGAGAAATACAATCGTAGGGTTGGAGCCAGACCCGAGGCGTGTGCTGACAAGCCTTGGCCAGGACTCATGCCCGGTGGCACGCACGGCAACAACCTACACGTGGGCTACGGGTAGGGTGCGCCGCCACGGTGGTGTACGGGCGGTGCCGTATATCATGCGAGGTGCATCATGGCAAAGGGGCTGCCGAGCACAGCATCTGCAGCAGCAAAGAAACCAAGAGATCAGAGCCTGCGACTTGATCCCTTCGTATCACGCCGGGGGCTGTCGTGCTGCCGGCCTCCGGACCAAGAGGTCGCTCACGCTCGTGCGTCCATGTGTACGCTGCTGCGCCGCGCTCTGGGCCTGGTGCTGTACAGCAGCACGCTTTGTACGAGCAGCAAAGGCACCTCGATCTGCGTTTTTTGTTCTAGAAAAGACGGGGTGGCAGCCTCTGGCAGCAGAGTTTCTTTTGTGAATGATACGCTCCGTACAATTTTTTCGTGGCGTGTTTTTTCGTTCCCCATCGCAGATTGGTTCATTTCTTGAAGAGTTTCTTCGAGACTTTTATTCTCAGCTAACGACCACGGAACATTTATTTTCCAACTTCTACGTGGGCGAATCATCTAGTATCACCCCTAACTGTTATTTGTTCGTTTGTTTGTGCTCTTTCGTACGTGGGACGTTGGCGTTTCTTGTTCTTCAACCGTTGCTAATGGCGAGGCGATGTTGAACAAGAAAGTCCCCGAACTTTTGTTAGGATTTTGCAGAAGATGTTTTCGTACCGTCGCTGTGGAGAAAAAACGATTGCATTTTTTTCGTATGTTCAGGTTAATATTGGTCAAGCTTTGCAACTTGTACTGTACAAGTACTGTACATAATTATTCTAACGACGTTAGCTGTGAGTTCGACGAATTTACGGTCGATACTCATCTTCGCAAGCTTCGTAATATATCTGTTCATCAAGTCTACAGCGACGTCGTCCAACAACCACCATTGATAGGAGTGTGGTCTGGCTGAAGTTCCCGCCTAGTTATTTGTTAGCTGTATTATTAGGCGTAGTTTTACGCTCGAAAAGTATGATGAATCGGCCAAGTTTTGCTCTTCGTGGTGACATATACCAGATACATTCTTAAGGTCGTTTCAGTTGATCAGACTTTAATAGATATGCACCAGAAATATAGACATGCCGTCCCCGTTTCGGTAAATACTCGTGCGGCACCCAGTAGCACACCACCAGTAAATAACACAATAACATAACATGCCAGCTCGAAAATAGTCTGGGATCTCTTCTACGAAAGGAGCATAGATAACACATTGTTGTTCTCACATCAACTCGCATTATCAAGTCCGTGGTCTCAGGACAGGCTCCAGTCGTTGACTGGTGTGGAAGAATACAAGGGCAAAAGTAGAATAAAACTTGAAGTGGAACACGTGTATGTCATAGCTGAAGCAAGTCGTAGATGGTATCCACGGAAACAGTTGCATTCGTGGTGGTAGTGTATAAAAAAATAGCCGCTTTCGTCCCAGACCCGTTGGGGCACCACTATTAATAGAAATACCTGGTACCTGGTAGGTGTGAAAGGTGTGCTGTCGCTGTGGTGCCTGTCTGCTCCGCTGCTGTTTGGGCCGTTTGCCGGTCAACGGAAGCGCGGGCTTCGTGTTGGGGTGTGTTATTGTAACTATTGACACGTCCGACGACCAAGCAGCATCCTTTCCAACTGGACTGGTAGTGATCACGGCTTGAACACCGTAGCAGTAGTTGTGGACTAGCTGCCTTTTCATTTTTTGTTTTAGTGGGGGTCGGTGCTGAGGGCGAGAGGATGATATGGCAACACCCCAGATGATGGTCTGGGCGAAGAACTAAATGAAACGGACCACCACGCCGTAGTATAGCCTCACCGAGGGTGCTTTGGTTTTGGTCTTGGGCGTTGTAATCGCAGGTGCGTGTATCTTCAGTATGCAGCAGTTGGTACCGGTACTGGTTCGTGGGTGGGTGGTGGGTCGGTGGATGGGTGAGAATTGGTGGTTAACACGTTATTGTTCTCCGAACACGTTATTGTACTCCGCTGGAGGTGCAACGCACCCATGACTGTGTTTTCAACATAATACTCACGTACGGACCAATCGCCTCGGTTTGCTGGTGCGCGTACCAGCTGGTACGTACTGCTGTACTGCTGTCGCACATATTGGTTGGAGTGTTTGTTGGTAGGATGGGTTGGTCGGTTGGCGGGCGGTTGGTTGGGTGGGTGGGTGGCGGTCGTTTCGTGCGTGGGTGAGTGCTTTCGGGCCTGCGGGGGATGTAGCTGTTACTGTCTTTGGTACAACAGCAGTATTTCGTATTTTGTTCTCTCCGCTGTATAACCGGCCTGCTCTGGCGAGGTTCGAGTACGAAACAACGCATCCCTTTGCTGCTGTACTGCTGTAGCATGGTGGGTGGATCGGTTGGCAGGTGCATGGTTTGGTCGGTGGGTGGGTGTGTAGTGCGGTACGTGAGGGGTGTTTTGTCGGCGACCTGGAAGCGGATGTCTTGTCGGTGCGGTTGTTGTGTTACGTGTTGCTTCCTTTCGTTGCTGCCGAACGCTGATGTGCGGTAGGTTTGTGCTGTTCGAAAATCAAGTTGCGCTGAATTCAGCAAGTAAGTGCATCTGCATCCACTCAATTGATGAGTACAAGGATCGGGCGGGGCTAGGCGGCCCCGCCCTGCATAGTAGTTGCGCAAAAAGGACGTGAACAAGAGAAGGGGAAGGCAGTGGACCATATCAAGAGGTTGAGGTGCTACATGTATTTGAAACATGTATATACCATTGAAAATTGTGAGTGCTGTCGGGAATGGTTTTGCGCACAGGCTTATGTGAAGGTAGGTGTTGGTGCACTGTGTAGAGGAATTAGAAAGACGAAGCAAACCGCAAATAAGCAGGTTGTGTATTATAGTGAGGGAAACTGTGTTGTAGATAGGCGAGAATAGACGGGAGGAAAATGGAAACAAAACCGCGGTGGCAAAAAATAACTAAACCGTGCGTGGATGAAACGTGATACGTGTAACGAAAGATCAATTGGCAAACGTAGTCGCCAGACCTTAGCTGAATCCGAACAAGGATTCGGACGGTATGACATGCGCTGAGAGCGCTGAAGGGTTGGAGACGAATTCCGTTTGTTCATTGAGTGGAAAAACCCTATCAACCCTGCAGTAAAAAAACACACCGTCAATTAGAGCAGTCAGACCATGTCCTTGGCATTAAAAGGGCCGTTCCTATCGAACAAAAAAAATGTCAGGAGTCGTGAGATTTGGGCGTGACGAAATGTCACGAATCCTGATATTTCATCCCTAACGATAAACGGTTTACACTCAAAGCGCCTCGCAATCGGCGTGCTTAGCAGGGTCTGCCAGGCCCCATATTGCCTCCGCTAGCCTTGGATATCCTCTCTCTCGGTGAAGATCAGGTTTTGTGTGTCTTTATCAGGCATATTTTCGTGTTTTCAGGAGGTGTGACATTTGTCACGAATCGTGATTTTGAATCGTGTTTTAGCAATAATATCTAGAAAAGGAAATGTCATGATTCGTGATTTTTTTGTCACACATGGTGACATGAAGAAGGATTCCTGACAAAAATGTCGGGATTCCTGACATTTTTTGTTCGTTAGGAAGATGCCCCTAAGTACGAGAAAAATGCAAATCCCACGACGGAAGTCAGACCATATCTGCTTCGGTGATGGGAAGCTAGTGGTACTCCTGAAGTAGCCAGCGCCGGCCGGTATAGCGGAGAAAAACAGATTGCGGCTGCTGTTTGTATTTAGAACAATATAACAGGGCCATCTGCAACACGCACGAAAACACGCCCACGATGGGAAGCTAGTGGTACTTCCTGAAGTATGCCATCGCCGGCCGGTCTAGCGGGAAAAAACAAATTGCTGCTGCTGCTGTTTGTATTTGAAAAATTAACAGGGCCATCTCCAGCAGGCAGGAGAACACACCCACGAGCGATTATACCACACTTTGTACCCACCCACGGACTATGCTGTCCGCCCACGAAACACGAACCAAACAGCAGTACAGCAGTAAAGTTAGTGTGGTGAGTTTTGTATTGAAATTAGCGTGGTACGTATAAAAAACCACAATGACAGGGCCACCTCCCACAGGCACGAAAACACACCCACGAACTATACCACACGTTCTACCTACGCACGTGCACCCCCACCACCCACCCACCACCCACCGACCAAGCCACCACGACAGCGGTACAACAGCAGTGGAGCAGTACGTACCTACCAATCCATAACGGCAGCACAGCAGTACGACAGTACAGAGGTACACCTGTGGTCCGTGGTACGACAGGAGCCGGGTGGGATTTGCACCTTCTAACGATTCTCCACCTTCCGGGGGAGAGCGCAAGCCGTCCCCGGGCGAGGCTTTCATGCCCCCCGCTCGCGGAGTTGGCACTCGTCGGCCGTTACGTTGCAGGGGATAACGAGGGCTGACGTGTTGGGCGGGCGTGGCACGGGCGTGCGGTCGCTAGGGGCCGGGTGGCGTGCGGTAGAGCGGAGAGTTGTAAGTGTACTGCTTTAAAGAGTAGGGCGAATTGCCCCGCTTGCACAGGAGCGTTTGCAGGTAATACTAGTATGACATACAATGACATGGCAGTCACTAAACTTGCTGAATCGTTGCGGCGGGACTGGGGGGTATCCCCGAGGGGAAACTACCGCCGCTCGCGCCTCGCCCCCTGATTGGCCAAGGAGGGGCGAAGGGGGATTCCTCGGCCAATGGGGTTGGGGCTCGGAGAAGGCAGGGATGGAAGGCGTATGCCTATTGTATTACAATGAGTATAGTGACATGGTAGTCACTGAACTTGCTGAACCGTTGCGGCGGGACTGGGGGGTATCTCCGAGGGGAAACTCCCTCCGCTGGCGCCTCGCCCCCAGATTAGCCGAGGAGGGGCGAAGGGGGATCCCTCGGCCAATGGGGTTGGGGCTCGGAAAACGCAGGGATGAAAGCCATATGCCTTTTGTATTATATGTCATGCATCCCCGAAGATTACGGGCATGTGCGGAGCCAAGGCGGGCGGCAGGGGACAAACTTATTGTTTCGTCCAAAACCCTTGAAGAGCACATGTTCTCCTGAAGCCTGTCTGCATGTCCGACTCGATGATTCACGTCACAAGTTGGCACAATTCAACGCTCGGGTCAACACAAATCTGAAGGCGTTTATTTCGCAACACAGGCCTGCATTGTATACCTACGAAAAAATGTAGGGGTTGCTTGCGTATCGTTGTCATGGTTTCATGCCTATTTTGATTTGTGTGCATTTATTTGTTTTTTCTTCGTAAAATTTGAAAGCGCATGTTTTTTTTTCGTCTGTCCGTGCTTCCGGCAGAATGTTTGACGTCTCACGTTAGTGCAAAAACACCCTCGGATCAGCGCAAACCTGAAGGTGTCGGATTTGCCGGGAAGTATTTCGCAACGCAGGCTTGTTTTTCATACGAACAGTCCTCGGGGTTGCTGCGTATCTTTGTCCGAGTTTGATTCCCGGCTCTTTGGTTTTAGAGCAAATTTGATGAAGATTTTCTTTTGCACCGGAGCATTCGGAAAACACATGTTGTCAGGTTCGTCTGCGTTTCCGACACAATGGTTCACGTCTCGAGTGTCCCTAGGTTGTTATGAGTACCAATGAAATTCAAAACATGAAACCAATCACAGCCAAATCGATACACAGCAGATGCCACCGACAACCATAATTTAAGCAGCAATAAAACCCAAACTCACTGTAATTTTCCCATCGGGCAGTGGGTTATCTGCTGGGACAACGGAGACGACGAGTATATCAGAAGTATCAGTAGGTAAAAGGAACGAAGCTGCGATGTCCAACAGCAGTGACGGATGGAATATTTCAAGGTTATGTTTTGTAGGGTTTGCGGATTCCGGGTAAGGGTATGGAAGTCTGACAGAAATTCCAGAACTTCCGGGTACGTGTTACCGAACTCACAGAAGTTCCGGGTTTTGTGGCACGGGTTTGCAGAACTCACAGGAGTTCCGAGCGGGTACAAGAAGTGCTGTAGGGTATTGTGGCACGGGGTGTACAGAACTCACAGAAGTTCCGGGTACGGGTATGAATGTCCTACAGAACTCACAGAAGTTTAGGGTACGGGTATGAAAGTCTTACGGAACTTCCAGAGTCCGGGTATCGTCGCACGGGCGTGCAGATTTTTACAAAAGTTTCGGTCACGGGTATGAATGTCCTACAGAACTCACAGAAGTTCCGGGTACGCGTAATACCCTGGTAAATGCACACCCCCTCGGGGGAGGAGTTCGATTTGAAGTGGAGGGTTTCATCCAACTTGCACGGAATGTTCTCAATGGGCCAACGTCCCCGAGGCAATCCGTCGTAGCGTTGAGGACATTCAGCATTATCGACAAAACCACCATCGAGAGAGGCGATAAATCGTGAACCTCAATACGTGGCGACCGGGGCAACACAGCCGCCCTCGTGGCTACTGTTCTGTAACGTATTGTACCATAGCGTACCCCGGCTGTGGCGTATAATGTCACAAGCCCAATTTTGCCACCAGCTCGATAAGCCATGTTCCACGACAGAGAAGGGAAGCTTTTTGTACCGAAAACACAGAGGATAGTTCACGACGTCGATAATAGCTGCCTCGCCGTCACGGCCGATCTGCATTTTTCCGAACGGATAAAAAAGATTCAAAAATACGCAAAATGTGGTTTCCCGATAGGAGCCAAATTCGTATGTTTCCACCAAATCCAATCAAATTCAATTTGATTCATAAAAAGTAATATTTTCGACTCGAAAGCGTTCCTGGTTAATATGTGTCCCTTGGAATAGAATGAAACATGAACAAAAGCCTACTACTGTAGGCGATACTTTAGTATGATATGTGCTGCTGTTCGGTGTTCGGTTTGTCACTGACAAGATATGACATGATAATAAAATACATAATACAGCTGTTGAAAATCCCCCCCCCCCCCCCCCCCCCCCACTCTCTCTTTTTCAAACCCGCCCCCCCACGCCTTCGGCCCTCACGCCCTTAAAACCCCCGCCCTCCCCTCACCGGTTATACGACTTACACGATGTACTTGATAAACTGATGCATTATCTTCCATATCTGTCAGATTTTGTCCCCCTCAAAAACGGGTTTTATAGTTTTCGCGCACAGATTGATTAACATCACCCTGTTGACCCTGGTACAAGCTACGCTGTAGTTCCAAGGGGAGTCGCCGACCTATATCCACAATGAGGACACACACCCAGCAATACGCGCGATTGGAGGATCACACTCAGCTTGCAAAGATGAGCTTCGACGAAGTCTTCAATCTCACAGCTGGAGTGTATTTAATTTTTATAACAATACACTCTTTGGGTTCAAACCTGAATTAATGTATGGAATCCCTAGGTATTGTAACGAAGGTATACTCGTACCCCGTGCATTGTGTCAACAGTCTAACAGGAGTCACAGAAGTTCCGGGTAAGGGTATGGGGATTTTACAGAACTTACAGAGATTCCGGGTACGGGCCGGAGGTGTTACAGACTTTACGGAAGTTCCAGGTATTGTGACGGGCGTACAGAACTCAGAAAAGTTACCAAATGATATACCCGTACCGCGAGTATTTGTGGCACTGGCGTACATAAGTTGCAGAAGTTCCGCGTGCGGGTATGGATATCGTACAGAACTTCCAGAAGTTCGGGGTATGGGTATGGATGTCCTGCAGAACTTACGGAAGTTGTTTGTAGGGTAATTCCCGCGGTCAATACCCCGGGTATGGTTGTATGTGCCCTGCAGAACACAGCCTTGCAAGGTTTCCAGCCATCCTGGGGCCTTCCGCTTGCATCAGATATGCGTTCTTTATCGGATGCCTGTTGCATGTCCTCCGCTTCTCCGTGAACGCCGGATTGGTAAATGCGTTTTTCGTGAGCCCTCTTGGGAAGGATGTTTGGCACCACTGGCGGGTTGCCGAGGGACAAACAGCAGCAGCAGGCATATTAAATAAACATGCCAGCATCTAGACCTTGTCTATACCAACTCTAATTTGAACTATATATGTCGAAGTCGTCGGATCGTATTACTCGTTATACATTGTTCATATTATATACCAGATATCCACTACAACAAAGTATACGTGGCACGGTATGCTATATTACGTAAATATCGATTGACAAAAAGGATGTGCCGTGTTGGAGCCGCCGTGTTCGAGCCAAACCGAGAAAACTATTCAAATCAGAGCGAGTGCTGATGCTGCTGATGATGATGCTCACCTGACCGATTGATGCATAGCCCCCCATTTTTTGGCGGTTTCCATCTCTCTCCAACTGATCGACTTGCATCCTTTATTATAAAAAATTTGCATGCACTCCAGCTGTGAGATCGAAGATTTCGTCGAAACTCATCTTTGCAAGCAATGTGGTGCTCCAATCGCGCGTATTACTGGGTGTGTGTCCTCATTAAGGATGTAGGTCGGCGCCTCCCCTTAGAACTAGCTTGTACCAGGGTCAACAGGGTGACGTTAATCAATCTGTGCACGGAAACTATAAAACCCGTTTTTTATGGATGGCCCTACTCGTATGGTGAATTAATGTATTGACTAGAACTACAAGTGTAGAGGTCGGGGCAGCGGCATCCAGCACTTACTGTTCAGAGGACGGTTTTGCTGTGTTGAGGAGTTTTCGCTCAACGCTCGATGTTCTTTTTCTTGGTCTGGAACCGCTTAGACTGAACATGCAAAGGCCTCTTGGTTGTAGTCTATTGCGATGGAATTGTCTTCGGCCCTGGGAAATGTCTCCTGCGTTTGATGTCCGTGTCTTTTTTCTCTGCGTTAGTTGGGGGTGACCGTCTCGAAATATGAAGGCGATCGGGGCTAACTCTCCTCGGTAGCTGGCTGTACACTTGTGATTTTCCACAATTGATTAATTTCACCATGCTTCACTCTTCCGCTTGTATTAATTGCGTTCGGCCATGTTCTGCACGTATATTTGATTTGTTAACGTGTACCTGGTATGCACTTTACTATATTCCCACGTGCTGCCGCGGCAGGCCAAGTACTTCTCGAAGCATTCGTACGACCTGAGTAACCTTGAGCCGGTTGTAGCCAAGCCGCATTCTCCGGACAACAAGGCACTGGCGAAGGACTGCCGTGACACGAAGATCGATCGCGTTTACATCGGCTCCTGCACGGGCGGAAAGACGGAAGATTTCGCGGCTGCAGCCCGCATACTCCAGAATCAAAAGGCATATACACTAGTTACAAAATGTGGTGTCACGAGCCAGTTTAAGCATTTGTGCACCAGTCCCTTAAAATTCAGATATTTGTGCAGACCTACTTAGCTGTTTGTTTCAATCTCGGATAGGGGTCTACGACTAGGGGTCTACGGCCGGCCTGCCTTAAGATCACGTTCCAGCGTAGGCCTTGATTGAGCTCGACGTTGCTCCGATGTTTACGCGATCGGGTATAGACATTGTCACTATGCCTGCACACCTTGCGGGTACGGGCTACGTTTGTGGTTTGGTTGCTTGCTTTTTCGTTTTGATACCGTACTCTTTTCATGAGCCCTCAAGGGCCACCCCGGTCGATCCCTGCATCCGTGCGTCGCCCTGTTATTCCTCAAGAGGTTTTCTTAGCATACTTTTTGTGTTTGTGTGCCGCGCATTTTCCGGCAGGTGCGGGTTCCGACGTTCTTGGTTCCCGCCACTCAAAAGGTGTACAACGACATCCAGACCTTGAAGGTACCTTTGGCTTGATGCTTGGTGGATGCATTTACATGGGACAACTTGGTGTCAGCCTTTGGGGTGTGACGTTGCCGCCCAACTCCGCGCTTGCTTGTGTTTCCAACTTGGCCGGATGTGTGGTTGATGTTATTCTGTGGCCGTCCATTTCCACCCGAACCCGCTAGAAACACTTGTCGGTCTCGATGCAACACAAGGTCCACTCAAAACCAATTAACACCAGAGAGGGGCGTTTTTTCGTTTAGTCCTGGCGTTTGCATTTTTTAGAGTATCTTTACTTTTTATAGTAAACGCCTGATGGTTCGTATGGCTGACCTCACCCTAACCCTTGTCCTTGAACTCGACTCAGATCGAAGGGCGCACGCTGGCTTCAATTTTCCGCGAAGCTGGCTGCTTAGAGCCTGCTTCTCCCTCATGCGCTGCGTGCCTTGGAGGCCCCGCCGACACCTACGCACGCATGAACGAACCGTTCCAATGCGTTTCCACGACCAACCGTAACTTCCCTGGACGCATGGGGCACAAGGTGAACGCTGGCGTCAATGAAAGACGTCGTATAAACTCTATGTGGAAGCTTTGATTTTCGTGATTTTCGTTTGGACGCTCGCTGTGGATGTATATGTGTGTATAGATTGCACCTATCGCCGCGAGTCTTAGCCGTTTTGGGAGCGCAAAGGTGAAACATGAAAAACGAAAATGATAATATCAGCATCGACCAAGCAAAGCACATATACACTGCTGGGTCGGTCGTATTCGATGCAAGGAGGGGTGAGACTCGCGCAAAAGCAGACTACTCTAACTTGGCGCACTCCTGCTTAGTTGGTGGAATTGGTTAGTTCGACTGCACTGCTCGTCATTTGTCGCTCTTCCTCGGTTCCAAGGGAGATACACCGTGACCACAGGTGCACAGAAACAGCCGTATCTCTGTTGACAACCGCTGACAACGTGGTGGACGGAGCCGGTTTTGTTCCTACCGGCAGCCACCTGGAAGTCGTTTGGAAATGTAGATAACCCCTTTTGTTTTTTCTGTGTAATACTCGAAATGTGCAATCTAGTATGTGGTGTGTCCTAAAAAGGGGCATGCTGCCTTCTGCACAGCAATCGTGAGAACGTTGCTATATGCTTGGTTACAAGAACCAACAGCTACCGTACCATGTGATTGATTGGTCATCGATACAAGCAAGGGTCACTTTTGCCTTCGGTGCAGGCCGCCATGAATCACTTGATTTTGTTGTCCTGCGGTCTTCGTCCGGATGTTATTGATATGTTGTCGTGTCTGCTGTGACGTTTTTCCCGCATACTTTCTGAGTGTCCCTTGGTTTTTTGTGCCTTCGACGCTGACGACAACATACAGGACGCGGGCATATATCTGGCGTCTCCATACACAGCCGCAGCTTCGGCTGTGACCGGTTTCGTGACTGACCCCCGCGAGGTGTTCGACTTCGATAAGGGCAAGCGCTGGGCGATGGAAGACCTCCTGACGGAGGAGGCCACACGAGTCCTTGCGGATCAGTAGTTTACCTGAACTGGTATTTTGCCTTATTGTTGGAGTACAACTCGTGCTGGAAGCTTTCCTTTCAACTGACGTTAGTGACTGGTGATCGGTAACCAATCGGTAACCAATGGAGACTCGACAATCTTAACGACGAAAAACATGTTGGCTCGAATCGTCGTTGCGTGAACTCGTTCATCTTTGTACGAGTATGTTCAATCAGCATTGACCGAGGAGTTGGGTGCGCGCTGACGCACGGGTTATTGAAACACATCGGAACGTTTGGTAAAGTAGCTTGGAGAATCGCATACCAAACTACTTCTGCAGCGTACCCGTACGTGCGTGTGGCACCACGTATCTATGTCGCAGTTTAGCATGCTGCATTGTCACCATTGCGTCGACGCCATGAGCACCATCGGTAGATAACGGTTTCACGTGTCTTGTGGACCTTTTGCATTCATCAAAATAAATTCATCTGCTTTAGTCATTGTGTATGCTTGGTACGAGTTAATTTGTCATACGGAACCTCTCCTGACCCGTGAGACAGCAGTGGAGCAGGTTTTATTTTTGACCCCTTCCGACAGCGACGCACGTTCACAGCATTAAGTGCCGCCGATTGATACATATGCCACGTTGTTGACAGCTCTTACAACCCAATGTGCACAACAAACATATCAGCACATTGATTATACTATAATTAATGAGCCGGCTCGACAGGCCGCCATTCTCTTTTAACTACACAAACCTTCGTAGGGACACCTTGATGCCTTTGGAGGCCACCCTTGGCAGTTCCCTACGCTCTCATCTTACTTTCAGTTTCTATTTGCCGACGGGAACATTACCTTTAAAGATCGATCCTCGAATTTTTTGATGCTGATTTGGAATGATAGTCAGGATTGATATAAGGTTTCTCCGCTTTTGTGCGATTGGTTGGTTAGTTTCTACTTGTTTCCTACTTTCTCACGTTTTTGTTGCTTTTTAGAGGATTGGTCGCAGCGGTACTGCGTATTCCCTCTTGACATGCTTGTTTTTTTCGCTCCGCGTTAATCTTTTGCTCAAACCACGAGTACCGGTTGAGTAAAGGTGATACACTGCATTGGCAGGAGCTGACGTTCAACCTTTTCAGCAAAACTCACAGCAAAACACACACAGGCAGGCCAATATTATTATTCCATTGCGCAACCAAGGCACCAGCTACATCCCAACTAGCTGGTGTAGCAAACATTGCAAATGCGCCCAGGCTGCCATCATTCAACGCTCAACCGCCTTGGTTGCCGACCAGCGTTTGTGGAAACTTCCTGGTTTATTTGCTTTCTTCCCGGTCATGTGTCCAGGCTTCAGCGTGGAGTCTCAGACGGATTTTTTTTTGTGACGTGCATTTGAGTGGAGACAAAATCACAACATGGGGTACCCCTTGCTCGATTGACCCTGGAAACCCGTTCTCCGGCGACAGCAGCAGCATCGCGACAATTTTTGCATGCCTCGACTTCCTAGCATATGTCGTTGGCCTCGGCCGAGATTCGGCATCAGAGATGGAGGGTGTGAGATGAAGTCTGTACTTCGCGATTATAGGTTGGCCCCGTAGCGTACTCGCCACGAACGGGTACCCGCTAAATTTTGGAGGCAGGACCCTACCCTAGCCGCCGGGTGCACGTGTCCCCAGGCTAATTTCCCACGATGATTCTTGTTTGCGTTGCACGACTATTGATTTGGTGATAAGAGTCGAGAATCAAGCTGCCTGATCTTGCATTGTAGTGTATTGACAAAGTCCTTGCGCAGGCATAACTATTGGAGGCCTGTATGTGGCAATATTGGATATCAGTAAGAAGGGGACTCGTGTTATATAATCCCAACCCCCCCCCCCGCCCCCAATAATATACTGGTGCCCAAACCGTCAGATTTATCCCCTCGAAAGGATTTATAGCTTACATGCACAAATTGCCCCCTTCCCCCCCCCCCCCCCCCCCCCCCCTCCAAACCCGCTCGCTTTTGATCAAAACCAGGCCCCCACGTCCTTCAAAACTCCGCCCCACCCCCCTCACCGGTTATTCGACTTACAAGATTCACTTGATAAAAGGATACATTTCCCTTCACAGCTGTCAGATTTTGTCCCCCTCAGAAACGGGTTTTATAGTTCCCGCGCACAGACTGACTAAAATCATCCTGTTGACCCTGATAGCTACACTGTAGTTGTAAGGGGAGTCGCCGACCTATATCCTTAATGAGGACACACAACTCGTAATGCGCGCGATCGGAGTATCACACACAGCTTGCAAAGATGAGTTTCGACGAAATCTTCGATCTCACAGCTGGAGTGTATTTTCATTTTTTTAATATAATAATAGGGGCCTGATTTTCTAAACAGTGTTGTACAAATAAGGGGACGCTGGTCCACAACCCCCCGCCCCCCCCCCCCAGCACGGAAGACTGTAGAGTTCACTTGACAAACACGGTGACGCTGATCCGTGATCCCCCCCGATGGAAGACTGCAGCACGTACCCGATTTGTGATGGAAGCAGTGTTGTTAGTATGAGAGTACGTGTATTGATGGAACCCGTGAAACTCCGCAACAAAACTCTCCCGAAATTCGCCAACGACAGCAGGCCGGTACCCTACTGCTGTTTTAATAATGTATCATTTAGTAAGAGGTTACTCGTGGATATACCACTTAGGTCATGCCCGATAAGTATTTTTATACAATGTCGTCATATATTAGGTTCTGACGATGAAAACTTTTTAAAAAAGGGCGGCCGGAGCTCGCAAAGATGAGCATCAACCCTACATTCGTCGAACTCACAGCCGACGTTGTTGAAATGATGTTATAAAATGCCAGGGGGACTTCACCACGGCGGGCTGCCCCCCGCCTAGGCTTCGCGCATGCTCGCAATTTTCGAGGAAGAATGGCATGTGTTGAGTATAGGATTATAGGTAAGTCAGGGCTGTACATGCGACAGAACCTGTGAAGGGGTCGTGGTGCCGGATGCTGGGAGGGAAAGGACGCAGGGGTATCAGCTTCGCTTGAAGACAGCATCGGTTCTTCTTTGACGATTTCTTATTACTGGCGTTGAGCTATGAGAAGCTCGAAGGAGACAGGAAAGGGGAAGGAGTGAGAGCATGGGGGTGGGGTGAGGCTCACAGAGTTCGCTTCACCCTCCAGCATTGCTGCTGTGCTCTCTTCTTGACCTTTACCTATGGAACGTACAAGGAACGTTCTCCTAGGTGTTCTATATTCCCAAGAGCGCTTAACGCGCTTACTTCTACCTATTTTGTCCAGAGGAGGACATTCCCTTACCGAGAACGTTCTTGTGGTATAAGCTAGCTATTCTCTACGGGTTATCCGCTTCACTAAGAATATTCCGTTTAAGAGAATCTTCTTGTGGCCAATAGACCGTAACTCTGCGGACTATCTTACCGAATCTATTGCCCGCTATACCGACACTCTATTACATTAGCCCACCCTGAATAGTCGTATATGCAGACCTCAAGACGGTCGAAAGATGACGACAAAGTTCATCCTAAAAGACCGGGAAAGGAGGTCGAAGATGCGGCTATTCGAAACAAACACATGAGGCTATAGATCCCCCCACACCTCGTAAAGAGGCCTAAACTCCAAGGATAGGGCTATTCACTAATAAAGCAGATCGCTAAAAGACAGGCCACAGGAAGAGAGAGGAAAACGGAAAACCAGAATGGAGCAACCTATGTAGAGTATTGGAAACTTAAAACCAAAAAGGAAACCCGAAGACAAAGGGAAGGCAGCTAAGAAAGGCAGAGGTCAAAGCGAAAGCAAAGGGAAAACAGAAACATATTACCGGAGCGATCTATGTAGGGCCCAGGGGGGAGCGAACGGAGAGTCGTTCGCCGAACAGGGTCGGTTACTCGAAAGCTCGCAAAGGGGCATCACCCAAATTCGAAAGTATATATGGCCGGGAGGCATTATGCGTAGCCGCGTGGCCAAAGCCCGAAGAAAATGAAAAATAACACGTAAGACAAAACGAACGCTGCTAGGTTGCCGTAAGGCTTGCTAAAACTAAGGGGCTGCTAGGACCACTTGCTAGAACGAACAACGTGGCGACTTGGGAGGTCTGTTTGCGCTGGGAACAAAACCGGCAAACGTAGCAAGGTAACTCAACCAACACGAACAGAACGTCAGGGTAGCCAAAGAGGTACGCGAGTGGATCGACCTAATTCGTTCGAACACAGAAAAAAAAATGTCAGCAGCGCTGGGCGACGGAGTTAGCATGCCAAAACAGCGCCTACAGGGGGGGTCGACTGGCGCGTCATATAGCATAGAATGGCAACGCAACGTGTACACCTAGAAGAAAAAAAACAGGAACCAAAAGACTCATAAGCAAGGGAGAGCATAATTACCGCCGTGATTGGGAAGTTCACGGGAACCTGAACACAGTTCCAGGGGATCAACCGTGGCAGGAATATGATTACTGAGAATTCGGCAGCCTTGCGGGGCGGCAAAAGCTACCGTGACCCAAACACGAAGAAAACACGAGAAGACAAAGAAAGAAAGGATGGTTGGCATTCCGGTGGTCTTGCAAGTCTGCAAGGCTGCCGGGGCCCTACTTGGCAAAGTGCGCAGAAAACCGATCAGGCCTAGAGCTCGGCGATGCCGTCAGGGCAAAGCGGCACCGGCGGCGGTCAGGATACAACACAAAGATCGAGCGCCTAGGGGCAAAGTCACCGAGTATCGGCGGAGGAATCGTGAAGTACAAACACAAGAAAAAAACGAGACGACCACGGTTCGAAAGCCTGGACGAAACGAGACTAGCGGAGACCGTAGTGGTAGAGAGAAAACAAAAGAAAAAACAAAATTTATATATAAAAGAGAGGGGGAGAAACACCTTAACACACCCTAGGTACGAGGCGGTCCTGGTTCGATAGCCATCACAGAGTGGGGCAAAGAAAGACCGGGTCGTCAGACGGGCGTACCTAAAACACTGCATATTGCAGAAAATTATGAATACCTCTCTACCACCACGAGTTGTCAGCCGTCACGGAGTGGGACAGACGGAATCGATGGTGGTGAGAAAAATAGGCAAACGCTGGTATGAAGAACAAACCAAAAGCGGAGGTATTGCGAGGGACACCTCAATGTTAAAACCAAATTCAAGCCTGATAACGGTTGTAGGCTAACCACGAGAAGACATGACGAAACAAAAAACACTCTAGGTCGGAAGAATGACCACGATAATACCACTAAAGTTACTGCAGGTTGAAGGCTGACTATGAAGAATCATTCCCAATGCTACCGTAGGTGAAAGGCCTAACCATGAGGTAGTACTATCGAAACTGTTGTAGAAGGCTGACCGTGAAGGACTAATCCCAAAACTACTGTAGAATAACCAAAAACAGATAAAACACCCGAAACTAACCAATGGGGGGAGTTGGAACGGTAGGGGCAACGCGGGAAGCATCAGAATTCCGTAGCACCCCACGGGATAGGCTCCCATGCCCATGGCGTTGAAGGCACCACGATCCGGAGACGGCGTTCCGGGCGGTAGTGTAGCGAGCTGGCTGGAGGTCGATCTTGATCGGGCCGGGGTCGTCTAGGAACCTGATGATGTAGGAACTACCCGGGGAAGGGTCCGGGGGGGTTCGCGAAGAGGCGTCCGGTGGCGCGCGGTGAGCGATCTTGCCTAGCCACCAGAGGCCGTCACGTGCCTTGTACCAAACGTGTGCCCCGAAGGGGAGGGTGGAGTTTCTGAAATTGCGAAGCCAAAGGTCGCGGGGGACCAGGGTGTAGCCGGGGGCGAGGAAGAGTTGGCCTTGAGATCGGGAGAGCTCGCGGTGTGCGGCGCCGATGCGCATCTGGCGGTAGAGGCGGTTGGTCTGACGGTGTTGTGTCGGCTTCCCGGACCAGTAGAGTAAAATATGGCGCCTGAAGTGTTGGAGGTCGAGCTCGCGTTCCCACGAGGGGCTGAGGAGTCCGGTCCAGTGGGTCTCGTATAGGACAGCGATGACTCCGCCGCGGCCGCGTACGAGTTGGTGGCCGGTGATCTGCTCAACCTCAAGGCGCTCCGGTGGTGGTGTGACGTTGTCGAGGGTGACGTGGTAGGGGGGGGACTTGGCAGCGGAAGCTGTGAGGACGTATGTTGTGAGGTCCGCTGGTAGGTGCTTGGGTATGTCGCTGGTGTCGTCGGGGTTGTGGCAGGGCTTGCACCGTTTGACGGAGACGCGTGGTTTGGAGTCCCGTCCCGGAAGGTCTGAAGGTAGATCGAGGAAAAGCAGCTTGTCTTGTAGCGGCCGGTTGTCGGGGGTGTCGGAGGCTGCAGTCGGGCCCACCGCGAGGATCTTGAAAGGCCCGTTCCAGTTCAACGAGAGTTTCGTTTTCAAAACGGTTGCGTCGGTGCCCTTCTTGGCACCCTGGCGGATAGTGGAGGCGGAGTTGTAGACCCAGGCCCAGCCGCCAACGGAGAAAGGGGGGGAGGCGAGGAGGACGGCCATGATGGGCGCGTTGCGGCGTTGTAGACGCGAGACGGTAAGGCGGTGGAGCTCTCGGACGAGGGAGTAGGCGCGTTGTTGCCGGTCGGTGGCAAGGTTGATGTAGACTAGGTGGTCGCGATCCAAGCTCTGGTGACCGCCGATGTTTTCGGGTTCGAAGACCGAGAGCGGGAGGCGTGGTAGGCGGCCGATGTGGATCTCGTTGGGCGCCAGTCCGGTGGCGGCGTTGACAGAGTTGTTGTAGGCCGCCGACACGTGCGGCAGTAGTACGTCCCAGTCGGTTTGCTTCTCGTTGCCAACCATGGAGAGCATCTGGGCCAGTACATGGTTGACCCGCTCGACGCCGCCGTTGGTGCAGGGGTGATAGGCGCTGGTGTTGACCTTGCGGATGCCGACGCGGTCGTAGACGATGGTTGCCAGCTTGGAGGTGAATTGTTGACCATTGTCGGAGAGGAGCGTCACCGGGCACCCCCAGAGAGGAATGTACTCGTTGAGCAGGATGTCGGCAGTTCCGGCGGCCGTGAAGTTCTCTGCCGATACAGCGAACATGTCGGCCCGGCGGCTGAAGCGGTCGGTGAAAAAAAGGATGTGCACGTTCCCGCGCGGTGTGAGAGGTAGGGGCCCGAAGTAGTCGACGCTGACGGTGATGCCAGGGCCGTTGGGTAAAGGAAGTGAGAGGGTCGGCCAGCGAATGGTGTGTCGGGAGGTCTTGCGCGCCTGGCAGTGAAGGCAGCGGCGGATCCACCAGCGGGCGGAGGCGTCCATGCCGATCCACCAGTAAAACCGTGCCAGCATGCGAACCGTCCGGGTAACTCCAAGGTGTAGGGAGGTGTCGGCGTGGCATGTGTTCAGCACCCAGGGGCGCATCAGCATTGGAACGTAGACGCGGGGGGGATAGGGTGCGGGTGGCGGTAGGCTGTTCCCGGGTTGAGATGTGGGTGGACGTTGGACCAGGAGGGCTGTTTCGTCGTCAGTGCGGTGGAGTCTGCCTTTGGCGGCAAGTGCGAGGACGTCGGAGAGTAGCGGGCGCTGGGCCGAGGGGATGGAATCCAAGAGGTCAGCCGGCGGCGGAGAAGGGGAGTCCAACGATAGGAAGCGGATGGCGGCGTAGCACACGGGCTCTGCGCGTTGTTCGCGCGCCCACGTTGTTCGCGCGCCCAGTCTCTGTAGGTGTAGCGCTCAACGCGGGCGAGGAGGTGGGGGTCGATGTTTAGGTCGACAACAGGATCCGGGAGCAGAAGTGGCGGTGTTGATCGGGACGTCGGAGAAGTCGTCGAAGGAGGGGCCGGTCTTGGTGCGGTTGGTGCGGGTGACGCGGGCGGCGTGGGGACGGCAGCTGGAGGCGTTGTGGTCGGGGGAAGCCTTGGTTGGGCCCCGGCCGGGGGCGTGTGCGGTCGACGGGTAGATGTAGATCTTCTGGATACGGTTGGTTTCGGACGGCGTCCGAACCCATAGTCTGCGGTAGGTCGGGGGTTTCCCGCGGCGGCGGCGGCGCGATGGCGGGTCCGTGAAGAGATCAGACCAGAAGGCGGTGGTTCCGTGGCGCCAATGGTGGACAGCGGGGAGACGACGGGTGGCCTGGAAGCCGAACCAGGAGGAGCGCCGGTGTTCACGGCGGCATTCTCGGAGCTGACGAGCGGCCTGGCGGTGGAGTCGCGGGTCGAAATAGGCCCGACGAAGGTGTTGGGGATGCCGTGGTGCTCTATGCGTGATCCCAGCAGGCGGAAGTCGGTATAGTCGTCGGCGGTGAAGGGAAGAGGCTGGATTGTTGGAATGGGTCTTGAAGGGGGGGACACGAGCCCACCCAAGCCGATACCCGGTGTAGGCGGCTCGTTCGGCACGAAGCCGCAGGGGCGGATGAGGTAGATGCCAACAGTGTCCGGGCCAGTGAGGCGGTTGCGTCCGGTGCGGTCGGCGTCGGTGGCTGGTTGTGGTAGGCGTGAAAGGAAATCGGCGTTGCCGTTGGCCGTACCTTTGCGGTACTTCAGTGTGTAGTTGTAGGCCGAAAGCAACTCGAGCCAGCGCCGGACGCGAGCGTTGTGCTCACCAACCTTGGCGATGTTTTCGAGCGCCTTGTGGTCCGAATAAATTTCGAAACGGGTGGACCACAGATGCCCGCGTAGTCGCTTGATCGCCCAAACGATGCTGCCGGCCTCGAGGTTGAGGGGTGTCCATGAACGTTCGGAGTCCAGAGTGGCGCGGCTGATGTAGATTATCGGGCGGACGGAGCCGTCAAGTTGTTCCTGCTCGAGAGTCGCTCCAAAGCCGTCGATGCTAGCGTCGCAGTAGAGGCGGAAAGGGCGGGAGTCGTCGGCGACGGCGTCCCAGTCGGGGTAGACGAGGATCGGTGGCTCGGTAAGTTCGTGGAGGATTGCGCGGATGGTGGCTTCCATGGCGGGGGTGAAGCCGAAGGTGGTGCCCTGCTTGAGTAGAGCGTTGAAGGGGCGAAGGCGTCTGGAAAGGTTTGGTAGGAACTTGCCGTAGTAGTTGATACCTCCTAGGAGTGACCGCACCTGTTTCTTGTCGGTGGGCATGGGCATTTTGGTGAGGGCGGCGACCTGTTCGGAGTTGGGGCTGTAGCCGCCAGCGGAGATGGTGTGCCCTAGGAAGTCGGCGGTTGTGGCGCCAATTTTGGCCTTGGAGGGAGAAAGTTTGAGGCGGTGCTTACGGAGGCGACCAAAAAGGGCTCGGATGTTGGCGACGTGGTCGGTGGGGTCGGGGTCGAAGACGATGATGTCGTCGAGGTACGCGGCGACGCGTTCCAAGCCTTTGATGACCTCGTTAATAACCTTAACGAACCAACCGGGGGAGGCACTGCTGCCTTGCGGCATCACAAGCCACTCGAAGAGCCGGTCTGGCGTGCAAAACGCCGTCAAAGGGATGGTATCCTTGTCGATGGTGATTTGGTGGAACGAGGAGATCAAGTCGAAGAGGGAGAAGATGCCCCCTTTTCCTAAAGAATCGAGGACCTCGTCAACGCGGGGGATGGGAAGCTGTCCGAGGGAGCTGATGGCGTTCAGTTTTTTATAGTTGATGGTGATGCGGACACCGCCGTCCTTCTTCGTGATGGCGACCATGGGGCTGGAGTAAGGTGAGGTCGAATGCTGAATCAAGCCGGCGGCCAGGTACTGGTCGAGGACGGCGTCGGCCGTTTTGGCAAGGATGGGGTTGATCCTGTACGGGCGGGAGGTAACTGGTTCGCTGTCCGGAGGTACGGTGATCTTGAACGGCATCAATGAGCACGAGCCGAAGTCGGTCTTGGAGGTGGAGAAGACGTCCGGAAACTCGCAGAGGACATCTCCCAGGCTGTCGATCACCGATGGGGACCATCCGGAACCGTGGAGGTCGAAGATGATGTCGCGCAGATGCGGCGGCAGACGGTCCCAGAGGTTGAGGAAGCTAGTTCGTTGATCGGTGTCGAGGCGTGCAAGGAGGTCTGGGCACGGGGCTGTCGGTGGGTCATGGGGATTGGCTGGTGGGTGGTTCTCGCTGGCCACAGGGATGTTGTCGTGTAGGGCATGTACGCCTGGCGTAGGTGGAGGGGCTGGGGGGTCTAAAGAAGGGTTCCCAAGGGTGGCTAGTGGTACTTGCACCAGCGGGGAGAGGGAGGTTCCGAGGAGGTCGCCCGGTTCGAGATCGGTTGATCCTGACAATGGGATAGTCTGGTGTCCGTCGGAGACGAAAATTTCCTTGTCGGTGAGAAGGTCCTCGCGGGGGAGCATGTTGACCATGTACTGCCCGGTAAACGCCGGGGCGCCTGACTGGCGCACGAGGTTGACCTTGATGAGCTTCGGCGAGGAGGAAAGCGAAATAATTTTCGTGCCGGCGAACCGGAGGTGGTAGACGTCGTCGGTGGATCGGTCGTCGGGAATGAAGGCGGAGGCCCTGTTGGTGTCGTGGTGGTGCAGGGAAAGTTCGCCCAGGGTCGGTTGGGGGGGCTGGTGTGGTAGCTGGGGCTGCCGCGGGAGCGTGGTATACGAGCGTCGCTCGAAGCGCATCCAGCTATCTCGCCCCAAGAGGATGGGATGCTGCATAGTTCCTGCAGGAACGACGCAAGCCCATACCGCCAGGGCGGCGGTGGGGGTTTGGTGGTGCTTAAACTGGATGCTTAAGCGGATGGAAACGGAGGTGGAGAGGGGAGTCGAGGTTCCGAAACCTCCCCATGAACGAGGTGAGTTCTGTCGCTCGCACTCATCCGTTGCTGACCGGGACGCCTTCAGTTGTTCCACGGCGGCGGCGGTGATGAACGACTGGGGGGAGCCTGTGTCGAGAAGCGCCACGAGTTTGCAGCGTTTGGCGGCGGTAGGGCCGCTGTGGACTAGTACTTCGGTCGTGAACGACGCGTCGTCGACAGTTAGGATGCCGCTTGTATGGCACGGTCCATGTTCTGGTATCGTCGGCGCGGTAGTAGCGGGGTATAGGTTGGTTGCGCCGTCGACGGCGGAGACCTGAGCGAAGTGGCTGATGGGCAAGGCGTCCGGGGTGGAGGGTGGCAGAAGCAGTCCAAGCGGGGTACTCGGCGTTTGTCGAAGGGGGGGGGGGCTTGTCTCGTGGATGCCATCTGCGGTGGGGAAGACCCGGCTGGCGTCGGTGGTGGTGGGTGTTGGCTCAGCGGAGCAGGGGGCGAGGGCGCTTGTGGCGTGGAGGCTTGAGCGAAGGCGTTCGCGTACGTCCATAAGTACCCGGCCTAGCAGGTTCCGACCGCGCCAGCGCGCCCTTTCGCAGGCAAACGGGTGGTCGGCCCTATAGCCGATGCCCCAGACGAGGTCGTACGGGCTGGCCTCAGCGATGTGCTTCTCGCCAGTCGCCTCGAGCGCTTGTTGTAGGTCCGGGTTTTGGCTGAACTTGCAGAAATTGGTGTTGAGGACGATGTCGTAGCGGTGTCGCTCCCAACACTCCTGGTCGAAGCCGGACACGGTGCGTCCAAGAGATTTTTGGTCGAAGGGATCGGGGGTGGTTCGGATGAGGCGCTCTGTCGCGGTGTCACCGAAGAGCGCAGCCTTCTGCGCCATCATCATCTGTTCGGCGCAGTTGTACGTGACGCTTTCGTTCTCGATGTCGCACAGGTACCACTGTGAGAAGACGGACGAGGAGTTCCAGAAGAAATGGAAAGAATCCGGGGTGTCCGCGGTGTCATGTGCTGGCGAGGGCGAGTCGTCGGAAGGGTGTTGCAGGGGTGGGTGTCGGCGATTGTTGGTAATGTCGCCGTGTGGCGTTGTCGGGGGTAGAGTCAGGTCCGATCGGGCGGTGCTGACTTGAACGCCCGAGTTCGCGGGGGAATTGCTCGGCAAAGCCGAGGTACCGGGAGGGTCCACGCGGTGGCGCGCACGCTGGGCGGGGATACCCTGAGAGGTCCTGTCTTCAGGCGTTTGGAGAGCAGGGCTGTACTCGCTAGGGCATGCAGATCCTGTGGCCCGAGTCCACGCAATGCGTGAAGCCGGCGAGGATGACGGGGCAGGGTGCTCAGAGCATGTCCTGGTCGACTGTGATCGCGCTATGAGAAGCTCGAAGGAGACAGGAAAGGGGAAGGAGTGAGAGCATGGGGGTGGGGTGAGGCTCACAGAGTTCGCTTCACCCTCCAGCATTGCTGCTGTTCTCTCTTCTTGACCTTTACATATGGAACGTACAAGGAACATTCACCTAGGTGTTCTATATTCCCAAGAGCGCTTAACGCGCTTACTTCTACCTATTTTGTCCAGAGGAGGACATTCCCTTACCGAGAACGTTCTTGTGGTATAAGCTAGCTATTCTCTACGGGTTATCCGCTTCACTAAGAATATTCCGTTCTAAGAGAATCTTCTTGTCGCCAATAGACCGTAACTCTGCGGACTATCTTACCGAATCTATTGCCCGCTATACCGACACTCTATTACACACTGCCAAGGGAAACATTCAAATAAATCGTGTTTGAGCCAGGGGAAGTTAACACTGGAATCAGGCGCACTAAACCGCAGCAATAAAATTTGTCATCCGACAAACGATGACGAACAACAACAGAAGTAGCAGAAGCCCCCGCACAACTCTTGAGTACGTGTAATTTAACGGCAGCAGGAGCGGCAGCTGCGGCAGATCGACAGCATTAAGCGCCATCTCCAGTAAAATAATATTTTCAATTTGCTCTGAGCCGGTACACACAGAAAAATTAACAGGGGAAAGCAAACACCAGGTAGAAAATAGTTTAATATCGGATACTGTACACACCGAGGCTCGACCCCAAAAGGGAAGAAAACAGATAATCCAACTTGAAGAAATAATGAATTCACCGAGACTCGCGACGAACGAATAGTAGACGTTCATGGCTACCCTTCAAGCTGCTACTGTTGTTCGAATACTACTGGGACAACATTTTGCGTCTTACACGCGTACGATAATGCATACATACGCACTTGACATTCTGCCTAAAAAAATTGGCTTTTCAGGGTCTGTCACGGCACGAAGGGACAACGGCCGAGGCCGCCCCAGGCAGAGCCGGCAGGGCCGAGCATGGTGTGGCACGTCCAGGAAACTGCATTCCGAAAAGTACACTTAAGCTCGTGTCATCTCGAAGACGGCTCAAAACCTGGTCTTAGTAAGGCCTCTTGATCGCTGAGACGACATGACCAACATATTTATACACGCATTTACAACAACAGCAAGCAGCAGCAGCGGGAATCCAACGACAAACAACCACAGCCGTAGACATACGACATACACACATACAGTAACATCAGCAGCAACGCCGTACAACTTTCACGAGAGTGTAAATTCAACAACTGCAAACCGCAGGCTGCAGCAGCGGCAGCACCGTCAGCGTGACAAACAGCAAACAGTATCCACTCCAGTGTAGCATGCATTAATAGTGTACGTTCAAGTTTGACCGGTACCCGGTACATTGACGAAAAAGCGAAGAAGCAAAAATGGAGTAACGTAATACCGTATGCACATCGAGGGTCAAATGCAAACGCGAGGAAAACAACACACACCTTTTAAAAAATATAAAAGAACTAAAACAGCAGAAGCGGCAGTGCAACGGCAAACGGTAAGCCGTAGGAAAGTACAGCTCACACACCACAGCAGCAGGAACGCTCCACAACTGTTATGTGCGTGTAAATTCAACAACAGCTAGCTGCAGCAGCGGCAGCACCAGCAGTACGACAAACAGCAAGCAGTGCCATGTTTAACATGCATAAACACTGCCTTGGGATAAAACACGTGTATATCAGGTAGCTATTTTCGTAGATGTCATATACGTTTAAAAGATGGATCAACACCTGGTATATGAGAATACTGGGCGGGGACACAGAGTGTCCCCTGCAGGTCTGCCAATTGAACAGGTCCTCGGAGAGAACTCACCTTTTTAGCCTTCGCAGAGACGTAGCTTTATTCGACTCTACCAGAGACCCGGATGGCTTCTGAAATCCGAAGCGTGTGCTTCCGATCTATTTCCTGGCTATCCGATAATAAAACGCCAACCTTATAATACGAAACCCAACATCTGTTACGATTTATGGTGGCCCCCGATTTATGGGATCCCTTCCGCAATATCCGATGCCCGCTTCAATATATCATCCTCCCCTGAATTATATCACCCCCCCTGAAATATGTCACCCCCCCCTGAAATGTATCACCCCCCCCTGAAATATATCATCCCCTCGGAAATGTATCCCCCCCCCCTGAAATATATCATCACCCCGTGAAATATATCAACCCCCCTTGAATTATATCAGCCCCCCCGAAATATATCATCCCCCACTGAACTATATCATTCCTCTCTGGCGATGACTTATTTGAGCAGGTGTTAGAATAAAATAAACGGTGATATAGACGCCCCCCCCGATACACTGTATCAAGGGGTGATATAGCCGGATTTATCAGGGGGGGGTGATGTACTTCAGGGAGAGATGATATACTTACGGGGGGGGTGATATAGCTCGGCCGGTGATATACCACCCCCCCCGATGAACTGTATCAAAGGATGATAAAGCCCCCCCCCCAATACACTGTATCAAGAGGTGGTAAAGCCCCCCCCCCTGATACACTGTATCAAAGGGGATATGGCCGGATTTATCCGGGGGTGATGATATATTTCACGGAGAGATGATATAGTTAAAGGGGGGGTGATATAGTCAGATTTATCAGGGGGGGGTGACATATTTCAGGGGGGGATGATGTATTTTAGGGGGGGATTATGTATTTCAGCCGGTGTTATTAATATAAATTGTATACAAATAACGGTGATATAGCCCGTCGCCCCACAGATATACTGTATCAGGGATGATATAGCCCCCCGATACACCGAATCAAGGGTGATATAGTCGGATTTATGATATGGTCGGATTTATCAGGGGGGCGTGATATATATATCAGGGAGGGATGACATATTCCTACGGCTGGTAGTATAGTAACAATGGCGATATATCCCCCCGCCCCCTGATATACTGTATCAGGGGTGATATAGCCTCCCCCGATACACTGTATCAAGGGTGATATAATCGGATTTTTGAAAGAGGGATTATATATTTCAGGGGGGGATAATATATTTCAGCGGGTGGTGGTATACTACCAACGGTGATATAGCCCACCGCCCTTACGATACACTGTATCAGGGGCAATACAGCCCCCCCCGATACACTGTATCAAGGGGGATATAGTCGCATGTATAAGGGGGGATGATATATTTTAGGGGGGGATAATACATTTCAGCGGGTGGTAGTATACTTTCAATGGTGATATACCCCCCCCTCCCTGATGTACTGTATCAGGGGTGATATAGCCCCCCCCCGGAAACACTGTATGAAGGGTAAAATAGTCGGATTTATCAGGGGGGGGTGATATATTTCAGGGGTGGATGATATTTCACCCGGTCTGCTGGTAAATTACTATCAACGGTGATATATCCCACCCCCCTGCTGATATACTGCATCAGGGGTGATATAGCACACCCCGATACACTGTGTCAAGGATGATATATTTCCGCGGGGTGTGATATACTTCATGGGGGATGATATATTTCAGCCGGTGGTAGTATACGCTCAACGGTGATATACCCCCCGCCCCCCGATATACTGTATCAGGGGTGACACCCCCCCCCCCTCCGATACGCTGTATCAACGGTGATATAGCCGTATATTTGAGGGGGGGTGATATATTTCAGGGGGAGATAGCTCCTTGCATACTATCAACGGGGATATCAACGGCGATATAGCTCCCTTCCCCCGACTCTCTGTATCAAGGGTGCTACAGCCCCCTCCCCCTGATACACCGTATCACGGGTGTATCACGGGTGATACCCCACCTCGAAATTTTGGCGTTCCCCTGAAATATATCATCGTTCCCTGAAAAATATCAGCTTCCCCTGAAGCATAGCACCCTCCTCGGCAATATATCGCCCCGTCCTTCAACCTGTAAGCTACTTGCATTGAAGATTTTGAATCGTAATTTGGCCTGTGGGGGGAAAAAAATCAAGAAAATAGTAACTAGGTTAATGTAGGTGATGGCCCAGTTTGCGAGGGAAAAACAACATAGTTGAATCCCACACAAAAAAATGGAACAAACGAGCAGAAAGCCAGGACACCAGCACATCGAGGCACACATCATCTACCACAGGGCATCCCGGACCATCCACAATACTCAAGCATTTTCCCCATAAGGCTGCCAGGGTTTTAGAGGACGCTCTGCGGTATTGCCCTCGGCCGACGGGCTTACGCGTCCTCAAGAGTGCCCGAAGCGGCGCAATTTTACCTCTGTGCTACAAACGCTTAACAGCCAGCAAACGATGTTCGAAATCAGAAGGCTCGTCTCACGTTCGTTGGAGACCGACGAGTTGTGGCCCACACACAAACGCAACGCGCCACAAAGGCGTCACCCACGCCAGCGCCACAGGTGCGGAAGATTCTCCCGGCTCTACCCCTGGCATGCAGCAAAGCCTCTTTGCAGCCCACCAACAGCAGCAGTAGAGTGGTCTTTCGGTGTTTTTGAATATTTTGAGCAGTCTGCTCAAGAATCAAAAGTCACACCCGTACATGAAAACCCCGCGAACAGTTGGAATTTCAAAAGCTCGGACATCGGAAGCCACAGGACGACACCAAGCAAAGCAGACCAGAGACGCGGAGCGTCTGCTTTTAGAGAAACAGGATCACCCCGGGTACGATCAAATCGGAGTCTGGGTCGCCTATACGTGGCACGTCTTGCCCATTCGAGTGAACATCGTTTTCATCAGATTGACCTGTGTGCCAGCTTCAACGGGGCAGATGTGCAGTCTACGCCCTCGATGGCATGGCTGAAATATGTTCGTAATTATAGCAGTGACCGAAGAGTTAAAGCATACTGCCTTCGTCGCCCAGTGTGGTACATGCGCCCTCGGTTCACGTCGCAGACGCGCCTCCTTGCAAGGCCTCTTTACTCTCGCCATATGCTCCGATTTTCCCTGGAAGATCTCCTGCTTGCCCGGTGGCGCCGCTCTGTCGAACACCGACAAACGGCTTTAGCTCGGTCGCGCAAATACTCAAACAGGGGCACCTCGCCGTTTTCCTAAACGAGAGCTTCTGCGGCGTCATCCGTTTTTATGGATATTGTGGTATACCCCATCACGGTGGCAGAGAGGCCGTGTCGCCGACGCTAGTCGCATTGGTGACACAGTGCAGTGGATAGCCTGGAAGACTCGAGTGCGTCCGTGTTGAGGAGAAGATGTAAAGATGTTGTAAACACTGGCGCTTATGTGGCCAACACACACAGAAAAACCGCAGACTATGCCGGAGTCCAGAAGTTGGCTGGGTACTGGAGATGACCAGGATGGCTACGATGCTAGACAATCCGGAAGGATCCACACGAGAGAGTGAGCTACTCCTCAAGGCAACAGAGAATCCTACAGAAGTAATTCCTCCGCATATTCATACGCACGTTACATACCAACCGACACACAACAGATCTACGATGGTCTACGACGTACAAGTGTAGTGCTACTGAACATTGACTCATACTGGCTATGTGCTAACGTTTCCATAACACTCCTCCTCAATGAAAGTTGCTCTGAATTGTACCAAAACTATTGATGATAAATTTAAGCAAACAAATGCGTGTCATGCGTGTTTCAACCAAGTGATGATATTCATTGTTTCCTACACAACCAACTACAATCTTCAATCCTACGAAATAAATCAAAAGTGTAAGCTAATTCCAAACAGAGTCAAACAAACAAATTTTTCATTTCCTTTAAATTCGACGGTGGTGAACTTGTTGACTTCGAACTTGTTGATGAGGTCCATAAGGTGCTTGAACCTGTGCTTGTTGAAGTGCTTTGTACCGATGTCGGCGAGGCTGTCCTCCGTCGGGACGTAATGGATGGAGATCCTCCCCTCCGTTACCAGTTCTCGGATAAGGAAAAAGTGCAATGCGATGTGCTTGGTCCTCTAGCTGAAGGACCGGTTCCCCAATGCATATAGGGTAGCCGTGTTGTCGCTGTACACAGGCATTTGTGCAACCTCCTTCCCGAATCCAAGCTCCCTCAGCATGTTTGAGCAAAACACTGCTTCCTTCATCGCCAGGGCGGACGCGACCAGCTCCGCTTCCACGGTGGACATCGCAGTCAGACCTTGCAGCCCCGACCTGCAGCTTATCGGAGCGTTTGCCAGCATCGTCACGTAGCTTGAGGTCGACTTCCTGTTGTCAGGGTGGTTTGCCCAGTTCGAGTCCGAGGAGGTCGCGAGCTTAAAACGACCTTTCTTGTAGGTGATGCTGAAGTTGGTCGTCCCTGCTAGATAGCGAAGATTATGCTTTGACGCCACCATGTGCACCTTGCTGGGTTTCGCCATCGGGCGAGCCAGTTGGCCTGTCGCATACATGATGTCAGTACCTCAGCACTTGCGCAATGTACATGAGCAATCCGACGCTACTTGCGCGTCTCCTCCTCGTTGAGAAGTGTGTCCTCGGGCTGGTTGTTCGAGATTTCGGAGCCGTAACCAGATGTACTAGTTGGCTTGCAGTTCGACATCCCGAACCGTTTAAGGATCGATTTGCAGTATGCCTCTTGGGAAATAGTCAAGGTACCTGCCTCGCGATCCTTCTTGATTTCTATTCCGAGTACAAGTACGAGAGATGCTTCCCCCATGTCGGTCATTTTGAAGCGCTTTTGCAACTTCCCTTTCACCATCGAAATGGCGTTAGAGTCGTTGCCGGCCAGGAGAGGGTCATCGACGTAGAGGGTCAGGTAGATCTTGGCCCCATTGTGATCGTACAAATACACGCACGGGTCTGACTTGAGTGCGACGAAGCCAATCTCGACAAGCACGGGATGGATGGTGTTGAACCAGTTGCCTGGGATTTGAGCAAGTCCGTAGAGCCTCTTCTTCAGCTGCATTACCATGTCACCTCCATCCTTGTCCTTGACCTCGAAACCGGGTGGTTGTTCAACAAACACTTGTTTTTGGATGTCCGCGTAGAGGAAAGCGGTAGAAACATCCATCTGGTCGAAGATGAGGTTGAACTCCACGGTGATGCACGCCACCATTCGCACGCTCTGGATCCTGCACACCGGAGCGTAGGTGCTGCCGCAGTCGAGTCCGGGAACTTGGTTCCAGCCCCGGGCCACGACACGTCCCTTGAAGGAGCCGTCGGCCTTGCGTTTGAACACCCAATTGGACTTGATGCGCTTCCTTCCCGGAGGGACGGCTGAGCGCGGGACGAGTTTGTAGACCTTGCGGTCGTTGAGGCTTTTCATCTCGCGTTCGGCAGCTGCGTTCCATTTCGCTGCGTCCGGTGAGGCCCGTGCTTCCTGGATGGTGCGAGGAACGTCTGGTTGCACTGCCCCTACGGCGTATGCGTATTCCGTTAATCCCGATGTGGCGTCCCTGTGCGCGACGTCAGGAAACTCCCCCATCGCGGGAAACGCCTACGAAAGCCGACGAAGCTCGCTGAGGGTCTTCTGGTTGGGCACGCGCGATATCGCCCGGGTAATCCTGGTGTCAGGAGGGGCTGACATGAAGCCGCGACCACCACGAGAACCACGCCCACTCACCGAACCACGTCCACCACGCGTCCCGGTCCCTCCCCGCGCAGATACACCACGCGAAGAGCCACCGCGGGTGTCACACCCACCACGAGATGAACCACGCCCACACGCGGAACGACCCCGCGATGCAGCACCAACTGGAGCAGAACCAGTACCCGACGTACCAGGCGGCGACGCAGGACCAGATGATGAACCGGCCGGAGCAGGACCGGAAGGTGATGCGGCAGGTGAAGGTGCACCGTCACCCGACTCAGGAGGGCTGACTTCTCCAGGCGAGGCAAGGCTATCGTCTGCAGGCGCATCCTCGTCGGCAGGAGAAGGGTCAGCGGAGCTGAGCCCGAGGTCACGGTTGTTAACGGTGGAGATGTCCTCGAGAAGCTCGAGAACAGACGGGTCCCCGACGGCATGATTGGGAGAAAGCGCATCGACCGGATGGTTGGTGGTGTAGTTGCGCACATCTCGGATCATGTCGTTCTGGTCGGCGTAAATGAACTCCCCGTCGTCAAAACCACGCTCGTCCAACGAAGGCGGCGCGGGAGTCGTTTCAATTAAGATAACGTTGCGACTCTCCCGCACCCGTCTCGTCTGAGCGTTGTAGAGACGGTAGGATTTTGCTGTCCAGGCGGTAGCCCACCAACCGTCCTTCCCACGCACGGCTTTCCAACTTCTTGGTGTGCGTCTCTTCATGCACAAACGCCTGTGCCCCGACCATCCGAAAGTGTCCAAGGTGCGCGTCCTTGCCGTAGAGCGCCTTGTACGGCGTCCCATTGTGCAAGGCTGCATGAGGAGTCCGGTTGCTCAGGTAGACCGCCGTGTGCATCAGTTCTCCCCAAAGAAGGCTCGGCAGCGTAGAATCAGCAAGCATGCAACGCACGATGTTTATGACCGTCCTGCCTGCACGCTCATTCGCTCCGATCTGCTGGGGGATGTTCGGCGATGCAAATTGTAGCTGGATGCCGATGTCCAGGCAGTACTGCCGGTAGGCCGCGCTCGAAAACTCGGTTCCCTTATCCGCACGAAGCACGTGGATGCGCTCGCTGCGGGGGATGACGGTCCCCTTGTTGAACAACTCGAGAGCGTCAGTCGAGCAAGTCTTATCCTTCATGAGGACGACCTCCTTCCACTTGGTGTGTTGATCGACAAACTTGGCGGCGTATTCGAAGCCGCCCAACGCGATAGGCGTGAAGGCACCAAAGGTATCGACGAATACGATCTGAAAGGCGCGTAAAACGCCCTAAACGGCGTGCTTTGTGTGCGGCTTTTGAGAGCTCTTACCAAGAGGGCACGCACTGCAGTCCTGCACGTCGCCGGTGTAATCGATGCCGTTGGCCGCCTCCTTCCTCAACACATCCAAGCTCTTGCTGTTGATGTGCCCCATGCGCCGGTGCCAGAGACGAGCAGTCTCCACCCGCAAGGCAAGTCCGTCAGGAGCTTCCCCGAGGGTCTGCCGACCGCCATGCCCAGCGCCGAGCTTCACGGTGATGGAGCAAGTGATCTTGCCGGTGTCATCCACTCCTCGGATTTCGTCGGGACGACTACGTCCCCCGACTCCAGCCTGGGGTTGTCCGGATAGAAGAGGGAGGCCACTCCATTCGACATCGCAGCGGTGACGGAGAAGAGGTTGGTCCCCAGCCCCGGTACTAAGACGACACGGAAGGAAACTTGCCTGTCGTGGCCGCTGTCGTCGACGACCGTGCCGAAAAGAACCCCCGTCGTAACGCCGTGAAGAACGTGTTGCCCAGCGGCAATGATCGGGAGCGGGATCCGAAGGTCTTCAATGTCACGCATGTAAGCCCGCACGCCAGGCGTAAGCGCAGTATCTAGGTAATTGTCCGTCGCTCCGCTATCCACTAACATCAGGATGGACGATCCGTCGGAGCGAAAAGGAGCGAGCGACGACTTCTCCGCAGAAGAAGCCATGAAAGCACCGAAGTACTCGGAAGGCAAGTGGTGGTCCCGCGCAGACGACGCGGATGAGACAGACGCGGAAGCCGCCGGCGAGGCGGCGGGAGCTGCAGAGGCGCCGAGAGCGTTGAAGGAGAACCCGAACGTGGTTGGTTCCGAAGGGGCCTGAGACGCCTAAGGCGCCGCCGCCTGAAACGGCTGCGCCAAGTGGGAGAAATTGGTCAGACCGGCTGCTTGAAGCAGTGCCAGGTTCGCAGCCAACCCTCGAAGCTCCTCTTGCTTTTCCTTGTTTCGGTTGTCCTGCTGAGCCTTGCACTCAGCATCGCTGTGCGTCTTCGTGCGGTGAAAGGAGCACCACTTTGACTGCCCACTCCCCCCACTTCCGCACTTCTTGCCTGGCTTGTTCTCTTTCGTCGGTCGGGACGGCTGCGCAGACTTCGGACAGTCTCGCTGGAATGTCCAAACTCCTTGCAGCGGTGGCCCTGGTCGCTGCTGGACGCGGCCATCGCGGCTCCCCTGCCCGAGAAAGCGGGCCCCGCCGCCTAGCGCGACTGCTGGTCCACAAAGAAGCGGTTGGCCGTGTCCTTAAGGCTGTCGACCGATGTAAATTCGTTTCGGCAGTGAATCTCCCGGATAAAGTGGAATTCCGGGGCAGACGTCAGGCCCGAGAGCATGATATCCAGGTAGACTTTGTCTGATACTTTCTCCCCCAAGTCTCGAGGCGGAGCTTGAGCTCGCATCCCTTGGAGAAGAAGTCAACAGGATCACCATCCGCAACGTGCGTGAGGGCGAAGAGCTCCTTGTGGCACGCACGCCGAGCTTCCTGGGCGTGGGCGTCGAACCGCGCGTTCAGAGCCGCCCAAGCCAACTGTGCGTTGCCTTCGGCGCTAGTGCCCGCCTTTCGGTGAGCCTGAACGGTGATCCGGTAGTCGCGAAGAACAGGAGGCAGTAGACGAGGCTGTCGGACTTGTCCCAAGCGGTAACGTCGGCCAGAGTAGCAGCCAGAGGATCTGGCCGGGCCGATCTGCGTAAGACCGTGAGAAGCTCCGGCGCATGGATTTTGATGACGTGCTCGAAGCTCTCCTTCCACACGCGAAAGGTAGACCCAGAGCATTGTCCAATGGAATCTAGTAAACGGTGGAGCCCAGAACTTGAGCATGATGAGTACGCCATAGCTTAGAGACAGGGATACGCGATGGGTGTCATTAAAAAGCACTGCACCCGCAAGACGCCCTAATCACCTGAGACGGGCCGGCGCGCCTGAAATGTGTGGGGCAGCTCTACACAGAGGTAGGGTGAAAGGTAGGTCGCAGAGCCGTAGTTGGCAACCCGATTCCGCCGGAAGCTCACAAGCCCCCCGCTCGGACGACTGCTCTTCCGTGAGCACAGCTGTGACCAACCGCATTTGACGAGGCTGCGATGATGTGGCGAGTAGTCAGCTCCGGCCACTTAACTGGTCCTGCAGGTACACAGCGTGGTGCACTGCGTAGTGTTACGCGTCTTTCAGCGCAAACTTCACGTGAGCTAGCACGTGTGAGTAGCTGTAGCGGCGGCTGGCTACCAGCTAGCAGTCGTATCCTCAACCTACATACGCGACCAAGCCGGCAACAAGGTATGTGAAAGGTGTCTTGGACAGACTACGCCTCGCGAAGAATCTAAGCGCAGGCGATTTGATATAAGGAAGTCAGTTGCAAACACGCGGAACCGAGTATAAGAAATAACGGCACTCCGTGCGCAGAACCAACAACCTGCACAACTCTATTCACCGACCGGAGTCAGCGCCTAGGAACTGCGCCCCCGAATGCTTTACACAGACAGTTGCGTACCGAATGTGCAGCCGAGAGCCCAGGTGATCAGTCCGGGCCCAATACGCAAGCGGGTTGACTCAGTGTGGCCTCCAGCAGAAAGCTGACTCCAGCAGTAGCTCCCCGCGGAAAAATTTCCAAAAATATCCAAATCCTGCAAAATCCAAAAATGTCCAAATCCTGAAGGATCCAAAAGTTGCGAATTCTGGAGGACGGGTCGCTCTCCACAGCACTTGGCAACAGCAGTAGACGCGCAGTCGCCGCAGGCCCCCACTCACACACACGAGGCTCATAACCTATTATGGATATTGTGGTATACCCCATCACGGTGGCAGAGAGGCCGTGTCGCCGACGCTAGTCGGATTGGTGACACTGTGCAGTGGATAGCCTGGAAGACTCGAGTGCTTCCGTGTTGAGGAGAAGATGTAAAGATGTTGTAAACAATGGCGCTTATGTGGCCAACACACACAGAAAAACCGCAGACTATGCCGGAGTCCAGAAGTTGGCTGGGTACTGGAGATGACCAGGATGGCTACGATGCTAGACAATCCGGAAGGATCCACACGAGAGAGTGAGCTACTCCTCAAGGCAACAGAGAATCCTACAGAAGTAATTCCTCCGCATATTCATACGCACGTTACATACCAACCGACACATAACAGATCTACGATGGTCTACGACGTACAAGTGCAGTGCTACTGAACATTGACTCATACTGGCTATGTGCTAACATTTCCATAACATCCGTGTGCTCGATATTTGTGCATGATGAGGACGTGGCCGTCGACAGGAACGACCCCATGACGCCACCATCACAGCAGTCTCTTAAGATCCACCACCTCCCGCGCGCGACCTCCTCGAGTAGACGCGAAAGCCTACGCATGCCCATATTTTCTTCAAAGTTCAAATATTCGAATTCTCACAAACGAAATCAAAAGGCAGATGAATCTAGCCAGTTATTGAATAGTCTCGACAACAAATGGACCAATCGCTGCGGTTGGCCGTTATCCACCCAAAGCAGGAAGCGATCGGTCGATGATGTCACGCATTAAATCAAACAATCAAACTCTGTCGAATCCAAGGTGGAGGTCATGCCAGAGGCCTGCAGATGGTGTGGTCGGCACGAGCGTGGGCGCCCACTGTCTGTGCTTTGTCTGCGCGGAGTGTGCCTATCTCACCGGCATCTTGCGTTCGTAGAGTCCGCGCTTGCGCACCACATTGCTGTCACAAAACATATTTGATGCGGTCTTTGCTCGCTTCTCCCGAAAAAGCAAAAAGAAAACAATTCATATGCCACAAAAACAACACAGCACCCCCTTGATCGCGGGCTGGGTAGTGCAGGACAGCGCTCTACGTAGAGGGGGCTCGCACGGGCTTCGCCCTACAGCTTTCGCTCTTGATTGTACCCAGGGCAATTGCCCCTCTCATCTACGCCGATCCTGCTGATTGATTAAGATATTTATGACCAGAAAAAAATGCCGTCATCTTGAGTGCATTGTTGGGTGGTGGATGGCAGCCGGTATGCAGTTAGTCGGTTTGTTGTCACATCGCCATAGTGCGTGTTGCTGTTCTTGTTAATCTACATGAATGTCAGAAGGAAGTCTAGACGTTCGTTACGGCTGCTGCTGTAGTCTACACTGTGTAGTCTATGTTGCTACAATTCTCATTCTCCAGTCAGGCGACAGTATGAGGTACAAGTAGCTGATACGTACTCGACCGAGTGGATTAATATGTTTTTTCACAACAAAACTAACGGCATTCAACAGCAGTGGCATCAGCAAGCGTCGATGGTTTGATGAGTGATGCCGCGGTTTTGTGATTCGGAGCCCCGGAGTACTAGCGTCGCCTTGAGCGATTACGACCCTGGGAGGACTTCCTTTGTATCGAGGAAGAACATATAAATGAGGCATTCGTCGTGCGCCGATGGCAAGAACTCAAACGAGCTAAAATAACCCCGCTTTTGAGGTTCTTGGTCGATTTCAGAGATGACATGGACTATAGCTCCGTCGACCTAGAGCGGCGGTGGATGGTGCTCGCACGTTTCCGCGTACCACAGACGATGTTGACCATTTTTGGCCAGCTCCACGAAAGCATGCGAGCTCGCGTGCGTACGGATGACGGCGAACATTATGAATGACATGACGTCACTCAGGGTTGGCGGCAAGGATGTGTACTGTCGCCGCCTCTTCGCAAAGCAATTTTCGCCGCACAGCTATACATTCCGTTCCGCTAAGTTTCAGTGAGGACCCAGACATTTTGAGGGACTTGGTGCACCTCGAGGAGGACTTCGGGGAGGGCGGGTTGGAGGTTGAACCACTGGCATGTGTACGGAGGTCAGTCTGTGGTATGCTGTATGCCGACGATGCAGGCATTGTGTCTAGATCAACGGAAGACCTCGCGAAGATGACCGTCATTATGGCCGCTTTCGAATCAGCAGGCCTCACCGTGCCCGAAACGGAAACGGAGACAATGCTGCTCCGCACACAAAACAAAGTTCTCCCGGCCCCACCGCTCGTTGTCGAAGCGGCAGGCCAGAGGTATATATGCAGACGATGCATTTTCTGTACCTGGGCGCGGTCTTATCAACGCAAGCGCCGACATTCTGCCATTATTAAAGACGGATCCGACTCACGTGGGCATGCTACGATCGTTTCAAGCGTGAGCTGTACGATATGGAAGATGCTTCGTTCACACCGAAGGTGCGCCTGCTAAGGACGGAGGTGATGGACACCCTGCTGTACGGGCGTGTGGCTCGGAATCTCGGCCAGGGGAACTTCGCTGACCTCCGAACGGCACACTAAAACCTCTTCTTTACGGATATTGGCTTCCAGCGCCGACAACGCACCGACCACCACATATCGACCGCCAAGACCCTCAACACAATGTGAGAGCGTTGCGACGACCACCCGCGGAAGCCACCTCCTCTTTGCGGGAGCCGTACAAAGGACGACAACTGAGCGGCTGACCCATCGCGTGGTGTTCGGGGCGATGGTTGGTGTGGGGACAACCCGGGACCCGGCCGATCAGAAAGGAACTGGGCCAATCTCTAGCAGACAATATCAAAGCATTCAAAGCCACCGAGGGGTCAACGGATAACTTCCCTTTGCTGTTAGGAGTAAATAGAGCGCTATGGTCCAAGGCGGCTAAGAAGAGTGGAAACTGGTACCGGGGGGTCGTCGACGCGGCCGGCTGCTTCATGATGAAAAGGCGCAGGACCGAGGCGGACAAGAGCTGGCCAATCCACGCAACAGTGGACGCCAAGAACAGCAACAAGGGGAAACGGGAGGTGTGTGTGTGAGGGGGGGGGGCGTACCGATACAGCTGTGGACGAACGACGAATGGAAAGGGTACATGGAGTGGCAAGGTACCGGTTCGACCAATACGTGAAGCGTGTTCAAGTATAGTAATGCCCTAGATCCTATTGTGAGCGGTAGTGTTTTGGTTTGCTTGTATTCATCGAGTTCAACGGGGGGAGCGCGAACGCGGCAGTAATGGCACTTACTTGTTGTCTTGCTTGCTTTGTTCGTTTTTATTGCCTCTCTTTATTACCTTGTTTTCCCTCCCCACCGGCCTTATGCCGGTATCTTCCTCTTCCTGCTGTTTCTCTTCATCAGCACGTAGGTTGTATCTCTTGCAGCCGTTCTGGCTTTCTTCCATCACATTCTTCAGAGCCCCAGGTGTTTTCATTCTTGGTTTCCACTTTTTTTTCTCATGCTATGGTCTCGCTCGTTTTGCTGTGCTGTCGTGCCCGGTACGCCGGCATTTCAGTTGCTCTATGTTGATTAGTCATTGCGATTGTTTGGTTTAGCCTGTCTCAATATACTTTGTATGTCTCTAGGATGATTAATAAGCACGGACGCCGGGTTTATTCAACGCACATACCAGTCCATCTTCTCGTCATGCTGCCGGCTGTGCTGCGTTGTTTTTCTTAATGATTCTGGGAAGGTCAGGAGTATGAACAATATGTATGTATTGTTGCAGATCGGAGAATCGCACCGCAGCAAACATCACGGTGGGGTGTCAGTATAGACTACCAGGTACATGGCGGGGAGCCCACCGACCGGTTCCTACCATCGACGCTGACTACTGACTGCGTAGAGGCTGCTGTGCTGCTGCTGCTGTGTATGGGTGATTGCGGCGCGATTTTTTGTCACACTCTTGTGTGTTGATGTGCTTAACTGCTGTTGATAATGTGCTCAACAACTGCTGTTGATGTGGGAACAAAACAAAACGCTTTGAAGGATCTGATGATAATGATGCTTGATGTATGCGGAAAGTTCGGTTGGATTGGGTTTCATCACAGAGCCCAGGGGGATACGGGACAGAGAAAAAACCAATATGAAACGATTTAGAACTACACACCTAGGACGGTCATCGACGTACAGCACCAGTAGATATTTAAAGGCAAGATCTGTATTCCCGATCTTGTCGATCATGTGTCAAACATAAAAAAAATATGAAAATCTCAAGTGTTTCCGTGAGCACTCCTGGTCATCCGCTGTCCGGGCGATGTCTCGCGAACCACAAAGTTCTGGCTGGATCGTCTAGCCGGAGACCAAGGGTTGAATCTGTGCCGTCCTCCTCGCAAGCCCGGAAGTGGCCGATACACCGATGGTGTAACATGGGAAACGGCCGCGCAAGCAGGACACAAGGAGGGTGTGAGAGGGTAACTCGAGGCTTCGAAAAGATGGAGACCGGCTTCTTCAAGAGTGGAGACCGGCTGCCTCAGGCGTGGAAACGGGCTGCTCCCATGTGAAGAACGACGCACCGTGTCTTCGGGCGGCCTTGCTTGGTGTCGTCCTGTCTTCCGATCTCCGAGCTTTTGAAATTCACACTGTTCGCGGGTTTTCATGTACGGGTGTGGCTTTTGGATTCTTGAGCAGACCGCTCAAAACTCAAAAACGCCGAAAAGCCACTCTACTGCTGCTGTTGGTGGGCTGCAAACAGGCTTTGCTGCATGCCAGAGGTAGAGCCGGGAGAGTCTTCCGCATCTATCTGTGGCGCTGGCGTGGGTGGCGTGTGTGTGGCGCGTTGCGTTTGTGTGTGGGCCACAGCTCGTCGGTCTCCAACGAACGTGAGACGAGCCTTCTGATTTCAAAATTTGTTTACTGGCTGTTACGTGTTCGTAGCAAAGAGCTAAAATTGCGGCGCTTCGGGCACTCTTGATGACGCGTCAGCCCGTTTGCCGAGGGCAATCCCGCAGAGCGTCCCTTAATAACCTGGTAGCCTCTTGGGGAGAGTGCTTGAGTGCTGTGGATGCCGTCTGGTGTGTCCGGGATACCCTGTGGAAGATGATGTGTTCCTCGATGTGTTGGTGTTCTGGCTTTCTGGTCGTTCGCTCAATTTTTTCCATGGGATTCTACCATGTTGTTTTTCCCTCGCAAACTGGGCCATCACCCTACATTAACCAAGTTATTAGACTATTTTCTTGATTTTCTTCCCCCCACAGGCCAAATTACGATTCAAAATCCTCAATGCAAGTAGCTTACCGGGTGATGATATTGATATCCTCTTGCGAGGAGAGCTGAGGGACTGATGCTTCACGCTACCGTGAGATGTCTCGCTATTGGAATTAGATGCAAATCGACGAGCAGAGAAAAAAACATGAAGAATGAAAATAACGCTGACCCCTACGGACGTTTGGAATATCGAGGGGGAGAAGGGAAGGCACCTGTGACCAAGACTTGTTCCGAAGGCCGGTGAGAATAACACCTTCCTTACGAGTTGAGCTGAAAAAATGAACGTGGATGTAAAAAAAACACTGAAAACGATGTACGCGTTTTTCCAATCAATCCCACGCTAATGTTTGGATCTCACAAGCACGCTTTCGCGAAAAACGTTCACCGTTGTTATTGACAGATAAACTAATTAATAATGCTGCATGAGGGACGCGCCGACTGTTTTTGGGCGTTCGCACTGGAAGAGATGTCCACCTACAGCAAATCAAACATCTCATAAAATATGCCATCAAACATGACATCAAGCATGACATCAAACATGCCATCAAACATGCAATGAAAAATCCCATCAAAGATGCCATCAAATATGCCAAGAAAGACACATGCTTGACCACAACCCTGATCGGGGCAACAGTAAAAGAACTATCGGCACCCGAAGGAACACCCTCATCACCTACTGTAGGTATTGAAGGAAACCGTTCAAATCGGAAGAGCAAGAATGAAACCCCGAGAACATTTCAGGCAGAAAAGCGCTACGCTTCCTCTATCCCGTAACACGCATGACGCTTGCTACGATAGACGAGCACCAATCTATCTTCTTAGGCTCTGCCCCAACCTTACTTAGGAGTTTAATATCTCTCTCTCCCAAAACATCATTATTATTAGGACGAAAATTACAAAATTGTTGCAGGAGAAAATAATCCCAAGGCCTGGATATACAATAACAATATCGAAAAGAAGATGTCCAGTTTCCGACAATTAGGGTTGAGGAATCTCGCCATTATCATTCCGAAATATTTTCTGAAAAAAGTGCTTGGATGTCTCCATCGTAGCACACGTCGCACTCCTCACAAGGGACGATCCTCAAGCTCGAAAGCCCCACTGAAACACGCGTGTTCTGCCCGCGGTCAAGGCTACACTGTTCCACAGGGCGGGCTCGTTGAGAGGCTTAATTTTTCAGCGACTCCGAGCCATTCACTCTCCCGAGAGTGGTTGCCTATATTTTTATGCGCGTTTCGGATCTGCAGAATGCACCGCAGTTACGGGATTTTTCGAAACGCTGCAACAACAGATAGATAGGGGTTGTCCGAGAAGCGCAACTATGACTGTAAATCGCGAGTGGCTACACTCGGTGGATCTAAACGCGGGCGTCCCTCTTTTTTCTTTCCGTTTAGTTTTAAAGCCCGTTTTTTTTTCCAGCATCTAGACAAATGACGAACGAACGGGGTTACAGCTCTCGTCCCTTCTTCCCCCAGGTAGAGAGTGCCCTACATTATTACCACACAGAGAGTTTTGATATTCCCAATGCTCATCGATATTCATCGGATTTATCTACCTCACGCTTTCGCGCTTTTCGTCAGTAAAAGTTCGCACACACAAGAAGAAGAAGAAGAAGAAGAAGAAGAAGAAGTCCGTACGATTAGGGGTATGCTCTCGGGGAGGCTCGAACCAGGGAAACCGACTTTACATAGTACTTCCGGGCTTAACCTGGACACTAGATCATCGGAAACCCCCCTATCTACGGGAGAGGTGCACGTATTGTACGTTTTCTGAGCGTGGTGGCCATAAGAGCTCACCGCTTCTCACCCACACAATCTTCACCTCATAAATAATTCCGGTGGCTCAAGGTGAACAACGAATACTATTGGAGTAAGAAGGGTGACATTCGGTCGGTATTGATTGGGTTAACGCCTTTCCATCTGGAAACCCGTGATCGGGAACAAAATTACTTGGGTTTAGTATAAGGACGGTTTTTGCGGCTCCTAGGGCTCCGTCCTTCAGAAAACGAAATAGTGAAGAGAGTGCTACCCCAACCGTAGGGGTTGCAGTGTTTAGGCGAAAACGTCCTTGGGCGATTGAGCTCCGCTTTCTCGGTTAATGAAGTAATTTCACGAGTATATTCGGTTTTAGGACTAAGGCACAGAAGAAGCTTGGTCCGGTTGTGCGAACGAATGTGGTCGACATTGTTTTTCGAGAGAGAAATAATGAGCTCCTCATGTGAGCACGCCAGAGTACTTACTTAGAGTTTGAGGCGTCTCTACCGTTGGATGGTTCTACCATCCAAGCAGCTGTTAATACGACCACGATTGTCATTGTTGACGCTTGCTACGACAGAGGTACTGTACCAGTTTTCGTCTTGGAAAGGTTTTCTGAATGACGGGGCTCCTTTGCCCCAAGTCGTCCGGAATCGGCCGTTTTCATTGTTTTTGCATGACTCTCGTTGTTTGCTTAGGCCATGGGATCTGTTCATCCGGTAGCAGTTTTTTTTTCTCAAAAATTACGTTTTGGGAGAGGTCGTAAGCTCCCAAAATTGAGAAACCCCAGAACCAAAAGTGGTGCACCTTTATCGTACAACGTGTCTGCAGGCAGCATTGCCCGTTGTACGTATTCCTCAAGGACGGGGTTTGCTCATCCGGTACTGTATCGCCTCATTTTCCTCGCCAAGACATTGTTGTTGTGTGATGTGGAACTCCTTATGTAAGGAGGATAAAAAGCAAGCGGAAAACCCGTGCGATAGCATGCGCCCGTTTGACCCTCATCGCGTTCTTTTTATGTTCCAAATGCACGAGTGTTGGGAACACGCTTCAACCAAGCAATGGGAAAACTGTTCTGTGCCGATGCGAACATATTTATTTTCAGAACAAAGGAATTCGGTATTCGTACTCTTCCCGATATTAAAGCCCCCGGGGGGAGAAAAACAAAATAAACCGCCTACCATACATATAATAAAGCAGTATAGTGGAAACTACAGCAATAAATTTATAAAATGGATGTGATGTCTTACCTAGCTCAAAATTCCCCACCTCAAGTATAAATACCAATACTCACCACTATAGTGGACAAAAAATAAGACACCTCCCAATCAAAACTCACTCATATAGTATATTACGAGTACCAACAACGCAGCTTGCAAAGATGAGTATTGACCTGAAATTCGTCAAACTCATGGCTGACGTCCTTGAAAATTAGTTATAAAAGAAGGACTTTTTTTCCCTGATCCAATGCACGAGTTAAACCGAGGTAGCCGAGTTGTTGCCGAAAACCGTTAAAAAAAGCAGTATTTACGATTGATGCCCGAAGACGTCCAGGATACACGAATATTTATTTATAGTACACTGTCGTCATGAGGACACGCATGAGGTGGAATATTGCGCACGCTAAAATCTGGTAAAGCGATGCGCCACGAACACTGTTTTGCGTCACGGTGTCAAATGTTGCTACAATCACAAAAAGTACAATAACAAAAAAGGCAAAGTTTCCACATGTCTAGACAGGAAACCAACCCGACGTTGAACATCGTAAATCCCGTCAAGCGGTCAAACCGCGATAAGTCCAGGCATGACTTCACGCTCTCCACATGAGCCGTCCACCCTCACGCGGTGTTAGAGTTGTCGTGTACGTGACGGTCATTTGGGAAGTCATTTAGTTCGGACAAGAAGACCGCTGTCAATTGATGTGCTAGATGCCCAAAGACGTTACGGTTCTTCAAACGGCCATTCATTCCGTGCACGGCCGTCTTTACCTCCGTTATCCTCGGCGATGTTGATGTCAAAAGAAGAGTTGTATTCGACGGGAAGTGAAGAGGTGAACGAAGCCGACACCGCACCTGTGGAGGGGCAACGGGCGTCGCAAGTGATCTCAGCCCACGAACCAAAAACGCGAGCATCTCACTCCTTCGCTCGACTTAACGCAGGTTCTGCAGCACCAAGAACATCGATTATATTTTCAATCCCTCCGACGGATAGCGCAGATAAATGGGTGCCATTTCCAAATATGTCGATAATCCTTCTGTGAATCACACGTATATCTGGTATGATATGATTCTCCACCAACCCGTTTCCCATTACATGCACGACTTAGTGTACACAGGCGAAGAAATACGTATGCATGGCTTACGGTATGGTTAGATTTGTTCGGGTCATTCAGGTGTACATATTCTTGTGTCATACTTAGATGTCCAGCATGCGTCATTAAATCCCCATCATTTCTAGAGCTTGCTTTGGCAGCTTGTTCGAGCCACTCGCGCAACTACCTAGCTTTGCTAGAGGTATAATATTTGCGATTTCGTGGCTCATATCTTTTCTTGTGCTGCTGTCACAAGGTATGGATCCAAACTGTTTTTTACGGCCGACACTCAGCTGTGAGATTGTAGAGTGTGATACATTATAGTATAAAACTGGAGCCTCGGCAACAACAAAAACATACATAAAAATGCTAATGTACCATCTTCATCCTGCAATGGTATTTTTTCTGCGTATACCCGGGCCATGGGACTGTTCACTTTCGAATTTGCATTAAAACAGATTGGAGTGAGATACGGATTTATTCGAGCGAAGCACCTCGCAAAAAGACGCATGCGCCTATACCGCAGCACGCGTGTACTACTATCGTATGGTTTTGGTTTACTACTGTGGTTTGATATCTGGCGGCAACGGAAACCCAGAGCCTCAATACTACTTCGTGTGGGCACCTTTATGTAGGCATACGTCAAACTTACCTCCGTCATCCTGGGTGAAGTTAGCGAGAAAGGAAGTAGTTCCGTCGAAATGAATACCGCAGTTGGAAGAAGCGAATGTGGCACCTGCCAGGGGCGCGGGGGGCACGCTTACGAGATTTTGTGTATATTCACGCGTACATGCTATGGTAAGAGAAAAGGTGCACCGTTTGTTTTCTTAAGCTCCTGACTTCAGCAACTCTTTAAAATCTCACGCCAAACATAACCAACCAAACCATCTTCAGCTAAATGGGAAAGTGAAAACCCATACCCTATGGGTTTACTGTAGTCGTATTTCGATGCCAACATGGCATCCCGACAAGTTCGGGGTTTAAGAAGGAGATAGCAATGCTCATAAGCGTTACGTCTAACGTAGTTCGCGTCTATCGGTATCTATTGTAATATTTTCTCTTCCAATTGAAATGTGCAGCATGGGTTAAAAACGATAAAACGAAAACGAATCACACAGTTAATATTCCCAGTCCAACAATATTATTGGCGTTGCGAAGATGCTTCACGTGGTGCTCAGGAGGCTATTTTGTCATTTTTACCGCAATCGGTGTATTCAAAATTAGGCGAGAAGCAAAGACAGTGGGCCGGCGTCTGGTTCGCATGCTTTGCGGGCCATTTAGGTGCACTTACTGGTGATGAAGTCGGGTTCGTACTGGAAAAACACTAGTATATATTATCAGCTTTTAGCAGTGTTGGTGCAATGCTTGTGTGGCAAGGTCGTGCAACCTGGCTATCGAATAACATCGAAGCACTGATTATGACGAACAACAGGATAAATACGATGAACGGTTCCACGGCATCCTAGTGCGAAATAAAAACAATAAACGGCATTGATTGGACCGGTATTGGACACCTCCTCAGTTGAGTACCCTCTTCAACAAAAGCAGGAACTGTTTGGCCTTAGCATGGACCTCCATGGGAGTATATATTGCAACCCTGTGATCATACACCGAGGCGCGGCTGTAAACGCCTCCGAACCAAAAAATGCATGTATGTGCAACGGTACAGGTGCACCAGCTTTTTAAAGCTACGATCTTCGTTTGAGGATCTACATCACCCACCACGCAGTGAGTGGCCGATTTTGATTCAAATGAAAATGCGACTCGACGAAAGGTCCTATGGGCTAGAAGGGATACAAAACATCACAGTTCAAGGCAAGAGTCACCTTCCGACCATTTCCAGGCAAGGGACCAACTAGTGCTATCATGCCAATATCGTCGTGGCACCCCGTCCGTGTTCCGAGGCGGAAATATCCGTATTGCGTGTCCACTACCGATACTATTGACGGTTACCACAGGGTATCCAAACACAGAATAATATGATAGTTTAGCCGGGACTCATCCCACGGTAGTTCGGTTTTGCACGCTTTGGGACCGAAGATTTATGAAGCGTTGAGCTCCCCAAGAGCGAAACTATCATCGCTTACATAGTATGGCAAGTTGACAAGTCGTTTCTGTCTTAAGACTAGCGCATGGAAAGATTGGCCCTTGTTACGCGAACAAACGTCTTCCAAAAAGGTCATGTTTCGGGTGAAATAGTGATCTCCTCTTGCTAGAAGCTCAGAAACGTCTGCTGCATCGCTAGCGCTAGCGTGGGAAGATTCTTCTTGGGGCTTGTCACCCACGCTATATTTTTTTATGTCGTCCGCCATCCCCTGGCGTTCACTGTGTAATAATGGCAAATTCCCCCCTAACTCGTTCAAGAAGAGCGGGGGGGGGGGGTAAAGCACCAGTTAACAAACAGAACTGTTGACCCCGGGTAGGCTTCTTGGTTGGAAACCATCGGTGCATTGTAGAGGTATAATAGCCGCTGCAGAGTTTGTGTCTTGTCTGCAAGTCGTCTACCTTGATTTGGTATTAGTCTGTTTCATATTTGGCATTTGATACCATGCCCGCAAATCAATTTTCCGTATATATATGTAAGCGCAGCACAATACCACTGCTAACACCCCGGAAAAAAATATGATTCCACCAAATGTTTCCAAAGATTGTTTTTTCACCCCCGTCAACTCCCGCTGATTTTCCGAAAAAAGAAGTGTTCCCGTTGACGGTAACAGCAGAGTCATGATTGAGACTCACGGCCCTTGCAAGCGTAAGACGAGAGAACCGAGGTTAAGGGACGCGTGCCACTATAAGGGACACGCGCGTGGACTACTAAAAGTACGGCAAAGATGCATTTCTCTGTTGCTGATGAAACTCGTCACCCAAAGGAGCTCGAACCCTCACTCGTAAAGCATATAGTCTTTAGTGTATGGAGTAAACCGAAAGTGCGACCAGTGACCAGATCCCATCCTTGATCTAGGAAGAAACAATAGCACCTATACTCTACTGTTTGTAGCGTTTGTTTATTTCTTCTCTTCATCCCTTTGACCATCCCCGCACAAGACTAATCTTCTCGCTCTACCTGCCTAGTAGTAGCTTAGATTCGGGGTCACAAAGCAGGCCCACTTCCCCCCTCCCCACTACCGATACGTGCCCTCTTTTTTCACGGGAGAATATTCCAGTATTTCCTTTCCTCCTCGACTCGCGTCGAACTGTACTAGCATGTTTCCTTTGAAACACTTAACACAATTGATAGAAAGCACAAAAAAGCACACATCTCCATGTACAAAGAGCGGAAGGTGGCCCTGAATTGTTTACACTAGGTATCCACAGCCTATTCACCGTGCATGGTGGAAAGAGATCGGTCAGGCGATGGAGGACGCCCCATAAGGAATTCGGCGTAAGAACATATCTGAAGTTGAGAGCAAACGCAAAGGTGACTGGTTATATGAGTTCGTAAACAAGGGCCATGCGTTTGAATCATTCGTTCGTCTGTAAGCTGCTGGATGTCCCAAAGCTTCACACGGTTGGGCGGGCACAGTACTCTTGACTCTTTTCCGAACTCAGAGGGCGAACTATTACAGTTGCAGTTGAAAACCATTGACGAGCACAGCATCACCTACACGAGGCAGTTGCGGTCGGAGGGAGGGATAGACGGTGCGTCCGAACTACAATATGCCGAGCAAATGAGCGACACGCGTACAGAACGGCGATTTTTGGTACTACTGCGTTCGACGGTGATCTGATTGTTGCAGACATAGTAATCAAGACCCACGACGGACACAATAACACAAAGGTATTCGAATGTATTTACAACACATGTTTGGTTATCATTTCTATGCACCGCCTAAGTTGATGTTTTTTTTTCGGATGGTGTTCTTTGTATTGTTGTCACAAGGCATGAACCCAGCACGGAAGAAATATACACAAAGTTGGGGCAAGGTGACGTGTGAGATAGTACCTCACCCCAGTTTTCTTCCCCTGAGTTGTCCGCCAAGACGGTATCGCCACAAATGAATATGTCAGACGACTCGACACGTATAGCACCTGACAATATTGGAAGGGATGGGCAGATTATAGCACCGGACGCGACACAAGGTTCGGTTCTATGTACATGCATTGGATTAGATTATTCAATGTCACTCGTGGCGCTAAAGACAAGAGTGGTAAGCATGGGACAAAGCACTATTTAGCGATAGCAATACTTCTTAGCACCCTGATCCATGATAATACACCATATTGACAATGTATTAAGCTCACACCCACACCGGTAAGGGCGTGATGAAATTGGCTTGTGCATGCCCTAGAAGTGCTTTTCAGAGTCAGGGGGGGCGCCACCCGCGGACGTTTTGAACGAAGGGCATATGCTAAAAACATTTCATGTGCCTAACGTGGCGGTGCTGTTTGGGGCGTTTTGCGAGACACCTCCTGCAGGTTGACTATTGTTTTTCGCCGTTTGGTACGTTGCAGTCATAAGAACATTATTGCCGCTGTAACTCCCTATCTGTTGTGGTACTAGGTTTTTGAGCGCGCTAAACATTTTTTTCTCACATCTACAGCTTAAACACGGCACGGAAATCACTAATATCGGTGTTTCAAGTTTTGTCAAATTTAGTTTCAACGCGCGGCGGAAGCCTACCTTGCCTGCAACGGTATCATTAGCTTGTTGGAGGCGGTTTTGATATCGAATTCTTGGTGCATTTCGAATCCGTTCGGGACTTTTCATCAGTAGGGATAGGGTTAGGGTTTTGGCGTCGAGAGGAAGCTATTTTGGAGATACGACTGGCCAAAAGAACTTACCGCAAAGCTAAAACGAATATCCGATCGACGAGAGACCTGTGCTATCACGATCAACCTGTTATTAGTTTTTGGCAATGATCATGACCGCGTGGGTCATGCTTGAACTGGCAGGAGACAGGGTTGACGCAAAGGGTGATCCGATTCTGGTGAGGGGTGACAACACGGCAGTAGTATCTTCGAACTCTCGATGCGGGGGCGCAATGGACAAACGAACATGCTTGCAAATGAGAATGCTCGGGCGTGTCGAAGTCAAGGGGGGCTGGGACTACACTGAAAAGTACGTTCCCGGCGTACGTGACATGCCAGTTGATAGTATCTCCCGTTGGCCTCGTGTGATTCTGGCGGACAAGGTCAGAGAGCTCAGCAGGTTAGGTCGGAAGAAGACATTGGTACCGCGAGCAAAGGGGATTTTCGATACCGCACTACAGACAAAGACCCTTCTCAGCGAGCATGACGATTTTCCTGTGGGACGTAATGAGCGGCGCACAAGCCGACCGATTCGCGTGCGTGAGTGGGTATGTCCCTTGATCAACATACCGCATACACTTTTATTGGGCCAACTGTTCGCTTCTACTGTGTCTAATGTTCACACGCGCCCCTGCAGGAACAGAAAAAAACAAGGGAGGACACATAGACGAGGTGGCGAGATTAGCTGAAACGCTCGCGGTGGGTTGAGTCGGGAAGAGTACGCAGAAAACCTATCTAGCGAAGTGAAACACCTGGGTAAAATAGAGACACGCGCACGGAAAAGAACAGTAGTTGCAGACGCTCGCTGACCCCAAGGAAGTGTTGCAGGCTCTGCTCGGGCTCTTGGCGTCTCGATATTGAGTGCAAAATAATCGACAGTGTACTGTTAGAGGATGCTTAGCCGCAATTAACTTCTTCCACAAAATCTTTGCAGGACGGGAAATACCACTGTCGCATTGCATGATAGCACCTGTAGGAAAGGGGATAGACCAGGCGCACGGCATGTCATAAAAAGAAAGCACAGGTTAGATTACCGCTGTCGGGGTCACTGTTGTCACAAGGCCGATAAGCATTAGTAATTATGGAGGACGATGGGCGTGTCATGTGGTTGGGACTCGAGGTGGCATTTTTTCTGTTGTGCAGGGCGTCAGAGCTGTGGGCAAATTCGGGTTGCAAAGTTCACCCAGAGTTTTGTTTGACGCGAGAGTGCCTAACGTTCTCACGCGAAGGAGAAAATAAGTGCGATGTCAAAAAGAGCAGGGTGCGTGATTAGGCGTATGCGGTTGTCCAACGGGAGGGAGACGATAAGGGGGGTGTTGATGGGCGCCTTGGATGTTTTGCTGGAATCGCTCCACGTGCATCCGCAACTCCCAAGGGAGTCGCGGCTGACAGTCCGGACCACGTCGCGAGGTTGGAAAGTTTTCCCTAGGATGGAAGCGGTGACCGGGTGGCGGTTGATGGTAGGATGCAGCGGTAGAGACCCCATGCAGTTTGCGCTTCACTTGGGAAGAATCGGCGGGGGGCACCCAGTTAGCGACGCAAGGTATTTCGGGGTTGAAAATCCAGCGCGCAGGTAGATGGAAGTCTAGGGCGTTTATGTCATACGTAAGGGAAGAAGGGGGAGGGGCTGAAGTGGTCTCTGCAGCCCTCGAGCAGACACAGTAGTTTTTTTCAAGTACGGGTAGTATAGGCCGCCTTATCGTGTTAGGGGTAGAGAACCTTGCAGACAAAGGAAGCGGGGCTATCGGAGTCCGAGTTGGCCTTGTTCATAAATGTTTGGAGGGGTTCCATGAGAGGTAGGGACGACGGGTTGAGACGCCACCGTCACGCGGCCAGGGGCCGCTCGTGACATATTTGTAGTTTATTGTTATTTTGCACAACAGGGAAGAGGTCTACACGTGAAAAATTAATTTAGAATTCTTGAGTCATAGCAAAATGTATATTTACGTAGTAAAGCGGTGTTTGTAGAGGCGTGGAAGGGATTCTTGTTTAATAGATGATTGTAGTTGATCGTCTCGAGACGAAAAAGATAGGACAGCCCGGACGACATCGCCAGAAACACTGTCGCGTTTGCCAGAGACGGTCGCTTCAGGCGCAGGGGAGCGAGAGCGTGCAGCACCGTAGGATTGATAACAGCCAAGCAGTGTGCCCATTACAATTGATCGACTCTCCCACCCCTCCGCCCCGTCGATCAAAAGAGGGGGAATTGGGTTGCTACAAGTGGGTGTAATTGTTGGGGGGGCTGCGAGAGGTAGATAGCCCCGCAGAAACAGGGAGCGGGGATTCACAACAAATTTGAAAGGGTTTTATAAGAGGTAGGTGGGGAGTTTCAGACGCCACCGTCACCGGTCGTGGGCTGCGCGTGACATAATAGTACTTTTTTGTGATTTTGCAAAACAGGAAAGAGGTCTACACACGTACGTGACAAATAAAACCAGAGTTCTTGAGCAATAGCAAACAAACAACACCAAACCAGTAAGGGCCAGTTTTAACGATGAAAAAAATAATGGACAAGAAAAAACTTTTTCTCCCTACTTATGAAAGGTTGCCTTGTCCTTGAAACATAATGTCGGAAATCGGGATTAACGCGGTGATTCACACAATGTCTTGCTGGCCAACACCGACAAGTGCAGGCGAGAACGACGGCTTGCGGCGCCGCGGGCCGGCCGCCGCCAGCCTCTCCCTTATTTTGCCGGCTTAGGCTGTAGGTAGCGAGTCACCACCCTCAGGGTCTCGTGGCCGGGCGGATGGTGCGTCAAAGCACCGCGCGCGGAGAAGCGATTACGATGAAGCTATCGATCTCGTATGCAGAAACTAATGTTTAAGGCTCGTTAGGGCGATTATCGTTCAGTTTGGAGGAGCGAACTGGGGTTAAGAAACTGGGATCGCGGCCGCCAATTTTTTTTAGGCGCCATCGCCCGGGGGGGTACGACGTTCTCTGCTCCGTAGGCGTGGGCGGGCATATTTCCCCGTTCGCCGCCCATTGAGGGTTTGCGTTATATCTTCTCGATAGTGGTCGTCGACACAATACTCACGCCAGGCTTGCCCGGGTGTGTTGTCTAATCGCAAACATGCCACGTCAAGTTGGGATAAAAATGTACGAAAGGATTTCGTGTTTTTTTTTCCACCCGTCCAAATGCAATTTCATAAAAACCGCCGAAAATCGTGCTTTTGGGTGCGTGTGCCTACGTCGTATACTACTTGTTTCTCGTTAGACCAAGCAAAGATGCATGGTGCTGACGAGTTGATATTTCTCCATTACACTTTTCACTTCTGACCAAAGCTACTCGCACTGCGGTACCATATTTATATCATTGGTTCACATGTATGTACAGGTACGAGTATAAACGGATGTTACCACCTCTGGTCTTCTGATATGTACATACGTGGTTACAAGGATCCTGCGTCTCACGACGCAACGCTGAGTGAAAGCGATCCTAAGATCATGACCCAAATAATGAACCGGTACACCTGAAATTTTAAAAATTGTTTCGCTTGGCTTGCGCCCACTAGACTATATCTTCGAAAAATCGCTGACACATAGTCTATAATTGATGCTATCATACATAGAAACAAGAAGTTTTTTTTTTTATTCAGCCAGCAAAAAATATCACTCTGTGCTAATAAGACCTACTATTATGGCGAATACTTTCATCGACTATTTATCTCTTTAACCGGGATCTCCGACGCCAATGAAAAAAAACATCCACTATGGGACCAGAAATCATCGTCATTTCTGGATTCAGAAATAGTCGAGGCCAGAAATCAGCGGATCTGGTGATTTCTGAGCCCAGAAACAACAGCTCTTCCAACCTCTCAGAACTGGAATTATTTGACTTTTGGATACTACCTCGTACCAAGTATCACATGTCACCACTGCTCATGCTGTACCTGGTATGATACTTTTTGGTCTCCTCTTCACGAAAATATGCGTGTTCATTAATATCATGGTGTTCCCCCGCCCCGCGGGGGAGGGTGGGGTGTGTGGAAACTGATGGCTCACCCTCGTCCGGTTTTCCTTGCCCCCCTCTTCCTCCCCCGCTCCCTCTCCCGGCTATTGTACGCGGCTGACCTGCCCCCCTTCCCGACAGATAACCTCAACAACCAGAAGCCCCCCCCCCCGAGGGCACGCACACACCGGAAGATGAAGGAATCAATCCCTGCCCTTCCTTCCTTCCTTCCCTCCTCTCGCCCCCCTCCCCTTCCCTCCGCTTTAGCCCTCCTGCTCGTGAAGCAATCGGGTGGAAGGGTGGGAGATTACGATTGGTGTCTCCCCGTGCCACCTCTCTACCCCTATGCTCCTGCCGACGTGTTCTCCCTACTGCTACTGCTGCTGCTGTCGCTGCTGCGTGGGCGCTACTCCTTTCTTCCTCTACCGGTTGTTGTGTCCGATACTCGCTGCTGGTGTGCTGCTGGTGTGCTACGTTGTTGCTGCTGAGGTCCTCCAATTTTCCGCTATTCCTTCCCCTGGAACCACCCCCCCCCCCTATGCTACCCGGTTGTCCGATATTTCCTCTTCGTTCCGCCAAACTCCAGACTGTTCCGACATCCTTACATTTTGGTCTTCTCTTCACGAAAATATGCGTGTTCATTAATATCATGTTGTTCCCCTGGCCCGCGGGGGAGGGTGGGGGGGGTGGAATGTGACGGCTCACACTCGTCCGGTTTTCCTTGCCCCCCTCTCCCTCCCCCGCTCCCTCTCTCGGCTATTGTACGCGGCTGACCTGCCCCTCTTCCCGACAGATAACCTCAACACAGCCAGAAGCCCATTCGGAAGCCGCGTTCTACGCCCGCGCCTACGCTATTCTACCCTCGCCCCCGCCCCCCCCCCCATCTCGTCCCTTGCCCCGGCTATCTGCCCGGCGCTCCTGACCTCCCTACCGATATCCTTGACACCCAAAGGGGGTCTTCCATATTCGATCTCACGTACCCCATGAACGCCTGCGCCGCCAACCTTCCTTCTATCTTGATCACCCACGGCTGTGTTCCCATCTCCGCCAGCCTTGTCGCTCCCCCTATCCTTCGGGAGTGCAGCGCGAATTCCTCTGGAACCAGCTCTCCCACTGCCCCCTTCCCTTGCTTCTTCCATTTCCTCCCCACTCTTTCCAGCCCGCTCATTAGGCAAATCGTCGCTTGCCCTTTAGTCCATACCTTCCATCTTCCCCCGCTCCTGTATGTCATCAGCGGGGCGTTTCCCCCCCCCCGGAACCGTCCTCCCGTAGTAGCCTACTAGCTCCGCCATCAGGTCCACTACGTTCCCTTCCACCCCCCCCCGACCCCCCCCAGATCCTTTAGTTCTCACGGCAACCGCGCCTTGTCTCCCCTGGTCTCCCTTCCCCCCCTTGAAACGGACCCCCACCGTATCCGCGGCTTCCTTCCCTCCCGGTCCCAGCTGCACCCCTTTCTCGAAGAAAGCCACATCCCCCCGACTCAAGCAGTAAACCTCATGCACCTTTCCTTTTCCTCCGCGATTTGTTCCGAGGCCTTCAGCAACAGCTGATACGTCAGTGCCAGCTCGATCCACACGATCCTCCCCCCTACCCCCCACGCGCCGATACTATCCTCCAACACTCTGATCATCTCCCACGTCAGCGGCCTCCTTACCCGTGCCTGGTTCCTCGCCTCCGCATGCGCCCTCCTGATTCCTTTCTTCACTGCCTGAATCCTGAAGTGCTGCAGCGGCAGAGACAGCCCCCCCACTGCTCGTGATAAAGTTAACCGCCACTCCTTTGCATTCTCCTCCTACACCCCTCCCCCCCGCCCCGCTTGCCCCCGCCGGTTGCCCTCTTCGCCCCCCCCCCCCCCCCCCCCCTTTCTCCCTCCCCCAGTCCTCCCTCGCACCCCCCCATCCATGTATAGGGGCGCCACGTCCAGCCACGCCCGCGTTGCTTTGAACTCCGGTACTGGTAGAGGCCCGGCCTCTTCCGCCGTCGGCCACGTGTTCACCCTCCGCTTCATCCTCAGCGCTTGCGCCCCCACCTCTTCCCCCAACTCCGCTAGATCCATCTTGAACCGCGTCACGAACCGTCCCCCCCTCTCCCCCCTTTCTCTCGCCCATTCAGATGCAGCTTGCTCAGCTGCAGAAGCCACCGCACCCTTCCCAACGCCCACCCCACCTTCCCCGAGCCCACTCCTATATTTATCCACATCTCTTCCCCCACACCAGCCACGACCCCCAACCGTCGATCTCCTTTCATCTGCGTCTTCCCCTTGTCTTCCCCAGGCGCTCCATAGCGCCCCTCCACAGTAAGGGCACCTCCCGTTCTGCCTTGTGCAGCTCGTGCGCGGTTCCGTTGCTGCGCTCTTTCCCTCCTCTCTCCCAAATGGCTCCCTTTCCACGCCTCACCCCTTCGGCCCCGTTGCCGCAGGCTCATCTTCCATGAGCGTGTGCGGTCCCGTTGCCGCTCACTCCCCCCCTTTCTCTTTGCGCGACCCCTTTCTCCGCCCTTTCCCCGTCCTGGCCGTTCTCCCTCGTCGCCCCTCAGCCCCCTTTTCTTTGCCTCGTCGTTCCCCGTTCTGTGTGGCCCCTCTGCCGCGTTCTCCCCTCGTCTGGTCGTGTACGTCCCAGTTTCCGCACCCCCCCCCTCGTCCCCTTCTTGCGCGGTTCGTTGTCACATCCCCCCCCTGCCGTGTCGTGTACGGCCCCGTTGCCGCGTCCCCGCCCCCCCCTGGTCGTGTACGGCCACCCTGCCGCACACCTCTTCCCCCTCCTTGCGCGGCCCCTTGCCGCGTCCCCCCCCCCCCGACCAGATCGTGTACGGCCCCGCTGCCGCCCCCCCCTTCCTAGTTTTCGCGGCCCCGTTTCCGCGTTCCTTCCCCCGCTTGGTCGTGTACGGCCCGTTACCGCACCCCCCCCTCCACCCCCTTTGTTTGCGCGGCCCCTTTGCCGTGCCCCCCCCCGTCTGGTCGTGCATGACCCCGTTGTCGCACGCCTCTCCCCCCTTCTTGCGCGGCCCCATTACCGCATCCCACCCCCGACAAGCTCGTGTACGGCCCCGTTGCCGCGCACCTCCCCCACTTCTTGCGCGTCTCCGTTGCCACGCCCGTTGACCAGGTCGTGAACGGCCCCGTTGCCGCATATATCCCCCCCTTTCTTGCGCGGCCCCGTTTTCACGACCTACTCCCGACAAGGTCGTGTATGGCCCCGCTGCCGCACACCTCTCCCTCCTTTTTGCGCGGCCCCGTTGCTTCGTCCCCTCCCTGACCAGGTCGTGCGCCCCCCCCCCGGCAAAGTCGTCAACGACCCCGTTGCCCCCCCCTCCCCCCCCCCCCCCCCCCTGTTTGCGCGGTCCCCTTTCCGCGCCCCCCCCCAAGCCTGGTTGTGTACAGCCCCGTTACCGCACCCCCACCCCCCCTTTATTTGTGCGGCCTCCTTGCCGCATTATCTCCCGTGCCTGGTCGTGTACGACCCCGTTGTTGCACCCCCCTTCCCCCCCACGATGCCACGTTCACGCCCCCGGGCGGCTTATTCGTGTACGACCCTGTTGCAGCCCCTACCCCCCCCCTCCCGCCCCCCCCCTTCTTTGAGCGGCCCCGTTGCCCCCGCCCCCCCCCCCCCCATCCTGGTGAAGTACGGCCACGCTGCCGCACACCTTTCACCCCTTCTTGCGCGGCCCCGCTGCCGCGTCCCAACCCCGACCAGGTCGTGTACAGTCCCGTTGCCGCCCCTTCCCCCCCCCCTAGTTTACGCGGCCCCGTTTCCGCGTTCCTTCCCCCGCTTTGTCGTGTACGGCCCGTTGCTCACCTTCCCCCCCCCCCCTTTTTTGCTCGGCCCCGTTGCCGTGTCCCCACCCCACCTGTTCGTGCGTGACCCCGTTGTCGCACGCCTTCCCCTTTCTTGCACGGCCCCGTTGCCGCACCCCCCCCCTTTCTTGCGCGCCCCCGTAGCCGCGCCCCCCGACCAGGTCGTGAACGGCCCCGTTGCCGCATCCCACCCCAGACAAGGTCGTGTACGGCCCGGTTGCCGCACACCCCCCCCTTTCTTGCACGGCCCCGTTGCCGCATCCCACCCCCGGCAAGGTCGTGTGCGGCCCCGTTGCCGCACACCCCCCCTTTCTTGCGCGGCCCCGTAGCCGCGCCCCCCGACCAGGTCGTGAACGGCCCCGTTGCCGCATCCCACCCCCGATAAGGTCGTGTACGGCCCCGTTGCCGCACACCCCCTCTTTCTTGCGCGGCCCCGTAGCTGCGCCCCCCGACCAGGTCGTGAACGGCCCCGTTGCCGCATCCCACCCCGGACAAGGTCGTGTACGGCCCTGTTGCCGCATCCCACCCCCGACACGGTCGTGTACGGCGCCGTTGCCGCACACCCCCCCTTTCTTGCGCGGCCCCGTAGCTGCGCCCCCCGACCAGGTCGTGAACGGCCCCGTTGCCGCATCCCACCCCGGACAAGGTCGTGTACGGCCCTGTTGCCGCATCCCACCCCCGACACGGTCGTGTACGGCCCCGTTGCCGCACACCCCCCCTTTCTTGCGCGGCCCCGTAGCCGCGCCCCCCGACCAGGTCGTGAACGGCCCCGTTGCCGCATCCCACCCCCGGCAAGGTCGTGTACGGCCCCGTTGCCGCACACCCCCCCTTTCTTGCGCGGCCCCGTAGTCGCGCCCCCCGACCAGGTCGTGAACGGCCCCGTTGCCGCCCACGCCCCCCCCCCTTTTTTTCTCGCGCGGCCCCGTTGCCGCGTTCCCGCCCCCCTTGGTCGTGTACGGCCCCATCGCCGCCCACTCCCACCCCCTTTCATTTCGCGGCCCCGTTGCCGCGTCCCCTCCCGGACTGATCGTCGTGTGCAGCCCCGTTGCTGCATACGCACCCCCCCTTTATTTGCGCGGCCCCGTTGCCGCGCTTCCCCCAGGCCGGGTCGTGTACGGTCCCGTTACCGCACACCACCCCCCACACGTTTTGCGTGGCCCCTTTGCCTCGCAACCCCATTTGCTAAAACCCGCGGCCTGGCCGCCGTCGCCCTGCGCGGCCCCGTCGCCACGTTCGTTCCCTACCTGATTGTGTGCGGCCCCGTTGCCGCACACACCCCCCCGTTTTCTTTGCGCGGCCCCGTTGCCGTGCTCCCCCCCGGCCGGGTCGTGTACGGTCTCGTTGCCGTACACGCCCCCCCCCCCCCCCTTTTCACGGCCCTTTCTCCGCGCATCCCCCCGTTTATTTGAGCTCCCGGCCTGGCCGCCGTCGCTCCCCCCTTTTCCCAGTTCGGTACTTCTTATTCACACTGCAAAGCCAGAATATTAACAGTACTATGCTAAGGCTGTAGACTAGTGCCGTTAGGGGTTAGTACGCGTAGCGGCTGTGGTGATATCGCGGAGCTCGTTCCAGTGACGATAAATGTCACCGCGTCACTGCTGCGGTAAATATTAAATACAATCGCCTGGCTTTCCATGTTATATATTCCTATATTTGTTTTCCGTGGTGTTTTCCGTCCTATACCGCACCCTACTGGTATGATATACCAGAGTAGTGCACGGTCTATAATAATATAAAGACCTCGACTAGCTATTAATAGCAGCCAATCCAACACACAAGCCTGCGGATATATATCAAATTGCCGAGGGTCCCTCCCCGGCCTCTGTCTCATACGAACTCCCCCTAATGGGAATTTTTTTTGGCTCCCTTTTACGTTTTGGGTTTTCTCTAGTGGCTTTTGATGTAATGCATGGCTTCAGGGAACAGATCGCTGCGCTACCAATACACTCGGGACTCGCCTAACTGTTTGTTCTCGGTATGCGTCATGGTGTCGCAAACATGTCCTTTCTCTTGAATCTCTGCGTTAACCTGCTCGTTCGGCATCCCTATACGACCACGCTTGTACAACATTCCTTCTTCTTATTTCTTCTCTTCTCATCCACAGCAGTCCATACAATACGCGCTCACCACGATGTGTGCTGTTCTTGAGTAGCTTGTGATCGACGACACTACTAATGTTTTATCTGCTGTATCCCTGTTCTCCTATGCTCCTGTCGTACGACCTTCCTTCTAATCTGCTGACCCTCCTGTGTTGCTGCTGCTGTTTTCATTGAAGCTGCATCATCTGTCGCACTCTCCTGCCCAGAAATGTAGATTGCGATTGGTGTCTCCCCGTGCCACCTCTCTACCCCTATGCTCCTGCCGACGTGTTCTCCCTACTGCTACTGCTGCTGCTGTCGCTGCTGCGTGGGCGCTACTCCCTTCTTCCTCTACCGGTTGTTGTGTCCGATACTCGCTGCTGGTGTGCTGCTGGTGTGCTACGTTGTTGCTGCTGAGGTCCTCCTATTTTCCGCTATTCCTTCCCCTGGAACCACCCCCCCCCCCTATGCTACCCGGTTCTCCGATATTTCCTCTTCGTTCCGCCAAACTCCAGGCTGTTCCGACATTCTTACATGTCTGCTGTACACGTCACGCATCACCTACAACAAAGAATGACAAACACACCTACGACAGCATACTGCGCTTGTTGTGTGCGAGACAGAGTTTCATCCTCACACAAACGCGACAGCAGCAGCACCACCACCATCGAAACCACTACAGTCACACCACACCAGCACCACAGCAGCAGCGCAGCAGAAGAGACAGCAGCAGAGGCGGTGGTGACCTAACGTCGCCCGCGACAGTGTACGTGCCAGATTTCAAAAATAAAGACAAACAGCAAAACAAGACCTACCAATTCAAAATGAAACCACTTTTCAAAAATCAGAAGCCAAAATGGACGCCCCTTATTTCTGATGCAGTTATTTCTGGAGCCTCAAAACTATTAGTTTTGCAAGAACAATCGAACACTATATGTTAGCGCTTTGCCATGAACGCTCAACAGGTTGCTCGCTTGTTCGACTTCTGGCCTCACACCTTCTATGATTTGCATATTTGTCCTGGGCGACGCATGCTCTTCTCGTCACGGCGCTTTACCCAACGACACTGACGCTGCAAACGAATCGTTTGGTGACCGCCGTGTGTGAGGAACCATAGACTAATGCTCAAACTCCTTCAACAACTGCGCTTTGCTGTCAATAGTCAGCCTCACTAAAAGTAAGAGCTCTGCCTCGCATATGTTTTTCTGTGTCACGCTAGCAAAAGAGTCGCCAACTTCTTGCTGGGCGAGCTTGCTCATTGCGTTGGCCGAGTTATCCGCTCTCCATCTTGACGGCCGCTTTACTCAGCGCAGTGGGCAGATTCGATGTATTTCGAAGCAGCTCTTTCCTGTATCCCACACACGCCATACCACACACCTACATTCCGTGCGCCCGGCACACGTAAACGGGGGACGATAATTTCCCGGAATTCTTTTTCGAGATGGCACATCCATCGCGCGCATCGCACGGCGTGGAGTGCCTTAAGAGGTGTCTGCTGCTGTTGTACAGTAGTAGTTGTTATCTCAATGGGCTGGTCGCTTTAGGGCCAGCGCCATGTATTTTACGACCGTACAAGCGCTAGAGTGCTGCTGTAATACATTTATATTCTACGAGGAGTAGTTGTGTGCCGTACAAGGCGACTCGCACTAAAAAGGGCTCCAAGTCATGTCAAGGCGTTTCAGATCGCATTGATGCCATGAATGTTTATGTACGAGCTTCGCCAGCCCAGTCACTGCCAAGAGGTGGGTTGGACATTCGCCCCGTTCAATCTTGTTTGTTTTTGTCGTGATGTTTAGACACGATGTTCATGAACCAACCCACAAACTGAACCCCGGCCGTTCATTATTTGAACTTACCGGCCGTTTATTATTAAAACTTATTATACATGAGATGGCTTGCGGCGTTGTTCAGCTGTCTTGGTTTGCGTACGATCGTAGGCTCGCTTTCGGATGACCCGGCCTATACATTATAAAAATTATAATACACTCCAGCTGTCAGATCGAATATTTTGTCGAAACTCATCTTTGCAAGCTGTGTGTGATACTCCGATCGCGCGTATTACGGGTTGTGTGTCGTCATCAAGGATATAGGTCGGCGAATCCCCTTGCAACTACAGTGTAGCTATCAGGGTCAACAGGGTGATGTTAGTCAGTCTGTGCGCGTTAACTATAAAACCCGTTTCTGAAGGGGACAAAATCTGACAGCTAGCTGTGAAAGGAAATAAATGCATCAGTTTATTAAGTGAATATTGTAAGTCGAATATCCGGTGAGGGGAGGGCGGAGGTTTTTAGGACGTGGGGGCCTGGATTTTGACCAAAAGGGGGGCGGGAGGGGGGGGAGGGGGGAGAAGGGGACGGGTGGGGCAGGTCAATTTGTGCGTGGAAACTACAAATCCTTCTTGTGGGGAATGTGGCGGGCGGGACGGGGGGCGGGGGGCGGGGGGCGGGGGGGGGGAGGGCTTTAGGTCTCATAGATGTAGGGGTTTGCTATACGCGTGGTGCTAGGTCTAGGCGATGGTGCGGTTGGTAGGGAAGGAGGAGGCGTTGGGGGCGGGGGTGGGTGGGAATTCCAGCAGCGGCGCGGACGGCTCTCAAAAGATAACGAGGCGATATCCAGGGGGTGGAAGTATTTATTACTCTGGTGGATATCGATATTAGGTGGGGCTTTTAAGCAACAGAAAGCCTATATATATGATTTGAGGCAAAAGAAAGCCGCGGTTAGGTGAGCCTGTAAGAAGAGCAGAGAGAGAGCTCCAAATTCTAAAAGAAAAGAAGACAGATGATGTTGTTGGTCGGTGACTCCAATATGTTGATTGGTGATTTATTAGCTCTGCAGATGACTGCCAATGGTGACCAAAGAGGAGTGACCACGTGAGGGGGGTGCACGGGCGATGCGCTGCTCGTAGCTCAAACACAAAAACACCCTCAGTATCCGTTAAAAAAAAACAAACTATGACCCCAAGAAGAAAAACACCCCAAGTACAAGATTCTACATACAGCCTTGTTGTGTAAATCTCGAATCTTAAGGTACGAGATCATGACCATACGTAGCCTGTCTTCTCATTTCAGCAACAACTCTTATCTTATAAAATGTCTTGCTACCGGTTCCAAGAGGGATACCGAAGACTGTTGTCCTTCTCAACGTTTACGAATAAGAAATAAATGTAACGGGAACCTACCTGGATATGATCAGCCTGTAAACTGCTGTGTGTATCATGTATCCAAGAGTTTACTTCCACGCTTGTGTTTGCTACGTACTGCATTGATAGCCGACAACTACCAGATCGAAAACTGCCCGTTGTACTAGCAAATTGATCTGTATACCGTATGTCTTCAACTCACTCAGAACTAAAAGACTTTTGGCGACGTTTTTCGTCTCCAAAAAAAACAAAAATACTTGGACTTTGTGAGGGACAAGTACCGACATGATGGTTACTGACAGTAGCACCTCAACATTAGTCTTATAATATTTAAATATTTTTGGCTGCCAGTGGTTTGACCAAAATATCCACGAAGGTATGGATCCAAAAAAGAAAAGACCAGAACTTTTGTCTACAAAGGAAGAGGAAACAAGGGCGGCTTTTAGTTTGTTCGCACGTGTGGTAAGAAAAGTTCGAGGTAAAATATCAGATTGAAAACCATTCAACTTAGCGGGGCACCCCATAAATAAATGCCATTTTCTCTAAATATTTGTCGAAAAAGCTTGACTTCTGTATATCTCGACGGAAAACCGTTTTTTCTACCCAACGACATCAGTACACTCAAAGTCCGTGCTGATTCTTCATCCTAGAGAGATAAAAACTCTGTAGTCACACAGAGCATACCAAACAGGAACTCGGCACACCTAAATGCACCGCAACAAGTGAAGCACAAAGGAAGCACAGGCAATTTACCGTCGTCGTGGTACGTCGAAGTCCTCCATCACAGTACCGATTTTAAGCTCCACCAGTTGCCGTTAGATGGCGTTCAAAACATATCAAAGTGCTCTCTCATCTTGTCATCAACCAGTCAACGCCGATGCTGCCGACGAGGATGCTTTTCTTGGGCAAGCGGACAATACAGGCGTCGACGTAGGGTATCGAAGGCCGCACGTACGGTCGTTCCAGTTCCGACCACCAGGAAACACTCACACAACCCGACCAATGAAAAAAATTGCACCCTGGTAGTACACCGGGTGTATTCAAGGCGATTGTTTATTTTTTGTTCATCAATGTCTTTTTTTTCTTTTGTTTGTGTTCCCGTTGTCCTCTCCTGTTTACATGTATATGGGCCGGCTTGTTTTATCATGTTCTTGTACCCTGCACGCTAGCACTTCAGCTGTTGTACCGTGATGAATTGCGACTGTTTTCTTCACTCTGTTTCAGATTAATAGTCCTGATGATGTGGTTGGGTACATAGAAACAACGGTTTAATGTGAACGCATTACACAACACACACCAGTATGTGAGTGCATAATTTGTATCTAAGATGAACAATCAGCACAGGCTTTGGGTTTTACATCGTCGCCCCCGTGGTGTATGACGGTATACTCGAGCCTGGAATCGGGCAGTTTCGTGTGTTCGAATCTCGCCGAGTGCATACACGTATAAATTTGTGGGGACTTTTGCTTGTGCACAAATTGACTTGCGGAAAACGCGAGAGCGTGAGATAGCAACACTCTACGAAAGCCGACGAGCAATGCTGAACCCTATGCGCGATAGGATTGAAGGCACCAACCAGGGAAGAGAAGGCACGACACCTGCTACCACGGCTTGTCCAGAAGCTTGAAAGTAGAAGAGTGAAGTAAAAACGAAAAAACAAGAACAAAAAACAAAAACGAAGTATAAACACAACACACATACATACGTGTGGTTTATCTGGAGTTCCGTCTTGAATGAACGAAAGAAACAAATGTTTTCTTCGCACGTCTTGATTCACGTGTGTGTGACCACAGATATCGTAGACCTAGAAGGCATCGGCACGGACACTGGTTGTTGTGGGTGATGTGCGTCAGGTGACGGTGGATGCTGACGATGTGGATGGCTGAAGAGGTCAATCATGTGAAATACACCAACACACGTGCATAGATACGAGTGTAGTATGAAACGCACGTGGTTGTACGCTACAGGTACTCACTCCCTGTAATACCCCATTATCCTAGAAACGTACATGATGTACCCTACACATGTCACGCGTGCAGAAAGGGATGGAAACGCCACCAAACCGCCTACGGAGCGCAGGCCATCGTTGTTGTCGCAGCTCCAGAGGTATTCTCCGGTAGCCCGCACTAAAGCCCGTTTCCCGCTCTGCACTGGGTTGTCGAGGTCGCCAACGGCACACTAGGCAAAACCGGGCGGACGATATAGTTTTGGGTCCGGTCATCATCGTCTTGAAATCTGTGGGTCATCTCATGGCCATCAAAACTTAGCGTAAGACCGCCCTGACTTCCTCGCCTTGTTGTGTTGTCTCCTCAGTGCCATTAATGCAATTGATACCCTTTATGAGCCCAATGCCGTCGTTTTGTCAGTTCATATGGTCTGATAATAATGAAAATTGTATAACGTTTTTTCTCTTATCCTTTCGTTTCTTCTTGTCTTGGCTTTTCTTGCTTTTTTTCTTGTCTCTTCATCATTTTCCTTCTCTTTTCTCTTTTAATACTTTTCTTTATTTTCCTTTTCTTTCTAATATTTTCTTTTCTTTGTTTCTTTGATCTAGTTGGCTTTTGTCTGATATGCGTATGCGTAATGGTATCGACGGCCGCACGTTCGGCCGTTCCAGTTCCGACCACCAGGAAACACTCACACAACCCCACCTATAAAAATTTTGCACTCTGCTGTCTGGTAGTACACTGGGTGTGTACGCTTCAACACTTCAAGGCAATTGTTTTTGTTTTTGTTTTTTTGTCTTTTATTTTCTTTTGTTTGTGTTCCCGTTATTCTCTCCTGTCTACATGTATATGGGCCGGCTTGTTTTATCATGTTATCGTACCCTGCACGCTAGCACTTCGGATATTTTACCGTGATGAATTGCGACTGTTTGGTTTACTCTGTTTCACATTAGTAGTACTGATGATGTCGTTGGATAGACAGAACGGTTTAATTGTTTTTTTCAAACACTTTTACTTATCAGCTTTTGGACAAGCCGTGGTCACAGGTGTCGTCCCTTCTTCCCCCCGGTTCTTGCCTTCAATTTTTATCGCGCATCTAAGGTTCAGCAATCCCACTGCTCGTCGATATTTCATCGATTGTTGCTAACTCACGCTCTCGCGCTTTCCGCACGTCAATTTGTTCGCAAGAAAAAGTCCCAACGAATTTATACAAGTATGCACTCGGCGGAGCTCGAATTCACAAAATTGACCTATACCACGCTCGAGGATAATAACCTGACACGCCACCGGGGCGACCGGCTTAATGTGAACACACCACACATACGTGTCGTTTGTTTGGAGTTCCGTCTTGAATGAACGAAAAAGCGAAATACTTTCTTCGCGCGTTTTAATTGAGGTGTGTGACCACAGAGAGTGATGTTAAACCTAGAAGGCATCGGCACGAACACTGGTTGTTGTGCGGTATGTGTACCAGATGACGGTGATGCTGACGACGTAGATGGCCGAAAAGGTCAATCATGTAAACTACCGGCACCAACGTGTATAGGTATGAGTCTAGTATGTAAAACTTGTGGTTGTATGATAGTTGATACTCCCTGCTACCTACACCCTAACCCAGGAACGTACGTGGTATATACTATACGCATGCCGCGCGCGTAGAAATTGCATAGACATTTCACGCACGACCGGGGCGTTCGATTCAAGTCTGGGTCTGGCCATTATCTTCTCGAAGTTTTGTTTGGCCTTCTGATGGCCGTCACAAGTTAGCGTAAGACGGCCCTTACTTCTTCGCCTCGTCGTGTTCTCTACCCAGTGCCATTGAAGCACTTGACACCCTCGATGAGCCCAATGCCGTCTTTAGTCAGTTCCTAGGGTCCGCTGGTTATGACGTTTTTATTTCCATTTTTTTTTCTCGCTTCCTCTTTCTGTATGCTCTCTTTGTGCTTTCCTTGTTCTTTCTACGATATCGTATTATTTCCTTTCCTTTTGCGCTACCATATATTTCCGTTCAATTATTTTCTTTTGTTTGTCATATTGTTTTTGCTTTGTTTTTGTCCCGTAGACTAGCGTCTGACGTGTGTGTGTGTTCTTCACATTATACCGTTCTTCTACTCGTCGACATCCAGCACACCCAGTGTCCGTACTGATTCTTCACCCTAGAAAGATCAGCTCTGTGGTCACAAGCTACGACACAGAGATAATGCATCGTAATGCATTCGACAACGCAATGTCATGCCCTAGTACTGGGTACGACAGGCACAACATACATACGTCAGCAACAGAAATACATTGGAAGAAAGAATACGAAATAAACAAAGACAAAAACAAAAACAAAAACAAAATAATAATAATAAGAAAACAAATAAAAACAAAGATAGACGTGCGTATGCCTGGTGATAGGTGCCAAGTGTAATATGTCCGTAGAAGTCTTCCTTGGGTGGCAAGCAGTGCAGTCGGTTTTTCCAAACTCGAGTAGTGAGACGTAAGCACCAGTATGGACCTGTCACATTGTAAGCAGACTCCCAATTTCACTTTTCATGTGTTTCTGGCCGAGGCATAATTTGCGTCAGCTGTGATATATACTGTCGTTGCAGGGGGAGTCGCCGACCTGTATCCTTAATGAGGACACACAACCCGTAATACGTGCGATCGGAGTATCACACACAGCTTGCAAAGATGAGTTTCGACAAAATATTGGATCTCACAGCTGGAGTGTATGTTAATTTATATAATATACAACCCCCTGATAGCTACACTGTAGTTGCAAGGGGAGTTGCCGACCTATATCTTTGATGAGGACACACATCCCGAAATACGCGCGATCGGTATATCACACACAGCTTGCAAAAGATGAGTTTCGGCAATATATTCGATCTCACCGCTGGAGTGTATTTTAATTTGTATAATATTCAACGCCCCCTCCTTCCCCACAATCCGCACGATCGCCTAGACCTAGCACCACGCGTATAGCAAGCCCCTACATACATACATGATCAATACGCGCGATCGCAATATCACAGTAAAGCTTACAAAGAAGAGTTCCGACCAAATCTTTGATCTCACAGCTGGAGTGTATTTACATATCATCTGTGACCTAAACCTCTTGACCCCCCCCCCCCCCCCCCCCCCCCCCCGCCGAACGCCCTCCTCTTTTTTGTTCTTGCCCGCTCCAACTTGCTCAAACGCCCAACGTAAGGCCATTTTTATACAGTCGGAGTCCCCCAGTCGAAAACGGGGACTCCGACCAGTCGAAAACGGCCCTTTTCGACCGGTCGTTTTTGGACTAGATTCTTCTGGTCCTTCTCATCGTCAGTAGAGTCGTTTTTATAGTTTTTGTGCTCTTCCTAGAGGCGGCTGGTGCGAGAGAGTAATGCTGTGTGGCACTCGAAAATCGGTTGGCAGCTCTGTGCTTCGCGCGGTCTTCGCGAGCAACGCATGCTTCACGTGCGAGGAACCTTCGTCCGAACGGGTTGGTGGCGTTGGGCTTAGCCGAAAGCCGCCAAAGCTACGTTCGTGGAGTTGCCTCAGCCGAGAGCCGCCAAAGCAACAGCAGGCGTAGTCGTTGTCGGCAAAATGGCATCGATAACGCGCACTACTGCTGCGTGTGATACACGCTGCTGGCGAGGGGATCTAGGAGTGCGCCACGTTGACTTGCGGCGAGAAGCATCAACAGTGATAGCCAACGCAACGTCAACCGTGTTGTATGATACTGCTGTGTGGTACCTAGTATAGGTGTATGGGCGTGTGAGTGTGTGTTTTTTGGTGGGATGAGCGATGCGATGGGTTGAAAAAATGGGTGTAAAACTTTTCTGGCTGAGTTTTTCGACTGACAGACCCAGTCGAAAAAGTCAAGTTTTTCGACTGGATCCCCCAGTCGGAAAACTCAGTTGAAATAAGTTGAGTCGAAAAAGCCTTTTTTCAACTGTTTAGGCAAGCTCGATATTGGCTTCCGTCGGAAACGGCCGTTTCCGGCTGACAAATCCGACTGTATAAGAAATGGCCTTACATCGAAATCTGCCACAGTACTAAACATTTCCAAGCACCTGATATCACCTCATTATATTTTTCTAGAGCCATCCATGCCACTGCTGCAATTCACCCCCCCCCCCCCCTCTCGCCCACCCCCCCGCCTACAACTCCCACCCCCACCCCCACCTCTACTCCCGCCCCCCCCCCCCCCCCCCCCCCCCCCCCCCCCCGCCCCCCCACCCCCGCCCCCCCACCTCCACCCCCACATCCTCGAACGCTCCGCCCGCTCCTCACTGGTTGTACGACTTAAGGATATACAAAATAAACAGGTGCATTCTTTCCAAAATCGTCAGATTACCCCCTCGAAAGATTTATTGTTTCCACGCACAAACTGAGCTGCCCCGCCCGTTCCCCCTCCCTTCTTCCCCCCCGCTCCCTCTTGTTCAGACCCAGCCCCCCACGCCCTTAAAACTCCGTCCTCCCTTCACCGGTTATTCGACTAAATATAAGTATTCACTTGATAAACGGATGCATTTCCTTCCACGGCTGTCAGATTTTGTCCCGCTCCAAAACGATGTTTATAGTTTCCGCGCACAAACTGACTAACGTCACCCTGTGACCTTGATAGCTACACTGTAGTTGCAAGGGAAGTTGCCGACCTATAGCTTTAATGAGAACGCACAACCCGTAATTCGCGCGATCGGAGTATCGCACACAGCTTGCAAATATGAGTTTCGACAACATATTCGATTCTCACAGCTGGAGTGTATTTATATATGTATAATAAACACGTGACTGGTCCCAACCCCAAACGATCAAACTACTGTTAATTATGAGTTATTCAAAAAGGCCTGTGCCTGTGAGATTCATGACTAAAATACAACGTCCAAATGTACCGGCGTGAAAGCCGCGCAACCCGTGGAAGGCCGGCCGAAGCGAAAAAATTGCGATATTTGCGAGGGTGAGAGTGGATTTGAATATTATAGCGTGCGCCTCTCATCATTAAAGGCAAAAATGTGAAACGAACCAGAGCGCTGTGATCGCAACACGACTTTTTAGAAGAAAACAAGAGGCAGGGGGGAGGGGTCGAACAGGGTTCTTTCAATTATTAACAATGATCTAAAATAGGAAAACAGTATAGCAATAACACAGTTTTTTCCTAAATCGTCCTGCAATCACATCGCACGCGTTTTTTTTTCCATGTTGATCGTTTTGCTAAGGGGGGGTTGGGGCGGGGGGGTGTCCAAAGCCAAGTCATTTAATTCTTACATTAACCTTGAAAAACCAAACGTTTCCTGTTGAATCGCCCTGCTATCACAACAAGGCAACGGTAATTATATATATATTGACCATTACTGAATCTAACGGGAGGTGTCGAAAATATTAGTCCCAGCGGCCTCGATATATGCGCGAATATGGGCATGACAAACAAATAACGAACTGTTTTTAAACACCTCCCGAACCTCGAAAGGGCGTGAATAAGGGTATCAAGATGCCTTGGCATGTCTTGAAGCAGAAACAAGGTGATCGTACCTACACTCCCGGAGTCGAACTCCGGGGCCAGTATAGCCGCACCCGGACTAATCGAAAAAAAGAGAAACCAATCAATACTACATTCGCCATTCGCCATTCAATTGCCGTTCATTCGCCGTCGCCGGTGACTGGTGACATTTCCGATACCTACTCTCTGTGTATTCTCCATGTTCCGGCTCGAGTAGCACGCCACAGCAGCAACAGCAGCAAACATGAGGACAAGCCAGCAGTTTGGCTTCAGACCCCTCACCAGAACAAGGGTATATGCCCAAAAAGAAACCCGCCCCCCTTCCTTAGACCATTCTTTGTGCTTCACGCAATATCTGATTTGTCAGTGAAACTTGACATGCGCCCGGTACTGTATACTAACTGGGAGATTCGAGGGTATCAAGGGCTTTTGTCAGCTTATCAGCATGCTGATCATCTGACCGAATATACTGCACTGAGATGTCTCCGCTGAAAGACATCTCACTGAGGATATGGTGCCGCACATCAATGTAGTTGCTGTTGGACGAACTTATAGGCTTTTTCACCTGGTCTGTCGCCCCCTTGTTGTCCTCGTACACGCCTATGCTTATCGGCCTTACGCTGGATATCAGAAACATCGGTATTCCCTTCGAGCATAGAAGTCACGAGTTCCGCCTCCGTGGTAGACAGAATGACGCACTCCTTGGAGTTGTAGAGAGCCAAGACCCTAGCATACCTCCGCAACAAATGTCTACACCAGAAACGGAACGCCTGTCCTCTGCCTCGTAGGCGTAGGCTGTATCTACGTACGTCTCCAAATCGAAATCCAAGTGCAAATATCCCAAATCTCTCCCAAAACGTAGCCTTACGTCCCACGTCGCATTTAGATACTCGGGAATCTCCTCTGCCGGCGCGCAGTTAAGAGGGTTTGGGTCAGGCGAAAACCGCGCGATTGCCAGAACCGCGTTCGCGATATTGGGCCTTGTCTGGTTCATGATTTGCATAATAAGGCTTTCCACGATATCAGGCAACGTAATCCAACACTGTCTCCTCATTATTCTCGTGCCTGACGTCAATGGAAGGAGAAGCGGGGATGGTGCTAGACTTCGAAAGCCCATAACGTTTTAGCACACTCCGGATTAACTGCGTTTTCGAGATCTTTAAAGTACCTTTCTCTCGGTCTCTCTTGTACTCACTGCCCATGTACCCTTATACTCCCCCGAGATGTTTAGAGGAAAACCTACTGTTCAAGGCACTGATTACGACTTCAGTCACCTCCTCAGCACTTGCAATTATGATGCCGTCTACGTGAAAGATCATCACCGCCACAACGTCATCAGAAACCATAAGTCGAAACACTCAAGGATCTGCCATGCATTGCTCGAACCACACTCCACGAGTGTGTACAACCAAAGCTGATGCGACGCTCGGCCGCTCAACTTCAGACCGTAAAGGGCCTTGTTGAGCAGTATTGCCTTGCCAGATACTGGTCCACAACATAGTGGCAGACGCCAGTGGAAACGTATGTCTGATTCCGACTGAATGAACACCTGGTCCACATCTAAGTGCCTCAGGCTCCGGTCCAGCTTACATGCCATAGCCGCTAAGAACCTGTTGCAAGTAGGAGATGCTCTAGGAGCAAATGTCTCAACGTAGTCTACTCACTCTACCTGGCTATACCGCATAGCCACTCTACGGGCATTCGCCTGTCAACGCTACCATGATAATCACCCTTCCACATGTACAGACATTTGGCGCGAGGATGTTCGGCCCTACAGGAATTTTGTTTATTCCCGGAAAGGTTTCCGGCAGCCACGATCCCGCCGAACTCCTTCGTCATGGCCTCCATCCACCCGTCTGAATACCGCGGCGAACATGCTGCACGGTACGACACTGGCTCCGGCCCTGCGTCGTGGAGAAGACATTTCGGTAACTCGCATGGCTTACAGGTAACCTCCTGTACCGGCAGCAGTCCATGGATTAGTTTTCCCCCCTCATCCAGCCCGTTAAACTGACCAGGGCAGTCGCGGCTTGATTGAGCGCTCGCGTCTGAGCTCTGGTTCGCCCCAGTACCTCGCCATCTCTTCGTCCGAGGATATAAGGTTCAAGTGAGCGCTCGCTCCGCCGCCCGCACCATTGCAGGCACCGCACGACTCTCGTCCGATGACGATGTATCGTTCTCCGCCGAGATATCGCCGTCAGCAGAAGTCTGGTTGCTCTCCGACGACAAATGAACATTTATTGGGCCGCTGTAGCGTCGGGGGTCGGCAGATTTTCACCCGCCACTGTACCTCTTTCACCTTCTCCACCATGGCCTACACTCCCCGCCGGAAGTGTTGTTTGACGCTGATGGGGGGCTTCCCCTGCCCAAAAGGGGCAATGGAGTCGGTGAACCTGAATTGAAAAACCTTCCAGCCCTCCCGGTTCTGGCGTCTCCCCCAGCTCCGATATCCCTCCCGGCTCTGACGTCCCTATCGGTTCCGGTCCACCAGCCAATTCCGGCGATGCCGACTGCTGCAGTTTCACCGGCAACACTTCCATATCCAATGGTGACTCCTAGGTGACGTCTTGAATTTCAATGACCTTGTTTGCCCGCGTCAGAATCCGCCATGAGTAACGGCCGTGGTCGATGCCCTGCCCGAGGTAGAAGCCACTCTCACACCTGGGGAACGACTTTGACGTGCGTCTCCTGATGCAACACCCCGGACGAAGAAACGGGTGTGGTGATTACGGTGCTGCGTTGCCGTACCATGTCTCGTGCGGCGACTTGATGCCCCGGGTTAATGCCGATGCAGTGAGGTTCAGGGTTTTGGACGCCCAGCTAGTGCACAGTCTCAGCGCAGCACCGTACCATGTCTCGTGCGGCGACTTGATGCCCCGGGTTAATGCCGATGCAGTGAGGTTCAGGGTTTTGGACGCCCAGCCAGTGCACAGTCTCAGCCCAGAGGGTCTCCGGTGATGGTAGGTCGACTTGTGGAAGGCGGACGGAGACTTGGACGCGAGCGGCAATATCCGCGTTTTTGATGATACGAGGACTCTCTCGGCAACGCCTTGAAATTATGGACTCTTTGCGTTCGTGAATTTGTTCTTAATACTATACTGCCTACATACGTCCACGAAATTCTTACAAACGAATTCTCCACCGTTGTCAGACCATACTATATCTACCTCCGACGGCACACCATCCGCACGCACATCAGCGAAAAACTTCTTGGAGGCGTCCGCCGCATCGGAATTACGCTCGAGAATGTATACCCAATAGTACCGGGTAAAACATTCCTTCACTATCATTATAAACCGTTTATCTGTGGCAGTGAATGGAGGCTCTTAGGTCCACTAAGGTCGACAAATACGTTTCCTAGTGTCCGCGTAGCTGGAGGTTTTGTAGTCTTGGTAATCGGCTTAGGGGATCCCTTGGCCATGGAACAACCTGTGCGCGGTCTCAATTCACCCAGCAGCTGTACATCTAGCAATTTAGCCGTCTCTCTCAACAGATATTCGTTTGCATCACAGTGCACGCAGTGGAAAACGTTAATGTCTACAGCAGCCTCACGCGAGTCGGCATTCTGCGGCTGTCACAGGGAATACCAGGGGAACAGAGTGAGCAGGCTTCACGGGGTCTCGATGGGCTCGACAACCGACACGGCAAAAGAGATGTAGTCGTCATCATTAGGGTTGACGCTACTACCACCCAAGTTTGAGTATCCAGATCCACCAAAGTCCATAAGCTCAGACGACCATCCACTAAGTAAGATTACCCTCATATCTTCATCATCAGTCTCGAAACCTAGTCCTTGAGTGTGGCAACCAGTACAGAAAAATAGTTGAAAGCCAAGTTGAGTACGTAAGCCACCTTTTTCAGCTATACTGTGACACCTCTTTCCTTGTTAGGAAAAGCTACCGTGAACGACCCGTAACACTTAACCACAATCAGAGTGTCGTTACCAATCATAACCATGTCCTCGGTTGGGTGCAAGTCACGAAACAGGTCAGCTGATCTCTCGTCATGTGACAGATCGCGCCACTCTCAGCTATCCACTTCTCTCTACCGTCCAAACTCTTCTGGCGCCCTCCTACCGCATCACTATTACCAAGCATGTCAATCGTCAGACATCCTATCACCTTTCCAGAACCGCTCTGGGATGTCTTCGTGGCGCGGATTACGTGTGTGGTACAGTCGTACTAATTATTACCTGATTCCATGTATCGGCAACATTTGTTCCGCATGTCGTCGTATTTCCTCCCCCCGTCCTTTGTACTGCTGTTGGCATTTTTGGATTCAGCAGCAGCACAAGAACTACCCTCACCAGCCACGCCCTTACCAGTACGGTCATGCTTACCACTGCCTTCCTGCTTACGGTTTCGGCGGTCGGGCTTGTTCCCGGCAAGGGCTTGTCCTACATTACGAATGCTCGTACATCTAGACATGATTGTTAACCTCTGCCTGACCATTGCGTCTATCTCGGCGGGGGTAATGTTGTCTCTGTACAATACCGTACGCTGTTCGAATTCGACGACTGTCGTAAGTATTTCTACGACCTTCAAATTTAATCTACTCGTACGTGTGCCGATAGGATCCAAGCACGCCCACGATCTTGTCTACACGCGCGAAGAACTTCATCGGGACTTCGTTCATTTCCATCTCTAATTCATTGAAAAGACGTTTTCATTTCGATCTATCGGAGAGCGCTTTGGGAAGAAACCAATTGACGCCAACCGGCACTAGTCAGTTGGCGTCAAACGCTGTGCTCAGCAACTCACAGCGAGTGATGCTCCCGTTGAGCATGTCCACGCAATGCGGGCTGGTCTAGTGCTAGCCTCACTATATCCTTGACCAATCAAAATACCAGACGTCACGGAGATATCGCCTAACTGGATATCAGTAACAGCGGTATTAGCCTGCAAGCAACCATTCGGCAGCGTAAACGCCTCAAACCCTCTCTTCCATATAGGGAAATCTATATAACTCCCCAGTTTGGGTACAGCAGTTTCGATACTGTTTATTTCCCGAGATCTGAAGGCGAGACTGCTACTCCTGGCAACTTTGACCTCACCAATAGTTTGCAGCCGCCTATTGATTTAACTTCTTTACAAGTTTGTTGAGCAGAGCTTGCCCGCTCACCAGTCCCAGCACCTTCTGGATGCTGTTCTCCATGGACAGACCCCTCTTGCAGTCTGCCAGTTTCCTCTTGACTAGCCTCAATCTTCGACAGCTTTTTTTCAAAGGTCCTTGCCGGATTCCCGATTTGCGTCTTGAGTTCTTTATAACTACCTTCTTGGTCACCCATCTTAAAACAACTAGTCAAGTTCGAACTTTATGACGTTAACGTGTTCCGTTGACAGCGTTGAACAGAAAATGGAGTGACAACAACAATAACCCGGAGCCGAATTCCAGAAAAAATGCGGTATGTCCCAGAAACAAGAACATGTAGACTAGTTTTTTATCTTTATTATTGTGTGTCCAAAGTAACACGGAGGGGAAAAGCTTGGAAAGGATGGCGAGAAGGGGGTGACCATAGGGTGGGCATGGACAACTACATCACAATACAACCAATCACATGGATTACTCGTGTTCTCCTAAGATCAATTATACTCTTTATGCAAAAGTGCAGATACCTACTCTGAACCAATCAGCGCGGGACGCCCAGAGTAAGACAGGATGCTACCCTTGATCATGTCTCCTGTATGCCCCGTAGATCACGTGGGTCATTATACTACCGTGCGAGATGTACGTACGTTATGAATCCTGCATCCCGCGTCAGCCTTCCTGGACAGTGCAATGATCCCGAATCGCACAACAAATGAAGTATCGCACATCAAACTTGAGATATCAGCAGAGATTCAATTTTTCCGCGGACATAGACGGTTGGTCTATAGTTCATGCAGATAGCGGATTCCAAGTGGAACACTATAGCAGTTTCCTCGGGGGACCCAATGTTACGGAGATGAATCTCGAGGCTAGGCCGTGGCCAATTGACTTTCAAGCCGTCACCGCTCGTCGATAGTTTCTATTTTTTTTTGGGGTGTGAGCTTTGGAGTGTTTGTCTTCATTGGCTTGTTCGTGGTGTTTCGAGCGTTTTTACCTAATGTGAGGCTGGTCTTACTATTTGTTTTCTAGTCCTGCCGGTCCGCCCCCGCTCAGAGTCGTGCTGGGGTCTGGGTAATCAGGTCGATATTTGAGGCACAGGAATGTCTGTTTTCGTGTTCGTTCAAGTTCGCCCTACCGACGGCCTTCTCAACCCAGAGCCCGAGGGCGTCCAGGGTGCCCCATTCACGCATAACGTGGTACGAGGCTGTACCGGACAGTGTGTTATATATATATTAATATGTGTATACTGTGTGTTGTATTCGTTCTACTTGTTCTCGGCTGAATACTGCTCACCCTCACGGGGCTATAGGTGATGCCACCTTTAATTCTGGGTATTTATCGTTACCTCGTCCTCATTCCTATCATGCCAGTGGTCCGCCGGAGGCTATGCCAGTGGTCCGCGGGAGGCTTCGCACGACACCTCCCTCGTAATAGCGTCTGTGTTCCCCTTCAATTCCACGATGGTTTGCCTGGCCGGAATGCACTTTTCAATGGTTTGTTTTGCCGTGGAGCGTTTTCCGTCTCGCTCCTCCCCGCCACATCGGCGGCACGCGGCAGGTTTTAGATGGGTGATTGGCTTTGTTTGGAGGATCTGCGCTTTTTTTAATTGCATTCTTCACGTTTCATGGGTCTATAGCCAGGCCATTACAAGTGTGGGAATGGGTTTTGAGGAGCCGCATCTTCGACTCAAGTTCCAGCTCGTAAAACCGGACTTTCCCCGAACCTCCCACATTTCTTCACAATTGGCTTAGCAGAGTGGGCTAGTGTTATGATACTGCATGGAGAAAGCCTTAATTACCTGTGCTGATAAAAAATTATTCGTTTTCGTATGATAAGATTTCGTTTTCTATTCGAGGTAGTCAGGAAATGAAACCGAGGCATGCCCTAATGTTATCCGGAGCTCTGGTGGAAATTATACAAAAAAAATTGCTTCTCTAGTACCGCTAAGAAAGTGATAAATCACAGAACACTTGAATAATATCAGACAGACCTGCAAGGGACACTCTGTGTCCCCGCCTAATACCGTAACAAAAGTATGATTGGTACCAAGGATCTTTTTTGTGGTTTGTGAAACTGTAAGGTATCTGCGGAGATGCGGCGGAACCTATGGTTTCCCCGATTAGAAATACAAACAATTAGTGGCCTCTCGTAATCTCTTGCGATTGCGGTCACCGCGTGACTGCGAGGAAGGCCCCTCAGTTGCAGTTCATAAATATAACCACCCCTCTCTCCGATCTGCCTTATGGCACTCCAGATATAGTGACGTCTGTCTCCGCGGGCCAGATTCTGCCCAAACCACCGAGTTTATCGATCAACTGCTACTACTGTGTGGAGTGAGAACGCCTGTAAACGACTGACCAGGGGCCTGACCAAGTGGTCCACTCATGCTTAATGTAGTGCATAGACGACTCGGGGAAGACAAGCTAAGCCACCCATCCCCCCCTGATGAACGTATTTTTTCTGGATTGAAAGCATATAGGAAACTTTTAAGGGAAAAGCTGAAAAAGGGTTTTTCCCGGAAACGTTTGGCTTTCGGGTGAGGAAATACCAATGCATGCTGAATACCAGGGGGTTTTATGCCTTTTTCAGGGCCCGCCTCGCGAAATTTCCGCGTATCGTGGAATTGAGGTGAAACAACCTACAACAACAGTTACTAGCAAAGAACGAATGGCGAAAATCACGACCATAAGAATGGCGAGACCACGGAGAATCAAACGACGGCGAATTTGTGTTCGACGAAGGAGGAACCGCTAGATGGTCTCGAGTATTTTACCTCGGAAATTCAAAATCAAGCCCCGTGCTAGATTCCCGTGGCCATACCGCGGTCCCTACTTGATAACAATCTCCAACGTCGTTGGATTCGCCGTGTGTGCAACCCAATCTTTCCACCAATCTACTTACAGCGCCAAACTATTATGAAAATTACTATACACTCCAGCTGTGAGATCGAATATGTTGTCGAAACTCATCTTTGCAAGCTGTGTGTTATAGCCGGATTGCGCGTATTACGGGTTGTGTGTCCTCATTAAGGATATGAGTCGGCGACTCCCCTTGCAACTACAGTGTAGCTATCAGGGTCAACAGGGTGATGTTAGTCAGTCTGTTGGCGAAAACTATAAAACCCGTTTCTGAGCGGGGCAACATCTGACAGCTGTGGAAGGAAATGCATTCGTTTATCAAGTGAGTCCTGTAAGTCGATTAACCGTTGAGGGGAGGGCGGAATTTTTAAGAACGTGGGGGGCTGGTTTTGATCAAAAGGGAGCGGGGGTGAGGGGGAGGGGGAGGGGGGGGGAACGGGCGGGGCAGCTCAATTTTTTTCGTGGAAACTCTAAATCCTTCAAGGAGATAAATCTGACTGTTTTGGAAATAATGCACCGATTTATCATGGGGGGGGGCGGGGCGGGCGAGGCAGCTCAATCTGTGCGTGGAACCTATATATCCTTTAAGGGAATAATTGCGACGGTTTTGGAAGGAATGCACCAGTTTATCATGTATACCCTGTAAGCCGAACAACCAGTGAATAGGGAGCGGAGTGTTCGAGGGGGTAGGTGGGGGGTGATGGGGTCGAGAGGTGGAGGGTGACGGATGGGGGGGGGTGGAGTGGGGGGGTGGGGAGGTGGTGGGTGGGGGGGGGAGAGGTCGGTGGGGAGGTGGTTAGGGGGAAAAGGGCTTTAGGCCCCTTAGGTGTAGGGGTTTGTTATACGCGTTTTGCTAGGTCTAGGCGATAGTGCGGGTAGTGGGGCACGGGGGGGCGCGTTGGGGGCGCGGGTGGGTGGTTGTGGGGATGCAGCAGCGGCATGAATGGCTCTGGGAGAATTATGAGGTGATACCCAGTGCGTAAAAGTGTTTTTTACTCTGTCTGGGCTATTTCGATATTAGGTGGGGCGTTTGAGCAAGAGCGAGCGGTAAAAAAAAGAAAGGGGGGAGGAGGGTTTTCAAGAGGTTTAAGTCACATATAATAATAAAAGCACTCCAGCTGTGAGATCAAAGATTTGGTCGAAACTTTTCTTTGCAAGATTGTGTGTGACGCTCCGATCGCGCGAATTAATCATATACATATGTAGGGGCTTGCTATGCGCGTGGTGCCAGGTCTAGGCGATCGTGCGGGTGGTGGGGGAGGAGGGGGCGTTGGCGGGGGGGGATGAATTAAAGCTACGTCATGGATAGCAAGAAACATAATTACGTGACATCAATTGCGTAGAAGTGTGTGGTTCTACGGTAGCCCCCCCAACTTTTCTTTAACGAAATCGCCGGTTTTGAAACCAGCTCCTGGCCGTATCTCCTGAAATACGGTCCCCCTTACCACCCGGACATCATCGTTCGATAGTCCTCCGCAAACAAAATAATATATGCAGACACTCTTTTCATAGCATCCTTCCTCGTGTCGAGCAGCCATGAAACGTTCGTTAAAGAAAACCGCTGGTTTTGGGGGGGGCTATCGTAGAATCAGTCAAGTGTAAATTTTTCCGGCCGATTCCCATTGTAAGTGGGTCGTTTGAACAAACTGGGCGGAGAAAAAAAGGGGGCGGGGGGGAGGGGGGAGTTGAAAAAGGGCGGAAAAGAGTTGGAGCTACGACATGGGTAGCTCGAAGTTTAATGAGAATATATTAGGTGGCTGCTGGTGGTGTTTACTACTCTACAAGTGGTAGATTTTGAATTTAGGTGGAGCGTTTGAACAAGAGTGATCGGTGTGGGGTAGGGGGAGACATTTCAATGTGTGCGCGGAAACTATAAATCTTTAATGGGGACAAATCTGACGGTCGAAGGAAGATGGCATCCTTTTATATCACCTCCCTGGTAATGTTATATCAGCTCCCTGGTAATGTTTATCGTTGTATAAGGTTTTACGTTGGATGGTGTAGTGTGCAACCCTGAAGTAAACAACTTGTTAAACCTTCAAAATTTGTTATCGTGCATGAATCGAACGAGAGAATATTTCAATCGATGGGTACAATCACGTAGTTACCATTATTTTCTGCGCTCAAATGCGTTACTTCGTTAACCATACTTCGCTTGGCATAGGTTGGGAGGCGATCATGCAGACGGCATGTACGATATATATGATATGTCAATATATTATAAAAACTTGAACACACTCCAGCTGTAAGATCGAAGATTTAGTCGAAACTCATATTTGCAAGCCGTGTGTGAAACTGCGATCGCGCGATTTACTGGGTGTGTGTCCTTATTAAGGGTATAGGTCGACGACTCCTCTTGGAACCGCAGTAGTAGTAGTGTAGCTTGTACCAGGGTCAACAGCGTCATGATGACCAGTCTCTCGCGGAAACTCCAAAACCCGTTTTGGAGGTGGACACATTCTGACATCTGTGCAAGTAAAAGCGTGAGTTGGTCAAGTGCATCATGTAAGTCGAATAGCCGATCAGGGAAGGGCGGATTATTCTTCACCTGGGGGCGTGGGGGCCTGGGTTTGAACAAGGTATATATGTTTCCTATTCCCCCACGTCCTTGAAACCTCCGCCCTCCCCTCACCGGTGTTTCGACTTATGGGATTCACTTGATAAACTGATGCAATTCCTCCCACAGCTGTCAGATCTTGTCCCTCTCGAAAAAGGGCTTAATAATTTCCGCGCACAGACTGACAAACATCACCCTGTTGACCCTGATAGCCACACTGTAGTTGCAAGGGGAGTCGCCGACCTATATGGACACACATTTATGATGAGGAGCTAACGATGCGAGAAGGCCGAAGGCCGACAAGCTTCGATTTTATGCTCTTCTATAAGGGGTCACATGTGCAGTCGTGGGCGTGTACCCCTGCTCACGAACAGACACAAACGGACAAAAGACAGTTCCGAAAACTGCCACAGCGTGCCTTTATTTACTGGATTGCTTAATACTGAGGTTTTTCTGTCTGTCCCGCGTCCCGCGTCTGTTCGCTTTGCTTTTGGAGTGCGACGCGTACACCGAACCGATTCAGCAGCGCTCGGGACTGATAGACGCCCGCTATTTACGCTTAATGTCTCGTACTGCTCGTGTCGAAAGCGGTGCCGAGATCGCAGAGCTAGGCCATGTGTAGCTAACTCTTACCAGTGTCAATTGTCACCGGGATTTTATACTCAACCTCTGCGTTCTCTCTCAAGCACCAAGTCCAGATTTGCACCTGCAACAAAATTAGAAACCCGCATCTACCACCTCATCACAACACCCCCACCACCACCCCCACCACCATCCACCGAGAGCAGCAGAAGCTTATATTGCTCGTGGCGGCTGGTGTTTGTGGTGGTGTAGTGGTCTCTGTGTGTTATGTTGGCCGTGAGCTTCGTGTTACTCGGTGCTTGCGGGCGATGATTGTGTGGCTTTTGCCTTGTGCACTCCTTTCTCGAGAGGAACGAGCACCAGTATCATATGCATACTCGTATAATATTTATATTACTGCCATGTATATTATATATACATACATATTATGAAAAAATCAAAATACACTCCAGCTGTGAGATCGAATGTTTTGTCGAAACTCATCTTTGCAAGCTGTGTGTGATACTCCGATCGCGCGTATTACGGGTTGTGTGTCCTCAGTAAGGATATAGGTCGGCGACTGCCCTTGCAACTACAGTGTAGGTATCAGGGTCAACAGGGTGATGTTAGGCAGTCTGTGCGCGGAAACTATAAAACCCGTTTCTGAGGGGGGGGAAATATGACAGCTGTGGAAGGAAATGCATCAGTTTAATAAGTGAGTCCTGTAAGTGGAATAACCGTGGAGGAGAGGGCAGGGTTTTTAAGGACGTGGGGGCCTGATTTTGATCAATAGGGGCGGGAGGGGGGGGAGGGGGGGGGAGGGGACGGGTGGGGCAGGTTAATTTGTGCGTGGAAACTATAAATATTTCTTGTGAGGAGGGGAGGGAATGTGGCGGGGGGGGGGCCGGGGGCGGGGAGGGGGCGCTTTAGTTCGCATAAATGTAGGGGTTTGCTTTACGCGTGGTGCTAGGTCTAGGCGATGGTGCGGGTGGTGGGGAAAGAGGGGGCGTTGGGGATGGAGGTGGGTTGGAATTGCAGCAACGGCATGGACAGCTCTGGAACGATATCGAGGCGATATCCAGGGCGTGGAAGTGTTTATTACTCTGGTTGATTTCGATAGTAGGTGGGGCGTTTAAGCAAGAGGAAGCGAGGAAAAAAAAAAAAGGGCGGGGGGGGCGGGGGGGGCGGGAGGGTTTTCACGAGGTTTAGGTCACATGGTTTTATAGTTTCCGCGCACAGACTGACTAAAACCATCCTGTTGACCCTGATAGCTACACTGTAGTTGTAAGGGGAGTCGCCGACCTATATCCTTAATGAGGACACACAACTCGTAATGCGCGCGATCGGAGTATCACACACAGCTTGCAAAGATGAGTTTCGACGAAATCTTCGATCTCACAGCTGGAGTGTATTTTCATTTTTTATAATAATATTAAAATCGAGGATTTGGTCGACACTGATGTTCGCAACATTGTGTGTGATCCTCCGATCGCGCGTATTATTCGTATATGTTGGGGCCTACTATACGCGCGGTGCTGGGTCTAGGCAATCGTGCGGGGTGTGGGGAAGGAGGAGGCGTTGGAGGGGGGGCGGGTGGATGAATGAAAGCTACGTGATGGATGGCTAGAAAGATAGTAACATGATATCAATGGCTTAATAGTGTTTATTACTCTGGCCGATTTCGATTGTAAGTGGGGCGTTTGAACGAACTGAGCGGGGAACAAAGGGGGGGGGGGGGGGGGGGGGGATGGGTTGGAGCTACGGCATGGATGGCTAGATGGATAATGAGATGATATCAGCTGGCTGGTAGTGTTTACTACTCTGGCAGATTTTGATTTCAGGTGGTGCGTTTAAGCAAGAGGGATCGGCGGGGGGGGGGGGGGGGTGGGGCGCCAATTTCAATATGTGCGCGGAATCTAGAAACCCTTGAAGGGGACGAATCGGACGGTTGCAGCAAGAAGACACCCCTTTATATCACCCGCCTGGTAATGTTTATTTTTCTAGAAGGTTTGATGATACATGTAGTATATGCAACCCAGTTCTTATGTGCAGTAAACAACGTGTTACAAGCTTCATAGTTTGTTGTTGTACATAGATCGAAAGATAGAATATTTCAATGATATACATACATATATATGAACACGAGGTTTCATAATTTTTGCACTGCTGCTGCTGCTGCGGTTGCTTGCCGTATACCAAAGGAATTTTTCATTTTCATTTTAGAATTTTGTTATTCCCATTTTTTACGTATACCTACGTACGTACATATTGAACCTGCCGAGTACACAATGATGCCCTTCGTTTCCGACCTGCTCAGGACCATTCGACGCGAGCATTGACGAGGGAAGAAAATGCTGAAATCTTCTCGCGATAAAAACGCGAGGCAAGAACCGTATAGCGGGGGGTGGGGGGGGGGGGGGGAGAGCCTACTTTGTGACACCGGATCTGAGGTACGACAATTAATAGGAAGGAGCGAGAAAGGAAGGGCGAAGATAATGATTCTTAATAATGCCGCTGGATTTTCGGTCACGAGGTACCCTTCATCTACATTGGGTTGTTTTTCACGCAGCGGGTGTTTCGGTTACGAGGTAGTCTCCATCTACATTGAGTTCGTGCATAGGGGGACCGGTCATCGGAAATCTAAATGGCGGGTATGGAGAGTGCTTTCCTATCGGGATCTTTTATTCCTGGTTCACTTGCAATAATACAATGGCCTAGCGTTGGGCTGCGAAAGAGCAACTGAGTTAAATCGACACACGACGCGTATGAAAATACGCGGAAGTGTGGTGAGCTAAAGCTTTATTTTTCCCCATCCGCCGGAGGATAAAAAAAAAAAAAAAAAAAAAAAACAATGGCCATAAATTTGGACTTTGGACTACATCCACGCAATATTTACGAAAATACACTGTGCAAAACGAGAGGCCGCTTCACAACAACTAACCGCCAACCCAGCAGCTTAATGCAGTTGGGAGTTTGACCACTTGAAGGCGTCTGTCACGCTCCTCATTCCCACTGTTCTTGTAATACGTCGACTTTACTTCTGAAGAGGGGCTCTGTGGATGCAGACCACGAGATAGAAGAAAAAAAACAGAACGGAAAACGGCGTAGAAAAATGATATAAAGAGATCGACGACAAGAAGAAAACATGGAAATAAGAAATGGATAAACAATCGGAAACAAGGAGAGAAGCATGACGGCACGGTGATAATGAAAACAAACATGTTTTGGTATTTCTTACAGCAGTGCCTTTGCTTTTGTTTTTTCATGATCTCCATAACTATGATCGTTGTTTCAGCGCCATTCCTGCGATCGACGGGAATTTTTCCTATGATTGCCCGATCGCCCTGAATATTTTGGGGTTTAGACCATGCTCGTGTGCAGTGTGCAGGGAGGATGCTACATGAATGCCGGACATGTGGACCTGTCGCCGACGTTGGACGGATACACCGGACGCCCGGTGGTGCCAATAATTTCGACGCAAGTTTGACGCCCCTGACACGTCAATGATGTTTACGTAGGGCATCCCAAATTATACGCGCGTGCCATGCGTATCAAATACATATCCATTGCCCGATATTGCACGGCCTATTCCTATTATGACCCTACTGCTCGCTGTGTTTTGTGTTTCTAATGTATTTCTATGATATCTCTTTCTCGTAGTTTGTTTTTCTATCCCTAAACCAATCAAACGCAATCAACCAATAAAGGGTGAAACCCCCTTCGTCTCGTACATAGCCTTCCTTAACCATGGTCTCGAAAAAGTGGAAATATCTGCTGGAGGCTGTACGAGGCATCTACCTGCGGCACGGACTCTGATGGTGTTGATGGATTAAGACAGGAGGACCTGTCGGTTACATTCGGAAAAAAACACAGTACTTTTCCACAGACTTTAATGTACGCTGTTCGTGTTTTTTGTTCACCTTTTCCAGCCATCAACACCCGGGACAACCAGTGTTCGTGTCGATCGTTTATACGAGAGATGAATGCTGTGGTGACGCATTTACGATACGCGAAGAAAGTATTGCGCATTTTCGTTCATTTAACACTGAACCCGAGACAAATCACAAGATGAAGCGTAAACAAATATGATCAGAATTACACAATCAGTAGCACCTACTATATTCGTTTTTCATAATATACCTGGTATCATATAGGTTTGGGTGGTGCAAGTGTTTATTGGTTGTGGGAATTGGAACGGCACGTGCGGCCCTCTAACACCATACGTTGACGCGTAGAGAGTTCACATACTTACCAGATCAAACCATCCTCCTCAACGACGGCATCGGCGGCTGAGAAAGGTGAGTGAGTGTGTCGTAGTGTGTTTGAAATGGTAATACATGACAAGAGTTCTAGTTAGCTAGGTAGAGCTTGCGCTCGGTCCTGGTAGCAAATAGCTATCTGGTGTTCAAGTTGTTCCAGTGCATGAAGCTGGGCTGAGCAGGTACTAATCAAAACTACAAAAAACTGGCGAAATATAATTCAAGACAAGCATATTTATGGAGAAGAAGGAGAGGGCGCGCTTCACGCTGTGTGGTTAGGAAAGCAGCATATGAGACGAGGGTGCCCGGGGATTGGGAAATTAGACATAAGCCTTTCATCGAAAATAGTGAGTAAGGAAAACTTTCCGGAGCGTTGTGATTGCAGGACGACATAGAAGAAAACAAGTTGATCCATTTCACATTTTCAATTTCAAGATCAGCTGCTCTTCTTAACGATCCCACCCGGCCGCAGGAGATGGATGGGCGGTCTAAAACAATGTAACTAAAGATGGAATATAACGAAAAAAAAGTGTCTTGATCTAAAACGTCGTGTGATCACAGTGCCGGGGTTAGCTGTCTATATCTATTTTGTGGGGTTAGCTGTCCGGGCGCTATCTCGTGAGACCACCGAGAAGCTCAAAGGAGGCTGGTAGCTATGTATACCTACTTTTTGCGAACTGTGACCCTAAAGGGGAGGAACCGGCAAGGGCGCGATCATCGTTCATTGGCTAACGTTGTTGTTGTTCTCACATTAACTCGCACAATCAAGTCCGTGGTCACAGGACAAGCTCCAGCGGCTGTGGAGATGAGAAATACACCGGGGAAAAACACAAACAAACCCAAGGTAGTACACGCTTATTTCAGAGCCGTCCAAGCCGCTGCTGCAATTCCCACGCCCCCCCGCCTCCAACGCCCCCTCATTCCCCACCACACGCACCATTGCCTAGATAGAGCTAGTACCACGCGTTTCGCAAACCCCTACATCTATGCGACCTAAAGCCCTCCATCACTGCCCCCCGCCTCCCCAGCCACACCCCCCCCCCCTCCCCTGCAAGAAGGATTTATTGTTTTCACGCACAAATTGAGCTGCCTCACCTGTCCCTTCCCCCTTCCCCCCCTCCCGCTCCCTTTTTGATGAAAATCAGGCCCCCACGTCGTTAAAATTTCCGCCCTCCTATCACCGGTGATTCGACCTACAGGGTTTCACTTGACAAACTGATGCATTTCCTTCTACAGCTGTCATATTTCCCCCCCCTCAGTAACGGGCTTTATAGTTTCCGCGCACCGATTGCCTAACATCACCCTCTTGCCTCTTGATAGCTACACTGTTGTTGCAAGCGGAGTCACCGACCCATGTCCTTAATGAGGACACACAACCCGTAATACGCGCGATCGGAAATATCACACACAGCTTGCAAAGATGAGTTTCGACAAAATATTCGATCTCACAGCTGGAGTGTATTTTAATTTTTATAATATATCACAGCTGACGTAGTTCATGCCTCCACCAGAAAAATTTATAAGTGAAATCGGGAGTCAGTGTACGATGTGCCATGTCCATACTGGTGCATACATTTCACTACTCGCGCCTGGAAAAACCGACTATAACCGCTTGCCACCCAAGAAAGACTAACACGTATATATATATATATATATATATTTCACGACAGACGCAAGCCGATTAACAAAAAACAATGAAAGAAAAGAAGGAAAAGGAAAGGAATGAATAGAGAAAAAAATGCTAAAAAAATCGAAAAAGGAAAGGAAAGAAATGGAAAGACAAGGAAGGCAAGAAAAGACAAGACAAGAAGAGGAAGCAAGGAAAGAAAAGATGAAAAAAAATGTAATACTAGCAGACCCTAGGAACTGACAAAAGACAGCATTGGGCTTCTAGAGGGTAACAAGTGCATCATCAATGGCACCGGGGAGAGAACGTAACATGGGGAAGAAGTCAGGGCGGTCTTACGCTATCTTGTGACGGCCATTGGAAGGCCCACAACTTTCAACGTACAATAATTTAGCTGTGACTTGTTAGGCTGTGTTATAAGGCTTAGCAGTACCCCACTAGTACCTTCACAGCTGCATGCAGGAGGGGGGAAGGCAAGGTGAAGCGACGTGTTAAACCGTGAGATGCCGTTTTTCTGTGGGGACAGCAAGGTTAATCGCACGCCATTTTACGGGCTTGGCCGTCAGGGAGCCAACATGCTCTACTCGTAGGTCCACCTATTCCATGTCATTCGTTGGGGAGCTTCTCATGACGATGCGATTTTGATTATCTGATAGTTACGATAAAGTTGATTGTTATATAAACAGAGGTACACTCCAGCTGTGAGATCGAAGATTTCGTTATAAATCGTACTTGCAAATTGTGTGTGATACTCCAATATCGCGTGTTGCTGGGTATAAATCATCATTATCAGGGATATAGGTCGGCGACTTCTCTTAGAAATACAATGTCAGTGGGGCTTGTACCAGGGTAAACAAGGTTTTGTTAATCAATCTGTCCGCGAAAAAATACATCGTAACCCGTTTTTCAGGGGGATTTTACCGGCTGTAGAAAGCACCGGCATAGTACTATGTACATCGTGTAGACTAGTCGTATAACAGACGAGGGAAAGGGCGCGGCAATAGGTGAGACAGGTCGAATAAACTTATCGTCGGAGCTTGCTGCACCCGTAATGCTAGCAGGGGATGGCTGGGGCGGCGGAAAAGGGGGTGGAAGGGGAGTCGGGGTTAATTCAACCCTGATAACCATACAACAAATATACTGTTCCAGAGTTCGGTGGCTCCAAAGGTATATTTATTTTTATCTCCTGCCGGGTAGTCTTTATCACTCGGCTCTGCAGGATTTTGGTCTTTGGTGGGGCGGAGCTATAGGGAGAAGGGAGGGGGGGTGACGGGGGCGAATAAGAGCAAGTACAGATGCTACGAATACCTGCACCCTAACTGTAGATGCCCATTATTTAAAAATCACAGGATGGGATCAAAGGACAACTTGTCCTTAATGTTGATAACATTTGTGGTTTAAATTTTTGGCGAGCAAAATGCAACATGAATGCTGGCAATCAATGGTACTTATGACCCTATCCGTGGCCCCGGTGGCGTATGAGGTGATTCTCGACTTTGGTATAGGACGGTTTCGTGAGTTCGAGCCCCATCGAGTGCATACTCGTATACACTCGTGCATACCCGTAGAAACTCGTGCATACTCGTGTAGTCTAAACTCGCGCATACTCGTATAAACCCGTTGGAACTTTTCTTGCGCACAAATTGACTCGCGAAAAGCGCGACAGCGTGAGTTGGCAAAAAAAAACCCGACGAGCAGTGGAATTGCTGGACCCTATGCGCGACAAGAATTGAAGACAAGAACCGGGGGGAAGAAGGGACGACACCTGTGACCACGGCCTGTCCAGAAGTTGGAAAGTATAGCGTGAAAAAAAAAAAAATGGTGTATTATTGTGTCATTCTCAGGGTTCTTCACGGTTATTCGTCGTGTGCACTGCTGTGCGGGCTATTCAAATACAAAATTTTACGATCCGGTTCAGTGTGGTGTTAAAAAATTGGATATCTGAGGCTGCGGTTCGGAGCGGTTTTCACAGACTGTAAATCTTACGGTGCGGTTCAGTGCGGTTTTCACTAAAAGCGTATACGCATGTTACGGTTCGGTTCTGTGGTTTCGTCTGTCCTATACATTACGGTTTCTGGTGCGGTGTTCAGAACCCAGCGATACTACAATGAGGTTGGGTGCCGTTTTCACTTTTGCAAAACGTACCGTGCGGTTAGATGCTGTGGTGAATCATACGGTGCGGTTCGGTGCGGCCCCCCGTTGAACAGTTGTTGCTATGGTGCAGGGCCAATTCCCGGAGGGAAAACGGTATAAAACCCGTATTTTCCCTACGGTGCGACGTATGAACAAACCGCACACAGCCAACGGTGGTTTCGTACGTTTCTCAAGCTATTCTCGGTGCATTACCGAAACCACTGATGATGTTTCTCAACGGTGCATTGTATGAAGAAGACGTACAAACCACGTTTTCGTACGGTTTCTGGCGCTTTACGTATTATATTTACCACATACGAAGTACGAGTACCAAGGGCGGCCAAGCGACGGCGTCGGTGGCAGTGTTCACCGCAGTGCCGCCGCAGCTATCCCACCAACCCAAACGGAGGCACAGCAAAGCATCCCCTTCAGGCATCAAAATCAAACAGCACTGACACCATCTCCGGCAATAGGAACATATTCAGCTTGGGATTTCTTCTGGTTGCCTGCTGCTGCTCGCACTGCTGCTGCTGCTGCTCTCAGTGTACCTCGCCACCGCGCAGACGTGGTCCGCTCCGAGCAGGCTCGGCGTCCGACAATTAGACCGCGCTGCTGCTATCACGGTGTGCTGGAATTGGAATGATACACGAGCTGTCCTGTTCTCGCGGTCTACGACACCGGCATAGAGCCCAAGCGCATGTACGAGTGTAGCCAATGCATTACCTACGACACCAAACGGGCGGGAGAGCACCATCGCGGAAGCGACCCGCTCATATACCCCAACACCGCAGAGCCGCGTCATACTCTATCTACACCTCTCGACGATATTGAGTCCATGCCATTAACGGTTAATGTGCGGTGTCGATACACCACAGCACTGAGCAAGCAGCAGGCAGCTCGTGGCGCGTCCCTTGCAAGGAAAATGCTTCTTGATTAGTGATTGGAGTTGCGTCAGACAAATGATTGGTGTGTTGTAGTCAGCGTAAATCGTGCAAGATACGCACGTACACTTCGTATACTTCCTACGCAAGCCAAAGGAGCAACAGCAGAAAAACTAAAATTCAATACGTAAGCAACAAATATATGTTACGCACTCATAAATCAGCTGATATATATAAAAAAAAACAAAACACTCCAGCTGTGAGATCAAATATTTTGTCGAAACTCATATTTGCAAGCTGTGTGTGATACTCCGATCGCGCGTACTCTGGGTTGTTGTGTGTTCTCATTAAGAATAGAGGTCGGCGACTTCCCTTGCAACTACAACAGTGTTGCCCTCGGGGTCAACAGAGTGATGTTAGGCAGTCTGCGCGCGGAAACTATAATACCCGTTTCTGAGGGGGACAATATATGACAGCTGTGGAAAGAAATGCATCAGTTCATCAAGTGGATACTGCAAGTCGAATAACCGGTGATCGGAGGGCGGAGATTTTAACAACGTGGGGGCCTGATTTATATCAAAAAGAGAGCGGAAGGGGGGACAGGGGGGGAGGGACAGGTGGGGCAGCTCAATTTGTGCGCGAACAAAATAAATCCTTCTTCTAGGGGAGGGGGGGGGAAATGTGCCGGCGGGGAGCGGGGTGTTTAGCAAGAGAAAGCGAGGAGAAGAGAAGAAAGAAAAGTCATATACAATAAAAAATAAAAATACACTCCAGCTGTGAGATCGAAGATTTCGTCGAAACACACCTTTGCAAGCTGTGTGTGATACTCCGATCGCGCGCATTACGATATATCACCTAATTATCTTTCCAGCCATCTACACCGTACCTCCAACTTAGTACCCCCCTCCCCCCCCCTCCCCTTTCTCGGCAAGAGTAATAAACACTTCTTCACAATTGACATCACTTCATCATCTTTCTAGCCATCCATGACGTGGCTGTCACTCATCCCCCCCCCCCCCCCGACGCCCCCTTCATCCCCACCACCCGCACCATCGCCTAGACCTAGCATCGCGCGTGTAGCAAACCCCTACATCAATGCGACCTAAGGATGTTGGCTAAAAAAAAAACCCTTTCTGCCTTCCCCCCTCCCCCCCCTCCCCTCTTAATCAAACCCAGCCCCCCACGTCCTCAAACACTCCGCCCTCCCCTCACCGGTGGTTCGACATACATACAGGATTTATTTTATATACTGATGCATTTCCTTCCACAGCTGTCATATTTTCCCCCCTTAAAAATGAGTTTAATAGGTTCCCGCGAACAATCTGACTAACACCACCCCCTCGATCCTGATATCTACACTGCAGTAGTTGCAAGGGGAGTCGCCGGCCTATAGACCGGTCGCCCCGGTGGCGTATCAGGTTATCCTCGATCCTGGTACAGGTCAGTTTCGTGAGTTCGAGCCCCGCCGAGTGCATATCCAAATAAATTCGTGGGGACTTTTTCTTGTGCATAGAAATTGACTTGCAGGAAGCGCGAGAGCGTTAGCAACACTCGATGAAAGATCGACGAACAGGGAGATTGCCGAACCCTATGCGCGAAAAAATTGAAGGCAAGAACCCGGGGGAAGAAGGGACGACACCTGTGACCACTGCTTGTCCGGAAGCTTGAAAGTAAAAGTGCGAAAAAAAAAAAATCCTTGATGAGGACACACAACCCGTATTACGTGCGATCGAAGAATCACGCACGCAGCTTGCAAAGATGACTTTCGACAAAATCCTCGATCTCACAGGTGGAGGGTATTTTTTTTTTTTTACGAATAATAGAATATGATAATCACTCGAGTATAAAAATATTAAATTTACTTTATTTGCATTCATCAATAATTAATAGAATGGAGCTCTTAACAGTAATCTTGTCTTTAAAAATGAAACACCACCAAATCAACCACGGTAGCTAGAACGCTTTCCACTTTTGACACGGAACGTCTTTCTGAGTTATCTGACAGGCTGCAGAGCAGCTACGACAGCCGTGCTAGAAAAATGAAAATTCCGGAGGCTTGTTCCCCATGAATGGTATGTGTGTGTGTGTGTTCTTCACATTAAACCGTTCTTCTACTCGTGGACATCCAGCACACCCAGTGTCCGTACTGATTCTTCACCCTAGAAAGATCAGCTCTGTGGTCACAAGCTACGACACAGAGATAATGCATCGTAATGCATTCGACAACGCAATGTCATGCCCTAGTACTGGGTACGACAGGCACAACATACATACGTCAGCAACAGAAAACATTGGAAGAGAGAATACGAAATAAACAAAAACAAAAACAAAAACAAAAACAAAAACAAAATAATAATAAGAAAACAAATAAAAACAAAGATAAAAATAAAACAAAAATGAAACAAACAAAATGAAGGGGAAATCGAAGAAACAACCCAACCGGAAAGGAGAGCCAAAGCTCGGAAAAGAAACATAATAAAATAAAATAAAATAAAAAAAGTAAAAACCAAGATAAGATAATCCGAACACGAGCCAAAAACCTGGACACGCAAGGAGGGAACAAAGGGGAAAAAAATACCCCAGAAAAAGAAGAAAAGTGCTACGTACCTACTAGTCGGCCTGGTACCTTGCAACCCTGTCTGCCATCTCCTTCCTGCCTTCGTCCACCGCGGTCTCCCTTCTATTCCTCCTGTTGCCCCCCCTGCCCCCACTCCCTTGGACGGCTTTCCTTCTACTCCTCCTGTTTCCCCCCCTCCCCCCTTTGTGTTCTTCTCATTAAACCAAAATACCTTGTAAAAGAGAGAAACAACGAAAGAAACCAAGACAAAACAAACAAATAAATAAATAAATTAAAAGGGGAGCCAAAGCTCGGGAGATAGAAACATACCCCGAGCATGAGCCAAAATGGACATGCAAGGGGGAAAGAAAGGGAAAAAAATACCCCGGAAAAAAGGAAACAAGTACAAGAAGGAAGACTGGGAGGGCCAAATAAAACAGGCTCACCATGCAAGACTCCCTTCATAAGGATAAGAAGGGGAAAGAAAAAAAGAAAGAAAAAAAATAAATTCACGGAAAAAATCAAAGTACCAAGACATCACATTCCGAGCAGCCGCAGCAGTTGGCGGTACGAGTGGCATAGATAGAAAGGTTCCACCTACTAGTCGGCCTGGTACCTTGCTACCCTGTCTGCGGTCTCCTTCCTACTTTCATCTACCGCGGTTTCCCTTCTACTCCTCCTGTCCCCCCCCCTGCCCCCATACCCTTGTGCGGTGTTCCTTCTACCCCTCCTGCTGCCCCCCCTCCCCCCGTTCCCTTCGACACCACCCACGGCGGATGCGCGGCGCTGTCTACTCAGCTTTGCCTCATCCTCGTGCCACCTGCCCATGAACCGTTCAGCTGCTTCGAGGACCCCCCGGTACCACTTGCCCGCCTTTTTTGCTGCAGTGGGCCACAGCGCGGTCCCAACTCCAAAAACTAAGGGGGAGTGTTCCGTTGATCCCTCGTTGGCTTTGAACACCCTAAGGTCCTCAGCTATGGCTCTAGGCCAAGTTGTCCGCCTGGTTTCGGGTTCTCCCCACCAGCGATCGTCCCGAACATCAACCGACGGGGCAATCGCCCCTTGTGTTGTCGCACCAGGGCCCCGGCAAAGAAGAGCCGCCGTTTACGGATGGTCGTTTCGATGCTCTCGCATCGTGTCATCCTGAGGGCCTTCGCGTACGAGAGGGTGGTGTGGTCGGTGCGTAATCGGCGCTGGAAGCCAATGACTCGCAAAAGGACTTCGTGGTGGGCTGATCGGAGCTTGGCGAAGTGGTCCGCATTGAGGGTCCACGTCACACACCCGTACAGAAGGGTCTCAATGACCTCGGCCTTCAGCATGCGGACTTTCAGACTAAGCGGGGCGGTCGTCCTATCATACAATTCCGGGCCAAACCGTTTGAGGCATGCCCGCATGAGACGGATCCGTCGTTCGATTTCGAGCGAGAGGTCAGCGCTTTCGTGGATAATGCCGCCTAGGTATAAAAACTGGGTCGTCTGTTTATACCTCTGGCCTGATGCTTCGATCGCGAGCGGTGGGGCGAGGGATGTCTGGTCCGGTGTTCGTAGCAGCATCGTCTCTGTCTTTTTTTCCGATACCGTGAGGCCTGCTGCTTCGAAGACAGTCACAATGACTGTCATCATTTTAGCAAGGCCTTCCGCCGACTTCGAAACAATTCCTGCGTCATCTGCGTACAACATGCCCCACACAGCCCTTTGCACGCATGCCAACGGTTCCTCTTTTCCGACTACATTGCCCTCTTCGAGGTGAACCAAATCCCTTACGATGCTTTCGTCTTTGCTGAAGCGTACCAGCACGACGTGTATCGCAGCAGCGAAGAACACGTTGAACAGTAACGGTGATAGCACGCAGCCTTGCCGCAGCCCCTGGGTGACATTAAACCAATCCGAGTGCTCGCCGTCATCCGCGCGCACGCGAGCCCGCATGCCTTCGTGGAAGTTGCGGATAACTGTGCGCATCTTGGTTGGTACGCCAAGGCGTGTGAGTACCTCCCACAACAGTTCCCGGTCGACAGAGTCGTACGCTTTCTGCAGATCGATGAAGCACATGTACAGTGGGATTTTCCTCTGTTGTCCGAGCTCTTGCAACCGGCGCACGACAAACAGCATGTCGACCGTCGACCGTGCGGGACGGAAGCCGCACTGTTCTTCAGGAAGTATTTCCTCGGCCTCGCAGTAGTTGCTAAGGCGGGACGCAATGATTTTCAACAATATTTTGCCTGCGTGGGCAACAAGCGAGATCCCTCTGTAATTGTTGCAATCAGTTCGATCCTTTTTTTTGTGAAGGGTCTTGATGATAGCATCTTTCCATTGCTGGGGGACTTCGCCCGTTACCCACACGTTGACAAGGATATTGTGAAAACACTGGACGAAAGCGGGGTGGTCAAGTTTTAGTAGTTCGACCGGGAGACCGTCTGGTCCAACGGCTTTCCAATTTGACATGCCCTTAATCGCATCCATCATCTCGTCCATGGATGGTTCATCTCCAAGCGATAGTTTAAGCGGTCGCGGTGGCAAGAGGTCGATGATCGTGGGATCGAGTTTCAGCGATTTCGTGTTCAAGAGTTTGTGGTAGTGCCCCGCCCATCGTTCACGAATTCGCGCTTGATCCCGCAACAACGTGCCATCCTCGTCCATAATAAACTGCTCGCTCCTCGCTTTTGTACCTTGCAATCCCACCGTACTCTTCAGGTGCTTGTAGAACCCTCGTTGATCGTTACTCGCTAGGAGTCTCTCGGTTTCGGCGAGGTACTCTTCAAAGTACGCTTGTACGCCTGCGGCAACCACTTCCTGCAGATTCGCACACGCAGATCTCAATTTCTTCCACGCTACACTATCTCGGGGGTTGGCACGCAAGAACTGTCTGGCATCCTCCCTCGCTGTCCATGCTACTCTGAAAGCGGCCGAAGTTTCGGCAGGCTCGCACCAACCATGCCGGCGGTGGCGACGTGGTGGAGGTGGCACCTCTTTCTCTACAGCATCGATGATAGTCGTGGTGAAAAACTCAACCATGCCAGACGTGTTACGGGGCTGGATAGGTTGGTTGAGAGTGGAAACAACCCTCGCGATTACTCGTTGGCGACGCTTTCCGTCGGATAAAAAAGGCTGCCTGTCGAATTCTCGGCGTTTTGGGGGTTTCAGCATTTTTCTGTTGGACGAAAAGTGACCACTAAGTCGGACCTTGATGTACACAATGTTGTGGTCTGAATCGGCCTTAGCTGGTGGCGGAGGCTGTGGGATGACTTTAACATCATGTACTCTAGGTCGATGGGCTTGGCGGGTTAGGATGTAGTCTATCCTCTTACGGTCATTCGGTCTGGTGCCGTTGTACGTATGCGATATCCCACCCTTGCGCGTGGTGAAAAATGTGTTGGTGAGAGCTAGCTTGCAATTGGTAGCGAACGACAAAAGTCGTTTGCCATTATCGCTACGAGCATCTCGTCCGTATGCTCCAAGCACCCTACTTTCATCATCACCGCACCCTTCCATCGTCTGCCCAGTTCGCGCGTTAGCATCCATCAGTACAAACAAACACTCTTTAGTAGGGATCTGTTCAACCAGGTCCTCCAGCTTTTGCCAGAAAATACCTTTCAGCTTGGTGTCTTTGGTACAATCAGTTGGGGCGTACGCAACGACGAAATCAACAGCATCGCATCGACCATCCAACTCAAAGCGCATAGACATAAGCCGTTCGTCAAAGAACTGCTGGGTGAACCTAGACTTACGGCATATTGAGTCCTTAACTGCTAGACCTACTCCGTACAGCCCTTGCCTCGCTGCTGTTTTTTCCTGACCTGAGCAAAAAACTTGGTATCCAGCTGCACTGAATCTCGTGTTGCCGGGCCGTCGAGTTTCCTGCAGGCCAATGAAGTCACAGCCGAGTTGCTGGCCTTTCGCCAGTACACGCTCGTCATGCCCATACCCGTTCTTCCCTTTTACGGCCAGGGTACGCACGTTGTAGGTCGCTACCGCCACAAGTGCCGCCTTCCGTCTCTTACGAGTCTCGCGTGCTGCTTTCTCAGCCAGCCGACGAGAGGCTCGTCCCCTCCTCCGTTTCTGTTTCTGTTGTTTCTTTTTTCTCTCTATTAGTGTGATGATTGTGGCTCTCCGTTCGCGCATGCGTACCCACGCGGTGGCCAGCCTCTCCACTCCCCAAGCTGCCCACGCTGCGCTCTCTGCTTTGGTGATGTACCCGTCCTGCCCCGGGGATGAACTCCTCGGCGTTGGGGTTAAAAAGAAAACCCATCACCACCACCCCACGCGGTCCTTAGAGTGAGCAGTTCACTAGCCAGACCGCGCAAGGTTCCCTCTCTACCCAGCCCGAGGCTCGATGCCCGTGTGACTGCCGCTAGACCGCTGGAGGTCCTCGCGGGCTTCCTCGGCCCACCCCAAGGACGGGGCAGGCCGAACAAGGAGACGTGTGGTATACAACTTACAACTTACAACTCTACCAACCCTAGAAAAATCGGTTACGTGAGTAACATGTTGTACTACTGCCCTGTAAAAAAACCCTAAAATCGAAGACGATCGCTACTTTCGTGATAATGGCGTGCGTGCAGGTCGTTGGTCTCCGTGTGCCTTCCTGTCGCTGTGAATCTCCATGGCCGCCTCTTTGCGTTTGCTCATTCGGCCCGCTCCTTCGTACTTGCTCTCGTTGAAACTTGTTTCCTATCGTCCCCTCCTCCCCCGTCTCATAAAACAAAGTTTTCATCCCAGCTTGTGGTGCTGATCTGAAAAAATAAAGTTGCTCGCGTTCAGGGAGAGTTCAATCCACCTCTTCCATGCCCGTCGAAGCTCAGTCGACCCCCTCCGTGGTCGTCAAACTCAGCCTCCTGCCGGCGCAGCTCCCTCTACGCATACCGAACATGAGCCGTAACGTAACTCGTGGTGGCGGTTGCCTCCGCGAACGAGCATCAACTCTATTGCAACCCCTACACCTCGAGGCGCCACACGCAGCAGCAAGAAGTCGTCACTCCTGACTGATTCTCTGATAGCTCCCCGAAACCAGCGATTTTTAACGAGCATTTCAAGAGAGCTCGACACAAGGATGGAAAATATTGGAAAAAAAGGCATCCAAGTAGTCCAGTCTGATGTCTTTTGCGTAAAGGTCTATCGATCAATGACGTCGGGGTGTCGCGGGACACAGTATTTCAGGAAAAACGACCCGGAGTTGATTTCGAATAAGATGGTTTCGTTAAAGAAAAGTTGAGGAGATGAACTCTTGTTGAGGGTGAGTTCGGCCTTTCATCCGCCAGAAAGACGCCCCCCCACTCGATACAAGCCTGCTATTGATAGGGCATGCCTCGCAGCATGCCTTACCCAGACGGCAAGGGGAACAGAGGTGAGTATACGGTGGTGCCACCTGAGCTATGGATAATCATTATGGACCTTAGTTGCTGCTGAACTTTGCCTGGATAGGTGGTAGTCTGAAACCTCTATCCTCGAAAGAGACACTGGTTCAAGGAAAATGTTTGAAGAGTGCAAAACCGAATTACTTCAATTTGCGACAGGATAGCGTCAGAAACGCATACATATCCACGTACTAGACTATATTATCGAACAGGGCCTTTGCTCAGATCCTCCGCGAACTCAACTATAATCCCGAATTATCGAGTTAATGATGCCGGTTTTAGTAACTCTCCGTTGACTCCAAAACATACCACGTAGAAATAAAGGCAGATCCATTGCTCCAGCCGTTGAACACAGGGTACTCCCACGCGCAGTACAGAACACCAAAAGGCAATGACTAGTATCAAGAACTAAAAAATACACGTGTTGCGACACTCTTGCCATCCTTGCCTCCTCTCTCCACTCTCTGCTGTAGCTGCTTAGCGTGCCCTCTCTGATCTTACGCCGTGTATCTTGATGGGCTTCCGCTTTATGAGGTATTGTTGTAGGACTTACCAACGTGAATATTCGAAGTAGTGTCACCCTGCAAACCTTTTAGCCAGTGCAGTAGAACTGCCAGTACGTGCTACACCAGGACCCCAAGCCGTGCGAAGACATCAACGTAAAGAGATGAGACGGAAATAAACAGATGAGAATAAATTTCTGGACGAAAACACCACGAAACCAACACTAGGCAAACATCCGCGAATAGGCAGGGAGCTTTTCAATCAACATTTTCGTGACGGCGTCTGATAAGAAGTGGTATAATACAAAACTAATCACGGGTAACCAAACAACGGATGTTGCGGGAAAAGAGTGAACGTGAGAAAAAACAGCAATAATATACAATGTACAGGGATGATCAGCGGGGATGATGTATCTTGTATGCGTGTTTCACATACTTCATGCTACACACAATCTTGTTCTTGCGTTAGTGTGGTACCCTTTAGTGCGGTGCCCCGGTTTGATGCCGTGAGAATCGTCTGTTACCCCCTTACCCGTCCTAAATAGTACTACGCTTCTGCGGCACCGCTCCGATATTGGTCTCTGGTCCCCCGTTTAGCGCAGGTATCTCCGTCTGTCAATGCTGGGTAAGATAAAAAAAAATACAAACGCGAATTAGTAAACACAGAACTTGGCCCCGAAAAAGGAGACATCGGCACGGACAATGGTTGTTATGGCTGTGTAGAGGATACGGCCTTGAAAATCAGATAATTACCTGATTATATAGGTACTTGGCCGTTTTTGAACGATAGGATGGCGTTTTTTATTCGGAGTAGTCAGGGGACGGAGAGTGTCTTGCCTCTCGTCCCAGTTGTCATCTTCGATGGTGGTGGACATGATGAAATCTGCTTATTTCCCATTGTTAGCTATGAAAATGAGTGAGTGGGCTGTGCCCACTAAGTCTTGGTCGACCTGCAGGGATACTCAGTCTTCCCCCTAGCAATATAAGAGGTGTAGATAGGTGGCAAAATGATGGGGGCAATAGCCGAGGGAAAGACTCTTGGTGGCACCCGCGACCAAATCATGTTGTCTAGTCGGTCCTTGTGCAGTACCTCGTAAGTCATCTCACGGCGGTTGCACGGTTTGGGCAAATGTTTGTTACCTGTTGAGCTTATCAAGTGCGGCTATATCGGTTAGTATGACGATTTTACGGAATTATTTTTGTTCGAGCTAGGTCATGGAAACGTTTATCGGGTTGCGCGATGGAAGTGTTCATTGTGTTGTTTCCGGCGAGATGTTAAGCTGCTGATGTGAGGAGCTCCGAAACTTCCGTTGCACCCCTAGCGTGGGACCAGTCCTCTTACTTACCTCCTACTGTACGCTGTGCCGCCCGGAACTGAAACCGATCCCACAAACAACAAAAAAGACAAGGAAGGGTAGTGCCCAAACCTCGCGTTCATACTCGAACCTCGGCGCCATTTGTTAACCCTCCCTGAATACACAGTTTACAACATTCATACTCACTGATGCTCGCGCAGTAGCAGGGTTGTTTTGTGCTTGCAACATTTCGAGAAATGGGCGTGAGCGTATCTTATCGCCAGTGGGAACATGAGAAGCTCTATGTTATGTGCAATATTTAAAGAGACACGCACCGGAGAGGAGGGGCGACACCTGGACGTTCGATATTATTAAAAAAAAAAATTATACACTTCAGCTGCGAGATCGAAGATTTTGTTGAAAGCCAACTTTGCAAGCTGTGTGTGATACTCCAATCTCGCGTATTACGGGTTACGTGTCCTCATTAATGATAAATCAACCGAGTAAATAGTATGCATAATAAGGCCGACAGTGACGCAGCATTGTTCTTTTCTCGTAGCTCAAGTAGCTATGTTGAATAAAATTGTTGTAACGGTGTCAGCCGTGCCTTCGACGAATTCAGGGTCGATATTAATCTCTGCCATCTCCGTACTACATCGATGGCTCGTTTTTAATTCGGTAAGATTCATGAGACAGGACCTAGCATAAGATTTCATTGCATATACTACATTGCGTAAAAAAATGCATGATCAAGTGTTACGTTGGTAATTCATCAATCGTTTGTGTGTCTAGCAGTAATAACAGATATAGCAACGAAGATCAATGCATGGTATAGTAGCCTTTATGAACCACTTGTATAGTAGCCTTCTTAAACCACTTGAAAATTATGAACTCGTCGAATATCCTCTCATTGATGTGGTACAATTATCCTGACGATGTCAGCTGCGAATTCGACGCCTTTATGAAGTTTCATAATCTAGTACCTAACATTAGATGGTGATATGGCATTATGTTACTTATCATTGAAACTAGAGCAGTGGTGTCGCTTGCCGGAGATACCGTAATCGAGCACACGGATGGGCGGAACACATTCGAATAGTTTAATTATATTTGGACGATGATGATCAGTAATACTTCCACTAAAGGCCCGTGTTGACGAGGAATTTGCTCAATATAAATTTACATAAAAACCTTTTTTGGTGTCAGGGATTGGGTCAGAATTTTTTTTTCTTGTCTCGGCCGAAGTATGCGATTCGTGGAACTGGAATTCTCGGTCAAATATAGCTTCGTTCAAGCGCCGCCTTCGGGGGGTGGCTCCAACGCCCCTCGCCCTGCCGTGTCCGACCCGCACATCGACGTGAACGCGGACGGATGCCGAGCGAGACAAGCGAGAAGTTGCAAAAATGCCGCATTTCGAGGAGGAATTTGGGAGATGTCGGATATATCTTTATGTCTGCAACGCCTGGATGATTTACAAAATTGGCATCATTTCCAAACGGTGCTTGATAATGTTTGGAATTTTGCGGTGGCATGCTCTCGAGCGTTAATTTCTTTGCTGTACATTTTTACTAGTTCGTGTGGTTTCTTGCTTGGCCTCTTTATTGCTTTTATTTCTGCTTGTTTTGCCAGCTGGAAATTCAATATTTTGGTGTGGGTTCACCTAAAACGTGAAACAGATTACCGACGATATCCAACAACTTGGTTACACAAACTACCGACGGCAAGACGTTTCGTGACAAAAAAACTCCCAAATCATGATATTTTTACGTAACAGAAGCTCGACACAAAACAAAGCAGGTAGAGCCATCTCTTCGGCCTTTAGCCCTGGCTTAAGCACGGCCGCTGACACTTCAAGCAGCCTCTGCTGTAGGCATGGACGAGTGCGGTTTACTCGCAACGAACTATCCGGCTGTGCTTGCTTCCATGTGGCCATTGTCCATGCCATTTCATGTCACCTCCCTTCTGTTTTGAGCTCGTCGTCGTACGGTTGAGGTACGAGGAAACCCGTACGTACTTGGTGAGAACAGCAGTATGTGCGACGAGCATGAATGCCAACTGACGACATTGGCAAACGCACAACAGCAGGTGTAGGAGCAGTGGCCGAAGGGCAAAACTTCTAGAACATACTGCAGCACCTAGTAGCAACGAGAACCACAGCAGATAGCTCAAAGTGCAGTACGAATGCCGTTGGCAAGTTTAGTCGTACACGCATCACTCTGTCCAATATATAACAACCGATTTATGTTAATAATAATGAAGAAAAAATATTACATTTCCTGTATGAATGATACGTCGTGCGAGCGGACGTTCGGGTGTGCTGCTGCCGTGAGACCATCGAGCACATCGCATGTTTCACCCAAAGAAGAGCCAACAAGAGGCAAGGCCCAGGGCCCCCCAACACAGCGACACAACCACGGCCAGCTATCGATCGTTTAATTGGCCGGTAGTCCGTGCTTCGGTGGGTGTATCGGAAGTCGTTCGTAGTACTGCTGTTGACCGTCGAAATATCACGTGGCATCCCGTTCTGGTGGCAGACTCGCCAGTAGACCCCCCAACATATATTTTTCTTTTATTATCTTGGCCCCATGCACCCATTCTCTTCCCTTTCTCTTTATTGATATTTGTTTCTTTTTTCCAATTGACTTGCGTCTATTGTGTGTATGCGTAGTGATAGATACCACGTGTAATATATACGTGGTAGTCTTTCTTGGGTGGCAATCGGTATAGTCGGTTTTTCCAGGCGCGAGTAATGAAACGTATGCACCGGTATGGACCTGGCACATCGTAGACTGACTCCCGATTTAACTTTTATATGTTTCTGGTGGAGGGATGATTTGCGTCAGCTGTGATTTATGCGTGTACCACCTTGGGTTGTTTGTGTTTTTCCCTCGGGTATTCCTCAGCTCCAGAGTGACTGGAGTCTGTCCTGTGACCACGGACTTGATTATGCAAGTTAATGTGATAACAACAACAACAACAACAACTGAAATATTGCCTGTTTCTTGACCTTTCGGCTGCTTCCTGCAAATTTGGTTTTTTTGCCGACACGATCGTGAACGTTTTCGCGATTTTTTCTTGCTTTTTGCCTAGTAAGTTGAACTTCCTACCATTTGCCGCTAATTTGCCGCCTGTGCATTAGTTGCGGAACGGTCCAGATTTAGCTTTTCTTCGATTCCCACCATTTGGTTTGTATTTGACGAAGATTCATCGTCTGAGATCTGGGCTTGGCTCATCAGCTCCACACCGCCCAGCACCCCATCACAGTGTTATAGCTCACAGCAACGAAGCGCCGTGCAGTGGCCTACGATGCCCTGCGGCTCACCTCAGCAGCGCGCCGCAGCGCAGCGCTAGCTCAGCATGGCGAAGCACTATGCATTGCCGTGCTCTGCCGTCGCGGTCGTTGGTTATTCATGATATCTAAAACTCCGCGTACGCTGATATTTAGGTATTTGGCGCTATATTCTATATCGCGTCAACCACCGTATTACAATACAACATGCGAGAGGGAATGTAACATCTACGCAATTATCCTGTTTTGTTTCAATCAATTGTCAGCCGGCCGCCCCGGTGGTCCAGTGGTTTTACTTTTAAATACTACTAACGTTTGGTTGTCCTTGAGTTCGACAGGCACCAGGATGAGATTTGACGTTATTGGCAAATATGCAAAAAAAAGGATCAACTGCTGAGAGCATCTAGCAGCGTGGGTAGGTACCATTCGACTCGAGTCGACGAGGGAAGAAAAAGCTGGATTCTCCTCGCGGTAAAAATCAAGGCACGTGCCGAAGTTGGGAGGGAGGAGGAGGGCCCGCTATGTGACCCCTGATCTGAGTTACTACTGGGAGGGAGCGCGAGAGTGGTGCGGGGATAATAAACGGATTGAAGAAAAAATAATGTTGCAAATGTATACTACGAGGTATTATTATTACTACCAGTAAATAATATTTCAGTCTCTATGAAATACGCACGTCACTATCAGCAGTCGTCATGGCAGAGACACTCCGGATGTTGTGTATTGAGGGGACGCGTCCGATTTCGACAACGTGGAAGCACCCACAAAGCAAAGACAGCAGACACACATATCCCGCCTTCCCGAAAAAAAACACAGAAGAAGCGCTACGCCAACCTCTCGTACGAGCAAAGCCACTCCCGCACCTCTCTTAGACAACGCCGCCGAAACGAGAGATCGCTCTCCTCTTCTACGTTTTCCTCCTTGCCCGCGACCACGCAGACCAACCAATGCGACAGCCTTCACGTAACAAACAAAGCAATCTTCTTCCTAAACCTCTCCGGCTGACATGGCCCCATGTCGACGTTTGATGCAAACCGACTTTGCATCCTGTTAAATTCGAACCTCCATTGCCACGGGGACAGCAGTGCAGTCTCTTCATTAATGTCAAGGCCACTTTCGTTTCGCCTAGAGGCGACGCAGGTTCTCAATAATACTCTTCTCGGAATTTTTGTTCGATAGACGCCAACTTTTACTCGACGGCGCAATTAAAATAGTGTGTTTCGCCTATCCTTGCCTTCTTTGTTGGATAATATTACGTTTTTCTTCTGTCAAAGCATGACTTTCAAAATCCCATGTTCGTATTAAACTCTTGCATACTCTAAAGTTCAATGCATGATAAATCGGACAGCTACACCTTAAGTTGTCGAAGTGCTGCCCTGCCCTACCCAAAGCATGGGCGCCGGCGATTGCCGGCGCCCATGCGGAGTCCTTGTATTTACCTAAAATCAGAATCATCTGCCAAAAACACTACCAGCCAGTGGATATCGTCTCATTACTTGTAGCCATCCGTGCCGAAGCTCCAATTCACCCATCCCTCCCCCCCCCGCCGCCCAACGCCCCCCCTTCCCCTACCACGCCCGCTATCGTCCAGACCCAGCACCACGCGTATAGCAAGCCCATACATCTACGCGACCTAAAGCAGTGTTATTTCCCCTTCCCCCACGCCCCCCCCCCCACACCCCTTCGAGCAATTCGCCTTCTCCTCCCTTCGTCCTGTTCTCACTGGTTATGACTTACAGCATATACATGATAAACTGATGCATTCCTCCCAAAACCGTCAAATTTGTCCCCATAAATTGATTATTTATAGTTTTCGTGCACAAATTAATTTGCCCCGCCCGTCCCCCCCCCACCGCCGTCCCTCTTCCTCTTGTTCAAACTTTTGCCCCCACGACATAAAAAAAACTGCTCTCCCCTCACAGGTTTTACCACTTACAGGGTGCACTTGACAATCTGATGCATTTCCTTCCACAGCTGTCAGACTTTGTCCCCCTCCAAAACGACTTTTATATTTCCCACTAACATACTAACATCACCCTGAGGACTCCGGTACAAGTTACAATGTAGTTCCAAGGGGAGTCGCCGACCTATGTCCTTCATGACGACACACACCCCGTAATACGCGCGATCCGAGTATTACACACAGCTTGCACAGATGACTTTCGACAAAATATATGATCTCACAGCTGGAGTGTTTTTTTATTCGCATAATAATATCTATATATTAAATAACTGGATTATTTTTGCATCTGGGTGGTCCAAAAAAGAATCACCGAGGAGAGGCATTTTTCCAAATGTTACGACAAATCAAATTTGGGGAAGAAGCAAAAAAAGTCACTTCCTCGAATTGAGTTTAACCTCGAAGTACATTTGGGGAGATTAAGCACTTAGACGTGGCATGTTCCTTGTAACCGACGCCGACCACGCGAATTGGTGCCGTGTGGTCAGCTAAAAGTAAATGGAGGAGCCACCATTGCGAGAGGAATGATCACCGGAGAAGCCGCAGCGCGAACTCCGAAGAACCTTAGCACAGCATAGACCGCCTGTGATGTATCGAAAACAATTGAGACCACCGTGAACCCACGTTTGCGTCCCCGTTCGCCTCTAAAGTCACACGACCCAACTACCGCATCGCGAAGTCACCGTCAGCTTTGACCGCTATGTCCCCGTCACATCAGTCCGTGTGGGGCGATGGGACGACTCTAGACGACCCAAGAAACGCCTAGGGCCATAGATTTGCACTGCAGCCACTGCCGGCAAAAAAAAAATGCCGCTATCCGCGGTGCTCCGGGGAGAACGCGAGCTCGCGTCATTCGTTGCCTACGGGGTTTCCGTGGCGACGTTTCATTTTTTTTTTAACTTTACACCACGCCGTCCCACGACAATGAAAAGAGTCGAACTCGTCGGGTGATTTTCGTTCAATTTCAGATAAAAATATTGAACTTGAATTTGGTAAGTTCCTCGTTAATACGAACCCCTAAGGGCCAATTTTTACTTTGAGCAAAACGTCATTTGAGAAAAAATTTAACATTAATTATGAATGTAACCAACCTAGGCACGCAACATAATCAAATATTCCTATCTCGATATTTTTTTACGTTTGAAAAATAAAACAAAAATGAGAGGTTTAAATGAGTTCGTTCGGGGGACCAATACAAATCCGACATGGGCGTTGACCCAGTTCACCGCGTATTTTCCGCTGTGGGACAACACACCCTGGGGCAGCTTGGTTCAGGTTTTGCCCCGTCGACAACCGCGATCGAAGTGATAAAACCTTAACCTCAACGAGAGGAAACCGGGGCTGCAGCCGCGTCTACGCACCATACATACAATAGAAGATGGTACCCTCGCGGTGTACCCCATAAACGTACCACGCCGGTCGAGATCTAAATTTGCATTCCAGATCGCTCGGCCAAGCCGCACGATAACGGACGCAACGAGCCTATAACACGAACATTCGCTCAATAGTTCGGTAGGTATATTGCCGTAGCAGCTCCGTCCACAGCGTTTTCACGCTCTCTCCGCCCAGCCAACAGACCCTGGCGGTGATGGCTTCTTCGCCTGGGAAGCAAGAACAAAGGAGAGGCTGTCGGCAGCGCGCATGCGACGACGCCCGCCGGTGCTGATATTCACTGTCGTCGGTGTTCGTGAGCAGGGTTCTGTGTGACTTGCTGCGTTGTTTTGATTGCTCACACATTTGAAGAACAGTGCGCCCTTGCCTCTGTAGGAAGAAAATACACAAGTGGACTATACGCAATGCCACCCTCCCTAGCGCTGCGAAGCTCTGCGTCTTGATATCATCGTCCACGGCGAGGACTGGCGGGGGAAAGGAAGGCAGCGACTTCATTTCGGCCTCTTCGGTACAACATGTAAAAATTACAAATTGGTATGCTGTGCCGTGAATCGCTGCTATGTTTTGAGGAGCACGACCATCACCATCGAGTTGCCCTCTTGACTCAGCAGTCACGGCTATATTTTGTCTGTGCCTTTGCCAGCGAGACATCGGGAGAAGTTGCATTACGCAACTCACTTCGATGTGCGTTTCGGTTACTTGGTTGTAGGCTTTTGGTTGCACCATGTTCTGTGCAGTACGATATCCCCAACAATGCCGTCACGTGCATCAAATCACCCCAACAATATGTAGCGGGTATCATACACGGAAAACGTGTTTGCCGTTTCTACTCGTGATAATAAGCAGTTTGTGATAAGTACGCTCTGCCGTAAAAGAGAGTGTTGGAGATCGTCTCTGCAACGATGGCAACTGATTACTGGAGAAAGGGAGACATGAACCCCGCTCTCGATACTTTGGGCGATTTATTGAAAATCGTGTGATCTCGAAAATCGTGAGATCTCATTTCTCCTTATTCGCGGTCAGCGAAGAGGCACGGTGAGTCTCTATGTTCCTATCATATGTCCATGACATGTGTTGAAAGACGACAACTGATCGTCAGGGACTCGAACCGAGAAGTTAAATTGACAGCAGTCCAGGTGCATTTGTCGGGTTTTGCCGACCGATTCGGAGTACATTGCATTGGGTCGATTGTTCGATGATAAAAGCTACCGAATCCGAAAACCGACTGGGGTTTGATCAGATGTCAATTCTTCGTGTTCCCTACGCCAGTTTCGTCTCCATATCTATATGGAAGGCACGTCGAACGCGTGGACACCCCTAGACTCCTGCAGACCATGGTGCATAACTCACAGCACACAGCACACCATAACGTTTTGGAAGCCACTGCGAATGCGTGGACACCCGTAGACTCCTGCTGATCATGGTCCATAACTCATAGCACACAGCACACCTTTGCTGTTTGCAAGCCACGTCGAATGCGTGGACACCCCTAGACTCCGCCAAACCACCATTCCTAGATCACAGCACAGCAGCACGGCCAACCGTCCGTTGAATTTGTGCAGAGCCGGCAGCACCATAGGCCGTATGGGCAAGTGAAGGAGTTCACGCGGGGAGGAGGAAGTGTACTTCTGCGTCGATCGCTTTAGTCATTTCGTAGAGGGCATTGGCAGGGTCGGGCCAGTGCTGTGGCAATCGGGCGCAATTTTGCAGTCCAGTAAAATATTAGTTTTGTCCCCGACGCTGAAGGCCGAGGCTGATGAAAAAATAGGGAGACTCAAGAACTGTCCCTACAAAATATTCAATGTGCACGTACTTCAGTAAACCGCCTGATTTTCCTACCACTTGCTCCATCCAGGTATCTATCGTATAGTTATACCTTTACACAAATCTACCACTACCTCCACGAGCATTCAATCATGCTCTTTGTTTAACCAGTACTGCTGTGGCACGTGCTGGCACGATTCGGCTTGGCGAGTTCTCGTTGACTTGCATATAATGTGGCCATCATATATTCTAGCACGTTCTAAGAAACAAGATAAATTTCCTGCAGTATACTCAAGTATATTTCCCCTGACGGCTCACGATGTAGTCATGTTGCCAGCGGGTGACCACAGAGTATCCCTACAGGTCGACTGAGTGGACATGTTCCCGGCGTTACTCAATTTGTAGCTCAGGGCGGGCGAGAAGCACTTTTCATTATTGCCACGCGTATCGAAAACGACATATATATGAGATGAGAGGCAAGAGACTCTCCGTCCCATGCCTACTCGGAATATTAAGCGCCATCATGTCATACACGAAAACGGCCAATTTCCTAACGAATCCGGCAATTACCGGCCTTTCAAGGCCCTACCTGAACAATGTCGACTTCAGAAATCACGCGGCTTACGTTTGGGCTACCGGGGGCGTCGGCGGCATTGCCCTGTTATATGCCGCACAGTTGTCCAAGACGTCAATAATAGTTCGGAGTTATCATTACTCTCCAATGGATGCTGCAAGGTTTGTCCGTGGCAGCTTTTCCACGATATATTCCCGTCCATTTCAATGGAAGCGTCCATAGAGCACAATTTACCATCAATTTTCCTTCTTGATAAAACTTGGACGAAAGAGACGATCACCTTCAACCAAAGTGGTTTTATCCGTCTGCTCGCACCTACTTCGATTAACTTGCATCCACTGCCATCTACTTATACCCAACCGTCATCATCGTTGAGCGTGATTTATTGCCACCATATCGGCTCCATCTACTTCCACTATCTTCCATATGCTCCCACTAATTTCCATACCTGGTATGCTTCCTAGGTATCAATCAACTTCGACATGCTACCGTCTACTTGCGCATAATACATGTACTAGATACACATACTACTTTCCATACACTGCAACTTGATCCCGCCAAGTTTCATATGCTTGCACCAGCTTGTATGCATGTATCAGAGCTGATTTCCATATGTTAACAGTACTATATACTTCGGTTTACTTTTTTCTACTTTAACCATTTCCATCTACTTCTATCTTGCATTTTTGCTGCTACTCTCATGTGCTTCTTCTTACCGCCATTCACTTCCATTGGGTTCCATTTTCTTCCATGTACAATTTTTGTCTTCCACGTACTACATCTGACGGCATCTAGCTCTTTCCATTTTCCATTTGCATGAACGACTCCCATCCACTTCTACTGCATTCCATAAACTACAACTGCCTCCCATACACTTCCATCGACTTTATGTTTCCACTACTTTTCCATATGCTCCCACCTACTTCCATACTCCCTCGAGATTTTATATCGTACAGGGCTCCACTATATTGATACGTTACTGCAGTTGCGACAATACCTGTCCTTGGTGGAACTCGGTCGTGTCTGGCAGGGCTCCAACCGACAAAAAAAGCTGCAAATGTAACTACGACGTTATCAAATTGTACTCGAACGCTTGCTTTTATCCTGCAGTAGCGACGTCTCACACATGAACGAACACACACAAGCATATCGAAAAAGCCTACCAGGGAACGCGTTAGGGTCTGATGGGCAGCAGCAGAACTGTGCCCGTGGTAGCAGTAGTTGATGTTGTTGTTGTTGGTGTTGGTATTAGTTCGAGAGCAGAGCAGATACAGAAACTGCGGCAGCGACTGGCAGCGCAGGTTTACGTATAGTTTGGGTGAACCTGCAGTACAGTGCTCCCTGCCGTGTGGTACAGTACATGTAGGTATACTCGAGTATCTCAAGCTCATCGACGGCAGTTCCAAGAGCAGCAGACTAAACGCAACAATAGTGGATACTACCTCCTCGCGACTTGGCATTGTCATCGGTGCAGCAAAACAGGCGAAATTGGATTGGTATGTCTACCAATACATCGGAAACCGTGAATTCGTACAAAATGAATAACGAAGTAACGTAATTAAGCGCGTGTACACTAAGCATTCCTTTCAAAACAATAACGATTCGCATTCCTCCTTTTCGTTCTCAATGGCGGTGAAATTCCATGACCACATCACCTCGCCTGTTGTATTTGGTAATACGTATCTCTTTCTTATAATTAGCGATGTCAGAAAATAATGGTTTCTACATGATTGTACCTATCGATTGATAGTTCTATCTTTCAATCCATGTACATTAACAAATTATGAAGCTTTTAAATCGTTGTCTACTACAGCTAAGAACTGAGTTGCATACTACATGTAACATCAAACTTCCTAGAATAATAAATATGACCAGGCGGGTGATATAAAGGGGTGTCTTCTTGCTGCAACCATCACATTCGTCCCCTTTGAGGGTTTATAGTTTCCGCGCACATATTGAAATGCTCGCTCCCCCCCCGGCCCCCCACCGACCCCTCTTGATCAAACGCCCCACCTGAAATCAGAATCTACCAGAGTAGTAAACACTACCAGCCAACTGATATCATCTCATTATCCATCTAGCCATCCATGCCGTAGCTCCAATTCATCTCCGCCCTCCGCTTCCCCCCCCCCCTTTTCTTCCCCGCCCAGTTCGTTCAGACGCCTCACTTACAATCGAAATCGGCCAGATTGATAACACTTTTAAGCAATCGATATCACGTCATTATCTTTATAGCCATCCATGACGTAGCTTTCATTCATCCCCCCTCCCTCCCTCCAACGCCCTCACCTTCCCCACACCCTGCACGATCGCCTAGACCCAGCGCCGCAAGTATAGCAAGCCCCTACTTATATGATTAGTACCCGCGATACAATCAAAATCGGCCAGATTGACAACACTTCTGTGCAATCGATATCACGTCATTATCTTTTTAGCCATCTATGACGTCGCTTTCATTCATCCTCCCTCCCCCCGTCCAATGCCCCCTCCTTCCCCACACCCCGCACAATCGCCTAGACCCAGCGCCGCAAGTATAGCAAGCCCCTACTTATATGATTAATACCCGCGATCGGAGGATATACACACAATATTGCGAAGATCAGTGTCGACCAAATCCTTGATCTCATAGCTGGAGTGTTTTTTTTATATTATATGTGACCTAAACCGCTTGAAAACCCTCCCCCCCCCCCCCCCCCCTCCTCATATTTTGTTTACCTTTTGCTTTCTCTTGCTTAAACGCCCCACCTAATATCGAAATCCGCCAGAGTAATAAACACTTCCACGCCCTGGATATCGCCTCGTTACCGTTTTAGAGCCGTCCACGCCGCTGCTGCAATTTCCACCCACCCCCGGCCCCAACGCCCCCTCCGTCCCCAGCACCCGCACTATCGTCTAGACCTAGCCCCGCGCGTATAGCAAACCCCTACATCTGTGCGACCTAAAGCCCTTTCCCCTCGCCCCCCGCCCCCCCCCCCCGGCACATCCCCCCCCCCCCTCCCCCACAAGAAAGATTTATAGTTTCCACGCACAAGTTGACCTGCCCCACCCGCCCCCTGCCCTACATCCCCCCCTCCTGCTCCCCTTTTGATCAAAATCAGCCCCCCACGTCCTTAAAACTACGCCCTCTCCTCACCGGCGATTCGACTTACAGTATTCACTTAATAAACTGATGCATTTCCTTCCACAGCTGTCAGGTTTTGTCCCCCTCAGAAACGGGTTTTATAGTTTCCGCACACGTACTGACTAACATCACCCTGTTGACCCTGATAGCTACACTGTAGTTGAAAGGAGAGTCGCCGACCTATATCCTTGATGAGGACACACAACCCGTAATACGCGCGATCGGAGTATCACACACAGCTTGTAAAGATGAGTTTCGACAAAATATTCGATCTCACAGCTGGAGTGTAATTTAATTTGTATCAATATGTCGACAAGAATACCGAAACGTACGGGTGGTTACAGGGCAATTAATAGGACAGGGATTCTAATATATTTACAATAAATTCATAAATGATACCACATTCACTCATTTATATGTGTTCAAGGTTTAATCGGCTCTCACCATCGCCCCGCCTTCCCTGCCGCCCCCACCATCAACTGCTGGCATTACGCGTACAGTAAGCTCCAATTCATGTTTGCAACCTATATCCCCTTCGCCCACCCCACTCCTGACCCCTCTCCAGTCTCCGGTCATACGATTACGGGACGTACACAACAAACTGATGCATTTCACAGCAGTGATAGACCCCCTCCCCCTCAAAACCGGGTTTTATAGTTTCCGGGCAATGATTGAATATCATATCACCATCTTGATGGCCCTGGTACAATCTAGTTCTAACGGGAATCGCCGATATATGTCCTGAATGAGGAGACACCCAGTGACAGCGAGTTCGGAGTATCACACAGCATGCAGAAATGAGTTTCCAAGTGGTGCATGTTCGATATCTCTGAAGCTCCACAGTTGAGGGAGATAGCTACGTCACCCGAGAGCTGAACTTAATCTAAATAACTGTGACAGTTTAACCCCATGAGTCTTCCCAGGGCCTAGGCTTTCATCGCGAAGACTTTTGTCGACCTGAGAAGTCAATCGAATGGCCTGGTTGTGAGTGTGGGCATATCCTCCAATGGGGGGACTCGTGAGTCACGACTTGTGAGATAACTAGGACACCCCTGTAGTAGCACGTGCGTTTCCAGTTGTGCAATGGGTAGAAATCCTCTCTGATATACTTTGCTCCCCGTCGCCGGCGCGGGCAATATCGACGGTATAAAACCCTGTGCACAGGGTAGTTCTGGCACGAGAGGTAAGTTCAAGACACCATCTCTCTGACTTTTTTTGTCTGGGCTAGCAGGCCTTGTCCTAATAATAGGGTCAAACACGAGCATTGTCGGCGATCATGGGTTATGTCTGACTTCGCCACTTCCTTTCTCGTTCATATATATGTCGTTTTGAACAGCATGAGGCCTCACTTTATCATGGTGATGGCGACGAAACTCGCACTGGCATTCTCGTTCCTGCAAGGAGCAGAGCCAGGCGTGTGTCCGGCTGGCACAATGTCCATGAGCGTGTCAACGAGATCGGAGCTACAATCATTGATGACGACGATAAATTGCACTGGTGAAGGAGTATTTAACGTAACATGGATAGGCCACGTCTCTCTCGTGGAGGCAATCGAAATACGTGAAGAGAAGAAATTGATTGTCACTGGGTCAGCTTCGGAGCTCAACGACTTTTCAAACGCTGTCATCGATGCCCGAGGGGGGACGGGCATGTTCAAGGTGTACAAGGAATCTACGCTCAGTCTCAACAGGTTGGTGCTCCAGGGGGGAAGTTCAACAAATGGATCTGCGGTCGACGCACGTTCGTCCAGTTCTGTGATCGTCGACGACTGTTTCTTCACCAACAACAACGCTACCAACGGAGGTGAGACACTATGAAAAGAACACAACAAATGACCGGGTCATCAACACAGCGGGAGGGTCACACTCGTGCCGGTATGTGTCAGCTTCGCACACGCCTCTCTGTACTATTGAGGGCAGCATGGGGGCTATTGAGGACCGTTTGTGGGGTCTATAGAGTATCAGCGGTGGAGACCGATTTCACCGACGCCGTAGAGGAATCCTGTTCGCACTATTCAACCGGCAAGATTGAGGGCTCCCCACCATTTTTGAAATGAACCTCCTATGCGATATCGAAACCGTCCGTAGCTAGATCTATATATCGTTGCAGCCGGGGCCGCTTCCGTGGCGTGTTGAAGCTTGATTGTGATGAACCACCGACGAGCGAGAGGAATAAGTGGCGTTTTCTGTTCGAAATAGTTCAGAATGACAGGGTGTCTTAGCCGACGAGCTTCTCACTGTCGTCAAAATAATTTTTTTTTCATCGCACGGTAAGATTGAAAATGTTGTGCAAAAACGTTTGATTTAATGCTAGTGTTAATGTCATTATTAATGTCAATGTATATGCTACTGTTAATGTTAGTGTTCATGTTCATGTCCATGTTCATGTCTACGTTTATGTTCATGTTCATGTGCATGTTCATGTTTATGTTTATGTTCATGTTAACGCTCATGTTCTTGTTTATTTTCATGTTTCATGTTATGTTAATGTTCATTTTCATGTTCATGTTCGTGATAATGTCTATGTTCACGTTACCGTTGAGCTTTTCAAGCGAAGAACTAACGATGTTCGACTAATATTTTTACGAGTTTAATTTGTTTTAGGGGTATGAAATAGAAGATTGTCCGGGTTGATCGAACGAATGGGTTCTTAGTCGTGTTCCGGGTGAGATATTGCCTTAGTCACACTCACATTGAGATACCTTCTCATGTGTGGACGCCAGGGACTTCATGCGGCACCCCTACCGTGGGATGGCTCACTGTTGCTATTGCTATTGCTAATGGTAATTTGAAGGTTGAGGTTATTGTCGATGCTAATGCCCCTACCGTGGGATATCTCAATATTGCTAATGCTAATGGGAATGGTAAAGGCAATGTTAATGTGAATTTACTGCACCCCTACCGTAGAATGGCTCACCATTGCTTATGCTAATGGTAATGGTAATGGGAATGTTAATGTTAATCTGCTGCACCCCTGCAGTGGGATGGCTCACTACTGCTATTGCTAATGGGAATGGGAATGGGAATTGGAACTTTTTTTTTTAGGTTAATGCTCCTACAGTGAGATGGATCACTATTGCTTATGCTAATGTGAACGTTTTTTAATGAATAAATGATATATTGCTGCACCCCTACCGTGGGATGTCTCACTGTTGCTATGAATAAATGATATATTGCTGCACCCCTACCGTGGGATGTCTCACTGTTGCTATTGCTAATGCTGATGGGAATCGCAATGGCAATGTTGATGTTAATCTGCTGCACCACTACCGGGGGACGGCTCACTATTGCTAATGCTAATGGGAAAGGTAATGTGAATGGTCCTTGGGTTTCTATATTCGTTTGCTTGTTACGGCCAGTGTATGGGTGAAATTCGTAGAGCTGTTCAAGGAGGTAGCCGAGAAAAGACGATGTGCAACCCCAATTAGTGAAACATGGGTCTGATTGTCATAATCGAACGCAAAGGGGCGTTAACGAATTTTGGTTTTTGACCCCACCGTTCGATATCGTTTCCAACGCATATCAGGGGAATATGTCACAACAAAGCTTGAAATATGTCAACATAACGTTCAACAAGCTGATAAACCGGTCATCTGTCATTAAATTGTTACAGAACGGGAGTTGCCGTGGTGATATCCTTACGGCTCAAACGTTCAAAAACTCGTGAAAAAATGATAAAACATCAACAATGCTTGTGTCGCAAAATATCCCAAACACCACAACGAGATTAAAAAAGGTAATAAATGTCATTCGAAACGCTCGCGCCCACCACCGTCCGAACTCTGTCCCAAATAGTTAATAGTCGTATATCCAATATTTATTGTGCCCTTGCTCTTGCCGGAATGAACATAAAATTTACTCAATCATGAACTATGTCCCAAGTATTACTATAGTAAGTACGAAAAATTGTTATATCCCGTGTTTTATTCATTTCCGACAGGACTCAAAGTCACATTGTGCCATATATTCTATATAAAGCAGAACCTCGTGTCGCTCTCGGTGTTACGTTCTGCACCCCTCTTTCCTTCCACTGTCAGGTGCTATATATGCCGAGTCGTCCAAGGTATTCATCCGCGGTGATACCGTCTTTGTGAACAACTCAGCAGAAGAAGACGGGGGTGAGGAGTAGAGTGTCACACGCGACATTACTCAAAAGTGTGTCTTTTAAACCTATGCCTTGCGACAAGAAAACGAAGACTACGATACGATCAAACGTCTGCTACACGGGTACATACCATGCCTAGTGATCAGAAGCAAAACTGGTTACTATACACACTGCCAACCGATTACCGAGGGTATTTCGTGCCTACCTGTCGTCTGCATGATCGCCTGAAAACCTCTACTAAACGAAGTAGAATATGCCTAACGAAAAACCATAATTGAGTTCGGGCACATCAAGTTTTTCGTTCGAAACACTGACGATTTGCATTTCTCCCCCTCGTGTCCCATGGTGGTGACATTTCATAACCACATCACCTCTCTTGCTGTATTTGTAATATGTATATACGATTTACAATTAGCGACCTCAGAGGCCCTCATCGGCACGGTGAAACTCATGGGCGTATAGACCACTTGCAAACTCGCTTGAAAAAAAACGGCATGAGGGGAGGCGATAATCAGGTAATTATGTGTTGATCATAGTATGGCAACGCTTGAAATTGCGGCACATCCTTCATTCCTGTGTTTTGTTTGGGAAACTCTGCACGACATGTCCTGACAGCGGATGCGGTAGGTTTACCACTCTTCACCGCCAGGGTCACAAGGGGCCACGGTCGACAGTGATGCACGCGTGATACCTGCCACTGGGCTACCGCAAGGTCTGTAGACCTACCACCCTGGCTTCTTTGCGTAGTAAGAGTTCAAGTTCAGCAGGTGTTGCCACACCTTTCTGCTGGTGCCGTAAGAATAACACGAGCAAACGGGAACCTGGAGATAATGCGACGCGTATGCCAGAGGTGTTGGTGGTACATGTAGCAGTTACGGTCCCACTTAAAGAGACGATGGCCAGCCTAGACTAGAGAGCGTGCCCGGTGGGCCGGGCCCGTGATCGGCGACGCTCAATCTCTTACAATACGAGCCCGAGCTTGTGGGTGGACAGCTTGTTCGAAGTAAACCACGCGGCGATAAAAATTACGAATCGCTAGGAAAGCTTTTGAGGCCAGCGATTCTGCACGCCGGCAAACGGCAAACCGGTGGCTGCTGCAGGGACTAACCCGCAGAGAGGTGCTGCTGACGGGCACGATTCACGCGAGAGTGCCAGGGCCGCTGGTGTGAGAGCGGAGTGGTACCGTCGATACCATAACGACGAGTGTTTTGTGTGTGTGGCAAGCACGGTCACATGTAGAGGGACTGCCCTCAAAGCCAACACAGTGAGGAGGCCAAAGGCGTCGATAGCAAGAGCCACGGCCAGACCACCATACAGCAGCAGCAACCCACAAGCGGTCTCTCTCGGCCTACCCGGAGCCTGATAACCGGGGTAGTCACTGCGTCGGTAGCCCCTCGAGCTAGTTGATACAAGGCCACCTCAAAAGCGGTGGTTACAGATGCCTAACCTGATGCGCTTGAAGTGTCTCCGCAAAAAGGCGACTACTACGTGTATAGTCACGCACCGCAAGATAAAATGGTGTCAGTGGATGACACGCTCACCGAGAGAGTGCAGCACCAGGTATCCCAGAGCGCTAGATAAAATGCAGAACGTGTTTTGCACTCCGTTCCGATGCAACTGCCGGCATCCGCGGTGCATACTTGTTTGGTGATCCCCGCACCATTATATACGCGCAAGTTGCGGTCGTGCAGCCTGGCAGATTTGGCGATACGATAGTGGATTCAGTAGAAAACGCGCCGGATATGGAGGGCCCGACGCAGTTTCTCGCGGGATGTCTTTCGATCCCCGGCGCTTCCGCGTCCGCTGCTCATGGATTCTGGTTGAGGAATTGCAGCTACATCGGAGCAGCTGGTGGAGGGCCAGCGGAGACAGTCGGGGATGGCGAAGATTGCGTCAAGTTATTCGTTCGTTGGGCATGTGCGTATAATGACGTCGTTGGCCCAGGAGTGATATTGCGAAGCTATCGTGCCTGCTGCACTTGAAGATCTAAACGTCATAGTGTACAGTTCGGTTTATCATGCCGTATACGTGCTCCCAGGGAGAGGCGATGCGGTTATTACCGAGGAGAACACGCTGAGAGAGCCAATCGGCATGGACGTCATGGCGCAGCTCAAGGCTTCTGTACTGAAGGAACGAGGGCGTCAAGATGGCGCTGGCGTGGGGCTTACACATCGTTTTGGGGGCAAGCCCAACGATGGTGCTCTGCTGCGTGCGGCGATGACTGTCACAGCGTCCGTGCTGGGCGCCGACGGGCCAGGCGGCGTGGACCATGAGGCCACACTGACTCTGCCGTCTCAACGATCCATAACATTCTAGGATTCCCAGGTGAAAATGCGGGATCATGCGGGCGGGTTGGAGACGGCTTTCGAAAGCTCTGTTGACGTCAACACCCCGCCGGGACGTCATACAATTCTTCGCGATATCGCGTTTCGCGTGCACTTTGACGTGTTTTTCGGGAGTTGTCGGGCGACCTACCTTCACGCAAGAAGCCTGTGGAGGCCCGGCTTCATTCAGGTGCAAGGGTAGTTGGGGCGTACGCCCCACCTAAACGTAATCGGCTGCCGTGAAGATCGTCAAAGTCTTGCCCAGACCGCCGCTCGGTGTTGAGGACGAGTTGTCGCCAACATGGCCTGGAGGAGGCAGGGCACCTAGAACCTGGTGTCCCGCACGCTCCATGACGCGCCGGCCGTGTTGCGAAGAGTGCTCGAGATAGTGCGATTGAAGACGGATCATAAACAGGGACTTGCACTGCGGTATGAGCTGCGTTTGCGATCATATTTTGGTTTGAAGGGAGGCGTTCCGATTTTTGAATTGCATATTTTTGTATTTATGGGATTTTTTCATTTATTTTTTTTTGGTATCGAATTTCTATGAAGGGCGCTGATATCACCTGCCGCAGGCTCAGCTAGCGGTTCATTGTCTATGCTGTGTAGACAGACCATGTCCGGTGTTTATGTTTCCGTCTTACGGGTAGCTACCTCACTAGAATACGCATTCCTTATGTGATTTGGGTTTCGGCAAGATGCATACGCAATTGGAGGTGTGACGCTTGGTGCGTTGTTTGCTTGAAGTTGCGTTGGAGTGATGACGCCGCTGCTGAGCAGTAGTTGTTCACGGCCAGTAAATGTGGAAAATCTTGGATGGTGGTGAAACTGACCGGGTTGTGTTTGTTTTGACCAATGCCCAACGTACGGACAGCAAAGTTTATCAAAGCTACTCGGTCTGAGGCAACTTGCGGTTGGCAGCCCGAGAAAGGACTTTGGAAGGTGCTGTGCCGTTGTGGTCATGTCATTGGGCACTTCTCCCTACAAGAGTGGTTGCAATCATTTTGTAGGGCAGTTCAATTTTTAGTGTTGGTGGTTCTTGTCAAATCTTGAGATTCTGAGATACCAGCGGGAACGTTCATGGCCGATGGCATGTCACATCCCCGTGAGATTACGAACGGAATTTTGCATTGAAGACAAGCGCACTCCGCGGTTGCCGGGGAACGTTCTTGAAGCGGGTTCCACCGGATCCGCGGTCACGCGAGTAGGTATCATCACGTTGACACAAATGCGTACCAGAAACAGCCAAAAACAGCAGCTTTTGATACCAAATCGTACGGGAAACAAGTAAAGCAGGGACATTCGTTCGGAATTGTACCAAACACAGGCTAAAACAGCGAGCCTTCGAACCAGATGTACTGAAAAAATAGAACGCAGCAACATTGGTAGGGAATTCGTTAACAGCGACGCTTGCAACGAAATCGTACGGAGTACGGAAAGGAGCGACATTGGTGTGAAATCGCATCCAAAACTTTAAATCGATCAAGAATGAATCCGAAAAACGGGAACCTAAGGAACAACGTTGATAAAAAATTGTGGCAGATATGGACATAGCAGGGACATTTCGTGTTAAACCGCACCGGATATCGGAAAACCGGGGACATAGGGGGCATAGCTAGGTAGGAATTTTTACCTATCGATGGAAGCCGAACATCGCAGACTTCGCTCAATCTTCCTCTCACTTGAAACAAGTAGTAATATGACTAGATGGCCACCACTCGACCCGTGAGAAGAAGATTGTTGTTGTTTTTATCTGTCACCAACCCGACGTTCGTAAGACGTATAGGACTTGCTTTGTTGATCGCGGGGGAAATTCCCTTCATGAATCAACGAATGTTATGCTTCCTTCATAAGTTGCTACATCAAGGCGAAAATAAGCCGTATTCCCCAGAGCATCGTATTGTGACTGATCCACCCAGAGTAACGGCATGTAAACCTATGTTGGCCCTGGCGCGAGAGCGGCCCAACGCTCCGATTTAGACCAGATTTTGAGTTTTCTTCGAGATAACTCGAGCTGAAGTCCACCTTTCAGGCGCGCTTATACCGGGAGGTTCCTTAGCTTGCTCGACCTTCTCGATCCTGCCGGTGTTTGAGGCGGTCGTGCTTGCTTCGTGTCGTGTTGGCTTACGCAAATATCACTCTTTTGAAATTTTACTGTTCTGAACTGTCAACTGCGGAGCCGTAAGTACATAAACGCGAAATTATATTTTTGAACAAAACGCAGTGGTGGTGGTGTGGCAGTTAGACAGCCATTGCTTAAATCCACCAGTCGCAAGTTCGCGCCTTACCATCTTCGTTGATTTTTTTTTCTCGATTGATGTTTTTCTACCTCCTGTTTGTGTTCTAGTGGCGATTATCAGTTTTGTTCTTCTTGAAAGTTTCTCTTCTTTTTTGGTTTGGCTTGCTCCTCTTCTTCATGCTCTAGATAATTGTAAAATATAATACGCTCTAGCTGTGAGGTGGAAGATTTTGTGGAAACTCATCTTTGTAATCTGTGTGTGATAATCAGATCGCGCGTATTACTGGGTGTTTGTTCGAGTTAGGGACATAGGTCGGCGACTCTAATTGGAACTGCAGTTTAGCTTGTACCGGGGTCAACAGGGTGATGTTAGTCAGTCTGTTCGCGGAAACAATAAAACTCGTTCCCAAGGGGGACAAAATCTGACAGCTGTGAAAGGAAATGCATCAACGTGTCAAGTGCATATTTTAAGTCGTTTAACCGGTGACGGAAGGGGGCGGACTTTTTCAAAAGGGGTGGGGGCCTGGGTTAGCAAGGGAGCGTGGGGCGGGGGGGGGCGGCGGCGGGCGCGCCAACTCAATCTGTTCACGGAAACTAAGTGTCCTTTAAGGGGACAAATGTGACGGTTGTCGAAGAAGTGCATCAGTATATCATGTACATCCTGTACGTCGCACAACCAGTGATCAGAGGTCAAAGTGTTCAAAAGGGTTGGGGGGGGCGGGTAAAGGGGGGGGGAGGGTGATTTTTCTCGGCTTCAGGTCGAATAGATTTATGGGCATATATGTACCAGGTGCTGGCCCAAAGACAACATATATATGTCAGACCCCCATTGTTTGAATTCACCAGTACTGTAGCAAGGATGAATCTTGCCTACATAACAACGTTTCTATTTTTTTTCCTTCTTTCATGTTTTGTTTTCCTCTCGTTTGTCTTAGAGTCTCGACGACCTTTTTTTTTTTCTTCTTTGAACGTTTATGCTACTCTTTTTTTATGTTTGAGGTTTCCTTACCTTCGTTCATGGTTCTGTAAGGTAGCGGGTATCGGCCAAACGTAAACATGTCAGTAACTAGTGCACATGATTTTGTCCCCCTCAGAGACGGGATTTATAGTTTCGGCGCACGGACTGCCTAACATCACCCTGTTGACCCTGATCGCTACACAGTGGTTGTAAAGGGAGTCGCCGATCTATATCCTTAGTGAGGACACACAACCCGTAATACGCGCGATCGGAGTATCACACACAGCTTACAAAGATGAGTTTCGACAAAAATATTCGATCTCACAGCTGGAGTGAATTTTATTTTTATATTTTATATAATACACTGACTGGGTGCTGCAGTACTTACTGAATTTCGCACTGCTGCTGTGCTGTGGTGCTTACGTTGCTGCAGCATGCTGTTGTTGAATTTACACAAACATAATAGCTATGCGTTTGTCGGCGATGCTGCTGCTAGCAGCTGTTTCGTTACGTGCTTATGCTCTATGATACTTGTGCGGGTTTAACGGTTCATCGTTAGGCTGCCGCTGCATGCTGTCAGTGTTGATTCTACACCCAACACGAGAGGCGTGTGTTGTGCGAACAAAATGTTATCCCCATAGCAGTCGTACGAACCGTAACAACTTGTCCATCTAGTAGTCGTATCAACAGTAGCCTGGAGGGTTGCCCCGACCGATTGATGATCGTTAGCCGCGAGTCGCGGCGAATTCACTATGTTTTCATATTTGTTTTTTGTTTTCTTCCCGTTGGGTTCGAACCTCGGTGTGTACATTATCGGGTCATGTTTTATGTTTTGTTTTTCCCCCCTCATATTTTGTTTTTTACGTGCCAGCTCGTCAAGCGAGACTGAAAGTACTACTAAACGAAAACTTTAATATCAGGTGTGAGTAAACAATATTAGGGCTGATAATTATCTTTGTGAATATTTTGCAAGCTGCGTAGTACCCCGGTGGCCTGCTTAAAGTAAGTTGTTCAATAGTAAAAAACCTAATCAAAGTATCAATCGACATCAATCCTGCAATGAACCATAATCCAAACTTTAACGTGATAAGTGACACAAAAATAAACGTCGACGTATTATACCAGGTATGGTATTTTATTGGAATAAAATTACGTATGCCTCAAAGTATCCTTTGTTGTTATAATCATGAATCTACTAACAGGTATTACGATCGTGAGGTATGTACACCGATTTTGTGCACATAATTTTGCTGGAAAAGCTGCTTGCTTTTGTCGAACTGCAGCAGCTGCTGCTCCCGCTGTTGTTGAAATCTGACATTATTCAATGTTGTGCGGGGGCTGCTGCTGCTGCTGTTGTTCGCCATCCTGCGCAGGATGGCGTGCATTTTCGCTGTGGACTTTTGCAACTGTCAAGCATGATTTGTATGAAGATATTCCTTGGGAGTGGTATGGCATGTACAGACTCGATTTGACTGTTCACCCTATACTCATAATGTATGTCATTCATCCTCGAGAATTTCGGGCGTGCGCGGAGCCAAGGCGGGCGGTAGCCGGCCGCGGCGAAGCTTCCCTGCTATGCATCATATTCTTGCGGCGCACTAGCCAGGTGATCCGCAAGGCACATTGTTATTCACTACCGCGGTGATCTAGTAGAGAACAGTGTAAAATAAATGTGATTCCCAAACCATGGTGATCCACTAACGCACCACACCGTCGGGTCATGGTATCATTTGAACTCCACCACACCGTGGTAGCAGCGGCAGCAACAGCGTCGCGGTGTGAGGCCAACATATTCTAGATTTCAGGCGCCGGGAGTTATCGGGGCGGACCATGTCAGCGTTGTGTCGACGTATGATGAGTGCAGTAGCCGCAGCAGCAGTGGCAGCAGCAGCAGCAGCAGCAGCAGTAAAACACGTCGGGAGAAGGGTGTCCAAAAACGAATATGCAATAATTAAAGCCGTTGCTGTTGCCGGTGCTTGCGCTGGTGCTGCATAATTTTGTTTCTGATGCGGATGCGTCCGCTAGCTGTGGTGCCTATTGTTGTGGTGGGATGGTGGCGGTGGCACTTAGGTAATCTCTACTTCCGCTTCCGCCGCTGTTGTTCGGCTGCCGTCGCTACTCGTACCTCGTACGCTGTTTTTATATCTGTTTGTTTTGGTTTTTCCTTTATGTTTGCTATGTTTTTTGCAGCACATCCCCAAGCACACGCTCATTTTCGTAGGCGTCGCCTTCTAGATTTTGAATGAGTCGAACTCAAACACACGAAAATCACAATGGGAAGAGAATCCACGTTTTTCAGCGGAAGGGGAGTAATTATTCCTAAGAAACGGTTTCCCTAATCACCCTGGTGGTGAATGTTTCGGACATTTCGTCCTTTTAACGGCTGGAAAGTTCGTCATCAGATACTGTTTACTTCTATAGACTATACCTGACCATTGGTGGTTTCCATATCAGTCATGCACTGAGTGCTGGAAACAAATTCCATGGAAACACACATAATTTAAAAGCACTTTTTGAACGATCGTAAGAATCGTGCCTCATGATGAGCGTGAATCTCTGTGTTATACACATGATACGTTTTTTCGCCAACGCGCGATGTCATTGGGTGAGTAAGGCGTGTACCAGCCGGCGCACGTCCCCAGCCCACGAAGCTCCCGCAATACAGCACAGTACCACTTCCTGCTAGCTCCCACAACCCCGCGTCTGACGGCTACCGCTTTCGTCTCCGAGTCCCCTTTTTTCTTTTCACGATGCAGCCCACGGAGGAAGCAATATTGCGACGGAGCCTCCGACATCATTATTACCGCAACCACCACAACGCTCTCTACACACCACCAGGCATCTATCCGCCGTTCACACGTTGTTCAGGCGACTGCAACGGCGGCCACGGCGACAAGGGAGGGGCAACTTATTGTCACTGCTGCTGCTGTTGCTGCTGCAGCTGGTCTTACTTCAGGCCGTCGTTCGCCCCGTTCTCCTCATTTGTGTTTTCAATAATCTTTTCAGGGACGTCTACATCCTTCATCAGCCCATCAGCAACACCCACCTCTTTTTTGTGTTTACTTCCGCTCACCTCGTATTCTACGTGATCGCCCCTTCCAGCTTCCTCCACCTGCGATTGCGGCAGCGCTTGCGCTGCCTGCGCGGGCTGAAGTGATTTCTCCGGGGTTCTCTTGGCTCCATCATGTGCTTCTGGTGTGCATGCCCTCCTTTACCTACTGCGACGACGCCCGCCTTGCAAACGTAGCTATGAATCTCGACCATTAACGTAGTTGACCTATACGTGTGTTGCATCATTCACGCCTGGGACCACATGGTATTCATGCGGCCCGGCGCTGGGATTGCCCAAGACGTCTTATTTTCCTGGAGATTATTCACCATTTGTTTTGACTGGAGTTCGCGTCCGAATTGACTCTCCAGATACTTACTTTTATTTGTTCTTCTATTATTGTTTTATCAATACTTTCCGACGCCAGCTATCTCGATTTCGTCAGGGACCGCAGCGTTTGCTTTCATTGCGTAGCTCCGTCATTGTTTCTCTAGACGTGTAGTCATCTCACGGCAAGGGCTGCTCGTTTGGGGACAAAAGGTTTCTGGTAATGTTACGGTTGACCTCTTCCAGCGAGGAACTGCCGATCAGTCTGCGATTTTTGTGAGTATTTTTCAATTAAGACTATGTCATGAGAGCTTGGTCCAGGGTTCCGCGAACGAATGCCGTCGAAATCACGTTTCGCTGCACCTCTCCCGGGGGATGGCTCAAGCCCGAGAAAAGAAGCAGTTATCCTCACAATATCCTCCCGGCGCGGTAAAAAAAAGGAAGGTCCTTCGTACTAACATGTACGATCGCATGCCAGCATAATCGATACATCATTTACAGGGTATAGATAGGCATACGGGCAATAGAGTCTCGATGCCAGGAGGGCCAATTTAGATGGCGAGAAGAGGAGGAAAACACTAGAGTATCCAAGTTGTATATCAATGTACTGGCATAAGGGCCTTGCCTGTTGTCAAAATATATTTCTATTCTTCTTTCCTTCTGACATCACATCTTCTAGAATAATAAGAATACCAGGCAGGTGATTTAAAGAGATGTCTTCTTGCCACAACCGTCAGATTTTTCCGCTGTGAGGACTTGTAGTTTCCGCGCACATATTGAAGTGTCCCGCCCCCCCCCCCCTCCTCCCCACCGATCTCTCCTGTTCGAATTCCTTACAAGAAAACAAAAATGCCTGAGAGTAGTCAACCCTACCAGCCTGCTGATACCACCTCATTATCTTTCAAGCCATCTATACCGTAGCTCGAATTTATCCCCCCCCCCCCCCCCTTTTGATTTTTTGTCCCCCCGGCCTTTCGTTCAAACGCCCCACCTACAATCGAAATCGGCCAGAGTAATAAACAAATCTACGAATTTAACATCACGTCATTATCTTTCTAGCCATCCATGGTTTCGCTTACGTTCATTCTCCCCCGACGCCCTCTCCTTCTCCGCGACCCGCACCATCGCCTAGACCTAAAATATATTTTCTGCCAGAGTAATAAACAATACCAGACAGCTGATATCACCTCATCATTTTTCTAGCCATCCATGACGTAGCTCCACCCCCCCCCCCCCTCTCCCCTTACCCAATGTCCCCTCCTTCTCCACACCCCAAACCATCGCCTAGACCTAGCATCACGCATATAGCAACCCCCTACATGTATGCGGCTTAAAGCTGTTAACCCCTCCCCCGATACACACCCCTTCGAACACTCAGTCCTCTGCTCACTGGTTGTACGACTTGCAGGATATGCATGATGAACTGGTGCGTTATTTCAAAAACCGCCAGATTTATCCCCTTCAGTGATTTATAGTTTCCGAATACAGATTGAGTTGCCTCGCCCGTGCCCCCGCCCCCTATCTGCTCCCTCGTATCCAGACCTATGCCCCCACGCCCTTCAAACATCCGCCCTCCGCTCGCCGGTCACCGAACATGCGACGTACAGGATACACTTGAACAAATCATGCATTTCTTTCAACAGCTGTCATATTTTGTCCGCCTTAAAACGGGTTTTATGGTTTCCGCACACAGGCCTACTAACATCACTCTGCTGTTTCTGATATCAACACTGTAGTTGCAAGGGTAGTCGCCGACCTATTCCCTCAACGAGGGCACACAACCCGTAACACGCACGATCGAAGTATCACACACAGCTTGAAAAGATGAGTTTCGACAAAACATTCGATCTCACAGCTGTGAAAGAGTGTAATTGAATTTTCAAAACATGTAGCACGTGACCCCCCAGTGACTACTTTACCGAATGATCATACCCGTTCGGGTATTCATGAGTTTCACATCATCTCGCCACAGATGCTGAGGTAGCACAAACCATCCACCCAAAATTGTCAGGCTTGTGACCAACCAAACATTTGCCACAGCAACCCGGGTCTGTCAGTGTGGCTGGCGTTGCAATAAGAAGTTGCTTTTGTTCGTCATTCATGGCGAATAGCTTAACGATTTTCATGTACAAGACGTTGGCCTGTGGCGGCTGCATCGATGATGATATATTTAGCTAAGCCCGATGCTCGGCGGCGGTTCCTAACCTTGACTAGCAGGTGCTAGCGTCTGGGCCATTTGCCCGTTCCAGTCTTGAATATGGCCGGTCGATTGGTTCGCTCTCAGCGCCCCTCTAGATCGCCCGTTCTTGACGTCAGTATGTCTGGGTTCCATCTTCGGCCCCAAACATCTCTTTACCGAGTATGGGACATGCTCGCCTTCTTCGTCCGGTTCATGGCGGGGTTTGTCTTCCCTAAGAATATCACACACCAAACCCGTTTACATGTCATTTCAGTAGCGTTGGTGTGAATGCACTGTGTCCGAGGGTCGTGTATCGAAATAGGGCCCGAACCGGGCTATCGCTGTTTGGGCAGAACGACACCCGCCACAGCAAACCGTTCGCTTCACACCTAATGCATGGGCATGTTCGGCGGATTGCGCTTTTACCATATGCTGAAATGAATCACTTTTTGGGTGAGCGATGAAGCCGAGAGCAACCACGACGCATACCAATCTAGAGGTGACACTTAGACCTTCTAAAGCGCTTCAACAAAAAAAAAAAACATTGCACTGTGAGATCAGAGGCTGAAACGAACTGTACGCTACAACCACAATACACAATCTCCTGGTCTGGGCACGCAAATAGCGCGTGAGACGATAAAGGTTGCTGCTGTTGTTGTCCTCACATAATCTCGCATAATCAAGCCCGTTGTCACAGAACAGGCTCCAGTCACTCTCGAGCTGGGGAATACCCCAGGGAAAAACACAAACAGATCAAAGGTGGCACACACAAATATCACACTTGACGCAATTCGTGTCTCCACCAGAAACATATAAAAGTTGACTCGAAAGTCATTTACGGTGTGCCAGGTTTATACTGGTGCATACGTCTGACTACTCGCGCCTGGGAAAACCGACTATACCGCTTGCTACCCAAGAACGCCTACCACGTATGGATTGCACGTAGTACTTGAAACTACAAACACGCACGACAGACGAAAGTCAATAGCAAAAAAAAGTATTAACTAAAAGAAGAGCGAATAAAAAAAATGAAAGATGATACAAGGAAGGGATAAAACATGAAAGAAAAGGAAAGAAAAGAAAAGATGAGGAAATCAAGGAAAGATAGACAAAAAGAGGAAGCGGGGAAAGGAAAACAGAAACAAAATGTCACACTAGCACACCTTAGGAACTGACTGAAGACGGCATTTGGCTCATAGAGGGTATCAAGTGCATCACCAATGGCACTGGGAAGAAACGCAGCATGACGAAGAAGCCAGGGCGGTCTTACGCTATCTTGTGACGGCCATTGTAGGCCAACAAAATTCAAGACGATGATAACCAGACCCAGACTTCAGTCTCTTGGCCATGACGCCCCCCCTTCTCCCCCCACCCCCATCCCCCCTCCCCCCCCCCCCCCTCCCCCCTCCCCGCCTCCTCTCTTCCCCCCTCCCCCCTCCAACCTTCCCCCCTCTCCTCGCCCGCTTAGAGATGCCAACGGTGAGTGGCGCTGCCGCAGCCTTTGCGCATTGCTCTCTGCAGGTTTGCGGCTCTCCTTTTTCATAGAAATTTCGCATGAACAACTCGGCACCCTCCACTACTCGTCGAAACCATCTGCCGGCCTTCTGAGCAGCCTTCCCCCACCTTCTGAATTTCATTCAAAAGACCGACATGTCCTCCTTCAGACGAGACATCCATTTTCTGTTTGCCACTCTGGGTAACCCTTACCCCCAACAAGCTCCCCAAACATCACCTTCTGTTGCAAGCGATGACCCCTCATACGTTCTTCGAATCCCGAAACAATATCCTCCGCTTGCACGCTATCGCCTTTATACTCTCGGAAGCTGTCTTGGCAAGCGCTTCGGTTTACGATAGGGTGTGATCGTTGCCCTTCCGTTTCCGCCATCCGAGGCATCGTAGAGGCATGGAGTGGTGAACCCGAATTACCCTGTTATAGTCAGGCGTGATCGGGCTCCATGTCATGCAACCGTAAAGCAGTGTCTCGACCACCTCAGCTTTCAGCAACCGCACCTTCACCGTAAGCGCACACCCAGGCGATCATATGTTTCCATCTTCTACCACTGAAAGCACGCCCAGGCCCTCTCAAGACGCCGCGTTTTTTCAATGCTAAGGTCTCTGTCTGCGGTGGTAGCCTCGCCCGAGTACATAAACTCGGTTGTCTGTTTGTATACCTGGCTGGCTGCATTGATTGTGAAAGACGCATTCCCCCCGTCTTTGGTTCCCAGGCATATTATCCTGTTGTTGCCTCGGAGACCGTAAGCCTGAACCACGAGCATGCAGTCACGATCACCGTCATATTCTCTTCAGCCCTTCTGGTGATCGCGATACGATGCCCGCATCGTCCGCGTATAGCATACCCAACAATCTCTGCACCCCCTCCCACTCCTTTCCCCTCCGCCCGTCGACTTTGCCTGTGCGTGAAGTCGCTGTTTTTCACCTTTCACCTTTCGTTGGGTTTTACCATGTAGTCCGTGATGGCTTCATCAGCTGACGAAGCGTTTCATGATCACACGCAAAACCGCCGTGAAAAACATGTTAAACACCAGTGGCGTGAGCACGCATCCTTGCCGGAGACCTTGCTTTACGTCGAACTTGTCCAAGTACTGTGCATCATCCAACTGCACGCGTGCTTGAATGGCGTCGTGGAATTGGGAGATGACGACGAGCTTTCTCGGTGGCACGCCAAAACGAGCAAGGACGTGCTACAAAAGGGTTCAGTCAACGGAATCATACGCTTTCGCGAGGTCGATAAGGCACATATACAGTGGGGTGTCCTTCTTCCGCGCCAGTTCCTGCAGTCGTCGTACAACGAACATCATGTCACCCGTCGAGCGCTGGAATCTGAACCCACACTGTTCTTCTGTCAGTGTGTTCTCGCGTTCGCAATCGTCATTCAGGCGACCCGCCATGACTTTGAGGAGTACTTTGCGGGCGTGAGCCACAAGCAAGAGGCCACGATAAGTGCCACACTCAGTCCGATCCCTCGTCTTGTAAAGCGAATTATTGGTTGCATATTTCCAATGTTGCGGTACGCCACCTCCCATCCACCCAGCGACGATGATATCGTGGAACCTTCCTAGGGTATTCAATTCTTTTTCGTCGGCTAAAATCTCCAAGAGCTCGGCCGGGAAACCGTCTGGCCCTGTCGCCTCCCGGTTCGCCAATGCACGGATCGGCTCTTCTACTTCGTATCTAGACGAGGCGTCGTCCAATGGTCTGCACGAGAGCCACAGCTTAAACTCGCCCACAAGGCTCGGATCAAGGGCCAGCGACTTATCGTTAAGCAGTTTGTGTAATCACCTCACCAACTGATCGCGAGTGAGGGCATTATACTGCAGCAGTCGACCTTCCTCATCTTTCATGTACTGCGAGTTAAACGTCGTTTCCCTTCCACATCCATCCCCTTGAGGTGTTTTTACAAGCCAAATTGATCACCTTCTCAAATATACGCCCTTCGAGTTGGCTAACGTAATCTTCGAAAAACATCTGTAAAGCTTCCGCCCGCGTGCGGTTCAGCTGTTTGGTGGTGGCCTTCAAGGCTCGCCGTAGACCACGATCGTTTGTGGCGGAACGGACCCGTTTCCTCGCGTCTTCCCTATCCTGCTGACGTGCGTTCAACACAGTACCACTCTATGTCTGCGTTACTCTGTGAAGGGCAAGAAGCCTCAAGCCAAAGCTGTCGGGACGTCCTGCCGGAACATAACTTATTTGCATACGTACGCCATGGACTTGTTTACCGGGTTACATTATCAGTTCGCGCAGAGTTGGATATTTGGATGAAGTAAAGACCCAGGCTACGGTAGGGGGGTCCCTTTTTGGGCCTTAAGGTTCAGTGGCTAGGGGTCACTTGCGCGAGTAACCCCTTTGTTCTTTTGCGATTTTACGTTTTCTTCATGTTTTATATTGACGAAATCAATCCAGAATGCAAAGGTAACCTAAGCTGCTCCAAAATAACTGCCTAAACCCTTTTCATCCGTCAGGTACAGAGTCACTCGTGCGAGTGGCTCAAACACACCAGTGAAAACGGGGGTACCCCCCCTACCGTAGCCGTGGTCTAAACTAGAAAAACTCTTCTAGAGGTTCGAAAAGTCTCTTAAAATGTAGAAATAGATGATGCACCTTTACAGCACGTTTTGTAACATGTACCCCACCTACCAACCGACGCTGAGGAAAAACGACAAGCTGAAACCCGGTTTTGTAATCCCATGCTCTAGACCCAGGCTACGGTAGGGGGGTCCCTTTTTGGACCTTGAATTTCAGTGGCTAAGGGTCACTCGCGCGAGTAACCCCTTTGTTATTTTGCGATCTTACGTTTTCTTCATGTTTTATATTGACGAAATCGATCCGCGATGCAAAGATAACCTAAGCTGCTCCAAACCAAGTGCCTAAACCATCTTCATCCGTGAGGTACAGAGTCACTCGTGCGACTGGCTCAAACACTCCAGTGAAAACGGGGGTACCCCCCCTACCGTAGCCTTGGTCTCTAGGCACATGTCGATACACGCTGTAAAGCACTCATATATATGTCGTGCTTCGATAACAGTCGACTCCAAATTCTCTGAGACTTTCCTCGTTGGCGAGTTTTTCTCCATCGCGAACGGTACCGTTTTTTTTCGTGAGTAGCGTTGCACCTCACAACGTAATAATTGTTGGGGGACACATATTTAATGCCACACGACGATAAACTCCAAAACAGACGGCAACATTGAACAAAAGCAAATGGTATTCGGACTGTAGTAGTCCAGTAGACCAGCCAGAAATACTTTGTGCCTAAAGTGCTGCGTCCAGCGCAGCGCGTGTCAGCTTTTGATTAGAAACTCCTGTCTAGCTCCTGCAGTGAACGGGTCCCGTCAGTCACGAAACAGCTGGTAACAAAAACCCCTTATGTGTCGTCGCACGGGCCACTTAATCTCGTGTATCTCGCTTCCTGTTCGCAGGGGCAGTGTATCTCTCTTCCAACTCTGCTCTCACCGTCGACGGGAACACGTCTTTCATCGGTAACTCAGCCGGGGCCGACGGAGGTGACTGAGATCTTGTGAACGTCAACTCATATTATAGTTGACGTGTTCGGCTTTGTGTTGCGCTCAGGTATAAATGTAGTTTCCGGTACACCAGCACACAACGCGAAATGAAAAACAGTATCATGAAAATAATAACAGGTTGATGATCTAAACAGATTTCGAATTCTCGCCGGCCTTGTTACCGACATCAATACACAATGCACGGCCCACTCACACAAATAAAGCGCAGCTCACCGGCCAGAAACCTCAAGTACATGGTGTGATCGTGCAGTGCATATTAATGGCGATGTGTGCGTCAACTTTGACATGCACTCTGTGCGTACCTCATATTTTGCTTCCCATACTGTAGACAAGCCGTGGCCACACGCGTGTCTTCCCATCCTGTCATCAGCGCGCGAAAAGGCCGCATGTCTTGTCGCACGGGCCACTTACTCCCGTGCATCTCTCTTCCTGTTCGCAGGCAAAGGGTATTCCTCATACTACACTGGTGACTACAACTACGGGAGCACGTCTTCCAACGGTAACTCAGCCGGGGCCGACGGAGGTGACTGAGATCTTGTAAACGTCAACTCATATTGTCGTTGACGTGTTCATTGTTGTGTTGCGCTCAGGTATAAATGTAGTTTCTGGTAGACCAGCACACAACGCGAAATGAATAACAGTATCAACAAGATAGCCAGCATGATGATCATAACAAATTCAGAAATCTCAATAGCCTTTATACCGACGTTAATACACAATGCACGGTCCTCTCACACAAAGGAAGCGCAGCTCGCCGGCCATACCTTTAGGTACATGGTGTGGTCGTGCAGTGCAAAATACTGGCGATGTGTGCGTCAACTCTGACATGCACTCTGTGCGTACCTCGTATGTTGTTTTCTATACTGTAGACAAGCCGTGGCCACACGCGTGTCATCCCATCCTGTCATCAGCGCGCGAAAAGGCCGCATGTCTTGTCCCACGGGCCCCTTACTGCCGTGCATCTCTCTTCCTGTTCGCAGGAGAAAGGTATTTCTCATCCTACTCTGGTGACTACAACTACGGGAGCACGTCTTCCATCGGTAACTCAGCCGGGGCCGACGGAGGTGACTGATATCTTGTAAACGTCATTTCATATTGTAGTTGACGTGTTCATTTTTGTGTTGCGCTTAGGTATAAATGTAGTTTTTCCGGTACACCAGGACACAACGCGAAATAAAACACAGTATCATGAAAAAAATATCAGGTTGATGATCTAAACAAATTTCGAAATCTCGCCGGCCTTGTTACTGACGTCAATACACAATGCAAGGCCCACTCACACAAAAGAAGCGCAGCTCGCCGGCCAGAACTTCATGTACATAGTGTGATCGTGCAGTGCAGATTATCAGCGACGTGTGCGTCAACTTCAACCTGCAATTTGTGCGTACCTCCCATTTTGTTCCCCATCCTGTAGACAAGCCGTGGCCACACGCGTGTCATCCCATCCTGTCATCAGCGCGCGAAAAGGCCGCATGTCTTGTCGCACGGGCCACTTACTCCCGTGCATCTCTCTTCCTGTTCGCAGGGGAAGGGTATTTCTCATACTGCACTGGTGACTACAACTACGGGAGCACGTCTTCCATCGGTAACTCAGCCGGGGCCGACGGAGGTGACTGAGATCTTGTAAACGTCAACTCATATTGTGGTTGACGTGTTCATTGTTGTGTTGCGCTCAGGTATAAAAGTAGTTTCCGGTACACCAGCACACAACGCGAAATGAATAACAGTATCATAAAAAAAAAATGAGGTTGATGATCTGAACAAATTTCGAATTCTCGCTGGCCTTGTTACCGACGTCAATACACAATGCACGGCCCACTCACACAAAGGAAGCGCAGCTCGCCGGCCAGAACCTCAAGTACATGGTGTGATCGTGCAGTGCAAATTAATGGCGATGTGTGCGTCAACTTCAACATGCACTTTGTGCGTACCTCGCATTTTGTTTCCCATCCTGTACACAAGCCGTGGCCACACGCGTGTCTTCCCATCCTGTCATCAGCGCGCGACAAGGCCGCATGTCTCGTCGCACGGGCCCCTTACTCCCGTGCATCTCTCTTCCTGTTCGCAAGAGAAGGGTATTTCTCATCCTACTTTGGTGACTACAACTACGGGAGCACGTTTTCTATCGGTAACTCAGACGGGTGACTGAGATCTTGTAAACGTCAACTCATAATATAGTTGACGCGTTCATTTTTGTGTGCGCTTGGGTAAAAATTTAGTTTCCGGTACACCAGGACACAACGCGAAATGAAACACAGTATCATCAAAAAATTTACAGGTTGATGATCTAAACAGATTTCGAATTCTCGCCGGCCTTGTTACTGACGTCAATACACAATGAACGGCCCACTCACACAAAAGAAGCGCAGCTCGCCGACCAGAACTTCAGGTACATGGTGTAATCGTGCAGTGCAGATTATTGGCGATGTTTGCGTCAACTTCAACCTGCACATTGTGCGTACCTCGCATTTTGTTTCCCATCCAGTAGACAAGCCGTGGCCACACGCGTGTCATCCCATCTTGTCATCAGCGCGCGAAAAGGCCGCATGTCTTGTCCCACGGGCCCCTTACTCCCGTGCATCTCTCTTCCTGTTCGCAGGGGAAGGGTATTCCTCATACTACTCTGGTGACTACAACTACGGGAGCACGTTTTCCATCGGTAACTCAGCCGGGGCCGACGGAGGTGACTGAGATCTTGTAAACGTCAACTCATATTGTAGTTGACGTGTTCATTTTTGTGTTGCGCTCAGGTATAAATGTTGTGTTCAGTACACCAGCACACATCGGAAAATGAAAAACAGTATCATAAGAAAGGCCATCATGATGATCATAATATATTCAGAAATCTCGGCGGCCTTGTTACCGACGTTAATACACAATGCACGGTCCTCTCACACAAAAGCAGCGCAGCTCGCCGGCCATACCTTCAGGTACATGGTGTGATCGTGCAGTGCACATTATCAGCGATGTGTGCGTCAACTTCAACCTGCACTTTGTGCGTACCTCGCATTTCGTTTCCCATCCTGTACACAAGCCGTGGCCACACGCGTGTCATCCCATCTTGTCATCAGCGCGCGAAAGGGCCGCATGTCTCGTCGCACGGGCCCCTTACTCCTGTGCATCTTTCTTCCTGTTCGCAGGGGAAGGGTATTTCTCATCCTACTTTGGTGACTACAACTACGGGAGCACGTCTTCCATCGGTAACTCAGCCGGGGCTGACGGAGGTGACTGAGATCTTGTAAACGTCAACTCATATTATATTTGACGTGTTCGGTTTTGTGTTGCGCTCAGGTATAAAAGTAGTTTCTGGTACACCAGCACACAACGCAAAATGAAAAACAGTATCATAAAAATAGCCAGGTTGACGATCTAAACAAATTCAGAAATCTCGGCGGCCTTGTTACCGACCTTGTTACCGACGTTAATACACAATGCACGGCCCACTCACACAAAAGAAGCGCAGCTCGCCGGCCAGACCCTGAGGTACATGGTGTATTAGTGCAGTTCAAAATATTGGCGATGTGTGCGTCAACTTTGACATGCACTTTGTGCGTACCTCGCATTTTGTTTCCCATCCTGTAGACAAGCCGTGGCCACACGCGTGTCATCCCATCCTGTCATCAGCGCCCGAAGAGGCCCCATGTCTCGTCGCACGGGCCACTCAACCTCGCGCATCTCTTTTCCTGTTCGCAGGGGCAGTGTATCTCTCATCCAACTCTGCTCTCACCGTCGACGGGAACACATCTTTCATCGGTAACTCAGCCGGGGCCGACGGAGGTGACTGAGATCTTGTAAACGTCAACTCATATTGTAGTTGACGTGTTCGGCTTTGTGTTGCGCTCACGTATAAAAGTTGTGTTCGGTACAGCAGCACACAACGCCAAATGAAAAACAGTATCACAAAAAAAGCCAGGTATATGATCTAAACAAATTCAGAAATTTCGGCGGCCTTGTTACCGACGTCAATACACAATTTACGGCTCTCTCACACAAACGAAGCGAAGCTCGCGGGTCAGAACCTCAGTTACATGGTGTGATCGTGAAGTGCAAATTTTTGGCGATGTGTGCGTCAAGTTTGACATGCACTTTGTGCGTACCTCGCATTTTGTTTCTCATCCTGTAGAGAAGCCGTGGCCACACGCGTGTCTTCCCATTCTTTCATCAGCGCGTGTCCTTAATTATTGACGTATGGATTGCAGCATTTCCACTACTCGTCGATCGTCGTGGAATTTTTCGTGCTCATTATCTCACGCTTTCGGCGACGGCACAAAAAATATGAAATTCCCCGTTTGTATAAGAGTAGCTCCCTGGGTATTAGAACTCTTGCGCAACCTCTAACACAGGGATGACAGACAACCGCTGTTGACCCCTGAAATCGAGCCATGCCACAAAAATATCTCGCCATCAAGCTAAGAGCGTGGGCGGTTTCCCAGTTCTATCTGGGCTCCATGGAACGCGCACTTGAATGTCCCGCGACATGTGTGAATTAGACGCAGACAGTATCTCGTTGCTTTGGGTCGTATTTCAGATACACCCTTTGCTTGCTGTCAAACTATCAAATTCGCTTCCGAGTAGCACGTGAAGCATCATCGCAGTACCATTGCAGTAACGGGAACACGCCTTTCCATTGGCGTGATATTTTTGAGATTCATACTGCACATTTTAGTCGGAACAGAAAACGCTACAATACCAATAAACGAGTGCTAAGTTAGAGTTAACACGCGAAGCTATTTTGGGAATAACGGGCATTCTTAAATCTCGAACTCGTTGAGATGACTTTTCGGCATAGAACGACGACTACAAGTGATAAATAGGTTGTGGGTTAGGCGATCGAGTTGCCCTCTCATTTGCGATTTGGTAAGATAGAGAACTGCTGAAGTAATGACATACAGAACGCAAATGGCGCACCTGTTTTACCGTAGCATATGTGAATGGCAATGTTACGTTTTCTCTCCGCGTTGGTCTCGGTTGGCGCCGATGCTCGGAAATAGATATTTGTATATTGGGATTGGCTTTGGTTTCCACGCCGCTGTCCAACATCACAATCACTGTGAGATAGACAACCAAGGTACCTATTTCAGTGTTTTTTTCGCAGTCACCGTGCATGGTGGTTATCGCGTTAGATTGTGTCGTAAGGGGTTGTTGACCCTATATCCGTATCAGGGGAATGATCGCAACGCGAAGCGTGAACGTGGTAAGGCACCCACCAGGCAGTTTAAAATGAATCCCCATTGTTGTCTGTGGAGTGGCCACACAAGGACACACAGTGTCTGATTGGCGATGTCATCCGTAAGCAAGAAGGCGGGCACAAGGTACCAAAGTCCGTCTTACGAGATTTTCTTGGAAGAGGGAAGTTCACTCCTCATTTTACTCGCCCAACACGTTACGGCGCTTCGCCCTTGGTGAAAGCAATATCTGCTGGATTGGTTGAAACCCTACGTGCTCCGTCCCAGCAAAGTAGGTGAGTGAGGGTCTATGGGTATATGACCACGGCCATGCATAACTGAGTCCACCCCACCCGCCCACCCCCACCCCTGCAGGTGCCATAAGCGCTTCTTCCAACTGTTCTATTCATTTGGACGGAAATACTTCCTTTTCCGCCAACGACGCCAGGGGTGCAGGTGGTAAGTTTACCGTGTGTCATCCAAAGGTACCCGCTCTCTATAGGTAACCTTTCAGTACTGTTGAGGTTGGGTTTCCTGTGAACGCGAGGGTACAATGTCTTCAATTTTGATATACGATATACTCTAGTTTTCACAACAGAGTTTGGGCCGTCCAAAACAGTCATGAAGAATACCTTCCGTTGGCAGTGTAGGAAACAGTCACATGAGCATGTGTGTCGCGAAACCGATTTTTAACAAGGTATTATTGTCAATGCTCGCGAGTGGGGCTCTGGTGCGCTAACCACCAAATATCTAACAGCGCCCACCTCAAACGCGGCCGTCGTCCGGTAACCGGAGCGTTCTTGAGTTACTATCAATAGTTGTTAAGCTTACGGTTAGGTTTATCACTACAACGCCGGACAACCGAATCACGGCGCTCCATGTCTTTGGTGTGTTTTTTTGTTGATGAGGTCTTCAGCAGAACCAACGAGATAACCAAACCACAGCTACACCTTCGTAAATATCAGGTGATGTTTTTGGTTGCTGAAGCATGAATTAGACCATCGCCAAACAACGCTGATACTCGTAGTACATAGTTTCAGACACTATTTATACGTCCGCCCAAGATCTGGCAAACGGCGAATGGGAAGAGGGGTGGCTCAAGCGCGATGAAAAAAAAAAGTTATCCTCACAACATCCTTCCGGCGCAGTGAATATACGGAAGGTCCTTCGCACTATCATGTACGATCGCATGCCAGCATAATCGTTATATCATGTCCAGGGTATAGACAGGCATACGGGCAATAGAGTCTCGATGCCAGGAAGGCCATTTTTAGATAGGGAGAAGATGAGGAAAACACTAGAGTATCCAATTTGAAAATAAATGTATTGGCATAGGGGCCTTGCCCGTTGTCAAAATATATTCATATATTTCTGTCCTTTTAACATCAAATTTTTTAAATAATAGGAATACCAGGCAGGTGATTTAAAGGGATGTCTTCTTGCTACAACCGTCAGATTTTTCCGCTGTAAGAATTTGTAGTTTCCGCGCACATATTGAAGTGTCCCGTACCCCCCCTCCTCCTCACCGATCCCTCTTGTTCAAATACCCTACAAGAAAACAAAAATGACTGGGAGTAGTCAACACTACCAGCCTGCTGATATCACCTCCTTATCCTTCCAGCCATCTATGATGTAGCTCCAACCCCCCCCCCCCCCCCCCACCCCCCCCCCTCCCTTCTGATTTTTTCCCCCCGCCCTTTCGTTGGAACGCCCCACCTACAATCAAAAACTGCCAGAATAATAAACATATCTACGCAATTGATATCACGTCATTATCTTTCTAGCCATCCATGGTTTCGATTACGTTCATTCTCCCCCGACGCCCTCTCCTTCTCCGCGACACGAACCATCGCCTAGACCTAAAATATATTTTCTGCCAGAGTAATAAACAATACCAGACAGCTGATATCACCTCATCATTTTTCTAGCCATCCATGACGTAGCTCCACCCCCCCCCCCCTCTCCCCTTACCCAATGTCACCTCCTTCTCCACACCCCAAACCATCGCCTAGACCTAGCATCACGCATATAGCAACCCCCTACATGTATGCGGCTTAAAGCTGTTAACCCCTTCCCCGATACACACCCCTTCGAACACTCAGTCCTCTGCTCACTGGTTGTACGACTTGCAGGATATGCATGATGAACTGGTGCGTTATTTCAAAAACCGCCAGATTTATCCCCTTCAGTGATTTATAGTTTCCGAATACAGATTGAGTTGCCTCGCCCGTGCCCCCGCCCCCTATCTGCTCCCTCGTATCCAGACCTATGCCCCCACGCCCTTCAAACATCCGCCCTCCGCTCGCCGGTCACCGAACATGCGACGTACAGGATACACTTGAACAAATGATGCATTTCTTTCAACAGCTGTCATATTTTGTCCGCCTTAAAACGGGTTTTATGGTTTCCGCACACAGGCCTACTAACATCACTCTGCTGTTTCTGATATCAACACTGTAGTTGCAAGGGTAGTCGCCGACCTATTCCCTCAACGAGGGCACACAACCCGTAACACGCACGATCGAAGTATCACACACAGCTTGAAAAGATGAGTTTCGACAAAACATTCGATCTCACAGCTGTGAAAGAGTGTAATTGAATTTTCAAAACATGTAGCACGTGACCCCCCAGTGACTACTTTACCGAATGATCATACCCGTTCGGGTATTCATGAGTTTCACATCATCTCGCCACAGATGCTGAGGTAGCACAAACCATCCACCCGAAATTGTCAGGCTTGTGACCAACCAAACATTTGCCACAGCAAGCCGGGTCTGTCAGTGTGGCTGGCGTTGCAATAAGAAGTTGCTTTTGTTCGTCATTCATGGCGAATAGCTTAACGATTTTCATGTACAAGACGTTGGCCTGTGGCGGCTGCATCGATGATGATATATTTAGCTAAGCCCGATGCTCGGCGGCGGTTCCTAACCTTGACTAGCAGGTGCTAGCGTCTGGGCCATTTGCCCGTTCCAGTCTTGAATATGGCCGGTCGATTGGTTCGCTCTCAGCGCCCCTCTAGATCGCCCGTTCTTGACGTCAGTATGTCTGGGTTCCATCTTCGGCCCCAAACACCTTTTTACCGAGTATGGGACATGCTCGCCTTCTTCGTCCGGTTCATAGCGGGGTTTGTCTTCCCTAAGAATATCACACACCAAACCCGTTTACATGTCATTTCAGTAGCGTTGGTGTGAATGCACTGTGTCCGAGGGTCGTGTGTCGAAATAGGGCCCGAACCGGGCTATCGCTATTTGGGCAGAACGACACCCGCCACAGCAAACCGTTCGCTTCACACCTAATGCATGGGCATGTTCGGAGGATTGCGCTTTTACCATATGTTGAAATGAATCACTTTTTTGGTGAGCGATGAAGCCGAGAGCAACCACGACGCATACCAATCTAGAGGTGACACTTAGACCTTCTCACGCGCTTCAACAAAAAAAACATACATAGCACTGTGAGATCAGAGGCTGAAACGAACTGTACGCTACAACCACAATACACAATCTCCTGGTCTGGGCACGCAAATAGCGCGTAAGACGATAAAGGTTGCTGCTGTTGTTGTCCTTACATAATCTCGCATAATCAAGCCCGTTGTCACAGAACAGGCTCCAGTCACTCTCGAGCTGGGGAATACCCCAGGGAAAAACACAAACAGATCAAAGGTGGCACACACAAATATCACACTTGACGCAATTCGTGTCTCCACCAGAAACATATAAAAGTTGACTCGAAAGTCATTTACGGTGTGCCAGGTTTATACTGGTGCATACGTCTGACTACTCGCGCCTGGGAAAACCGACTATACCGCTTGCTACCCAAGAACGCCTACCACGTATGGATTGCACGTAGTACTTGAAACTACAAACACGCACGACAGACGAAAGTCAATAGCAAAAAAAAATATTAACTAAAAGAAGAGCGAATAAAAAAAAGAAAGATGATACAAGGAAGAGACAAAACATGAAAGAAAAGGAAAGAAAAGAAAAGATAAGGAAATCAAGGAAAGATAGACAAAAGAGGAAGCGAGGAAAGGAAAACTGAAACAAAATGTCACACTAGCACACCTTAGGAACTGACTGAAGACGGCATTTGGCTCATAGAGGGTATCAAGTGCATCACCAATGGCACTGGGAAGAAACGCAGCATGGCGAAGAAGCCAGGGCGGTCTTACGCTATCTTGTGACGGCCATTGTAGGCCAACAAACTTCAAGACGATGATAACCAGACCCAGACTTCAGTCTCTTGGCCATAACGCCCCTCTTTCTGCCCCCACCCCCATCCCCCCTCCCCCCCCCCCCCTCCCCCCTCCCCGCCTCCTCTCTTCCCCCCTCCCCCCTCCAACCTTCCCCCCTCTCCTCGCCCGCTTAGAGATGCCAACGGTGTATGGCGCTGCCGCAGCCTTCGCACGTCGCTCTGCAGGTTTGCGGATATCCTTTTCATAGCAATGTCGCATGAACAACTCGGCACCCTCCACTCCTCGTGAAAACCATCTGCCGACCATCTGAGCAGCATTTCCTCACCCTTCGAATTTCATTCAAAAGACCGACGTATCGTCCTTCAGACAAGACATGCAGCATTTTTCATGCCCCTTCGGGTAACCCTTACCCCCAACAAGCTCCCCAAACATCACCTTCCGTTGCAAGCGATCAACCCTTATACGTTCTTCGAATCCCAAAACAATATCCTCCGTTTGCGCGCTATCGCCTCTATACTATCGGAAATTGTCTTGGCAAGCGCGTCGGTTTACGATAGGGTACGGTCGTTGCGCTTCCGTTTCCGCCATCCGAGGCGTCGTAAGAGCATGGAGTGGTGAACCCGTCTTAGCCTGTCATAGTCAGGCTTGTTCGGGCTCCATGTTATGCAACCGTGATGCAGTGTTTCGACCACCTCAGCTTTCAGCAACCGCACCTTCACCGTACGCGCACACCCGGGAGATCATGTGTTTCCATCTTCTACCGCGGGGAGCACGCCCAGGCCCTCTCAAGACGCCGCGTTATTTCAATGCTTAGGTCTCTGTCTGCGGTGGTAGCCCCGCCCAAGTACACAAGCTCGGTTGTCTGTTTGTATACCTGGCTGGCTGCGTTGATTGTTAAGGACGCATTCCCCCCGCTTTTCGTTTCCAGGCATATTATCCTGTTGTTGCTTCGGAGACCGTAAGCGCGAACGACGAGCATGTAGTCATGATCACCGTCATATTACCTCGAGCCCTTCTGGTGATCGCGATACGATGCCCGCATCGTCTGCGTAGAGCATACCCAACAATCTCTGCACCTCCCACTCCTTTCCCTTCCGCCCGTCGACTTTGCCTGTGCGTGAAGTCGCTGTTTTTCACCCTTCTCCTTTCGTTGGAGTTGCACCATGTAGTCCGTGATGGCTCCATCAGCTGACGAAGCGTTTCATGGTCACACGCAAAACCGCCGTGAAAAACACGTTTAACACCAGTGGCGTGAGCACGCATCCTTGCCGGAGACCTTGCCTTACGTCGAAGTTGTCCAAGTACTGTGCATCATCCAACTGCACGCGTGCTTGTATGGCGTCGTGGAATTGTTAGATGACGACGAGCTTTCTCGGTAGCACGCCAAAACGAGCAAGGACATGCTACAGAAGGGTTCGGTCAACGGAGTCATACGCTTTCGCGAGGTCGATAAGGCACATATACAATGGGGTGTCCTTCCGCGCCAGTTCCTGCAGTCGTCGTACAACGAACATCATGTCACCCGTCGAGCGCTGGAATCTGAACCCACACTGTTCTTCTGTCAGTGTGTTCTCGCGTTCGCAATCGTCATTCAGGCGACCCGCTATGACTTTGAGGAGTACTTTGCGGGCGTGAGCCACAAGCAAGAGGCCACGATAAGTGCCACACTCAGTCCGATCCCTCGTCTTGTAAAGCGAATCATTGGTTGCATATTTCCAATGTTGCGGTACGCCACCTCCCATCCACCCAGCGACGATGATATCGTGGAACCTTCCTAGGGTGTTCAATTCTTTTTCGTCGGCTAATATCTCCAAGAGCTCGGCCGGGAAACCGTCGGGCCCTGTCGCCTCCCGGTTCGCCAATGCACGGATCGGCTCTTCTACTTCGTATCTAGACGAGGCGTCGTCCAGTGGTCTGCACGAGAGCCACAGCTTAATCTCGCCCACAATGCTCGCATCAAGGGCCAGCGACTTATCGTTAAGCAGTTTGTGTAATCACCTCACCAACTGATCGCGAGTGAGGGCATTATACTGCAGCAGTCGACCTTCCTCATCTTTCATGTACTGCGAGTTAAACGTCGTTTCCCTTCCACATCCATCCCCTTGAGGTGTTTTTACGAGCCAAATTGATATACGCCCTTCGAGTTGGCTAAAGTAATCTTCGAAGAACATCTGTACAGCTTCCGCCCGCGTGTGGTTCAGCTGTTTGGTGGTGGCCTTCAAGGCTCGCCGTAGACCACGATCGTTCGGAGCGTTTAACACAGCGTGTTCCCTATTCTTCTATCGTGCACCCAAACATAGTACCACTCTATGTCTGCGTTACTCTGTGACGGGCGGGGAGCCTCAACCCAAAGCTGTCGGGACGTCCTGCCGGAACATATACGTACGCCTTGGATTTGTTCATCGGCTTACATTTGTTAGTTCGCGCGAAGTTGGGTATTTGTATGAAGTAAACTAGTAGAACTCTTCTAGGTTCAAAAAGCCTCTAGAAAAAAAGAAATAGATGGTGCACCTTTACAGCACGTTTTGTAACATGTACCCCACCTACCAACCGACGCTGAGAAAAAACTGCAGGTTAAAACCCGGTTTTGAAATCCCATGCTCTAGGCACATGTCGATACACGTTGAAATTCACTCATATATATATATGTCGTGCTTCGATAGCAGTCGATTTTTGATTTTCAGAGACTTTCTTCGTTGGCGAGTTTTTCTCCATCGCGAACGGTACCGTTTTTTTTTGTGAGTAACGTTGTACCTCACAACGTAATGATTGTGGGGGGAAACATATTTAATGCCACACGACGATCAATCCCAAAACAGACGGCAGGAATGGTCAAATACATATATTATTCAGACTATAGTAGTCCAGTAGACCAGCCAGAAATACTTTGCGCCTAAGGTGCTGCGTCCAGCGCAGCGTGTGTCAGCTCTTGATTCGAAACTCTTGTTTAGCTCCTGAAGTGGACAGGTCCCGTCAGTCACGAAACAGCTGGTAACAAAAAGACCGCATGTGTCGTCGCACGGGCCACTTAATCTCGTGTATCTCGCTTTCTGTTCGCAGGGGCAGTGTATCTCTCATCCAACTCTGCTCTCACCGTCGACGGGAACACGTCTTTCATCGGTAACTCAGCCGGGGCCGACGGAGGTGACTGAGATCTTGTAAACGTCAACTCATATTATAGTTGACGTGTTCGGCTTTGTGTTGCGCTCAGGTATAAATGTAGTTTCCGGTACACCAGCACACAACGCGAAATGAAAAACAGTATCATGAAAATAATAACAGGTTGATGATCTAAACAGATTTCGAATTCTCGCCGGCCTTGTTACCGACATCAATACACAATGCACGGCCCTCTCACACAAACGAAGCGCAGCTCGTGGGTCAGAACCTCAGGTACAAGGTGTGATCGTGCATTGCATATTTTTATCGATGTGTGCGTCAACTTTGACATGCACTCTGTGCGTACCTCGCATTTTGTTTCCCATCCTGTAGGCAATCCATGGCTACACGCGTGTCATCCCATCTTGTCATCAGCGGGCAAAAAGGCCGCATGTTTTGTCGCACAGGCCGCTTAACCTCGTGCATCTCGCCTCCTGTTCGCAGGGGCAGTGTATCTCTCCACATACTCGGCTGTCACCGTCGACGGGAACACGTCTTTCATCGGAAATTCAGCCGGGGCTTCCGGAGGTGACTGAGATCTTGTAAACGTCAACTCATATTATAGTTGACGTGTTCGGCATTGTGTTGCGCTCAGGTATAAATGTAGTTTCCGGTACAGCAGCACACCACGCAAAAAAAAAACATTATCATAAGAATGCCAGGTTGAAGATCTGAACAAATTAAGAAATCTCGGCGGCCTTCATACCGACGTGAATTCCCAATGCACGTCCCTCTCACACTAACAAAGCGCAGCTCGCGGGTCAGACCTCAGTTACATGGTGTGATCGTGCATTGTACATTATTGGCGATGTGGGCGTCAATTTTGACATGCACTTTGTGCGTGCCTCGCATTTTGTTTCCCATCCTGTAGACAAGCCGTGGCACACGCGTGTCATCCCATCTTGTCATCAGCGCGCGAAAAGGCCGCATGTCTCGTCGCACGGGCCACTTAACCTCGTGCATGTCGCTTCCTGTTCGCAGGGGAAGTGCGTTACTCATCCTACTATGCTAACTACGTCGACGGGAGCACGCCTTTTAACGGAAAAGTACCCGACCGTTTCAGAGGTGACTGAAATCTTGTAAACGTCAACTCATATTATAGTTGACGTGTTCGGCTTTGTGTTGCGCTCAGGTATCAATGTAGTTTCCGGTACAGCAGCACACAACGCGAAATGCAAACCATTATAAATAGAAAGCCAGGTTGATGATCTGAACAAACTCAGAAATCTCGGCGGCCTTGTTACCGACGTGAATTCACAATGCACGTCCCTCTCACACAAACGAAGCGCAGCTCGCGGGTCAGAACCTCAGTTACATGGTGTGATCGTGCATTGCATATTATTGGCGATGTGTGCGTCAACTTTGACATGCACTTTGTACGTACCTCGCATTTTGTTTCCCATTCTGTAGACAAGCCGTGGCCGCACGCGTGTCATCCCATCTTGTCATCAGCGCGCGAAAAGGCCGCATGTCTCGTCGCACGGGCCACTTAACCTCCTGCATGTCGCTTCCTGTTCGCAGATGAAGTGTATCCCCAATCCTACTATGTCACCTACGACGACGGGAGCACGTCTTTGATCGGAACACCAGCCGATGCCGACGGAGGTGACTGAGATCTTGTAAACGTCAACTCATATTATAGTTGACGTGTTCGGCTTTGTGTTGCGCTCAGGTATCAAAGCAGTTTCCGGTACAGCAGTACACAACGCGAAATGAAAAACAGTATCATAAAAAAGCCAGGTTCATGATCTTAACAGTTTCAGAAATCTCGGCGGCCTTGTTACCGACGTGAATTCACAATGCACGGTCCTCTCACACAAACGAAGCGCAACTCGCCGTCCAGAACCTCAGGTACATGGTGTGATCGTGCATTGCAAATTTTTGCGATGTGTGCGTCAACTTTGACATGCACCTTGTTCTTACCTCGCATTTTGTTTCCCATTCTGTAGACAAGCCGTGGCCACACGCGTGTCATCCCATCTTGTCATCAGCGCGCGAAAAGGCCGCATGTCTTGTGGCACGCGTCATTTAACCTCGTGCATCTCGCCTCCTGTTTCCCAGGGGCAGTGTATCTCTGCACATACTCTTCTGTCACCGTCGACGGGAACACGTCTTTCATCGGTAACTCAGCCGGGGCTTCCGGAGGTGACTGAAATATTGTAAAGCTCACCTCATGTTGTAGTTGACGTGTTCGGCTTTGTGTTGCGCTCAGGTATAAATGTAGTGTCCGGTACAGCAGTACCCAACGACAAACAACAAACAGTATCTTCAAAAAGCCAAGTTCATGATCTCAAGAAATTCAGAAATCTCGGCGGCCTTCACACCAAAGTTAGTACACAATGCACGGTCCTCTGACACAAACGTAGCGTAGCTCGCGGGTCAGATCCCTAGTTTCATGGCGTGATCGTGTATTGATTATTTTTGGCGATGTGTGTGTCAATGTTGTCATGCACTTTGTGCGTACCCGTTCTTCGTTTCCCATCCTGTAGACAAGCTGTGGGCACGCGCGTGTCATCCCATCTTCTCATCAGCGCGTGTCCTTAGTTATTGACGTATGGATTGCAGCATTTTCACTACTGGTCGATCGTCGTGGAATTGTTTGTGCTCATTATCTCACGCTTTCATCGACGGCACACAAAATATGAACTTTCCCGTCCATATCAAGAGGTGCTCACTTGATATCCAAAGCCTTGCGCAACCGCTAACATGGGGATGACAAACAACTGCGGATCCTTAAAACCCGGCCATGCCACAAACCTATTGCGCCAATACTGCTAAGAGCTTGGGCGTTTTCCTAGTTCCAACCGGGCTCAATGACACGCGCACCGGAATGGCCCGCAACACATGTGAAGTAGACGTAGATTGTATCTCGTTGCTTTGGGTCGTATTTCAGATACACCCATTGCTGTCAAACTAACAAGTTTGCTTCCGAGTAGCACGTAAAGCATCCTCGCTGTGCCATTGCAGTAACAAGAACAGACCTTCCCATTGGTGTGTTTTTTTCAAGATTCATACTGCACATTTTAGTCGTAACAGAAAACGCTACAATACCAATAAACGAGTGCTAAGTTAGAGTTAACACGTGTACGCAAAGCTATTTTGGGAATAACTGGCATTCTAAAATCCCGAAGTCGTTGAGATGACTTCTTGGCATTGGACGACGACTACAACTAATTAATAGGCTGTGGGATTGGTGATCGGGTTGTCCTCTTAGTTGCGATTTGGTGAGGTAGAGGACTACTAAAGTAATGAGATTCAGAACACAATATGCGCACCTGTTTTACCGTAGCATGTATGAATATCAATGATACGTTTTCCCTACGCGTTGTTCTCTGTTGGCGCCGATGCTCTGCAAAAGATTCATCGTATATTGGGGTTGGCTTTAGTTGGCACAACGCTGTAAAACATCCCAATCACTGTGAGACCGACAACCAAGGTACGTATTTCAGTGTTTTGTATTGCAGTCACCGTGCACCATGGTGATCGCCTTAGATCGTGTTGTACGGGGTTAATAACCCTATCTCCGTATCAGGGGAATGACCGCAACGCGAAGCGTGAACACGGTAACGCACCCACCAGGCAGTTAAAAAGGAATCGCCATTGCTGTCTGTGAAGTGGCCCCACAAGGAAACAAGGTGTCTGATTGGCGATGTCCGTACGCCAGCGGGCGCAAGGTGCTAAAGTCCGTCTCACGAGGGTTATTGGAAGGAAGAAGTTCACCCTTCATGCGACTCGCCGAACACGTTACGGCGCTTCGCCCTTGGTGAAAGCAATATCCGTTGGGTTGGTTGAAACTCTACGTGCTCCGTCTCAGCATAGTAGGGATGTGAGGGTCTATGGGTATATGACCACGGTTTTGCACAACTCAATCCACCCCACCCACCCACCCCCACCCCCGCAGGTGCCATAGCCGCTTCTTCCAACTGTGCTATTCATGTGGACGGAAATACTTCCTTTTACGCCAACGTCGCCAAAATTGACGGAGGTGAGGTTAACGTGTGCCATCTTAAGGTACCCGCATTCTATGGGTAACATTTCAGTAATGTTGAGTTTGGGTTGCCTGTAACTCCGAGGGTACACTATCTATAATTTTGATAAAAGATATACTCTAGTTTTCGCAACAGAGTGTGGGCCGTCCAAGCCAGTCATAAAGAACACCTTCTGTTAGCAGTGTATGAAACAGTCACATGAGCACGTGTGTCGCGAAACCGCTTTAATAAAGGTATTATTGTCTTTGCTCGCGGTAAGAAACAGTCACATGAGCACGTGTGTCGCGAAACCGCTTTTAATAAAGGTATTATTGTCAATGCTCGCGAGTGGGGCTCTGGTGCGCTAAAAACCCAATATCTAACAGCGCCTACTCAACCGCGGCCGTCGTCCGGTAACCAGCGCATTCTTGAGTTACTATCAATAGTTGTTGAGCTTACGGTTAGGTTTATCACTACAACGCCGGACAACCGAATCACGGCGCTCCATGTCATTGGCGTGATTTTTGTCGTTGGGGTCTTCAGCAGTACCAACGAGATAACCAAACCACAGCTAGACCTTCGTAAATATAGGGTGATGTGTTTGGGTGCTGAAGCATGCAATAGACTATCGTCAAACAACGCTGGTACTCGTTGTACAGATTTCAAGAAACTATTTATACGTCCGCGCAAAATCTGGCAAACGGCGAAGGAGAAGAGGCATCTAGGTATCGACCGGCAGCTGATTTGAACGATTTCCACGAACAGGCTGATGCAATCGGCGCCGCGCGATCTTTCGAGTGTGGTAATTGCTCCACGTCTGCGCGCCAGATGTTAGAGCGGACAGTGCTTGAGGCCTAGCACATTCCCTTGCGACACCTATTGATAATGCGCCCTATTGTAGGTCCAAGAAGAAACATAATGCTTGTGCATAATTTATACATGGAACAATAATATAGCACGTAGACTACTCGATAGAATTGTTTCAAGAGCGCAGCCAATAAGCGTATTGCAGTGGTGTAGAGGTATGGAGCCAGCTGGAAACACCGGCACAACATAGTCCACCTGCACTACTCAGAATATTGACAGTACTGGTTGTTTCCCTCTATGCCGAGGCACTTCGCAAGCACTGTAGGCGGCCACCGACAACCTTCAACACCCTGTATAGGGACACCTCTGCTGGATGTCAAATGTGGCAGAACTGGGTATTCTGGAAGCGCACGGGCTGCTACATGCGCGTGTCGGAAAGCAGCTGTGAAAACTCGGCCGCAAATATTTTGCTAATGGGAATCTGCAACTCCCATGCAGTCGTATTAATTTGGTACAAAACATATCACGCACGGCAACATGTTTTTTGGCAGTAGTAGGGAAAGCTCGTTTGTCGTTGCCCTCCGCAACTTTAATTTGTGTACCACCGTGATCGTACCATGAGACAGTTTAGCCACCACAGAAGGTTTGGATACAATTTGTTAGGGAGTTCCAGGCCGATGGCATGATATTTTGTTGTGTGATAATTTTGTGTACCACCGTGGTTGTATCATAAGACAGTTTAGCGCCCGCAGAAGGTTTGGATACAATTTGTTAGGGAGTTCCAGGCCGATGGCATGATATTTTGTTGTGTGATAATTTTGTATACCACCGTGGTTGTATCATAAGACAGTTTAGCGCCCGCAGAAGGTTTGGATACAATTTGTTAGGGAGTTCCAGGCCGATATCATGATATTTTGTTGTGTGATAACGAACGAACTCTTGCATTGTTAACAAAACGACCTTCGACATTACGGGGGCAAGTCCTCGGAGTCGATACCACTGGGCCCGCGGCCCCGAGTCAGAGCAATTCAATCGAGTCGGATAAGTTACGTCTGCAGCCGAACCGTTACCTGTTTGTTCATCGGAGGCCGGTGAGCAATGTTTTCCATGTTGGTGTGGGACTCTATACGACGACAATTAGAGACGCTACAGCTGCAGGAGGAACGCGACCGCCGGGCACTGGCAAAGTGCATTCTGCGTGTTGGGGTAGTCATATAGGCAGAGTCCCAATCGGTGGCTGGCTGAGGCCGGACCACGTCAAGTTGATTGTTGATGATAGGGGCAGATAGACTGCCGAGGCCTTGAGGTGATACGGTTACCTTCGAGGGTGAACGCCGTATTGCTGTTGTCTACTCGGAGTACGATCTAGCAGATGCGTATCGCAAAACCAAGAAGGAGCAGACTGGGAGGTCGCGATGACGCGAGAGCTCGAAGACTCGAAGAACCAAATGATGTTTTGTGATTGCGATGGCAAGGCCTTTGTTGCTGTCGCCGGTGAAGAGCTAGCGAACAGGCTTCGAACGTTTGCTGGCCATTGATGTTGAGCTGATGTTATTTGGGTATTTTGCCGCTAAATATTCCGTGTACCAAGGAGATTGATGCGAGCGGTCAACCATAGACCGCAGGGTGCTCATGGCAAAGCATGCTCTGCAGAAATTCATTTCTGACGGCGGACTCGCGGAGGTAGTGAAGCCCACCAATCTGTAGGTTGATGTTTTTTCCTGGTGAGCTTCTGCGTTGCACATGAAGTACTGACAATTTTCGTGCCTGCGCTGCTGCGTAGATATGATGAATGACGTGGTCGTACGTAGAGTTATGTTTGAAGTTTATAAAGTGCTGCCGGTGCTGCTGCTTAACGATTGATGATCAGTGCAGACGTAATGCTGATGACCGTGAGATGTGCGGCAGCTCATCTCGCGATGATGCCACGATAATGTGATGAGCCAACCAGAAACCAATTTGATTGCAGAGTACATGTGCACCGCACTGAAAAAAGCGATTGCGGCAAGTTTTTATCAGCGGTGCATGCGGCCGAAAAGAACATGGGATAAAGAAAATTCGAAGTATTTGTTCGGCGTTTTCTGTACGGTACTGATATATCTCCACAGGGATGTCATGCGAGGCACTGCTTCTTAATCGGCGTAGGAGCGGACTAACACACGAGCAATCAATGTAGCGGACACTAAACTAGGGACAGGAATGCCGACAACAAGGAGGGCTGGTTTTTGTTTTCATAATATTATAGATTAACACTATAATGAAGTGAGCTTGCTGCCCAGTAATATTATTCAGTACAGCGGTTCGCGAGTGTCTTGTTTCCACTAATAATAAATCTCTGTCTGGCTTTCTATTCATTGCAATTTTCTATAGTTAATATACTCTGTTGACAGGTATATTCCCTTGTTTCTTGTAAGGGATCTTTTATTGAATACAAAGCGCGAGATGTTTTTGCTCGACTTCTGCACGAAACCTATCAATACGTTTTGTTTGAATACGGGCGTAATTTAGGCACGGCACATTCGGCCTCGTCATGTAAATAGACCAAACGGAGGCTGGCCCACGCCTGACCCAAAACTAGCGTTGTTACTGGGAAAAACAAAGCAGGAATCTGTCTCTAAATCGTGGTTTAGAGTTTTAACGTCGCGCGCTACTGACTGTAAACAGGGTATACAACATATGTTGTTCCCCCAGAAACTGCGTCTACACCACGCAAGATCGATGATCCAGATATTAAGCACGTTTACCTGTGAACAAAGCATAAATACATACATATGCTTGCGTACCTTCCATTAACGATTGTACTAATCTCCACTTGTTATTAATTCGTAGCTACTGCAAGCGACGAAGTGCGTTATTGTTGCGCAGACTCCTAACTGACAACCTGAAAATGTTCCGAATCAAAACAAAAACATGATCCTCTCACATCCTTTGGGAGGGGGCAGCGGGGCTGGGAGGGCAGGTGTGTGTGGGGGAAAAGTAAGCCAAAACACATAACGCGTGCCATATCTGTCTCATTTTGCGGTCGGTAACATCGCCTCGCGACGTGAAACGACAGACCTTCGCCGGCATTATCATCAAGCATCACTCCTACTAATCGTGAATTTCGGTTGCAGCTTTCACTCCCCCCGTCAACGCGGTGCAAGAGTATGTTTACGTCGCTGCCAGTGCAAGATATTGGAAGTAAGAAATTGACTCCAAACTCATACCTGGTACGTGGTACTACTGAATCTTTACATCTAGATATGTACGGAAAAAAGAGCTATTTACATTGAGAGCTTCACATGCCAGTTCAGATAGGCCAACGTTCAGCGGCCTCGCTCTTTTTATTCGGCTATTTCCCAACACGTTTCCTCTTTTCTACGGCGGGTTTCTTGATTGTTTTACATTTACGCCCTCCTGACTCCGTCTGTAGTCGAGCTGGCCTTTTTTTTGTCCGCCTCGGCTGTTGTTCTGTGTTTAGCTAATTCTTTCACTGCCAAACGAATCGTCACCGGCGCCCCCCCCCTTCCCCCCACCCAGTCGGCATGACCCCCCAAAACGGCCGGTTGCGCCCCTCTTACAACAGGTATCACCTCCCTTAAGGTCGATTGCACTCCTCCTGTATCTGACATTACCCCTTCCACAGCCGGTTCCACCCGCCTTACGGCTCCTGTAACCCCCCCCCCAAAGGGACGTGTGCCCCTCCCCCTAGATGTGCCATCACTCCCTCAAACGCCGGCTGCGTTCTCCCTACAATAAGCGTCACTCCCCCAACAGCCGGTTGCGTTCGCCTACGATCTCCATCAGTCCCCTAATTGATGGTGGCGTTCCCTCGAATGTATATATTTTTCCCCGTATAAATTGGCAATTGCTGGCTTCTCGGGGCAATCTGCAATGATGCGGGTTCGAATCCTCCAGAACGCATACTCGTTTTTGCTCGTAGGAACTGTCATAGCGAGATCTCGAGAAGTATGTAGCTGGTCCATGATGTGGTTTGGACCCGGTGGCCATGTACATTCATGGAGGAGTTGGTGCTGGTGTTGCTGAGCTGGCGATGTGCTCGATTGCGGCTGGCGATGATGTCTTGCCGCCATATGCGAACATGCCCTGTAAGACGCGCAGATACTCGTAGCTATGTACCCTTTTCACCCCGCGTGCTTGACACAGCAGTGAGGAATAATCTTGTGTGGTTTAGCGGCGAAAATCACGTTGCGATTGATGACGTGGAGTCTCTGTTGCAGATGGCGATGTTACTTGAAGTGGCAAGCACTGCTGTTGTACGAATAGTCGTACATTAGCTGGTTGCAGAACGTTTTGTGATTATCGAGAATTTATCGGGCAGATTTAGCTAATGCGGGTGCTGCTGTTGTTGATGTGTAATGGATAATGGAGTTGGTGCAGCTGGGCGGTATGAAACCATCAATGTGATGTTAACCTGTTGTCGATGGTGTTGGCCGAATTGGACATGGCAGAAATATTTGAGTCCCGTGTGTATCATCTCCCCCCAGTGAAATGTTCCTGTGTAATGTAGGCCGGTGCTACACACATTGCACCAAAAATTCTTGTGTGCAAGGAAAGCTAGTTGGCTCATCGATTTGTTGCGTACAAAGTGTTTTTGAACTCGATGATCCGCCTCCGCAGTGTATTCAGGTCGCAGCTGCACTATAAACAAACGCATAGCGCCCCTTTGTATTGAACAAAGGCCCTAAATTGCGCGTTATGTTGACATTAATATTTCCGTCGATTCTGAGTACGTGCCTCGCGAATGCAAGGGTGAAAGTAAGTGCTGAACGAAAATTCTCCACCCCTTTGCGGCTGACACTACAAAAACGTGAAGGCGTTGAAAACCTTTGCTCGAGGCAGATGTCCCGTAAGGCGTACAAGCCCCGTAAATGCAGGCAGCGATTTCCCCAAAGCATCGCCGAGTAGCTGACTCGTCAACGATCTGACTGCGTGTTACAGCGCGTGTAGATCTGCTGGTCCATTTTTTTCATGTTTCACGACGAGAAACTCATGTTTTTATGTATTTCGCGCGTAGTAGGGTAAAGCTACGGTGTTGATAACGACTTCTTCCGTCACATTAGCGAGCAGACAGCTCACCTGCTTCGCGCGTGATACCGCGACAACTGTTTCCTATCTCGACTATCCCAGATGATATACTTGGTGTACCTGTAGATTAGATATCTTGATGTCGAGGCTGATTTTGATTTTTGAAGAATATTTACACCCCGCACTAAACAAAGTGGGAACCGTTCTTGGAACTCTTGGAAAACTTGGAAAACTCAGCGGGACGCCGTTGCATGTTGCCAGTTCAGAGTTAGGTAAACTAGACGAGCCTAATAACGTGAAAGGAGTCGTGTTTACCAAGGGTCGGACGCTGCGAGGAGGGTTGCAGAGGTGTCACCGAAGTGTCTGTTAGCATCACCTGTATAGAAGAAAAAGTAAGATAGTTTTAGAGTGGTATTAATGTGGCCAAAACATGCAAGTAAAGAATAGAAGAAAAGTAGGAATGTAGATGGAAGGAGAGTTGAGAAAGGCGAGGAGTGATTGAGGTGAGAAATTCTTTTACCTATCACGGAGGTATTCCCAAGCTACGAGCGGGTGTACTCTACGGCAGCCCGCCACGATCCCTGCAACGTTTCAAGTGACGTTTTTGCAGTGCTATAAGTAACATTCTCTGAAAAGTTCTTCCGATACTTTACGGTGGCAAACTCATTACCCTGTACTATACCATCAACTTCCCGATACAGGTAGATGAATCGTCATGCAGCAGTATACCGGTTAGATAGAAGAAACTCTCATACCGTTATATACGCGGTAAAAAAGTACTTCGCCGCATACTGCATTCTTCCTCACCTAGAACTATGATGCTCAGTTTACTAATGACAGCGACTAAAAATCAAATGTTTACCGATGATGCAGAGTTCATATTCTGACAGTGTTTATGCGTAGGGCGCTCATAGGGCTTGACGCACTCACAGCTGGCAGTTCATCGCTGGGGCTGTTTGTCGATAGAGCGTGTGCGGAGTTGATGCTTCCGTTTACAGACGGGTGTGGTACTACAATACTCAATTCGTGTACAGTCTGGGGTTCGGAACGTTGCACGCCAATTTGCGCTGTGCGTGGTTTGCTTGAAGATGCATAGGCGATCAAGGTTCCGTTGAAAACGCATTATTTACGGTCATTACACGCCGTATATCGTAGGTGGTGGCGAACCTGACCACCGTTGGTTGGACCTACAATTGCCTCACGTACAGAAAGCTGTGCTTCTCAAAGCTACTCGGTAGGAGCCAACTCCTGGTTGGTGACCCTCGATTAGCTTTTGCAGGCCTGTCGTCGTATCATTGGTTATTTCACGGCACATAAATTGGTCGTATACATATTGCTTCGGTGTACCATTTTTTCTGTTTGTGTTTCTAGTCAATCGTTAGAGATGGATTGAACGTGTTCCATTTTTCCTTTTTGTGTTTTTAGTCAATCGTTAAAGATGGATTGGAGGTTCTACCGACATCAAACATACAGCATATACTTGCTGGCGTCTATTTTTTTATATATATATATATCTCGCGGATTAACGCAATAGCACCCTGAGAAGAGGTAAACCTATGCTCCCGGCTCGTGGTGCGGCCCCGCACTTACTACGCGCCGAGTTCAAACTTCGCACAATATATGTAATGCGTAAATCGTCCGCGCCTATACTGAAAATGTTCGTCCTACACGTTCATTCTACTGGTACCCGCTGGTTGCAAGCGGGAATCACGGATGTTTCAGCTCACAAAAACGCTAACACATACTGGTGCAAAGCAACATATGCGGAAACGCATATACAGTAAAGAACACGGCAAACGAAAAAAACTTCACCCGTCGTGGACGCAGACCCAGCTCAGGGCGACCATCGCTGAAGCACGCAATCGTCTTCATCAGGTACACTGATACGATGGACGCGCAATTGTATTAGGAGTACGTTGGGGTAAAATGCAGGTGTCAGAATCAGAACTAGAGCAAGACTGGCACGCTATGCGCGGTGTTCAACAACGTCCCAATACCAGCAGCCTGTTACACACCTGAACCATCCACCTCCAATGCCCGAAGTTTGAGACTGTGCTCTACCTGAATGAATGATGACTGCTTTACCTTTGAAGTCGACCTAAGAAGTGTGGAACATATTTAAGGGATACACGGTACACTATTATTACACCTGGTGCGACAAGGACGATACGTCATTCGATTGAACGGCGTAAAAAGCACGTGCATCGGGAAAAAAAAAGTTTAAAATATCTAAGTTGATGGTAAAACGGGCGAAAAAAAAAGAATTCGACTACGTACGGCGAAATGAGCCCTCAAAAACTACCTTACGGCGAAATAGATGAGGAAACAATTCGACTACAGCGGGAAAATTTTAATGCCTACGGCCAAAAGGGGCCTTCACGAGCGTTTTTTTTTCTCTGGCGGAAATGGAGCGGCACAGAGAAACACGGGTACGTTAAGCTGTACATTGACTATTTATGTTGTGAATAGCCTGTAAACACAATGGTTGTGTGGAGGCTCTGTATTTTATGCGAAGAGATGAAGAGGTGGCACCGAAGCGTCTGTCAAGATCACTTGTGATAGGAAAGAAAATGAGGATAGTTTGTTGTTTGAGTATACGTTTACGTTAGCGGGTGGAATTTTGATATTTTCTAACCATACCATCCCAAACAGTTCACCTCGTTTGGGCTTGAATTGTAGAAGGAAGATGGCCGCAGCTTCCGATGTACTCAGAAACAAGAAGTCCAACAGAAGACGATTGTTGCGGTGCCAGTGCTTGTATGTATTCCAAACTCGAGATGTTGACATCCGTGGCCCATAAAACTGATGCTGCGGCTGGGAGTGTAGAATTTCCTGAAGATCATGGTGGCAGATGCTCCGTGTCCACGGGAGTACTCCCTGCGTCTGGCTGTACGTTTTCTGCCGTATCAGCCGGGGGTGTTTCCCCGGACTGAATGTCCGTTTGGTGAGCGGCCTGGCTTCGAGTTAAAGCTCATGGACGCCTACTTCTTCTAAAAGATGGACGAGGACTAGCTAGTTCGGGCTCGGTGCAAGATCGCCCTTTCAGGATATCAGAGATCCCGGCATGACGCATACTTATCACGGACTGAGCCGTGCGTTTCCATACGTCGAACGTAAGCCCATTAAGTTTGCCGTTGAGAGCTCTATCGAGCTTGTCTACCGCGTCACCCGCTTTTGTCGACTCTGCCATGGTGATGCTGATGCTGATCGCTGATGCTGATGCTGATGCTGATGCTGATCGCTGATGATAATGCTGCTGCTGTCGCCGGCTTAATTAAGGTCTCTCTCAAACTTCCTGGTAAGATGCGACAAACTTCGATGAGATGTCACTCTGTGCCGATCGATGTTTATATCGAAGGTCGAGGCTCATAACCTGTGAATAGCCTGTGAACACAATGGTTGTGTGAAGGCTCTGTCTTCTTTACGAAGAGATGCAGAGGGTCTGTTAAGATCACTTGTGATAGGAATGAAAAGGATAGTTTGGAATGGGCGCTTGAGGCCAAAACGAGAAGAAGAAAGCAGGGAAAGAAGGAGAGTTGGGAGAGTTGGGGGAGTGATCATGGTGGGTTGCATCACCACCTGATCATCACAGAACAATGCCCGTAGTACGGTAGAATACCGGGACAACGGGACAACCTTATCATACTCAAATCTACGTTTACATCTATGTTTCACCGAAGCTTCAACGTAAGATTCAACGTATGATTCAACTGCATATCTTTTTCGTGTGAATCGACTGCGCATTTACTTTGATTTGAATCCAAGGTTCATATTTTCAGCAGATAGATGTAATACGCAAAATGGAATTTACCAAAAACTTGCGACAGCGCACCGCCGCACGTCCTAAGCAGAACCCCAACCACGGGTGTACAAAGTATGTTGTTTGGTAGGACTACACCCATCAGTGATTATTGCCGTACTTCCTATATGTACACTATATGTATAAATATAATCTATATATATATATATTCCTTTGGGCACATCTCTTCGTGCTCGCACCTTTGTCGGAAACGTCGGGGAGGGTGGGCACAATTCGACCGACGGGCTCACGTTGCCGGAGGTTTGAGCGCGATCCGTTACGTGTGTCGCGCGTGGCAAGCATTTTGAACTTCTTTGGCCTTGGGCACACTTAAGGCAAATCCCCGGGTTTCCACAACATCCAGGGGCTTTGGGTCTCTGTATCCCCTATCCCCGAGAACGCACGTAAGAGTTGGATGCAAACCGGGATTTTCTGCTCCTAGAGGGTACACGCACATTTCCCTCTTTTTGCACAGAGCACCACGCTACGATCCCGCCGCCCAATAGCAGTCTAGCCCCCTAGCAGCAGCAGCTTTTAACTCTACGCGCGTGCGGCTGCTATTGTTGTAGATGATTACTTTGATCGGAGCCTGCGATGCTCTACCCTCTTATACGCCACTATCTGTCGCTGCTGCTGCTTCTGCTGCTTCTGTCAAGTAACATGCCGGCGTAATTTTTAAGGATCGTTTGAATATTTCGTTAGTACTTGAACGGTACTCGTATTTATGTTCATTTTGGCGTGTTTCGTATATGATACCGTACCATACCAAGAGAGCACAACGCTACAACTCTGCTGCACAGCAGCGGCGGTACGCAACACCCTTTATGTAAGATTGCAGATGATAGAGAGCAGACAACGTGCGGAGAGCGCGGCGCTAGCCTGCGATCCTCTACCCGCCTATACACCACTACCTCTCGCTGCTGGTACTGCTGTTTTTGCTGTTTCTATCAAGCGAGGTGCCGGCGTAAAGTGTAAGGATCGTTTAAATATCACATTAGTATGTAAACGGTCCTTATTTACAATCATGTTGGTATTCTTTCTATATGATACCGTACCAGACCCAAAGAGCACAACGCTACAAGCTCTACCCCACAGCAGCAGCGGTAGGCAACACTATTAATGTGAGATGGCACATGATATACAGCAGACAGCATATGGAGAGCACAGAGATGCAACCCTGCTGCACTACGGCAGCGGTAGGTGACACCATTTTTTTACGCTTGGCGTGTGTTCGCACTGCTGCGGCGAGTTGCTTGTGTCGGAGACTTGAATAATTTTTCACCCCACCATACCGCACGTTTCTGCGGTGCTGCCGCTCTGGGTGCGCGTGTCCATCGATGCGGAATCATAGGGACCTGTGTAAAAGTAACAGGTTAGATACCAACCCATCCTTATTCATTTACGTCCACGAAGGCAGTTTTTTATTCCGTTGTATTGCAAAGATTGCAGACGGCAGAAGGCAGGCAACGTGCGGAGAGCATAACGCTACAGGAAGGACCATGTGCGTGGGCGTGCTGTATCCTCTCTTTTCTGCGGCGAGCTTCTTTTTTTTTTGTCATAGCATATGTCACGTGCTATTGTCCGCTTGCTCCCTCCTTCGCGATACATGCCGCATCTCACGCCACGCGTGCCCCTTGTCGCTTCCTGGCGGTCCCTCATATGCTGGCGTTCGAATTATGACGCTCTTCTCGAAATCATACATTTTGTCGTACGGTGTAAAAGGTTTGCCAAAACGCTACAGGAAGGACCATGTGCGTGCGCGTGCTGTATCCTCTCTTTTCGGCGGCGAGCTTCTTTTTTTTTTGTCATAGCATATGCCACGTGTTATTGTCCGCTTGCTCCCTCATTCTCGATACGTGCCGCATCTCATGCCACGTGTGCCCCTTCTCGCTTCCTGGCGGTCCCTCATATGCTGGAGTTCGAATTGTGACGCTCTTCTCGAAATCATACATTTTGTCATACGGTGTAAAAGTTTTGTTTGTGTTATCTAGTGGTGCTGTGTGTATTTTCTCAAAACCTATATCGGTCGTGGGCACGTCTATTTCGAGTATACCCAGAAGTGCTAAAAGTATTTCTATTGAGTACACCCAAGAAGTACATTTTTGTGCGGGTGAAATGATAAATATTTTTTTTCTGGGCAAGTTTTGTTTGTATGTATTACAAAAAAAACTTGGCCATCGCACCGGGTAGTGAAAATAATGTGTTTTTACGCCACTCTCCACGGCACTTACTTCCCGGAGGGGAACCTTGTAGTGGTTATTATTCGGAAAGTATATTTCTTGTACCCACTGACATATATATATATTCAAAAATCTATATGACATCCTTCCGGTGTCAAGGATTTGGTCAGGAGCTTTTTTATGTCTCGGCCGAAGTATGAGACTCGCGGAACTGAAATTCTCGGTGCAATATAACTTCGTTCAAGCGCCGCCATCGGGGGGCGGCCCCAACGTCCCTCGCGCTGCCGTGTCCGTTCTGCACATCGACGTGAACGCGGACGGATGCCGAGCGAGAAAAGCGAGAAGTTACAAAAATACCGCATTCCGAGGAGGATTTTGGAATTTGTTGAATCTTAATAACTGCAAGGCCTGGATGATTTACAAAATTGGCATCATTTCCAAACGGTACATGATACAAGGTTCCCCTTCGGGAGGTGGACACGTGCCTCCCGGGGGCGACGCAAGTCGAATGACTACAACTAACTAACTGATGATGAAGTATTTATGCAGAAGGTGTATATCGGAGGGATGCGTAGTGGAAAGAATGTGGATAATATAAGATATCACAGACATTTGGAGGAGGAGGGTTGGGATATTGCTGAGGCTCGGTGTTATAAGTTATTCGAAAGTCCACTCCGTATAACTGCGTGGCAGCAATTAATTCTACGATTGTAGCATATATATGCGTAAGGCTGTGACATGAAGTGGAGATACTCTTCAACACTCGAATATGTAGTAGGTTGAGATCCAGCGACTTGCACAAGTTCTTGATTTGCTCCAGCTAAGATGCTGTCGTGGAAAGTGTTGAAACCTGATCCTGGGATAACGGTGTACAAATTGGTTGTGATGTGGGCAATAATATGTGCACGGACGATGTGATGTAAAGCTGGGTTGTTGTGCACACGACGCGAAATACATCTTAATAAACATGCACCATCACCAATCTCGGAAATAATGGACCATTGACCAGAATTGTTACTGTTGCCGCTGTTGTTGTCTTGATCATTTTCACTGTCTGATGGGTTTGTACTGCTGTCGCTGCTGTTAGAGGAATCATTGGTGTCAATTTGTTGTGTGTTTTCTGTGTCCAGTATTTTTCCCCGCGCGCTTAAACAGTTAAACAGTTCATACCGATGTTTGTTGCCGATATGGTCTGTTGTGTGCACATCGTTACTTTTGCTTGAGTTGTGTTGCTACTTTATATCTCTTTATACAGGTTTCGCTACTGCTGTATGGTAACCACCGTGTCAATTGTGAGGGAGAACTCACAGTAATGACATAGTTCACGTCGTTGCAGCGGGTACATATACACCGCGCCCGCGTCTAGCAGTGCGGGAAAATTCTCTCGCAAATACATTTTGATGCCACCCCGATGTACGTGCGAGGACTAAAGTTCCACCGTGTGTGCGAAGACGTATTTAAGCCTGACGATATACCTATATTTTTGGCTCTAAACCGTATTAAGCACTATCGTGTTTTAAATGTCTAAAAAATAGGTCTATTTTATCGACCTAACGACCACGGCAGACCACGGTGAGATGTGGATTTTCCCAAAATATGTACTTGGGCACATTTTGGCCCAAGTGCATATTTGAAGCAATTTTCCGAGTATTTTCCAGCAAACAACAGCATTTCAGACGACAAAAGCTCGAGGAAACATCAGCCACTCTGCAGCAGCAGCACAGCACAACACCCACGCAGTAATTGCAACGCTCAACCTAGCAAGCCGCTTGGTGTATCCCCAACCCGGGTTAATCAACCTGCGTGTACAACACCATCAGAAACGTTGGCGGTGGTCAGAGGCGACCCACTCTCGTGGAGCGGCATGCCTCTACGTACTATTACTTGAAAAGGAGTCCTTGTTCATTCACGAGGATCGAGCGCACACACAACACAACACACCACGAAACAAAACAACACAGCACAACACACAGACAACCAGCACCCCAACAGCCAACCCAACTACAGCACAACTAGCCGGTGGAAAACGCCCGCGAGACTCCTCCTACCCTGGCGTTCTCTGCGGTCAGAGAACTGGGACTCTGACATAGTTCGTCGCGCGCTCGTGCTCCTGCTCTCTCGTCCTGAGAGGCTGTAATTTTTCGATGACACATTTTTTTTGTTTGGTTTTTGTGCCCGACGTAGCGCATGGCCGGAGCTGCTGCTGCAGTTTACAACCCTGTTGCCTCTTTCCCGCGGATGCCTACATTTCGAGGGTGGAAATTGAACCGGGTTGAGGGCCAGTCCTGCTGTGCTGCTGTACTGACTGCCACACTGAGGCACACCGAAGGCGGCAGACGCCTGCGAGGTATCCTACATATGAAGCGAGTATGGAGTACGAAGCACTCAATGTTTTTGCCAGGCACCAGTTATTTGTTTTGGCCGTTTGTTCGAGCTCGCACAGCATGGGCAGGGGAGGGTCTTTCTCGAAGTTTCCACCCACTCATGTGCTGACTCATGACATAAATCCTCGTCTTGCCATCTGCGTCTGGAGTAGTGCAGAAATATCACAGTCTATTTTCAAGTAGTTTGATCTTTCCTCGGCTTTTCTTTTTATGCGTACTGAAAGAGACCACTATTTCGAGTTTTAGACATATGGTGTTTTTTTTATGCGTTTAAGGTCGAAATATCGAATGGCCTAGCTCTTCCAGTTGGAAGTACTTAAGACCTAACCTCGAGGCTTAAATACGTCTAGTGTGTGGTTGCCCGGGGACAGAAGTGTCTCATACCCCGCAAAATAGAGCGAGTCTCGGCGGCTTTCCGCGGTCATAGCTCGCGCCACGGACGTCCCATGAGCCCGGCACACGGCTGATAATGTACCGACGGGTAGTCTGATCGCATTGCAGAAGAAAGCACACCAAAAAACTCTACGCCGGCGGAGAAAAAGGGACGGACTAGGCAAAAAAATCAAAATGGTACATATGCATAATGTTTGGAATTTTGCGGTGGCATGTGCAACCTATCATAGTTTGGTCACAGATTGCGCACCAGGTGTTTAATTGCACGCGCCTGGACGATTTACAAAAATGGCATTTTTACAAAGGTACTTGCTTGATAATGTTTTTTAAAAAAGGTACTAAATAATGTACTTACTAATGTTGGGATTTTTGCGGTGGCGTGTGCAACTTATTATTGTTTGGTCACAGATTGTGCACCAGGCACTCGAGACGAGACGAAGATAGGTTATTTGCCCCTTCCCGCCCGAGACCCAGAGCAGCGTAGGGCACCAGCTGCCAGGGGTGTGAGACGAGGCATGCACGGCATGGGCTAGAGAACGTAGCCTGCAACAACTGCCCGCCACAGAATAAACGCTCGGAAGCCGCCATGGGTCATGATTTGAGTTTGCTTTACGTGGTTACTGCTGCCGGGGTAGCTTGAATAAACGCAGGCAAGGGGGTTGACATAACAAAGAAATAACTGACTGCTGTGCTCCAGCAAGTTACTGCTGTGTAGTGCCCTCATCAACTGAAACCAAGAAACAGACACACATCTTGCCCGGGCTCGAGAGCAGGGGCGCCGGTCTGTCAAAGGGATGAATCCAGCCGTCGCGGTGATTCGTTATTCATGGTGCCGCGCTGTAGGCTTCATACGTGCAGCGGTTGGTTGGGTGTGTGCTGTCGGGCTGTCATGTGCTGTGTGCCTGCTGGCCATGTGGCTGCAGGTGTGGCTGCAAGACGATAGATGATAAGTCCAGAAGAACGCGTGTTATACCACAAATAGATCGCCCTAATAATTCGTCTTTTAATATTCTTGCGTTTGGTGCTACTGAGTGGAGTGTCCTCAACAACTCAACCCAAGCAACAGGCAGACACACATTTGCCCGGGCTCGAGAGCAGGGGCGCCGGTCTGTCAAAGGGCCAATACAGCCGTCGCGGTCGTTCGTTGTTGGTGGGGTCGCGCAGTAGGCTTCATACGTGCAGCGGGTGGTTGCGTGTGTACTGTTGGGCTGTCATGTGCTGTGTGCGTGCTGGCCATGTGGCTGAAGGTGTGGCTGCAAGACGACACATACATGATACGTCCAGAAGGACGCGTTCTATACCAGTAGTAGATCGCTCTAATAATTCGCCTTTTTATATTATAGCGTTTGGTGCTGTTAGAGTGTTCATCATTTTGTACGTGCTTGGTCTGCAATAGGCTCAAACCTGATCTGCCATACAGATTAAGTTGTTTCGGGGCCTACCTTCTTCAGAGTCGGGAGCTGTTAGAGGTAGTGGTACGATTTCATACCGGTCTAGGAATATTTTGTTTGTTTTGTGTGATGCTTGGTTATCCGCCCTTTTCCGTTTAGCTTGATATTTCTCTGGTGTAAGTTCTCTGCGTTGAAAGAACCAATTTGATCGAGGGCATTGCTATATCCCCGTTATTAGATCAAGGGCATTTTATGTTCCCTCCAGCGCCCCTCTCTAAATCTGCATAATTCGTTTTTAATTTTTTGTATATTTTCACCAGTGTAAGTGCCGCGTACATTATAGAAGCTAATTGAGGGCATGCTGTGTCGTCTTTTTTAGTTTTTTTCTGTGAGTTGAGTTCTTGGTATGTTGTGGAAACGAACATGGTAAGTTCTTCGTCTACTGTGGGAGTAAACACGAGGGGTTTTCCAAGGCACAATCAATATCGCCTTCCTTTTCTCTTCCGTAAATTAAACATTTTCAACCATTTATCCCGTCCGATACCATTTTTATCGATGACATTCCTCTTTCCTTTCGCCTCGAAGCTTACAACAAGCGAAGCAGGTTATCAAATTCTGCTTTCGGCATTATTTCTAGCCTACTTTTACTTGGCGGCGGTTATAATAACAGTGTTTCGCCTTTGCTCGCTTCCTTTGTTTTATGTTTTCCTTCCATCAAAATGAACATTTAGAACCTCATGTTCGTATGAAACTCTTGGCATTACTTTAAGCTTCAATTTCTATTTTAGAACAACTTTTCTTGTCGAGTGCTACCCTTCTTCGCCCAAAGAATGGGCGCCATGGAATGTCAAATTATGATCTTTAGTACCTCATATTCGTATTAAACTCTCGGCATGACTTTAAACTACCAGTAATGTCGAATCGAACAGCTACAACTCTTTCCCCTTTTCCTCGTCCGAGTGCCGCCCTGCCCTACCCTAAGCATGAGCGCCGGCAAATGTCGGCGGCCATGCGGAGCCCTTGTATATATACAATCATTCTTTGTTTTCAGTGATTTGGCCAAGAGATTCTTTTCGTCCTGGCCAAAGTATGCGATTCGCGGAACTTGAATTCTCGGTCAAATAGCTGCGTTTTGAGCGCCTGCTTGGGGGGGCGGCTCCAACGCCCCTCGCTCTGCAATGTCCATTCCGCACATCGACGTGAACGAGGACGGATGCCGATCGAAACAAGCGAGAAGTTACAAAAAATACCGCGTCTCGAGGAGGAATTCCGGAGATTTGGTTGTCTCTTGATGTCTGCAGCGCCTGGAAAATTTACATTGGCAACATTTCCAGTGTCCGTTCCTATTCTTTATCCTAGAAATATACATTTTTTTTTTCGTGGTCACAGACTGTGAGACAAAATAAATCAAACGATGGCACTTGGTCGAGGTATGTTTCGAGTGTAATGCTAGCGCACGGGGTACGAGACCACACCAAAATAGACCAGACAATAAATGAATGGAAATAAACACAGCGAACGGAGGAGTCCCTTATAAAAATCGAAGTACGAGAAACATGTTTTTTTCAGTCTTGTTCGTCGCCGCTCTAAGGAGTCGTATCGTATATATTGGTCTAATATTAACGATCCCCTTCAGAACCGCATTATTAATATCCCACCACTAATTCCATGTATATTCATCTCCACAAACGAAACGTGGGTGCACTTCTAAATGTAGGTGTGATTATCAAGGTATTAATAGTGGCGTTTCGAACGCTTTGTTGTGTGGTTGCAAGAATTGCGCTGGCTACTTAATGTTGTTGTTACTGGTCAATCCGTTCAGCACCTCGACGTGAACGCGGATGGATGCTGAGCGAGACGAGCGAGAAGAGCGAAAAAATGAATTTTGAACGGTACTCTTCAGTTATTCTTCGGATCTTGACGTATGGAGAGGTTGATGAACCAAAATTGTCTAGACAATATTTCCAATATTGGCGTCATACATGATAAAAAATGAAAATACACTCCAGCTGTGAGATCGAAGATTTCGTGGAAACTCATCTTTGCAAGCTGTGTGTGATACTCCGATCGCGCCTCATTAAGGATATAGGTCGGCGACTCCCTTTACAACTACAGTGGAGCTATCAGGGTCAACAGGGTGATTTTAGGCAGTCCGTGCGCGGAACCTATAAAACCCGTTTCTGAGGGGACCAAAATCTGGCAGCTGTGGAGGGAAATGTATCTTTTTATTAAGTGAATCCTGTAATTCGAATAACCAGTGAAGGGGCGGGCGGAGTTTGAAGGACGTGGGGGCCTGGTTTTGATCAAAAGCGAGCGGGGTTGGAGGGGGGGGGGGGGGGGGGGGGGGGCGGGGCGGGAAAATCGTGCGTGTAAGCTATAAGTCTCTTTAAGGGGATAAATCTGACAGTTTTGGAAAAAAAAAAAAATGCACCACTTTATCATGAGGGGGGGAGGGGGTTGGGGCGGGAGGGGGCGTGTGGGGCAGCTCAATCTGTGCCTGAGAACTATACATTTTTGTACGGGGATAAATGTGACAGTTGTGGAAAGAATGCATCAGTTTATTATGTATATCCTAGGGTAAGTCGTACAATCATTGAGTAGAGAGATGGCGGAGGTCTCGAGGGGGTGGTGTTGGGATGGGTTGGGGAAAATGGTCTGGGAGGTGGGGAGTGGGGGCGGGGGGGGGGGAAGAAAGGGTTTTAGGCGAGGGGTTTATATACGTGTGGTGCTAGGTCTGGGCGATGGTGCGGGAGGTGGGGAAGAAGGGGGCGTTCGGGGCGGAGGGGGGGGGAAGGCAGCGGCATGGATGGCTCCCAAAAGATAACGAGGTGATATCCTGTGCGTGGAGTGTTTATTAATGTATCGGATTTCAATGTTAGGTGGGGCGTTTGAGCAAGGGAGAGCGAGAAGGGGGGGGAGTGGGGGGAGATTTTTCAGGAGGTTTAGGTCACAAATAATATTCAGATACTCTTCTGTTGTGGGATCAAAGACATGTAGGGGCGTGTTATACGCGTGGTGCTAGGTCTTGGCGATCGTGGGGGTGGTTGGAAAAAAGGGGGCGTTAGATGTTTTTTTTTTTTGGGGGGGGGGGGGGGGAAAGAATGGAAACTACGTCATGGATAGTCAGAAAGATAATGACGTGAAATCAACTGCGTATAGGTGTTCATTACTCTGGCCGATTTCGATTGTTAGTGGGGCGTTTGGACTAACTAGGCGGAAGGGGGGTTGGGGGATTGGGGCACGGCGGGGGGGGGAAAGGGGTGTTTTCTTTTTTGAACAAGAGGTTTCAGGGGATAGGGAGGGAAGGGGGGGGTGGGGGGCGGGGGGCGGTATATTTCAATATGTGCGCGGAAACTATAAATCCTCAAACGGGACAAACCTGACGATTGAAGCAGTACGACATCCCTTTATTTCATCTGCCTGATATTGTTTACTATTCTAGAAGGTTTGATGTTAGATGCAGCATGCAACCCAGTGTTTAAGTGTAGTAAATAACGTGTTGAATCTTTATTTTTTATTGTTGTATGATACATGGATCGAAAGCTAAAATATTTTTTAGAATATTTGTAGTTACCATTACTTTCTGACATCGCTAATTATAAGAAAGAGATACGTATTGCCAAATACAACATGCGAGGTGATGTATGTGGCCATGCACTGTCTCCGCCATTGAGCACTAGACGGAGAAATGCGAAATCGTCATTTTTTAAGGAACGCTTGGTATACATGCGCTCAGTTACGTTACCTTGTTAGTTATACTTGGAATACACGCGCTCGAGTACGTTACCTCGTTAGTCATACGTCGCTTGGCATAGGTTGGGGGGTGATCATGCAGACGGTACGTACGAAATACCGTTCGTAATGGGTTGGTAAGGTTGTTTACCGCAATTTTAACACATCTGCCTGTGCTTCCTTTTCCAAATTAATATTGTCTCAAAACAATGTACGAATTCACGCCCATGACTTTTACCTTTGCCGATGTCGGGCTCTGCGGTCGTCAGTTTTAAGACAGAGATACATCCTACAAATACATCAGGCGAGGTGGGTATGCGATGCCATACATATGCGATGTCATCACTATTGACCGCGAGGGTGACTTTATTTCGTTAGGTATATGGTACTGTGTTTCGTAGAGGTCGTCTCAGGTGGGTATGCGATGGGTCGGCAGTGTGTTTTACCGCAATTTTATCAGGTCTGTCTGTGCATTATTTTCAATATATTTTCGTTTTAAATGTACGATTTCACGCCCATGATTTTTACCGTGCCGCTGTGGGGCTCTGAGGTCGCCAATTCTAAGACGGAGATATATTTTACAAATACAGCAATTGAGGTGGGCATGCAATGTCATATATATATATATTCGATGTCACTACTATTGAACGCGAGGGTGACTTTACTTCGTTAGGCATATGGCACTGCGTTTCGTAAAGGTTGTCTCACGTGGACATGCGATGTCACGACTATTGAACGCGAGGGTGACTTTACTTCGTTAGGCATATGCTACTGCGTTTGGTATGGTGGAGGTTGTCAGGCAATCGTGTAAGCGGATGGAGGCACAAAATACCGTGCGTAATAGGTTGGTCGTGTGGTTTACCGCAGTGTTAACAACCCTGTCTGTATTTACTTTTCACATTATTATAGACTATAGTGTGCGCTTATACGTCATGTTTTCTCTCCACCGTCGTCGAAAATGTTGTGGTTCTGTAGATGTCGCGTCCATGTCTGGTGCTCTTGTTAGTGGTGCTCATGAAAACATGCCCCAACTTGTAGTAGATGATCGCTGAGCGGTGTTCCTTTCCTTTACATCAAGCTAGGTAGTATATGCTAACGCAACCGCTTTCTTGAAAAACGACAAATCTTAAAACAAATATTAATATCTGTAAATATTTCCCACGGTACTGCGGTAGGGATCATAGTAGTGCATATACTATTATTTATTTTTCAATAGGCACAAGTGCAAATATGGATAAAGACGCGGCGAGCGTACGCACGACCAAAACGAAGAAGAGGAGGTAGTAGTGGTTACGATTACTGCCCCAGAAAAAACTACACAGCAGCGTTGCGCGTAGCTTCGTCCTCGGGGCCTCAAGGGTGGTACTATACAAGTTCGGACGATTCGACATGGTTTGTACTCTCGTGCAAGCAATACAGGGGTACGTACGAGTAAGGTCACGCCTACGGCACACAGCGATAGCCTATTACACACATGTTATTCTTGTGTGACGTATTTCATGGCGTGTAGAGAGGGTGTACCATACATTTTCGACACAAAAAACAAGGAGAAAAAAAATCGTCCCTCCTGTTGTTAAGCTGCGCCACATGAAGGTCGTAGTGTGTATGTCGACAGTATCCACGGAGGAAACCAGTGAGTGACATGCATTCGTTTCGTATCGCATCGTACGCGTGTGGTGTGGTTTTCATTGAGTGGACTTTTTTGAAGAAATACACAGGCGGTGTGCTATTAATATATTGTTGCTGTGGTCCCTGACTCCGTTGCTGTCGTAATTTTCCGGTCAAGCGCAAGCGGTCATGCTCCTTGCTGATGATGCTCATTGATTATCTATTCTAGTAGTGTGTTTTTCGTTTTTTTTTGGTACACTTCTACTTTCCAGCTTCTAGACATGCAAGCCGTGGTCACAGGGGTCGTCCCTTTCCCCCCCTTCCGGTTATTGCCTGCATTATTGTTGGTGCACAGGGCTCACGGTGTCGCGCTTTCCGCAAGTCAGTTAGTGCCCAAGAAAACGTCCCACAAAAAAATATTCGAGTCCGCACTCGGGGGGATTCGAACTCGCGAAAATGACCTATACCAGGCTCGAGGATAAACTGATACGCCATCGGGGCAGTGAGTGATATGGAGCCAGTCGCCCCGGTGGCCTAGTGGGGTTACACTATTAATACTAGCGTTGGTCCTTGACGTAAAAAATCATCGTGTTGTGAGCTTTGTTGGCTATATTTTTTCGCAGAATAAATGAGAAAAAAGGATCAGCTAACTGCTGACATCGTCCAGCAGCGTAGGTGTGTACAACTTGACGCGAATCGATAAGGGAAGAAAATCCCGAATTCTCTTTGCGATTAAAATCAGGGCATGCACCGTAGTTGGGATGGGGGAGGGGAGGGGGTGTCCTCTATATGACCCCGGGTCTGAGTTATTCTACTTTAAGGGCGAGAGTAGTGCGAGCATCACAATAAATGGGATGGGAAGATTAAAAGAAGTAAAGTGTATTCCTGCTGCTGTAATAAAACGATACCCAAGCAAGTCGTACCGATAGACTCGATCTGGACCGACTTCCCTACATTACGCATCTGGTCCATGTACAAATTCTCTAATCACAGGCCGATATGAGATGATAAAATTGAACTTGCTGAACTTCTCAGTGAGTGGTGGTTTCCTCTATCAACGAACCCCGGCCGAGCCGATCAATTGAAGGTTGGGTTAGGTGGTATCGAGGGAGGGGGTTCAATGAAATGTCCGCGTACCGCGGGGTTGGGGTATACGAATACAAATTCAGCAGTAGCGCGAGCTGCCCCATTTTTTTCTAATTGAAAGTTTCTGGAAGGATTTCTGAACCGGGGTTGGACCCTGTTCTGTGGTACTGGCGTTGTATACCAACCTCAGCTAGCTAAAGCTTCCACACCGTGCGCTGTGGTGTCGACCTGGGAGAAGTCGGTTTTTGTCCCCGGTTTGTTGGCGTTGATGGGGTATGGAAGGATTTCTGGAACGGCGATGCGGCCCTATCGTGATCGGGTGCGTCGAAACGCCCCCCGCTCGTTTGATGGTCTATCTCCTCCCCGGGTGTCCCTGAATGTACGAGCTGCACAGCTACTCAACGATAAGCCAGTGATAATTATGGACGGTTGTCGAACAATCTTGCGGGGCTGGGTCGACCCGCGGTAGAAATCTGCTATCGTCCCTGGTTTATCAGCATTTCTCAAGCGGGAACAGGATTCTACATCCTTCCATGGTGGCGTTGCCATTATGTTTGAGCCCCAGCCAATCAGCGGTAAGCGAATATGGTTGGGGTTCCACGTTGTGCGGAGTGGTGTCGACAGGGGAGGTCATCGTTATTGTTCCTGCGTTTTGTGCTCTGTAGAGATTCAGGGGATTCATGAGTCGGGGATGGAACCCTACTTTCCGCGTGTTCGACGAAAATGCCCCCCATTAATGGGCCTTTATCCGCCCAGAACAGTGCTGTTGAGCTCGAACCGATCAGCGATTAGCCAACGGGATTGGGGTTTTATCACCGTGCAGGGTGGTGTCGACCCGAGAAACCTCGGTTTGCTCCCCCGATTAATGGAAGCTTTAGAGATGTGGAACGACCTCTGGGCCGGGGATTGGACCCTATATTTCCCCGAGGTAGAGGTGACTCAACATGCGAACCATGGCCTATTAGAACGTCAGCCGGTGGGGTGGGGATTTGTGCGGGGACGTATCATGTATGGATGGATTCTGATCCCTATCGTGCCCGGGTGACGCCTACTTCGTGTATGAATCCTGTCGAATGAACAATCAGACAAAGCTGACGATGTTTACATTTCGTCTAATATTCTCGAGTCTGAAATACTTAGCTGTCAAAATCGTAAGCGCTGTAGTTGCGTACTGTATCTACAAGAAGTGAGCGATCCACACAGCCAGCAACAAGCGGCAGCATTGCAATACCATTCGAGGAGTTGGATGACGAACGCAAGTCCTACCACCGTGTTTCGCGCCTTGATCAACGTCATCACGTTTTTCCACCATCAGACAATACAAAGACAGTCGATCCGGGAGACTCTATTCAAGACAATACTATTATGGCATGCATTATATTTTTCACAGCTGGCTCAGTGCGCCTATCTTAGTCTCTACGAAGAGATCGCGAAGAGGTCATGATAAGTCAACTTTCTGGCCCCGGATTCTTGACGACTTAAAAGGTTACAAATAACGTACTCGACACGTTTCGTCGCCAGACTTTAGGGTCAGTCGGCGTGTGTTCGGATTTATCCGATCGAAATCTGATGAATAATGCTCGGAATTGCATTCACTTAAAAAACGGTAGCTATCAATCGTAGTACATTGTTTTGATTTTGAGTCTCTGTTGAACTCTTGGCACTACCTTACATACTGTACGCGCAAACTATAAGTGTGTGTGGTGACTTTTTTTTTCTACCAGGTTTTGAATCGACCAATTCAAAGTGCTGCCCTGCCCTACCCGCAGCATGGGTGCCGGCATTTGCCGGCACCAATGCGGAGCTCTTGTATCTTTTCAAAAGTGGGCATCTGCATTCTGCGTGTAGGTTGAATCATTTTTCCGTGCCCACATCCGTCCTCCCCTTAGAGACCCCTCTAGCCCTCCCACTTCCAATCTCCTTCTCCCTCAGCCCCACAAAAAATTGACACGAGCCAGGGTTACGAACACTACCGAAAAAGTGACATACTCTACGCATTTCCAACCATGTATGCAGCCGCTCGAATTCGTTCATGCTGTCTTAAGATTCTCTTTAACCCCCCCCGCCGCCCACACTGTCGTCTGCTAGCCTCACGCAAGCAATAAGCTCGTGTTCATTTATGCGACGTCTCGCCCTCCCCGATCCAAAGGAACACCCGTGGTGTTGCAAAAACAGCTAGAGAATGAAGTAGAGTACACTAGAAAAGAGAAGGTCTCAACGAACGTTAAAACGTGTGCAGTAGTTGTATGTATCGAAGGCGAGCTGAATCCGGTAACTTTCAAATAGAAGTGGGGAGAAGATGACCTACTAATCGTGGATCAGTATACAGACCGTGGCGTAAATATTTAAAAACACTGCTCGCGGGATACACAAATCTCAAAAACCTATAGGATCGAGTGAATCGCATGTAGACAAGGTGGATGCAATCCTAACGGATGCGCACCTTTACACTAAGATCAAAATATATATTCTGATTAAAATGTGATTGGTCCATCGCTAGACTATGTCGGAGAAGTTTGGGAAGGAGACGCAGAATTTGTAAGACAACTGGAAGAGTGCAGATGGTCTAGCTGCCAGGAGCTATGCAGACACCACAGTAGTTCGTCAAGTGCGACGAGTAATTCAGTACTAAGAACGAACTCGGAATGCACCCATATAAAACAAACATGAACGGCGAGGAAGTTGGTATTTTATTTTGAGGTATAAAGCATATTCTAGACAAGGCGTTGCCGGCCGAAGCTGATGGGTATATATGGGATATAATAACGAGTTTGAGACCTAGAATAATATGGTAAAACATAGTGGACAGTATTGTCAAGCATTTAGGAGAGCACCACGAACAAAAGGTACCGTCCATAGAGAAGTTAGCATGTACACGACAGAAAAACGAGAAAGGATAGAAGAAAAGGAAATGCTAGCGCAAAGAACTATGGTGAAAGAAAAAAAAACATTTTGATACAGGGGGGCGAGGGAATATATTGGAATGAAAGAGCACACTGCTTTTGGGCCTATGCGAAAAAGCTGTAACTTCGTTTCCGTGTAGGGGACCTAGACCTAGAAGAAAGAACATTCATACCAGCAGTCGGGAAGCGGGCGATGTGGATGGATACACGTGTATTATTGTTCGTGTGGCACAACAATAGAAAGTAGGACTTACGCGGTAGGAAGATATGAAATATCATACACACGGAGGACCGGGATATGTCGAAAAGGAGATGGGGAAATTAGACGAATGTGACATGGAAGCGTCTGGCAGACCATTTGCAGAGTGTAGCGAGGAAACGATCGCTATCCCACGAGATAGATTGTGACCACAGACGGAGAAACAGGAAGGGGATACCATAATAAATCAGTGTTTACGTAGTGGATAAAAAAGGCATAACAGCGCCGAAATGTTGAAAGTGTCGCTATTTGAAGTAAGAACGGTGCTCATTTTCCAAATAGATGCGCGGCTCATTTTCAAATGATGAGGGCAGCAACGAAGGAGCACCTCCCCCATTCTTCACGATTTACGAATACAGAGTATACCTGGTATGTATTTGACTTATGCATCTTACAACCTTTAGATTTTACCCCCTTTAGACAGGCGCTAAACAATTTCGGTACACTGATGGATTAACGCCACTCTGTTCACCCGACCTTCACCAGTTCTAAGGGTAGTTGCCAATCTTTATCCACAACGAAATATGCACTTAGTGTTGCGCGACATATGTTAAACACACACAACCTGCAAAGATAAGGTTTGACAAAATATTTTGATTTTACAGCTGAAGCCTATTGCAATATCTGCCAGAGTATTGAACACCTATACGCAGTTGATATCACGTCATTAACTTTCTGACCATCCACTCCATAGTTTTCAATTATTTTCCCCCCACCCCCCCACCTTCAACGCCGCCTCTTTTCCAACCAACCCCACGATCGCCTACACCTAGCACCACGCGTATAACAAGCCCCTACGTATCTTTGATCTCACAGCCGAAGTGTATTTGATTATTGTTTGTGACCTAAACTTGCTAAAAAATCTCCCCTCCCCCCCCCCCCTCTCGTCCTCCCTTACTCAAACGCCCCACCAAATATCGAAATCCGCCAGATAAATATACACTTCACGCACAGGATATCACCTCGTTATCTTTCGAGAGCCTTCCATGCCGCTGCTTTCGCCGCCCTCCCGCCACGAACGCCCCCTTAATTCCATCATCACAAGCACCATCGGCTAGACCTAGCACCACACGTATAACAAACCCCTCACCTAAAAACCTTTTTTCCCCCCCGCCCCCTCCCCCCCCCCTTCCCCCCTCCCCACCCCCCCATCTCCCCCCCGTCCCCCCCCCCCCCCAACCAATCCAAACCCCACCCCCTCGAACACTCCACATTCTCTCTACTCACTGATTGTACGACTTACCCCAGGATATACATGATAAACTGATGCATTATTTCCAAAACCGTCACATTAGTCCCCTCAAAAATAATGTATAGTTTCCACGCACATACTGAGCTGCCACACACGCCCCACCACCGCCCAACCCCCCCTCCCCTCTAATAGTAAACTGGTGCCAAAACCGTCAGATTTATCCCCTTTAAAGGATTTATAGCTTACATGCACAAATTGCCCCCCCCTTCCTCCCCCTCCCCCCCACCCCCCCCTCCAAACCCGCTCGCTTTTGATCAAAACCAGGCCCCCACGTCCTTCAAAACTCCGCCCGCCCCCCCTCGCCGGTTATTCGACTTACCAAATTCACTTGATTAAAAATAATACGTTTCCCTCCACAGCTGTCAGATTTTGTCCCCCTGAGAAACGGGTTTTATAGTTTCCGCGCACAGACTGACTAAAATCACCCTGTTGACCCTCATAGCTACACTGTAGTTGTAAGGGGAGTCGCCGACCTATATCCTTAATGAGGACACACAGCTCGTAATGCGCGCGATCGGAGTACCACACACAGCTTGCAAAGATGAGCTTCGACATAATCTTCGATCTCACAGCTGGAGTGTATATTCATTTTTTAAGATATATATATATATATATCTTGATTTACCAAGGTGGATAGAAAACCCTTCCACTGTAATGGGCCCGTGTCCACAGCTCTCTAATTTGGTTAGGCTCATGAAACTCTAGGTGACAACTCAGGGGGCGTGTTGAACACTTGGCAGACTTGTTCGCGTTTCTTTTCTAGAAGGGTTATCATTCGCAATTACACGACGCGCATCGTTTACGACATGCTTACTAAACCTTCGTAGCCGTTCATACAACTGGCTTCAAATTCTTGTTATCTACGTAATTTTTGTGCTGAGTAGTAGGAGTGCACCAATGTTACCGCTTATTTTACACAGGTCTGAATATGGAGCTCCGTTCGGGATGATTTTTTCAAGCATTAGACTTGTCTAGCTACGGAATTCTCATCAAGGAGGCGTATCGGATTATGTACTCGCGAGTATTGTATCTAGTCGATTCGTTAGAACTGAGCCGGGTGCATTAGGTGTAATAATATGGATGCGGACAATTTACACATGCGGGGAAATATGTTTACTGTTTCTCCCCGTCGTTGTACATTTCATTTATTTTGTGAATTACTTACCACCGTAGGTATCGGGGAACATGACCGGGAACGCGAAGATGAATTTTAAATCAGTATGGTTTGTCGGCTTGACCGACAAGCTGTAGGGTACATCTACGCCTGGGGTGCGCGTTAGCCTGTGACGATCACTATACGCGCACCCCACTTCGAGCACTCCTTTACTCCTCCTTGCCTCTTCTTGTATCTCCTTCCCCTCTACTTTTCCTCTTTCTCCTCTTTTGTTTTTTTTTTTGGCGCAAACGCTACTTTCCAAACTATATTTCCTTCTGCCGCATTGCAAGTTATTTGCACAGGCACTTCGGTGCAATCTCTGCAGCTCTCATCGCAAGAGGAAGGGCCAGGACCTCGATGTGCATCTTAAGTTCGGAAGAGCTGCATGTCTTGCCACCCCGAGGAAAATTCCGATGGCCAACGTATGATATATTATCTAAATTTAAATACACTCCAGCTGTGAGATCGAATATTTTGTCGAAACTCATCTTCGCAAGCTGTGTGTGATACTCCGATCGCGCGTATTACGGGTTGTGTGTCCTAATTAAGGATATAGGTCAGCGACTCCCCTTGCAACTACAGTGTAGCTATCAGGGTCAACAGAGTGATGTTAGGCAGTCTGTGCGCGGAAACTATAAAACCCGTTTCTGAGGCGGACAAAATCTGACAGCTGTGGAAGGAAATGCATCACTTTCTCATGTGAATCCTGTAAGTAGAATATCCGGTGAGGGGAGGGCGGAGTTTTGAAGGACGTGGGGGCCTGATTTTGATGAAAAGGGGGGGGGGAGGGGGGGGGAGGGGGGGGGAGGGGGGGGGGAGGGGGGGGGGAGGGGGGGGGAGGGGGGGGGGAGGGGGGGGGGAGGGGGGGGGAGGGGGGGGGAGGGAACGGGTGGGGCAAGTCAACTTGTTCGTGGAAACTATAAATCCTTGTGGGGGAGGATGTGGCGCGGGGAGCGGGGTGCGGGGGGAGAGGGTTTTGGGTCGCATAGATGTAGGGGTATTCTATACGCGTGGTGCTAGGTCTTGGCGATGATGCGGGTGGTGGGGAAGGATGGGGCGTTGGGGGCGTGGGTGGGTGGGAATATCAGCAGCGGCAAGGACGGCTCTAAAATGATAACGAGGCGATATCCAGGGCGTGGAAGTGTTTATTACTCTGGCGGATTTCGATATTAGTTAGGGCGTTTAATCAAGAGAAAGCGAGGAAAAAAAAATTTAAGGAGGGGGGGGGGGGAAGGGTTTTCAAGAGGTTTAGGTCACATATAATATTAACTACAACCCAGCTATGAGATGAAGGATTTGGTGGACACTGATATTTCCTCCAATCGCGCAATCATATCATACATGTAGATGCTTGCTATACGCGCGGTGACGGGTCTAGGCGATCGTGCGGGGTGTTGGAAAGGAGGGGGCGTTGGAGGGGGGGAGGGGGGATGAATGAAAGCTGCGTCATGGATGGCTGGAAAGATAATGACGGGATATCAGTTGCTTAGAAGTGTTTATTGCTCTGGCCGATTTCGATTGTAAGTGGGGCGTTTGAACGAACTGGGCAGGAAACAAAATGGGGGGGGGGCGGGGGGCGGGGAGGGCGGAGACGAGTTGGAGCTACGGCATGGATGGCTATATGGATAATGAAATTATATCAGCTGCCTGGTAGTGTTTACTACTCTGGTAGATTTTGATTTCAGGTGGGGTGTTTGAACACGAGGGATCAGGGGGAGGGGGGGGGGGAGCTATCAACCCTTAAACGGGACGAATATGACGGTTTCAGTAAGAAAACACCCCTTTATATCACCCGCCTGGCAATGTTTGTTTTTCTAGAAGGTTTGATGTTACATGTAGTATGCAACCCAGTTCTTAGGTGCAGTAAACAACGTGTTAAAAGCTTCATCATTCGTTTTTGTAGGTACAACCATGTAGATACCATTAATTCTGAAACCGCTAATTTTAAGAAAGGGATACATATTGCCAAATACACCAAGCGAGGAGGTGTGGTCATGCAATGTCACCGCCATTGAGAACGAAAAAGAGATGCGAATCGTTATTGTTTTGAAAGGAACGCGTAGTGTACACGCGCTCAATTACGTTACTTCGTTAGTTATACTTCGCTAACATTATTGTCTCAAATGTACGATTTCACGCCCATGATTTTTACCGTGCCGCTGTGGGGCTCTGAGGTCGCCAGTTCTAAGACAGATATACATATTACAAATATATCAGGCGACGTGGGCATGCGATGTCATTTATATGCGATGTCACTACTATTGAACGCGAGGGTGACTTTACTTCTTTAGGTATATGCTACTGCGTTTCGTAGAGGTAGTCTCACGTGGGCATGCGACGTAACCACTATTGAACACGAGGATGACTTTACTTCTGTACTTACTTTTCACAATATAATTATAGACTGTAGTGTACGATTATACATCCCGTTTTCTCCCCACTGTCGTCGAAGATGTTGTGGTCTTGTAGATGTCGCGTCCAGGTCTGGTGCTCTTGTCAGTGGTGCTCAGGAAAACATGCCCTAACGTGTAGCAGATGATCACTGAGTGGTGTTCCTTCCCTGTACATCAAGCCAGGTAGTAAATGCCAACGCAACCGCTTGCTTGAAAAACGACAAAGAAATTTCTCACACACCTGATACAGAGGAGACGCGGCCCGAAGATTGTTCAGTATAACGACGGTCAGGAACAGGTTACGAGTAGCGCACTTCATTTTTACTACCGCTCCTCACTCCACCTAAAACACTACGGGCATGCGTTCGACCCAGTTCGCTGATGCCAAATGATATATATTTTACAAAAATAGTGGTATTCCAACGATATGGGGTGGTGTCGTAGTCAATACGGTCATTGATTGAGTTGGGGGTGCAAGTCAAACGGAACTCGTCTGAGTCAAACCTGCAATCGTTACCGTTGCACGCGTCATTAATGAGCATTGGTGTATCGCTTTCGTTTGTGTCTAACCCTCTCGTACAAACACTGAGAAATTCGAAAGTCCCCCATTCCAACGCTAATCCGTACTTGTGTGCTTGATTGGTCCGCATCACGTGAAGGCATGCACGAGATATCTCCGAAACAGGTACATATTCCAAGGCCCAACGGAAAACAGATTGGCAGGACGACGGAAATGAATCCCGATACACACATTCATGGCCTCATGGCTGCTTGCCGTTGAATGAAATAGGGTACATCAGTATACCAACGATACTAGCTAGTTCCGTGCTTCAGGAACCGCGACAACCAGAACAGCTTTCGCAAAGAACGTATAACCCCATATGGTGGCGTGCGTGGTACTCCAGGCGACGTACACAGTAAGTTATCGATGGATAATGATCCTGAAGAAATAGCGCCGCAGAGAGATGCACCTATTTTTTCCGAGGCTATATACTTGGGGATCGCCACACCACACACAAGACCTGATTTGGAGAATTCACCAAAAACTAAAATATATTTGCCTAACGGACGGCCCCACATGGTCTAAATATCGCAAAGGAAGATAATATATTACAAATATAATGGGTAGTGTATTGATCTAGCTGGCATCTGCCAGCCACTAGTGGTTGCTTCAGGATGCAGAATACCTATTTTGTAGCCAAGTAGGAAGTCTCAAGGTTTGAGTAACGTGCGGACCATCCTTTCGCTATCGTTTGGTGTGGTGAGCAGAACTCATCTGGAGTCATTATTATCCAAGATTGTTCGGTTCACTAAAATCTACCTTTTTCTTGAATTAACTAGGATGTACGCATCGAATCACCGAGGAGAAGTTTTGACTAAATATATCATACACAGCTTGCAAAGATGAGTTTCGACGAAATCTTCAATCTCACAGCTGGAGTGTATTTTCATTTTTTATTATATATATATATTGGCATGAACTCAATTATCTGGCCTTGATTTCGAAATCAATTCCTTGATATCGAAAAAACAGATACATATCCAAAAAAAAACTTGACTACATTACGACAAGGCCCGTACAATGCCCCGCTGGCGATCCCCAGGTGCCGGCTCTTCGTTCGTTTTTTCCTCTCGACGGCAGGACTTGATTTGACGACCGCCTAGTCAAAGAGTAAGTAGTTAAGGTGTTGAATCAATGCGTTGATATCGAAAATATATATATAGATATATGTATATTTTCGACAAAAATCCTTGACTAGATCACAACGAGGCCCGTACGATGTCATTCCCAGGTGCCGGCTTATCTATCGTTTTTTCCTCTCGACGGCAAGACTTGACTCGACGACCACCGTAAGTAGTCGAGGTGTTATTAATAAATAGGGAGACTTCGGTATTTTCAAACAGTTCCCTCCCAAAAATGCCAATACAAGACAACTCTAACACCCGCACAATGTTTGACGCTTGTGTTTATCTCACGAACAGCTGGCGCATTTATGAAAGTTTTACGATATCATGTATTTAGTCGTCGGCGCGAAAAAAAAGCATTCTCCATTTTGCATTCAGAAGATTTGCCTGAAGTCAAGAAGCGCTCAAGAAATGCGGATGTGGCTTTGCTCTCATGCATAAAAGTCATAGACACGTGGGCCAAAAAGGTATCACCGTTGCTGTCGGTGGAGGTGGCTCTAAAGTGAAATATGTCAATCCGTTCTAAGCCTCCATCTGGTATGCAAGAGAAATCCCACAAGTTGCGGACGTGTCCCTCACAAGCGATTTTTATTAGCATGCGCCTCACCTTTTTCGCGGCTCGCCAAATATCTCACCGTGCCTCGCGCTTTGCCTCCCGGTCGGTGCACGCGAGATTTTCCCGATGCAGTGAAACTTTCACGTGCTCTGTCGGTCATCTTAGGGATGCGACTGTCATAGGTCCTAGAGGACTACAACCATGCACCAAATGCGTGCACCCCCCTTTCCTCCCGTCTTCCGGTAGCCACGGTCTTTTTTTACTAAGTTATATGGCTCCAGCTCATCACGGTGTACGTTGAACCCCTTGTTTTGCTGACCTTCTGATTTGAGAGTTTCTAAACAGCACAAAGCACATCAATTGGATAATAATAAGCTGCTACCCGATGAGCAACCCCATATCCAGGAGCAGCTGCTATATAATCAAACGAGTTCTACATCAGAATGGGAATTTTGACGATATCGAGACCAAACACAGCGTCCGTCAGGAACTATTTCAGCCTTGAAGTTGTACCTCTATCGTAGCAGGCGTCTTCTGCCAGTAGGTAGGTACCGTGCCAGTGCCGAACCTCGGGTCTTTTTCCGTTTCCTTGAAAACAAATGAGATCGATGGTCACCATGGAAGCAAGCCAAAACAAATCGCAATACAATAGGAGCAGCGTATTCTCGAGGTAATTCCAGTGACAGCAGTCGTCGAACAAACTACTGCGAGAACTCATGTATGCATCGTTCTTCGTAAGCTATGACACAAGTGACAGCATATTTATGTAATGTATTCAGATTATTGTAGGTGTGTATTAAGTTAGCTCGTGTTATACCCTATGTAGCGAGCGGCGATCTTATCCTGCCTAGCCATACTCACAGGGCCATATCGCTCCGCATCCGGTAAACGCCGGGATGGAGCGCATCGAGGTTTCCCTAACTAGTCAGAAATCGCGTCCAGTATGCGCAACGTTTAGTGAGGCATTCGGTGAACTGCGTGTGGGGTAGGTTCCGCCCTGTTAACGACCCTTTTCAGACGGACGTTGGCACATTGTGTGTACTATCTCGCGTGCGAATGACATCTTTGAATTGATTAATTCGTCTTGTGATGAGACTACTTCCCCGCCGGCAATGGGACACCATGTAACCGCCTCGCCCGTGGCTTAACATATGCACACCTCGTTATACGAACCCCCTGCGCCGCGGCTATGTTCTCCACGCGGCAAATAGTCAAGCTCGATCCCCATGTCGGTTACCGCCAACGCATTAAAACGTCGAACAATAGTAGTACCCTGGTTGTCGAGCTCACGCAGCACGAGACATAGTATACACCGTCGTTGCCAACCGACGGCAACCCCAGAGAACGGGCGAAAACCAAACACAAGGAGGGGGCGTACTCATTTATTGCTTTCTTTAATCATCTAACCGTGGACCACGCATCCCTTTCAAGACGGACCACACCGTTCGTACTCCCGATAGCGACGCCTCCAACATTTGAACACTCCTCACGTTTCTTCCGTACACTGTACATAAAAAAATGTTTGTGAATCCTATATCCGTCCGGTTTTCCCATCTACGCACTACCTCTATCTCCTAGGATAGCGATCGGCTTCTTGTTAGTCTCTAGCCTACCAAACTCTTCCATGTTACATACACACGTCAAAAATCGTCATCTAACTCTCTATCACGTCCCGTTCCTCCTGGTAGATTTCCCATTTTCCTGCTAGGTGAGTCCTAATCTCTATTGTTGTGCCACAAGGGCACTTATTTGTATCCACGTCTTCCTCCTTCCGACTACTGGTAGATCTCTTTCTTTCGTGTAGGCTCAGGGCCCCCACACGAAATCGCAGTTTCGGCTTTTACGCGTGGTGCACTAGCCCGTGCGGGTACGTTTTCATTGCAATAACCCCCCGCATATATCAAAGTTCATCTTCTCTTGCATGATATTTCTTGGCGCTAGCCTTTCCATTTCATATATTAATTCATTTACTTCTGTCTTGTACCCGCCAATATTTTCTGTAGACGGCACCGGTTCTGAGTCTCCCCCTAAAATTTTCCATTACGTTATTCCATCTTTATCGAGTCCGCTCTTTTGTTTTTTTATTATAGAGCATTATTAACTATGGCTGACAACCTTTTTTCTGTCACTTTCCTTAGTGTATATAGCTTTTGCATCATTCTCTCGTGTTTATTTGTTTTATGTTGGTATATTCCTAGTTCTGTTCCCAATCCTGTATTACTCGTCGTACTTGTGCATCCTAGTATATCGCTGGCTCCTTTCATCTGCACGGTTTGCAGTTACTTTTCCGAACTTCTCGTCTTCTTCCCATCCCTTTCCTGCCTACTCTAAACATTTGTACGATCGATCCTACTAATGAGAATACATATTTCGGTCCTAGTGTCAAGGTGCGGGTCTGTTAAGATCGCATGCATCTTGCTTACTGTTGGTTCACCCTTGCGTATTGCTTTGTCTACGTTTGCACCCCAAACGCATTCTTTTTGTGGTCTCTACGTCAAAGTACGTATACTGGTTTACGATATCGGTAACTCTTGTTATCCCTACTTCCAATCAGAAGATGCCGGATTCACCGTATTTCGTACATACAACGACTGCGCATGTTCTCACGTTCGCCGTGACTGTCCGTTTGTTAGTGTACTCTACTGCTTTCTCGATCTGTTTCATCAATCCTTCGGGTGTTTCTGATATCCCCACCACATAATCCGCACACATCAACCCCGACACTGTGTCATTCTATTGTTGTGGCTCCTTCCTGCTCGTCGGACTGCGTTATCATCCAAATGGTATGTACGTTGAGAGTATTGGGTGATAGTGTACATTATCGTGCAAGTCCCCAAAAAGTATCAACATATTTGGTCGTTGTCCAGTCTAGCATCACAGCACTTTTCACACATTCCGTCCATTTTTTGTAGTGAATCTCCGCACCTTTCCTCCGATCCCAATTTCCAACATGTTTTCCCACAACCCATTCCTCCATCCTGTGTCATAGGATTTCTGTACACCTAGGAAGAAACAGCCCGATCGAAATTTCCCACATATTTTTCCACAACCCATTCCTCCATACATGTCATAGACCTTTTGCCTAACTAGGAAGAAACAGCATGTCGTTAGCCTGGCGATCTTCCTACCGCCAATTAGCTTGCGTAATTTGTGAATATGGTCTACACTACTACGATTAGGCCTCAATCATGCTTGCGCTTTGCTTATTGTTTTGTCCTTACTCCAACATTGTTCCTATGTCATCGATTAAAACCTTACAGAATGTTTCGCTGACGGTGCTTGATAGCATTATCCCTCGGTAGTTCTCCGAGTTAGCCTTATCTCCTTTCTTGAACAAGTAACTACTACTCATTCTCTCCACCTCTCAAGCGCGTACTCATTTCCCCATATCCAACTATACAACACTACCGTCATGATAAGCATAATTCCTCCCCCGTGCTTCATCTAATCATTCACTATGTTATATGTCCCTGCAGCCTTTCCATTGCAATGTTTAGCTACACGTCTTTTGTTCTCCTCCTTCGAACTCTCGATGTAATCCGTCTGAACCACGGTCTCCCCTTTCTGACGAAGCAACGTTCGCCTGCACCCACGCGTTGAGCTCCTTGTCGAGTTCTGCGTGGAACGTTTCGTTGGCTGTGGGTTTTGCCAGCTTGCAGGAGAATGCTGTACAGGTACTCACCTCTTCCTTTTCGTGCTACTCGCCGTTTTGCCGTCCTGGGCTCTTAATGTAGTTATTGTCGCGTCTGCCTCGCCTGCTCGTTTGTCCAGTATCCCTTTCATCCCTACCCACATCTACTTCATCACGCGATCGAAGTCTTCGGTCGTTAAAATAAAAACGTCTTTGCATAATCTCTCCTTCTTCTCGACCGTCTACTTTACGTTTCGGAGGGAAGAGGGGGGTTACACCGGTTCACACTCTCACGCTTGTTATAATAGAATGAAATATTTCTTGGGAGTTAATGTGCTCTGGATGGCGGCTATCTATAACCCCCAACATCGTTAGAATGTTGTTCTCTCTTCGACAAATATATTTTTTCACTCTATAGGCCGTGCGTTTGGTCATCGGATCACGATTTATTTCAATTTACGTCGAGCATTTCGTTCTACACAGCTGTCAGATTTTGTCCCCATCGAAAGTGGTCTTTATTGTTTCCGCGTACAGACTCACTAACATCACCCTGTTGACTCTGGTCCAGGCTGTACTGTACTTGGTAGTTCCAAGGGGAGTCGCCGATCTATCCTTTCATGAGGACACGCACCCTTGTACTCCGCGCGATCGGAGTATCGTACAACGCTTGCAATGATGACTTGTCGACAAAACCTTCGATCTCACATATATAATGTATTCATTTTAACATGATATATAAGGTATATGTTTTGGTGTGGGGTTCGAACGTTTTGAAGCGTAGTGCCTCATAATCGAACTAAATATGGTGTAGTTGGCGGTTTAAAATCCTTACGCGAACTGCCTCATATTCGAAAGATATACGTATATGTTTTAGTGTGGGGCACATGATAATGGCGAACCTATTGCGTAGCATGTGTCATATTGAAACAGTCCAATACACCAAAAACTAAAGAAAGTCTATCATACGGTAGGGGGTAACGATGGTGTGTACGCTTGATGAGAATGCTTGTGACGAAAAGGAAGGGTGGAGCTAGAGCGGCAGCTAGGTTGTTGAGAGCAGTTTGTGGCCGAAGTTAGGCACGGGAGGGAGGAAGGGAGGGGAGGAGACTTGGTGTGTATTACTGTAGACTACTCCCTTTTTGAGAATATACTGCGGGTTTGATGTTCTCTGGGCTGTACTGTTTACCAGTGAACAAACGCTGAAGCTCAGCATGCACATTGTAGGGCGGCAAGAACAACAATAGCGCAATGGAGCGGGAACGTGTGACCATTACCATTGCTTGCCCTCAAGTGCCATACTTATTGAATGGACCACCTCAATGGTCGTCGAATGCCTAACCTCATCCCACGGTAACCATGCCGGGGACGTAGGTGCATAGTGAGCTGTTGTCAGATGGCATGATTTTAATGCAGTCAACCGCGATGTCCTGTAGCGCCCCACTAAACGTTCGCGTGTTTCCCGTTCCAAGATATATCTGACATGCCCCTACCCATGTGATACCTGCATCGAGAGTCAATTCAACTGATCTCCCTCGATGCAGTAGAAGATGTACAAGATAATCATATCTGGTGAATCCGTGCGTTCTGCGATAGGCATATCACTTAATGGGACAACGATTTCTGATCGGCAGATGTCATTAAAACCCCAAAGTAGTCGGAACACCGTATTTCGAAATCCGTATATTTTCGTGTCCCTAACCAACCCATGGGTATTTCTGTTGGTCGAGTTGAACTTTAATCATCCTCTATATTATTGCTCGGTTGAGGTAAGAGCACCTCCCGTGACAAGGCTCGGAAAAACAAAATAGTCACGCGTTGGACACGCTTACTCTACTGTAGCAGTTGCACGTGTTAGCGCTTTTCATGGGAGTGCTCCGCGGCTGAAGAGCTACCCAACGTTTTCGGATCCGATGTGGACAAATGTGAGGCCACGGCATGGTGGTTATTAGTTTATATTCTCCTGTCAGAAACTCATAGCAAAGCATTCTCGCAAGCGGATACCTCTTCTCATTGGCAAAAAGAACAATTTCGAAGCAAATTTTGAGTCAGGTATTGTACGTAACTCAGTACCGAAAATGTGAGTAACCCTCTCACCGTATCCTGAGTATGTGCAGTCCACCATGCCCTTCTCTGGACAACCAGCCCACAGAAACCTATCCCAGTCATGGTTTCAATTGTTCTTCGAAGGTTGTGCGATTAAGGTTATACAGCTGGCAATGTTACAAGCTTCAGAACGTTCTGGCCACATCCTAGGTAACACGGTAGAGGTGTACCATATAGTCTATATATATTTTAGTAACTCCTTAGTTCAAGATCTTCATACTCACCGAACGATTGACCTGGACAAAATCACATTTTTCAACGACGAACAACCTCAATGGTTCCCCTAGCTATAAAACGAACTGTACCGAATGCAAATCACGAATGACCCTGCAGACGAGGTGTGAGCCAAAGAACCCAGTCATTCCAATGCCGTATCTGTAAAAAAATGCCACGTCTGTCGCGGCGCGTGTTTCTACTGTATCGCGCGTTTGAAGCTGTATTAACAGTAGTAGCGGACGTGCCTACGTCGTGGTATAATTTGGTAGTAGGTGAGCTGAGGATGGGTGCTGCGGTAAGGGCATCACTTCCTGCTTCAAACGGCTTCTGGATGACAGGTCTCTTTAGCCCAAAAATTGTCAAAAACAAATTCATTACAGTTAGACCTGTTGAGCTTTTATGTACCCAGGGCATGGGGTTACTCGTCAAGTGGCACTCTTGTATATCTCCATGTGCCAGGTTGTTCGTTAGGTATTGCGCTCTTCATGTTGGCAATCGTAGAAATACATGCGATGCGTCTTCATCGTAGACTGCATATTAGGACGCTTACTTGAGCGTCTGTCGCCGCTGCGCAGGTGCTGTCCACGCGTATGTCAATTCTTCCATCGACGTCCAAGGGAACACATACTTCAAGAACAACACCGCGGTATTGCTCGGGGGTAAGCTTTTTATGGAAATAGTATTTTCGTGCCGAGGTTTTCGTTGGGGACAGGGTAACGTGAAGCATGAATAGTAGCTTTCGCTTCTTTGCCGTCATTCAACATCTCAGATCGACAACAAACGATGGTAACCCCCGTTACATAGAGTTCGAACACTATTGAGATGTCCAGACATGGCCTATGAAACTGAGCATCTGAATAAGAGGTCCCGTGACAATGCTTGATACGATGAGGGTAGGCGCAAATGTGGGCTGCTGCAACAGGTGATTGACTGCGATTTTTGAACAAACCAAGTGCTATCGGGTCTATTTGGTTCGTTTTTTCACGGTTAAGAAGCCATTAATGCAATGTTTCGCACGAACCAAAGGCGGTATAGATTAACAACATCGGCCAAAAGCAATTACGATAGTTTTTGTGTATGTATTTCAGAAGGACTCTCGTCAATCAGGAGTATTTCAGAGCAAACCTGTTCCCCGTATGGTTCAGCCCCTGCTATTGAACTCGTCCTATAAACAGACGAATAAAAAGCAGTATGCTCAACGGCGTATACAGCACGGTCAACGATTCTCAGGTGCCCCTCTCATTGACACCGGCTTTGCATACGGCTATCGCCTCTGCGTCCACATTTCTGTGTAAGGTCGTTTTGTCTTCGCTGGGATGTTTGTCGCGTAATGAACGGCGGCAAGTACTCCATTTTCGAGTTTTCTCAATTTAAGCCCGACCAAAACACTGCGGATTCGAAATATGCACTGAAGTCATTTCACACGGTATGTGCGCCTGTCCCCGGGTGTCACCACGTTGACATCATTAGTCTGCCCGTCATTAACTGCCGGAGTTGGGTCGCGTGTGTGTCTGAGTCGTGCGTGGGCCATCCTTGTGCCTTGTATCTATTCCTCAATCCTCATCGTGTTGGCTCAAACACAGGGGTAGCTGATCATGCAGTCAAGCACCTAGTTGTCACGCACATTTTGTCCTGTCCATTCAAGAGGCCTAACCCGCCTCTCTGAACCAAGACGTAACCCTACTCCCGACGCCTATTACGAAGTCTGTGTTGTGAATGACGAGCCTCCGTAACGTCCTTAATACACACAAAGGTCGGAAAGTACTCATTTTGCGATATCCATGGATGTATGTCTATGGCCATAGGAGTTCTCATCGGGGTGCAATTCGGTTTGGATATTGTATTCACTCGCTCTAACCTTTATGGGTCTCTTATCCTTAACCCCATTAAGCAGCCACTGCGGTCGTGGGCTCTTCCAGAGGTGTTGACTGGTCCGGTCGGGTCCGGTCGGGTTCGGTCGGGTCGAGTGAGGGTGAGGTTGAGGGTGGGGGTGGAGCTGATTGTGAGGGTGAGGGTGGCCCACGTCGGCAACGTCCCACGGTAGAGGTGCACCCTTATGCTTGTAAGGTCTCTCAAATGACGAACAACAACTCCATACCCTACGCCACAAACAGACTTGGAGAAAATGCGAAACTGCCATATACCGTAATCATGGTGGTGAACACCGCCTCGCGGTAAACGTCCCGGGGCGCTATACTTGGCGAAAACCGGCCAAATCCGGAGTAAACGCCCGCCGTCAGAACAAAAATGCGGAAAACGCCCCGACCTCACAGTAACTGCCCCCCCCTATCATTATTTTGGGTAAACACCCCGCGACCGAGCGTGCAGGCAATTTGAGTGTGAGAGATGGAGCTGTTTCCGAAGCTGGCAAAGGCGTGCTATCATAGGAAACTTCACGCCCGGCATATGGGTCAGTAATATTTCGGGCGACAATAGAAAAACAGACGAACCCAGACGCGGACGAGAATTAAACAAATTTTGGACGTTCCTTCTTTGAACCATGTTCGTCACCCAGCCAGTCGAACGACTACCGTGCTGGCATGCATTGGGGTGTGGTTCTAAAACAGGTCGTGCTGGTGTGTACGAGATGAAGATTAGCTCCCCTTCAGGTCAAAGAAAGACGCAGCCCAGATTACCGGTGCACCGGTTCTGCAACTGTTCAGTGTTTCTAACAGCTCGGGCTAGTGTGTATGAGATGACGATGGGCTCGCCTCTTGATGAAAAGGAAAGACACAGCCCTGATTACCTGTGCACTGGTGAGGCAACCGTTCAGTCATGAATCAAACATATTATACAAAATAAAATGGCCACAATATGATATCAAATCCAATATTTCAGTACTGCTGCCCGGGATTAAAGGCCCACATCGTCTTTAGCGCGCGACCCATGAGCATTTCTGTCCCCTGCCACCACCGCTGTATCTCCCGTGCTAAACATAAAAACTAGTGTCACAAGCACGAATCGCTACAGCGTGATGACTTCATCGTCGACACCGGCACCAGCCCCGACGTCCTCTTCTCCGTCGCTGCTGTTGTCATATTTCGCGTCCTCGTCAATACGAATCACGATGAACTCACCATGCTCAACACCTGCTGCGGCCTTGGTGTTTACTGGGCGTGTGAGAGTCATGGGCTGTACAGTTTTTTTTCGTATCGCTCCGCGTGTGAGAGGTGTGTGTGTTTTTTTGCTTTCTTTGTCTTATCGCCGCTGGAGGTCATATTCCTTGGAATTTTGTTTCAAAAACAGCTCCTGTATTTTAATATACGCCCCGGACCCTCTTGTTGCCCTGCAATATGTTAGCGCCACAGGGGGGGGGGCTACTCCTATCATTACAGTATACGACGATCAATCGTAAAGCCCTGGTTATGCCACAAGGCGTTTTCCAAATCAAGATTGAGATTTCTAATGTTAAGGGTGAAGTGTTGAGGAATCATGGTCATTCACAAAACAGTACCTGGTACCTGGTACATAGTAGCGACAGACTGCCACCTCGGTCGTACGTAGCACGCGCTCTCGACCTGTGAAATTGGAAGAAAACCGTGACCTGACCCGTGGTTTGGGGCATGACACTGAAAGACCCCTGTCGATGTTCCCCTCTGTCTCGAAATTAAGTTGCATATACCGCCGTTTCTTCCAAAATACAAAAGAAAATGGTAAAATTTACCCGACTATTGTCACAACCCCCCGTTGAATGTTGGAGAATCCCTTTTTTTTTGTTCTTCACCCGATCTATTTTTCTCGCACTACTCTCGCGCTCCCTTCCAGCAGTGACTTAGATCCGGGTTCACATAGAAGGCCCTCCTACCCCACTTACGGGTTTATTGCACTACTCCAAGGCAAATGGAGGATGCAAACGCACATCAGTGCTCCGGAGTTGGTATTGTATTCACAATCGGGGATTTCGCCCTGCTATATAAGCTTTTGTCTCTAACGAGGTAAAACGTGAACAGCCAACGCAAACCACAAAACGCTCGCTGCATGCCTGAGAAATGGGTTTGTTCGGGGGATTGCGCTTTCAACATCTGCCAAAATCAACCAGTTTCTGCCCTTGGTGAAAGGTACAGAGGTCATCGAGTGACAAGTATCCAAACGCCATACCGTTGGCAAGCCGATAGCCTATAGCCTATAGCCTATACCCTATAGCCTGTAGCCGATAGCAACCGTGACGCATGATATAGTACGGACGGCATCTATCAACAGACATCCTCGAGCGCTTCGTTCAAGTACAAAAACTGTAACCCCTGGTTGAGATCCGAGGTTGAATAACTATGTACGCTAGAACTGCTATACACGTGTTGAAGTCACACAAAGAGCGAATTATGCAATAGAAACAGCACTTACTTTATGTGTGTTCTATGATTTGACGCGAGGGGCGCATCAACCCAACGCTGTCGGGAGGTTTCATACCAACGTCAGAATACACCATTTTCTCTCATAAAAGTGGTGTCCGGTGCAGCAGTCAAAGCGCCTCACAAGAAACAGATAACAGGGAAGCCAGGTTGATGATGTCCGAAAAATCAGAAAAATCGAGATTTTTTGTACCGAAATTTTTATATATTGCACCGTCCTCTCCTATGAAGGAAGCGTTGCCCGTAGGTCAGGCTCTGTTTATTCTTGAGTGTATTTTTCCCCTTCTCGTTACTTTTTGTAAGCACGGATATCTTCAACTGCGTGATGACTGACTGCCGTGAAACATGATAGCGCCGGTGATTAGCCCCAAGCAAACCATTTCATGAATCAAGGATTCCATGTTTGAATACTTTGCGGTAGCTATTTAAAGAGTCGGTAGTGGACACGCTATACGGTCAATACCGCCTTGGAACTGGGACATGTGCTACGTTGATAGGGGTAGCATTTCGGCCTAATTTCCTTTCTCAACGACTGGTTTCCTTAAACGCAGTCGTCCAAATGTCGTTCGTTCGTGTTTTACATCCTTTCGTTTTGTTTTTATCCTGGGCCATGGCGAGGTCTATCGGGCTGCAGTCGCATTTTGATGTTAATCCGTTTCTGGGTGGTGGGCAGACCTCCTCACGAAAGGATCTTCCGAATGATCATGGTTGACCTTTACCATGATGATGGCAAAATGCCTGCACTGCGTAAAATGAAGAGGTGCTCGATACCGTTACGATGCCTCGCTTGGTACTGACCTGCAGTAGGCCGTGGGATTGTTGATAAGAATGCACTTTCCTGTTCCTGGTCATCAGTGGTTCGATGTTGTTCGATAGCCAAGTTGTACAATGTAGCACCTCAAAGTCAGTACTTCGATGAGATACACGCGTGGGGGTCCTCATGTGAAGTTGTAGGTGCTACTCACCCATGATAAAGCGCGTTTAACATGGCTTCATCGTGAATTGTGTATTGCGTAAAGTTTATATGCGATTTGTGTGCGTCTCTCGTCCTTTCTCCCTTGTGCGATAGACAAGCCTTGGTCGCACGCGTGTCGACCCATCTTCCCCGCAACGCGTGTCTATACTTTCTTTCCGCTGAGGTTCTAAGTTTCCCACTCCTCTTCGATCATCGTTGAATTTTGCTAGATCATTAGCTCGCGCGTTGGGCGACGGTACAGCAAAAAATCAACCACCCTGTCCATATCATGAGTAGTCCGTCGGATATTCGCAACTTCATTTATTGACTCGACAGGTTACCGCTGACCGTTGAAAGTCGACCATCCACAAATGTATTGCATGAAAACATTGCTAACAACGTTGGCAGTGTTTTCCCAGTGAAATCCCGACCTCATCACGTGCTCACCTGAATGGCCCGCAACGCATGTCAACCGGATGCCAGCCCTCTCTTGAAGCTTTTGGCCATACTTAAAGTACACCCGTTGCGGGAAAAAAAAAATCGGGTAACACGCGATGTTTTTACGCAACGGATTGTTATTGGACTGAGAACAGTTCTTCACTTTTGTTTGTTTTTTTTCGAAGTTCGCGCTGCATGTATGTTACAGGAAAATACTCTCCAGCTGTGAGAACGACAGTTGTGTCGAAACTCATCTTTGCAAGCTGTGTGTGATATTCCGATCGCGCGTATTACGGGTTGTGTGTCCTCATTAAGTGTATAGGTCGGCGACTCTCCTTGCAACTACAGTGTAGATTCAGGGTCAACAGGACGATGCTAGTAATTCTGTGCGCGGAAAATGTAAAACATGTTTTCGAGCGGGAAAAAATCTGACAAATAAATGTGGAAGGAAAAGCATCAGTTCATCAAGTGAACATTGTATGTCGAACCACTGGTGAGGGGAGGGCGAAGCTTTTTCAAGGACCTGGTGGGCCGGGTATGATCAAGAGAGAGCGGGGCGGGGGGGGACGTGGGTTGGGCAGCTCAATTTGGGCGTGGAAACAATGAACGTTTCCAAGGGATTAATCTGACGGTTTTCGAAAGAATGCACCAGCTTATCATGGGCTGGCGGGGGGGCAGGGGGGGGCGGAGAGGCAGGGTAGGGTGGGGAGCGGGCGGGCCAGCTCAATCTGTGCGTGGAAACTATACATCGGTTAAGGGGATAAATGTGACTGTTTTGGATTGAATGTACCAGTTTATCAAGTATATCCTTTATGTCGTATAACCGGTGAGTAGAGAGGGGAGTGTTCGAGGGGTGGCGGTAGTGAGGTGGGGAGGTGGGGGGTGGCAGACGGCGACGGTGGGGGGCGGAAGTGGGCTTCAGGTCGCATAGATGTAGGTGTTTGCTTTACGCGTGGTGCTAGGTCTAGCCGATGTTACGGATGGTGGAGAAGGAGGGGGCGTTTGGGGTGGTGGGGAGTGGAAATTGCAGCAGCGGCATGGATGGCTCTAGAAATATAATGACGTGATATCCAGGGCGTGGAAGTGTTGATTACTGAGTCTGATTTCGATATTGGGTTGGGCGTTTGAGAAAGAGAAAGCGGGGAAAGCAAAAAAAAAGAAAAAGAAGGTGGGATAAGGAAGAGGCGGAAGGGTTTTCAAGAGGTTTAGGTCACATGAAAAAATATAATGTGAGATCAAATATTTGTTCGAAACTCATCTTTGCAACATTGTGTGCGATACTCCCATCGCCCGTATTAAAGATGTAGGTGGGGGCTTGCGATACTAGTGGTGCTAGGTCTACGCGATTGGGTGGGTGGTGGGGATTGAAGGGACGTTGGAGGGGCGGGGGAGGAATGAATGAAAGCAACGTCATGGATGGCTAGAACGATAATGACGTGATATCTTTTGCGTAGAAGTGTTTATTACCCTGGCCAATTTTGATTGTAAGTGGGGCATCTTAACAAGCTGGGCGTGGAAAAAAAATACACCAGTTGGGGGAGGGGGGAGGAGGAAATTAGTTGGAGCTACATCATAGATGCCTAGATAGAAAATATAATGATACCGGCTGGCTGGTAGTGCTTACTACTCCGGTAGATTTTGAATTTAGGTACGGCGTTTAAACGAGAGGGATCGGGGGGGCGGGGGCGACGGGACGGGGTATTTCAATATGTGCGCGGAGACTATAAATCCTTAAAGGGACCCAATCTGACGGTCGTAGCAAGAAGATCCTTCTTCATATCACATGCCTGATAGTGTTTTTTGTTCTAGAAGGTTCAACGTTAGATGTAGTATGCAACCCAGTCTTTAGGTAGAGTAAACACCGCGTCAAACGTTTCTTATTACTGTACATGGATCAAATGATACAATATTTCAATCGATGGGTGCAATCGTGTAGTTAACATCATTTGCAGACATCGCTAATAATATGATATATATATATATTGCTAAATGCAGCAGGCAAGGTGATGTGGTCATGCAATGTAACCGCCATTGAGCACGAGAGGGAGAAATGCGAATCATTAGTGTTTTGAAAGTAACGCTTAGTGTACACGCGCTCAACATCGTCACCTTGTTGGTAATACTTGGCTTGGCATAGGTTGGGAGGCGATCAGGCAGACGTTATGTATACGCAATAGGTTGGTAGTGTGGTTTACCGCAAATTTAACGTGTGAGCCTGTGCCATATTTTCACAGTATTATTGTCTCAAGTTTACCTTTTTCGCCGGTGCGTTTTGCCGTGCCGATGTGGGGCTCTGAGGTCGCAAATTTCAAGACAGAGATACATCTTACGAGTACAGCAAGCGAGGTGACGTGGGCATGCGATGTCACGGCTATTGGACGCGAAAGTGACTTTACTTCGTTAGGCACATTCTACCGCGTTTAGTAATGGTTGTCAGGCGATCGTGCAATCGGCTGGAGGCATGAAATACCCTGCGTAATAGGAAGGTAGTGTGGTCTACCGAAGTGTTGACATATCTGTCTGTAGTTCTTTTTCACATTGTTATTATCTAGTGTGCGATTACCCGCCCTGTTTCTCCTACTGTCGTCTAAGATGTCGTGGTCCTGCAGATGTCGGGTCCATGTCTGTTGCTTGTGTTAGTGGTGCTCATGAAAACATGCTCCAGCGTGTAATAGACTGCCCTCGGCTGCTTCCCGGCCGGGGCGATGCTCGGGCTTGAGGCTTACCCAAAACGTGCTAGAGCCCCTGAGGGGTTGTGTGGCGTCGACCTTACCCGTGCGCTGAACTAGCGCTTGGGTATGGCCGGGCCGGCGATGGCAGCCAGCGACAAGGCAAAAAAAATCCTCGCGGATTATTTTTACACGGCAGCCTTGCCTGCGGACGCAGTGTCGCATCACCGCCGCGGCAAGCATGGGGCGCGTATCGAACAAAGAGGAGAGAATCAAACTTACGTGGATAATCACCACAGACGGGAAGGACATGGACGTGGCATTTCGGAACTGCTGCCCCTATCACGTTGGCACTTAGGCAAGAACCGGGCTGTGCGAAGGGAGACGGAGAGGGGGAAATACTCTGTCTGAGAAAAACGGAGGATGGAACGGAGGAAATCGGAGGGTCGGAAGAAGAGGAGGAGACGCAGGAGGATTCGAAGGGCTGCCCAAAAAATTCGCGCAGATGCACGGGCTAGGTCGAGAGCAGGGGAACTCGTCGTGGGTACGTACAACGTTCGAACACTTGCTTTCAAGGGCACGAACGGCATAGGCCACGCAGAGGTGATAATGAAAACTTGCGAAGACGCAGGTTGTGATGTCATAGGATTGCCGGAGATGAGGCGCAATGGACAAAGCGCTTGCACGGCGGCGGGGTGTGTTTTGCTTCTTTTCAGGAGCAGACGGAGGAACGTACGAAAAGAAGGGGAACCACGGGGTAGGCTTAGCTGTTAGAGAGGCTAACGTGGCAGGGATGGATAAGGGCGACGTCGCGGTTGAGTGCATCAGTGCTTGACTGATGGAGGTTCGCATCCAACTCAAAGGAAAATCTAACGGTGTCTTTCATTATAGGCTATGCTCCCACTCTTTACAAGAGCACCAGCGAAAAAGATAACTTTTTGAGTTCCCTAGAGGAGGTGGTCAAGAAGGAACCCAGTAGGGACCACTTTCTTGTCCTGATGAACGCAGATGCTCGTACAGACATGAGAGGTATCGAGTGGACCGACAGCAAGGTATTAGGTGCATACGGACGTGACGAGCTGAACCACAACGGAGAGCGACTATTGACTCACGCAACTGATAACAAACTCGCCCTCCTCAACAGGTAGTATGCTACACGTGCTCGTGGTATATCGTATATATTTCAGAGCCCTAACCGAGGACAGATCCAGTACAGAGTTGACTACATACTGACACGGTAAGTGGAAAGACGATTGGTACGTAATGTCACTGTGCGGACTCCACCCAGGGAGAACGCCGAGTCGGACCACAACCTCGTGATAGCAAATATTCGCCTCTTAGATCGCATCGCCAAAAATCGTCCAAAGATAGTAACCAAAAACCGGCGAGCTTTTGATCCAAAAAGATTATTGGCGGACCCGCATATACGGATGATTTTGCAAAATGCGATATCAGCCAACCTGGTCTCTCCGACACCCGGTACTAATGCTGGAAGCGTTGATGACATAGCCTCATTACTGACCGAGGCGCTACTGTCAAATGCCACCGACATAGCGCCCCCTATTCGGCACAAATATGTGCCGAGGGGCTGGTGTGCGACCGAGGAGGCAAGAGCGGAGTTAAGTGCACGATGGCAGGATAGGGAAAACGCGAGGAACCGGGTCCGTTCTGCTCCAAACGATCGTGGCCTACGGCAAGCCTTGAAGGCGACCATCAAACAGCTCAAACGCACGCGGGCGGAAGCTGTTTAAAAGTACTTCGAAAATTACGTTAGCCAACACGAAGATGGTATCCAAGACGGTGATCAATTTGGATTCGACAAACACCTCAAGGGGATGGATAAGGAAAGGAAGATAACGTTCACCTCGCAGTACATGGAGGACGAGAAAGGTCGATTGCTGCGGAATAATGCCCTCATCCGCGAGCGGTGGGTGAGGTGCTTTCACAAAGTGCTCAAAACCAAGTCGCCGACCCTTGATCCAATCATTGTTGACGAGCTTAGGCAGTGGCCCCCGTCCTGATCGCTGGACGATGTCCCGTCTAGGTACGAAGCAGAGGAGGCGATCCGGGCGTTGGCGAACCAAGAGGCGGTATGGCCCAATGATCTTCCGGCCGAGCCCGTGAAGGTTTTGGCTGACGAAGGAGACTTCAACACCCTCGAAAACTTCCACGATATCATCGTCGCTGTGTGGAGGAGGGGTGGCGTACCGCAACAATGGAAATATGCAACGATAAAGGTGCTTCACAAGAAAAAAAATCAGACTGAGTGTGGTAATTACCGTGGCATCTCCCTCGTGGCTCACGCCGGCAGAGTACTCCTCAAAGCCATCGCGGGTCGCCTAAGTGACTATTGCGACGGCGAGAGCATTCTGCCGGAGGAAAAGTGTCGGTTCAGACCCCAACGCTCGACGGTTGATATGATGTTCGTAGTACGACGACTGCAGAAACTGGTGCGGAAGAAGCACACCCCCTGGTACATGTGCGTTATCGACCTCACCAAAGCATACGACTCCGTCTACCGAACCCTTTTGTGGGTTGTCCTTGCTCGTTTTGGCGTGCCACCGAGAATGTTCGCCGTCATCCGCCAATTCCACGACGGTATGCAAGCATGCGTGCGGCTGGATGATGGAGAGTGCTCGGAACGTTTGACGTGGGGCAAGGTCTCAGGCAAGGATGCGTGCTCGCGCCACTGCTGTTCAACATGTTTATCACGGCGATACTGCGCGTGGCCGAGAAAGGCTTCCTCGCTGATTGAGCCATCACGGACAACATGGTGCAGCTCAAGCAGAAGGAGAGAGACGAGAAGAAGGGCACTTCACGCACAGGCAAAGTCGACGGACGGAGGGGGAAGGAGGGGGGGGGGGGGGGGGGTGCAGAGATTGTGGGGTATGCTGTACGCGGGCGATACGGGGATCGTATCGCGATCATCGGAAAGGCTGGAGAGGATGATAACGGTAATCGTGACCGCGCGCTCGTCGTTTGGGCTTACAGTATCCGAGGCTAAAACAAAGATAATGTGCGTAGGAACCAAAACCGGGGGGAAGATGGCCTTCACGATCAATACAGCCGGCTGGGTTTACAAACCAACAATCCAGTTTGTATACTCTGGTGGGGCTATCACCGCAGACAGAGACTTTAGCATTGAAATAACGCGGCGTCTTTGGAGGGCCTGGGCGTGATTCCAGCGGTACAAGATGCAAATCTATGATCGTCCGGGTGTGCCTTTACGGTTGAAGGTGCGGTTGCTGAAATGTGACGTGTTCGAGACACTGCTGTACGGTTGCATGACGTGGAGCCCGAAGAAGCCTGACTATGACAGGCTACGACGGGTTCACCGCTCCATGCTCCTCCTATGCCTTGGATGGCGGAAACGGAAGCGCCACGACCACACCCTATCGCACGCCGACGTTCTTGCCCAGACTGATTCCGAGAGCGTTGAGGCGACAGTGCGCAAGCGGAGGATTTTGTTTGCGGGATTTGTGGCACGTATAGGGGAGGAGCGTCTGCCACAGAAGGTGATGTTTGGGGAGTTTGTTGGGGGTAAGGGCTACTCAGGGGGGCAAACGAAAAACTGGATGGATCATCTGAAAGAGGATATGTCGGTCTTTGGAATGAAAATCGAACGATGGCGAGATGCAGCTCAGAAGGCTGGCAGATGATTTCGAAGAGTACAGCAGGGAGCCGAGTTGCTCATGCGGAATTAGCATGAAACAGAGAGACGCAAAGCTGCAGAGCGACGCGCAAAGGCTGCGGCAACGCCATCCATCGTTGGCATCTCTTAGCGGCCGGGGGGAGGGGGAAGGGGGGGGGGGCGGGGAAGGGATTGGGAGAAGGGGGAGTGGGGGAGGGGGAAAAGGAGGAAGGAGGGATGAGGGGAAGGGGGAGCGTCATGCCTAAGAGACTGAAGTCTGGGTTCGGCCATCACCGTGTTGAAAGTTGTGGGCCTTCTAGTGGCCGTCACAAGATAGCATAAGACCGCCCCGACTTATTTGCAATGTTGCGTTATCTCCCAGGTGCCATTGATGATGGACGTGATACCCTCTGTTAGCCCAATGCCACCCTTAGCCAGTTCCTGGGGGCTGCTAGTATGACATTTTTCTTTGCTTCTCATTTTTTTTTCTTCTTGATCTTCTTCCTTTTCCGTGCCTTGCTTTCTCTTCTTTTGTTGTCTTTTCTTGCATTTCTTGTCTTTTTCTTCTCTTTTCTTGCCTTTTTCGTTTTTGTTTCGTTTTTTTTCTATTTTCTTTCCTTTCCTTTCCTTTATTTTATTTTTATTTTCTTTGTTTCTTATCTCCAACTGTGCAGATGCTGTGAAACTTATGGGTCCCTGAACGGGTATGATCCTTCGGTATAGTCGTGGCTAACGGGTCGTATATTTTATATTACAAAAAAAACAATACACTCAGGCTGTGAGATCGGAGGTCTTGTGGAAAATCATTCTTGGAATCCGAGCGTGATACTCCGATGGCGCGTATTACAGTTTGTGCGTCCTCATTAAAGATATCGGTCGGCGACTTCCCTTGCTGCTACAGTGTAGCTATCAGGGTCAACTGGGTGATGCTAGTCAGTCTTTGCGCGAAAATTGTATATCCCGTATATCCCGTTCTTGAGGAGGACGAAATCTGACAGCTGTGGCAGGAAATGCATCAGTTTATCAATTACATCCTGTGAGTCGCATGTCCCGAGGCCGGTGAGGGGAGGGCGGAGTTTTTCAGAGCGCGGGGGGCTGGGTTTGGACAAGAGCGAGCGGCGAGGGGGCGGGACGGGGGAGGCATCTTACTCTGTGCGCGGGAACTATAAATCTTGAAAGGGGGAAAATCTGACCGTTGTGGAAGGAATGCACTTGTTTATCTTGTATATCCTGAAAGTCGTACAACCAGTGAGGAGATGGCGGAGTGTTCGAGGGGGGTGGGGTTGAGATGGGGGGGGGTGGGAAGGAAAGGGTTAACAGCTTTAGGTCGCACAGATGCAGGGGCTTGCTATACGCGTGGTGCTAGGTCTAGATATGGTGCGGGTGGTGGGCAAGGAGGGGACATTAGGGGGGGGGTGAGGTCACGGCGTAAATGTCTAGAAGGATGATGGGGTGATATCAACTGCTTTGGATTGATGATTACTCTAGAAGATTTCGATTTTAGGTGGGGTTTTTGAACAAGAGGGAGCGAAAGAAAAGAGAGGGGGGGTTAGGGGGGGGGGGCGGAAACGAGTTTGAAGCACGGCATGGATGGCCAGGCATAATATGAGATTATGTCAATTAGTGTACCTCGGTAGTACGGGTATGAGCCAGCTGGAGACAGCGGCGCTATAGCGTCATCCTGCACTACTCAGAATAATGACACATACTCGTTGTATATATCTATCCCGAGGGACTTCGCAAGCACTGTAGTAGGCCACCGACACCGTTTTACATCATGAATAGGGACACCTCTGCTGGATATCAAATGTGGCAGAACTGTGTATTCGGGAAGCGCACAGGATGCTCTATGCGCGTGTCGGAGAGCGGGCTGTGAAAACTCGGGTCGCAACTATTTTTCTCATGCCTATCTGCAACTTGCATTAAATCGTATTCATTTTGTACACAACATGTCATCACGCATGGGAACATCTCGTTTTGGAGTAGGGAAAGTTTGTTTGTGGCGTAGGTTTCCGAAACCTTTATTTGTGTACCGCTGTGGTCGTATCACGGGACAGTTTAGCGCCCATAGAAGGTGAGATACAAATCGTTAGCAGTGTAATCTACCCTGCCTACGTTTTAACATACTCTTGATAAAAAACATGAAGGTCAATGGCCGATGGCATGATTTTTTTTCCGATTCATAGTGAACGAACTTTTGCATTGTGGACTAAACGCTCTCCGAGACTACGAGGGCAATTCCTCGGAGCCGACACCACCGGCCCCGCGGCCGCAAGTCGGGGCAATTTTTTTTAATAATATACTAAGTTGCGCCTGCAGCCGAAACGTCACCTATTTGCTTTTCGGAGGCTGGTGAACACTGTTTTCCGTGTTGGTGTGGGACTGTATACGACATCAATGGCAGACCCTACAGCACCAGGAGGAACGGGATCGCCGGGTACTGGCGGGGTCCATTCTGCATGTTGGGGAAGTCAAAGAGGTAGAGTTCCAGTCGGTGGCTGGCTGAAGCCGGACGTCAACTTGATGGTAGAGGCAGATAAACTGCCTACGTTGGGAGGTTATGTGGTAACCTTCGAGAATATGCGCCATATTGTTGTTGACCACTCGGAGTACAATCAAGCATATGCGTATCACAAACCCAAGACGGAGTATACTGGGAGGCCGCGAGGCCGCGAAAGCTAGAAGGCTCGGCGATCCAATAGATGTTTCGTTATGACGTCTACGATGGCAAGGCCTTCGTCGCTCTCGCCGGGGAAGACCTAACAAACGAGCTTAAAATGTTTGCTTTCATTGATGTTTAGCTGACGTGTGATGAAGGGTTTTTGCCGCTGAATGTTTCGTGTGCGAAGAAGATAAGTACGAGCTGTTTACAATAGACCGCAGGGTGTTCATGCCAAAGCCTGCTCTACGGAGAAGCCTTTCTGACGGCGGAATCGCGGAGGTAGTGAAGTCCACCGGTCGGCGGTAAAAGCTGTATAATGGCGAAGTCCTGAGGGAGGCGATGGCGGCGGTAATTGAGCCAAGCATATACCGCCCCAAATTGGAAAGGAGGATGCGATTAGATCTCGAAACGCATAGCCTTGGTGCACTGTTGAGCATAATTGCCAAACAGCAACAGGGCCAACCTGTACCTGAGGACAAAGACCCTGCATGCCATTAGACGGCAAGGCGTCGTGGGGCTTGGTCGGTGGCTGCTGGGGCGACCGAACCGCAGGGAAGTGCTGGTAGCGAGAACAGTTTACGCAACAGCGCCAAGCCCATTGGTGTGAAATCAGAGCGAAACCGTCAATACGACAACAACGAGCGTTTGGGGTGTGGCATGAAAGATCACAAACAGCGTGACTACACCGAAAATCTGAGGTTTAGATTTAGAGTTTCTCTGAAGTGGAGTTTGAAGGAATGATGTGTACCGAGGCTCTGAGTCTGTTAAAGGAGCTTCAGAGGTGGCACCGAGGTGTCAGCTATAAATGTCAGTTATAATTACTTGTGAGGAAGGGAAAATAATATAGTTTCAAAGTGGCGCTTATGTTGCCAAAACATGAACCTATTAGAGAGAGAAGAAGTAGGGGTTGAAAAAAAGGAGGGAGGAGAAAGGTGAAGTGGCTTGACCTGATCACTGAGCTATGCCTAAACTACTGTCAGATGTACTCTTCGGCAGCTCTTCCTTTTCCCGGGAACGTTTTCTGTAGCGTCCTTGAAATTCCTACAGAGGTTATCTGAAAGGTTCTTGTGATAGTTATGGTGGTAAGTGAAGTACTCTGTACACGATCGACTACAGGTGGGTTAGTTCTTACCTTGTATGCCAGCTAGATACAACAATCTCCTAGAGATGAGGGCTACGTATTGGAAAGGGTGGGGGGGGTGGGGGTTGGGGGAGGGAGGGGGCGTTGGTGTGTGGTAAATTTGAGCTACGAAATGGATGGCCAAAAATATTTATGTTACAATCACTGCCTGTTAGATTTGATTGCTCTGGCAGATTTCTAATTTTTGGCGAGGCGTTTGAACAAGATGGATCACTCCACATGTTAACAGGTATTACTGAATTCAAACGCCTGATGTTCTTGCTCGACTTCTGCACAAAACCTATCAATCATTTTTGTTTGAATACTGGCAAGATTAGGGCACGTCACATTCTGCCGGGTCGTGTAAATATATATCAAACGAAGCCTGGGCAGCGCCTGGCCCAAGACAATCGTCGCTACCTGAAAAGAAGGCACGAAGCTGTCTCCAAATCGAGGTTGAGAGTTTCACCGTTGCGCGGAACTCTTTGTAAATGGTGCATATGGATTATTGTGTTGTATACGAAAAACGATACATACTTGTTACCCCGGAAACTGCGTCTACACCACGCAAGGTCAATCATCGCGGACCGTATACGTTTGTCTGCATACAACGCATGAATATATATGCTGGCGTATCTTTAGGTGGCGATAAAAATATTTCCCACTTGTCATTTCGTCGTACTTACTGCAAGCGACAAAGTGCGTTGTTGTTGTGAAGACCCGAAACTGACGGCGCGGAAATGTTCCGAACCAAACCAGAAGAGCGTGATATCTTCCCTATTGTTGAGAGGGGCCGGCGGAGCAGGTTGGGCAGGTTTGTGGGAAGAAAAAGCTAGAGCCAAAACGCTTTAATCTCATCCGATATCTTTCTCGTTTTGCCTTGGGTTACCTTGCCTCACGACAAGCATGGCAGACCTTCGCCGGCATTACCGTCATTGTCAGACAACACTCCAACTAATCGTGAACTTCATTCAAAAAATTCAGTGCTGCTAAACACTTCGGAGCAAGAGTATGTATATGGCACTGCCAGTGAAAGACACTGAAAGTAAAAAAAAACAACCGGTGACTTTATACACATAGCTGGTATTTGATAGTACTGAATATTTCAATCTAGACACTTACAGAAAAGGCGAGCTATACACATTAAGAGCTCTACATGCCAGTTCGGGAGTGACAGGGGCTGTAAGGGGGATGGAACCGGGGGTGAAAGGGGTGATGCCTGGTACAGGAGGCGCGCAGTCGGCTTTAATGGAGGTGATGCCTGTGATGGGGGGTGATGCAAGCTGGTTGGAAGGAAGGGGGGGGTCGTGGGAGAGCGACGGTGACACCTCTTCCAGAAGTGAGAGAAATCGCTGGAACACAAAACAACAGCCGAGGCGGACAGCAAAAACGCCGGCTTAACGTTGGAGATAATCTAGAGACCGTAATAGCTTGCAGTTCAGGAAAACCGCCGTAAAGAGGAGGGAACATGGAGGGAGGGGTCCGAACGAAAGTAGCGTAGTCGTTGAATGTTGGGGTATCTGCAAGAGCGAGATGTGCCGCCCCCTACTTCTGCCATCACTCCCCCAACAGTCGGCTGCGCTTCCTCTACGATCTCCGTCACTCACCTAATTGATGACGGCGTCCCCCCTACGGCAAATCTTAATCCTTGTAAAAATATGCAGTTGCTGGCCGTACCGATTGCATATCTTTATCCGGTAGAAAAATGCAATTGCTGGCTCGATGTCAAAGCGAAATTTCGAGGAGTATGCGCCTGATCCATCATGTGGTTTAGACCTCGGTGGCCTTGTGCATATTTTGGAGGCTTTGGTGCTTGCGTCGAAGAGCTGGTAATGTGTTCGATTGCAGTTGGCGATGATGTCGAGCCGCCAGGTGTGAACATGCCCGGTAATCCGCTGCAGGTACTTGTAGCTAAGTTCCGTCGTCCCGTTGCGTACTTGACACAGCAGTGAGGAATTTCCTGAGTTGGGTGGCGGCGTCGCTGACGTTCTTGTGATCGACGGAGTGGTATTCTCTGTTGCAGGTGGCGATACTTCTTGAACTGGCAAGCACCGCTGTTGAATAAGTAGGCGTGGGTGCTTTGGTTGTAGATAATATTGCGATGTGAACAAGAAGTCCTTGCGCAGATGTAGCTAATACAGGTTCTGCCCTTGTTGGCTTTTAGTCGATGTTGGAGAAGGTGCAGCTGGGCGGTATGCAACCATCAATGTGATGTTGACGTGCTGTCGATGGTGTTGGCCGAATTGACCTAGACGGAAGTAACGGTGAGTACCGTGTGATCATCTCCCCCCAGTGAAGCGTTGCTGTGTGTTGTATGTCCGTGCTATACAGGTATCACCAAAGTTTCTTGTGCGCAAGGAAAGCCAAATGGCTCATTGATCTGTGGCGTGCAAAGTAATTTTGAAGTCCATTACCTGCCTCGGTAGTGTGATCAGGTCGCAGCTTCACTACAAACAAACGCATAGCGCCCCTTTGCATTAAACAAAAGCCCGAAATTGCGTATGATATGGAGAGCATTATTTCGTCGGAGCCTGAGTGCGTGCCTGTCGCATGCAGGCGTGGAGGTAGTTGCTGGAAGAATATCCTACAAACCTTCGAATCTGACACTGCAATAGCTTGAAAGCGTTGAAACCAGTTTCTGGAGGCGGATGTCCCGAGTAGGCGTAGAAGCCCCGTTAGAGCAGGGGGTTATTTCCCCGATGCTACGCTAAGTAGCTGCTTCTTAAACGACCTGACTGCGTGTTGAAGCACATATTGATCTTTTCGCCATACGATTTAAGGTGCACGACGAAGAACATATTTTACGTATTTCACGCGTGATAGGGGGATCCTATGTTTTTGATAATGACTTCGCGCGTCATGATAGCGTGAAGCCTGATTCCTTGCCTGCTACACTCGTGACAGCGCAAGCAGTGTGCTTACCTGATTCGCTCGTGATAACGTGACAACAGCCTCTTTTCTCGACTACCCCATATGCGTACTCGTCGATTCGACATCTTTCATGTCGAGAAGCTGATCTTGATTTTTTAGGGATATTATCAACCGGCACTGACGAACGTGGAGACCGTTCCTCATATTTCTTGAAACGCTTGGCGACGTCATGAGGACGCCGTTGTATGGTGCCAGTCGAGAGGTTGATTTCAGGCGACGAGGCCCACAACGTAAAGAAATAATGTGTACCGAGGCTCGAATTCTTAGAGATGGCAACGAAGTGTCTTTTGAGATTACCTGTGAAGAAGATAAGATGAGGTAGTTTGAAAGCGGCGCAAATATGGATAAAACACAGAATTAAAGAAGAGAAGAAAAATAGAAATGGAGAACCTTGAAGAAACGAGAGGAGTGATCGAGGTGGGAGATGCCTTGTCCTGATCACGGGGCTATGCCCAAGCTACGGGCAAGTGTTCTCTACGGAAGCCCGTCATGTTTCGTGCAACGTTTAATGAAATTCCCCTTGCACTGCTTTACGTAACGTTTTCTGAATTGTTTTTTTGAAAGTTATGGCGGGTCAGCTGATTACCCTGTACTAGTCTATACCATCGACTTCCAATTACAGGTAGGTTCATTGTCATACAGTGTAACGGTTAGATAGAGCAGATTCTTATGTTTTCCGCGGCATATTGCGTTTATTCGCGTCTACTAATAGAACTATGGTCCTCAGTTTACTAAAGACAGTGGCTGAGAATCAAATATATATTGCTGCAGAGTCCATATTCTGATGGAGTTTTTGCGTAGGGCGTTGATGAGGCCTGACGCGCCCACAGCCGGCGGTTCAACGCGAAGCCTGGTTAGGACGGGGCATGTGCAGGGCAGGGTTGATGCTTCCGTTTCCGGACGGCGGTTGCACTGGAATCCACACTCCGTGTATGTTATACGGTTCTGAAGGTTGCACGCGTAATTAAGCTTTTGACGCGTTGTGCGTGGTTTGCTTGAAGATGCATGAGTGATGAAGCGGCTGCTGAAACCGCATTGTTCACACTCAGTACACGCGGTACATTGTACGTCGTGGCGAACCCGACCATGGTTTGTTGGACTTATCATTGCCTAACGTACGGAGAGCCATGTCTGTCAAAGCCACTCGATCGGTGCCAGGCTTGTGGTTGTTGAGCCTCGATTAGCTTTGTCAAGGTGCTGTACCGCTGTGGGCGTATCGTTGGACTTTTCACGGCACATTAAAGGATTAGATACATTTGGTAGGGTGTTTAATTTTACCTGTTTGTGTTTCTAGAATAGCTACACGTTAGAGATGGATGGGTGGTTTTTATCACCGTTAACCATGCAGCATGTACTTGTTGGCCTTTTTTATATTTATTTTCTTGCGGGTCAACCTAATTGCACCACGAGCGGAGTTTAACTCACGCTTCCGGCTAGTGGTGCGCCCTCGTTCCACCCACCGATGCGAACTTCACACAGTATAAGCTTAAATAGTGCGGGAATATAATGAAAATAATTGTCATACAAGTTCCTTCTGCTCGTACCTGCTGGTTGTAAACGGGCTTCGGGGCCTATTTGAGTGTACAGAAACGCTATAACATACTGGTGCAACACAACAGAGTTGCGAAGGCAAACACAAAAGGTTAACACGGCAAAGAAGAAAAATCTTGACCCGTCGGGGACGCAGACCTAGGCCAGGGCGAGCATCGCGCTAAAGCACCCAAGCGTCTTCATCCTGTACACTAACATGCTAAGAGCGCAGTTGTATTATCAGTACGTTGAGACAGAGTCCTGCCGTCGGAATTAGAACAAGAGCAAGACTGACACAACATGTACGGTGTTCAACACGAGTACAAACAGTCTGTTACGCGCCCGAAACATCCAACTCCAATGTCCCAACATTCAGACTGTGCTCTACCTGAATGAATGATGACTGGTTGGACTTCGGAGTCGACCTAATGAGTGTCGTACATACATACGGGATACACGGTACATTATCGATTAACCTCGTGCGACAATGACGTTACATCATTCTATTGAACGGTTTAAAAGGCTCATGCGTCAGAAAACTGCCTGCACAAAGTTTTGCTGAGAAGAAAACAGCCTAAACAAAATTTCGAACACGGCGAAACGGACCCTGAAAAACTCTCTTGCGGGGGAATAAATGAAAAAACGAGTCTACTACGGCGAAAACGTTTTCATGTCTACGGCGAAGAGAGGGAGTCACGAGCGTTTCCTACTCTGGCGGAAGAATGTCCGGCACAGGGAAACGGGGATGGGGCAAGCTGTATATTTTTTCCGGACGAGATACGCGAAGTGGAAGGTGCCAATAACGTAAGCCAGGGTACCGCCACACGTCCCAAGCATAAACCTAACCACGGGTATAATGTGTTTGGTACCGCTACACACCCACCAATTATAATCGCCGTGCTACCTGTATTCGTGGAAATAATTTCGTGTACGCACCGACATATACATTTTAAATATTGGGCATCTGCAATTTGCATGCAGGTAAAACCATTTTTTCACTTCCACCTCGGTCCCCCCGTTCGAGACCCCCACTTACCCTCTCCCTCTCCCTCAGACTGATTGTACGATAGCCCCCCCCTTGAAACCAGCGATGTTTCCTGAACAAACGTTTCATGGCTGCTTGACAAGAGGAAGGATGCTGCCAAAAACACAATCTTCACACATTTTCGTGCTGCAAAGGACGGTCGAACGATGACGTCGGGGGTGCACCGGGGACCATTTTTCGGGAAGTGTCGCCTGAAGCTGGTTCCAAAAACGTCGTTTTAGTTAAAAACAAGTTGGGGGGGCTACCGTAGAACGACTCCTCAGCCTCACGGAAATTAAAAACGGCCTGCGTTACAAACACTACCAGTACAGCGATATACTCTCTTTACGTTTCCAACCATCCATACAGCCGGTCCGATTTATTGATGCTGTCTTCACGTTCATATGAACCCCCCCCCGCCGCCGCCCACACCGTCGTTCTCTAGCATCACGAGTGCACCAAGCCCGTATTGAATTACGGAACGTACCCCCGCCCCCCCCCCCCCCCCGACCCCCGACCCACAGAAACATCCGAGGTATCGCAAGATCAGATATTGAAGGAACTAGAGTACACTGGGAAAGGTACAGTCACAGTGAACGTAATAGCGTGTGCAGTAGTTGCACGTACCGAAGAGCCATCCTACCGAAGGCGTGCACCAGAACGTCCCTGAGCTCCTCGCATGAGCAACTCCATACCTCATTCAAAACATAATTTCGAAGGCATTCGTTAGGGCACCCCGACCAAGCTTTCATGCCTCAGTCCTAAAACAAATTATGGTCGTGAAATTACTATATATACCGGCAGTTCCTTAATAGTCCAGGGACGTCTTGTCCCAAAACCTGCAACCCTTACGGAGGGATGACCCCGAAGACAAGATGATCAAGGCAATGTTCAGATAACATTAGGGAGAAGATGTCCTACAAAAGCTAGATTAGTATACGTACCTTGGCGTAGAAACTTCACAAGACTGCCCTCGGGATACACTCGCATCAAAAGCAGTAGGAAAAGGCAACTCAAAATCAGGCAAGATGGATGCGGTCCTAACAGACGCGCACATTGACAACTAGGATAAAAACGTTTATTCTGATGAGTGTGATTTTCCAAGGCAAGAGTATGCCAGAAACGTACGGGAAGGGAAGCCGGAATTTGAAAAACAAATGGAAAGAGTGCAGATGGCAGCAGCCAAAAGTGCAATATAGTAATTCGTCAAGTGCGGCGAGTAATACAGTAATAAGAGCAGAACCAGGATTGTACCCATCTAACACAAATAAGAGCGGCGAGCAAGTTGAAATTGTATTATAAGAGGTAAAGAGTATGCTACAGAAGACGTTGCCAGACAAAGTCACTAAGGCTGTGTGGGAGAAATCAACTCCTTAGTGAGCTGCAATATAATGGTGATGTGGAGTGGAAGATATTGTCAAGCATTTTAGAGCAGACCTAGAAAAGGTACCGTCCATAGAGAAGTTTGAATGTACACGACAGGAGAAAGACCAAGAATAGAAGAAAGGGAAAGGCTAGCGCTAAGAACTACGGTGAAAGAAAAGAAAAATTTAGGTTCATACGGGTAAGGTGAGGACACATATTGGAATTCTAAAGTACACTGCACAATGGCCTATGCGGAAAAGCTGAAACTTCGATTTACTGTAGGGGACTTGGACCAACCAGAAAGACGAAACAGTCATACCAGCAGTCGGAAAGCGGAGGATGTAGATGCCCAAATATATATTTGCTCGTGTTCCACAACATTCGAAAGTGGGACTCACCAAAAGTAGGATGTGAAGTATCATACATACCGAGGACCAGGATATGTCAAGATACAGATAGGGAAATTTGACGAATGTGACATAGAATCGTTTAGCAGACTTTTCATAAAGTGTAGCGAGGAACCGATCGCTTTTTTATGACATAGATTGTTGCCACACGCGGAGAAACAGGAAGCGGATAGCATAAGCAATATGTGCTTACTTATTGTACAGCAAATGAATGAATTGCGCTCAAATGTTGAAGATATCGCTAATAGTAGGAAGAACTGGGTTTATTCTCCACAGGGATGCGTGGCGAATGGTCCAATGACACGACCAGCAACAAATGAGTAGTGTCCCCTCTTCCCCTCCCCTATTCTTCACCATATACGACTACAGTTTTTATGTATAAAACTGGTGCATTCTACAGCTGTCAGGTTTCCCTCCCCCATGAAAACGGGTTAAATGTTTCCCCTACACAAATTGATTAACGCCACTCTATTAGCCCTGGTACAAGACAGTTTAAATGGGAGTCGCGAACCTTAATCTACAAGTAAAACACGAACTTAATTGTACGAAATATAAAACAAAAAGCCACAGCCTTTAAAAATGAGGTTCGACAAAACCTTTGCTTTCACGGCAAGAGCATTTTGAAATATATCAATACTCACGCCTTTTTACTGTAGTTCGCCAGTATCAACACTTTTTGTGCTTTGGTTGAGCTCATGTAGCCCTAGGTGACGATAGAAAGAGCGTATTGAACACCCCGCAGGCTTGTTCGCGTTTGTCTTGTTGAGGATTTTTCACAGGCAATTACACCACGCGCATTGTGTCCGACATGCTTACTTACACCCCATAGCTGTTCATACAACGGGCCAGGATCTGTTGTTCAACTCGTGCTTAATTGGCTGAGTGGTAAGAGTACAGGCATGTTACCGCGTATTCCAAACAAGTATGAATATGGCGTACCATTTGGGATCATTGCTTCGAGTATAAGACTACTCTAGCTACTGACGTCTCATCAAATGGACGTATCGGAACATTGAGTAATCTATTTGATTCGCAATCGCTGACCCGACGGCGGAAAATGATATAATATAGATGAAGAGAAATTTCAAGACTCGGCAAAACACGTTTGTTGTTTCTTCCCGACGGTGTTTATTGTATTCAACTCCGAAATGGCTTACCACCGTAAATATCAGGGAGCATCGCATGGAACGCTGACAGGAACTTAACATTAGCATGGTCTGTCTATCGGACCGACAAGCTTTGGGTACATTCACCCCTGGCATGCGCGTTATCGTGTGAAGATCACGTTACGCGCACCCCTCATTTCTTCCTCCTTGCCTTTTCTTGTATCTCATTCTCCCTTTCTATTAATTCCCCTTTTTGGTTTTCTCTTTTACGACGTAATCGGCATTTATTTCGTCTCCATTGCAAGGGATGTGCACAGGTACTTATGTGTCATCTCTGCAGCTCTCATGGTAAGAGCAAGGGCCAGGGCCTCGATGTGCATCTATGTGTCAGAAGAGCTGCATGCCTTACCAAACCTGACTTCTAGGCAAAATGGAAGTCCACCCCGACGAAATTTCCGACGGTCCACGTAAGATTTATATCACCTAGGTAGTGATATTACAACGATTTGGGGTACTGTCGTAGTCATTACAGTGGCTGATGTACTTGATGGTCCCACTAAACGGAACTCGTCTTAGGCAAACCTGCTACCGTTACTGTTACACGCGTCATGCATGAAAACTGGTGTATCGCTTGTGTTTGTGTCCGTCTCCCTTGTACGAGCACCGAGGAAATCGAATATTTACGTAGTCTAACTAAAAGCCGTATTCGGTGTGCTTGAATGGTCCGCACCACGTGAAGCCATGCATGAGATCTCTCCGAACATGTACACTTTCCGCGGCCCAACCGAAAACAGATTTGGAGGATGGCCGAAAGGAACCACGATCAACAAACCCATGGGCTCATGGCTGCATGACGATAAATGTGATAGGTTATAGCAGTATCCAACGATACTGGCTGGTTCCGTCCTTCAGGAGCCCCGGCAACAAGAAAAAAATACGCTAATTATGTGCAACCCCCTGTCGTGGCATGCGTTGTGCTCAAGGGGAGGTACACAGGAAGATATTGATGGATGCTGCTTGTAAAGGAAGTGCGCCGCAGAGAGATGCCCCTATTTTTTTCGAGATAATATACGTAAGGATTGACACACCTCACACAAAGCCTGGTTTAGAGAACACAACAAAATCTACAGTATTTTAACCTGACCGACGGCCCCCATGGCCCAGGTATCGCAAAGGAAACTAGAGGATTTAAACGATAATAGGCAGTGTATTGGTCTAGTAGGCATCTCCCAGTCTATAATATTTGCTTCAGAAAGTTGTATACCTCTATTGTAGCAAAGTAGCAAGTCTCAAGGTTCGAGTAACGTATGGACCATCCCATCGCTATGGTCTGGTGTGGTGAGCAGAGATCATCTGGAGTAATATATATCCAAGTTTGTCTCGATTCCCTGAAACCTGCCTATATTGGAAGTAATTAAGATGTACGCATCGATTTACCGGGGAGGAGGTATGTTAATATTTATGTACATTGGCATGTGTAACTCAATTCTTTGGCTTTGACTTGGAAGTCGATGTCTTGAAAAAAAAAGTTCGTACATATTGTTTACGACCAGACTGGCCTATATCACAATGAGGCCCGTACAATGCCACGCTGGCCATCCGCAGGTGCCGTTTTTGAGGTTCTTCTGACTTTTGTCCGCCTCGACGGCAGGGCGTAATTTGACGTTAACCAAGTCAAAAAGAAAGTAGTTGAGGTCTTCTAAACATATGGAGGGACGACGGTGTTTTTAAATATTTCCCTCACTTGAAATATCGAAACGAGACCACTCAAACACCGGCAAAATGTTTGACTCTCAAGTTATCGTACGAGAAGTTGACACATTCATGAAATATTTACGAAATCCGATTTTTTCCTGTTGGAGCGGCATGACAAGCATCAACCAATTTCCGTGGGCAAATTTTTCCTGAAACCAGGAAGCGCTCAAGCAATGCAGATGTGGCCTCGCTCTACTGGAAAAAGAATCGTTGAAACACGTGGGCCTGAAAGGGATCACCGTTGCTGTCGGTTGAAGTGGCTCTAAAGTGTGAAATACGTCAATCCATTCTAAGCCTCCACCGGTTATGCAAGAGAAATGCCACAAGGTTCGGAGTTTCTCCTTACAAGTTTTTTTTTTTTGCATGTGGCTCACCCTCTACGCGGCCCGCCAAACACCTCAACGCGCATCCAGCCTTGCTTCCCGGTCGGTGCCCGCGATATTTGTGTCATCAGTGAAAACTCCACGTGCTCTGCCGCGGCATCTTAAGGATGTGGGGGTCATAAATCGTAGAGGACTACGGCTATGCATCAAATGCGTGCACCCCCCCCCCGCCCTAGCCACGGTCCTCCCGTAGCCACGGTTTCCTTTGACAAATTACTAATGCTCCAGCCCTAGCCGCAGTACGGTTGCACCCCTTGCTTCGCTGATCTCGTGGTATGAGGGTCTCTGGACAGCACCAGGGAAATCGGTTGGAAAAAATAGAGTGCTACTGTTAGCAACCCCACGTCCAATAATTGCTAAATAAACCAACCGATTTCACATCAGAATGAAAATTTCGACGATTTCGGGACCAACGTCAGCGTCAGGCCAAAGCCAATTCGGCCTAGTAGCACTACGCCTATCGCACCACGCGTCTTCCGCCAGTAGGTAGGGACCGTGCCAGCGTTAAACCATTCCCTTGAAACAGCTGGGACGTCGACCGTCATCATGGAAGCGATCTAAATGCAATCGCAATAGAAATGGGGCGGACTAACCTTGAACTAGTTCTAACGACAGCAGTGCTCAAACAACTGACTGCGACAACACATGCATACATCGTTATTCGTAAGCTATGACACGTATTGTAGCGTATTCAGGAACCACTATCGTCAGATTCTCACAGGTGTGCGTTCATTCAGCTCGTATGGTACCGGTAAATTTGAATCACGGGGAAACTCTTTTCCTGCATAGCCATATTCAAGGAACCATAGCCCCCCGCACCCGGTGAACGCCAGGATGGAGCGCATCGAGGTTTCACGAAGGAGGCCATCATGGCGTTCACCAAGCTAAAAGCTCAGTGAGGTACTCGGCGAACTGCATGAAGAGTGGGTTCCGCATAATTAGCAACTCATTTTTAACCGGATATCGACACATTGCGTGTCCCATCTTGCTTACGGATAACATTTCGAATTTTATACTTGTCTTGTGATGTGATCACTTCCAGACAGCAATGGGATACCCTGCAACTACCTCGCGGGTGGGTTACCATATGAACACTTCGTCACAACCGCCGTGTGCCCCGCCAGGGGTTTCTGCGCCGCCCATGATGAAGCTCTATCCCCATCTCGGTTACCGCCAAAACAATAAAAAACAAACAACGGCAGTACTCTGGTTGTCGAGCTCACGTAGTGCGAGACGTACTCGTCACCGTCGTTGCCATTTGACGATAACCCCAGAGAACGGGCGAAAACCCACCACGTGGGGTGGCGTACTCACTTGTTGCCTGCTTTAGTCGTTTAACCGTTGACCTCGCACCCCGTTGGAGACGAACCACACCGTTCTTGCTCTTTATAGCGACACCTCCAACATTTTCTGGCTCATTACCTTTCTTTCGTGTACTAACAACTTGTTCATTAAAACTGTTTGTTAATCCTATCCCCGTCCTGTTTCGCTGTCTGCGGACACTCTCTGTATACTAGGATGGCGATCGCTTTCTCGTTACTCTCTAGTCCCCAAACAATTTTATGTTACATACTTTTGTCTTGTTCCTCGTCCCCTTCTCTAGCTCATCCCGTTTCACCTTGCAGATTTCACATCCTCCTCTATTGTGAGTCCTAGTCTCTATTGATGTGCCCCACCGTCACATATGTGTCGCCACGTGTTCCTCCTCCCGAATACTAGTAAATCTCCTTTCTGGTAAGTCCAGGTCCCCCACACAAAATCGCAATTTAAGCTTTCACGGGTAGCCTCTGGACCGTGCAGGTACGACTTCATTCCAATGTATTCCCTCAACCTTCCGTATATCTGTAACTTATCATCCTCTTTCACCATAATTCTTGGATCTAGCCTTTCCATTTCTTCTCTTGTTTCATTTACTTCTTTCCTGTACCTGCCCATCCTTTCTGTAGGCAGTGGTACCTGCTCTTAGTCTCCCCCTAAATCCATCGTACTTTCTTGATTACGTTATCGCATCTTAGTCCTGTCCTCCCGTTGTTTCTTTTTCCCATAGAGCCCTATCAACTATGACTGACAACCTCTTTCCTGAAATATTCCTTAGTTTATGTTGCTTTTTCATATTTTCTGCGTATTTTTCTGTTTGAGGTAGGTCCATTCATAGTTCTTTTTTATCCCTGTACTACTTGTCGTACTTGTGCACCTAAGTATCTTCTTGCCTCCAGCCATCTGCACTGATTGCAGCTGTTTTTCGAACTTGCGTTCCCATCCCATAGCTTTGCTTCACACTTTAACATTGGTACGATGATATTGATCAAAGTACATTTTTTGATCCTCGTGTCAAGTTGCGCGGCTGTTGAATTCGCATCCATCTGGCCTACTGGTTGTTTACCATTTCCAATACTTTTTGCAGGCGTACATGTCAAGGGCAGTCCTTTGAGGTCTCTACGCCAAAGTACGTATACTGGTTTACCATCAGTAACTCACGTTCTTTCCTATTCCAAACGAACTTTACCGGTTACATCTTATCCTCGTTACATACAACTACTTGCGCATTCTTTCATCTCGCTGTCACTATCTGTGTCTTAGTGTATGTAGTGTTTCTGATATCTGCATGAAATACACCGCAAACATCAACCCCGACACCGCATCCTGCCCCTTTCGTGACTCCTTCCGGCTGCTTCGACTACTGTTGTCATTGTCTGATTGGTATATACCTTGAAGATATTCGGTGATAATTAACATCCTTGTGCATGTCATTTAAATGCATCAAGATATTTGGATACATTCACGTCCGGCATTACAGCACTGTTTACACATTCCGGCATTTTTTGTTTATCATTCTCAACATATTTCTCCAGATCCCAACTATTCACAATTTTTCAACAACCCATTTCTCCACACTGTGTCATAGGCTTTATGCATATCCTAGAAGAAACAGCACATCGTGAGACAGGCGTTATTCTCACCCTCTATTATCTTCCCAAATGGGTACACATGGTTTACAATCTGGCATTAATCCTGATTGCCCTTCGCATACATTTTTGTTTTTCTCCGCCATAGTTCCCAATGCATCGTTCAAAAAAATGCAGAATGTTTAAACTACGGTGCTTGATAGCGTCACCTCTCGGTAGTTCCCCTAGTCAGCCCTATCTCCTTTCTTGAACAAGTTTACCACTACTATTTGTCTCCACTCTTAAGGCGCGTAATGATTTTCCTATTTCCAATTATACGGCACAACCATAATAATAAGTATACATTCTCCCCCGTACTTCATCAATTTGTTCACTATGTGATCTGTCCCTGCTGACTTAAAATTTTCACGTTTAGCTAGACACTTCTTTACTTATTTTGTGAACTCTCTCTCTGTTGCCCGTCTTAAACACGGTCTTTCCTTTTTGACGCACCTACGGTCGGCTGTACTTACGCTTTGATGTATTCTCCGAATTCTGCGTCGAACGTTTCGTTGTCTGTGGATGTGTGCCAGCTTGCGGAATATGTTTGCTACATTGTGCCTCTTCCCCTTCGAGCTACAATCCATTTTACCGTTCTATGCTCTTAATGTAGCTATTCCCGAGTCTGCCTCGCCTGCTTTATGGCCCAGTATCTCTTTCATCCCTCCCCACATCTAAGACACCTCTCCATCGAAGTTTTCGCTTTGTTCTTAGTTCACCTTTTCCATAGCCTTTTAATCTTCTTTTTACCATACACTTTACTTGATGGGGGCGGAGGGGGTTAATCCGGTTGACACTCTTACGATTTCTACGATAAAGGGGGAATATTACATGGGCGTAAATGTTATCTGGATGAAGAGCATCATCAAAATCAAAAACAGTCCGGACATTGTTCCCTCTTGGAAATATCAATATTCTCACTTCATAGGCCGTGCGTTTGGTCATCCGATCGCAAGTTGATATACTTCGTTAATATATACATGAGGTACAGCATCACCACACGACGTGCCTCATGGTCGAAACAAATATGCTCTAGTGTTGGGTACATCATATTCGAAATGACGAACCTACTGCGTAGCATGTGTCCTATTGAAATAGCCCAAGACACTAGTGAATGTCTAGGTTGATGGTTAACGATGGTGTAGACGGTGGGTAAAAATGCATGTGACGAAAATAAAGGGTGGATCAAGCGGCAGCTAGATGTTTTAAACACAATCGTAGGAGGAGTTAGGTACGGAAAGGAAAGAGACTTGGTGCATATTGCTGAAGACTACTCCCGTTTGGAGAATTTCCTGTGGGTTTGACTTGCCCTATGTGGGCTTTGTTATTTGTGGTCAAACGCTAAAGCTCACGATGCATTTTGTCGGGTGGCAAACACAACAATAACGCACTACCGCCGAAATGTGTGACGATTCGCATTCCCTGCTCTCAAGTGCCACATGTTTTGAATGGACCACCTCTGCGGTCGTCGAATGCCTTAGCTTGTTTCATGGTAACAATGCCGGGGATTTAAGAGATGGGTGGCAAGCTGATCTTAAATGGCATCATTTTCATTGAGCCAACCGCAATGTCCCGTAGCGCCCGGCAAAAAGTTTGCGTGTTGCCTGCTCCAAGATCCATCAATCCTGTGCCTACTTACGTGTTACACGCAATAACAGCCAATTCCCCTGATATCCATCGATTCCTGTAAAGTTATACGAGACAATCATATTCGGTAATCCGTGCGTTCTGCGATAAGCATGATACTTCATGGAAGATCGATTTACGAATGGTGGAGCTCACCAAACACAAATGTAGTCGATACGATGTATTTCGAAGTCCGTATAAATTTTCGTGTACCTAGCCCGTAGTGTCTCTGTTGGCCGGGAGGTACTTTAACTATATAAAATCGTCAAATATTTTGTCAGGTTGAGGCAAGTAGCTCCTCGTTCGACACGACTCGGAAATACGGAAGAGTCATGCGTCGAACCCGCGTACCCTACCCACTGTAGGAGTTGCACGTTTTACGCTTTTTCGATGGCGGAGTTCCGCGGACGAGGAACCACCTATAGTCTCTGGACCCGATGATGAGAAATATTGGGCTACGGCGGGGAGGATATTTTTTTCTTCTTTCCGGCTGTCAGAAGCTCAAAACAACGCGTCCGCGCAAGCAGTATTATTTCTCACCGGCGAGAAAAGCAATTTAAAAGCCTATTTTGAGCTAGATATTTTACGTAACTCGGCAGCGAACTGTGGGTAACCATTCCACCATACATTGAGTATGTGCCGTCAACCAGTTTTTCGTGAAGAGTTGGGGGATAAGGGTTATACAGCTAGTACGGTTACGAAACTCAAAACGTTATGGACCCGTGCTACGTAACACGGTAGAGGTGTACGATATATATTAAAAAATAAAATACACTCCAGCTGTGAGATCGAATATTATGTCTTAACTCATATTTGCAAGCTGTGTGTGATACTCCGATCGCGCGTATTACGGGTTGGGTGTCCTCATTAAGGATATAGGTCGGCGACTCCCCTCATGTGTTCTGTGCATCCTTACTTCAAGGGCGTCATATCTAGCCCGACTATTAACGTGGACAAAAACAACTTTTCAAACATGAACAACCTCCATGGCCCCTAGTTATTCAACGAACCCTACCTACTGCAAACCAGGAATATCATGTGCAGATGAGTTGTGAGCTAGGAACCACGTCATTCAGAGCCCGTTTCAATACCAACGTGCCACGTCTCTCTCAGTTCGTGTTTCCTTCTGTATCGCCTGTCTGAAGCTCTATGAAAACTTGTAGCGAATGTGCCAACGTCGTGGCACCTTTGGTGGAATGTGGGCTGAGGATGCGTGCTTGGTACGGGTATCACATTCTGGCTTAAGCGGCTGTTGGGTGACGCGTCTCCTTTGCTCTAAAATGGTCACATCGTTTTCATTGAAATTCGACCTGTCGAGCTTTGCTTACCGAGACCATGGGGTTACTTATCACGTGACACACTTGTACTTCTCCATATATAAGGTTTTTTGTTCGGTATTGCGCTCGTCATGTTGGGAACCGCAGAATATATGTGATGCACCTCTATATTAGCCTGCATCTGAGAACGCATACTTAATCGTCCGTCGGCGGTGCGCAAGTGCGGTTCACGCGTACGGGAATTCCCTCATCGACGTCCAATGTACCACATACCTCAGCAACAAAACCGCGAGATGGTACGGAGGTAAGCTATGAATGGGAAGAATATTTCCGTGCCGATGTTCTTGTTGCGTACAGGGCAACCTTAAGCATGATCATTAGCTTTCGCGTCATTGTCGTCATTCCACATTTTAGACCGGCAAAAAAAGGTGGCGACTCCCGTTAATTTGAGCTCGATAACAATTTAGATGTCCAGGCATGGACGGTTAAACTGGGCATCTGAAGGAACCGTTGTTCTTCAGTGTGTGACACGATGAGGGTAGACGCAAATTTTGGCTAAGCAACACGTGGTCGACAGGGTTTCTGGACAAAAGAAGTTCTACCGGGTCAATCAGTCTTGCTTCTTGCAAGGTCGAGAAGCCCAAAAGTGCAATGCTTTTCACGAACCAAAGGTGGCATAGATTTACAACATTTGCAAGAAGCAATACTGACAAGATTTAGGCCCGTTAGTTGAGAAAGGCCCTTATCAGTCAGGAGTACTTCTTACAGCAAAACAGCTTCCCCTCTCGTGCTGCGCCTACTGTAGAACGCGTCTAAAAACGACTCATTGAAAGCAGTATGCCCGACTGGGTATGCAGCTCGATTATCGAATTGTAGGCACCCCGCGCATTGACACCGGCCTGATAGACGATCTGGGCCTCTGCGTCTACATCTCGGTGTAAGTTCGTTTGGTCGACACTGGTATTTTCGTCGCCCAATGAACAGAATCAAGTTCTCTATTTTCGCTTTTTCACCATTGAAAGCGACCCAAACCCTGCGGACTTAAAGTGTGCACTGAAGCGGATTCACACGCCATGTGCGTGTGTCCCCGGTTGTGACCACGTTGATGTATTTGATCCGATTTCAAATAACTGCCAAAATTACATCGCATGCATGCGTGGGTCTGCCCAGTGCCTCCTCCTGCCATGCCTTACCCTCATGGCCCATCGTGTTGGCTCATATATCAGGGGTACATAGCGAATCATGCGGTCAAACAACTAGTTGTCACTCATATTTTGTCTTCTCCGTGTACGAGGCGTAACGCCTGGCTCTGAGCCAAGACGTAATCCTACGCCCGACGCCTGTTACGACATCTGTCTTTCAAATGACGGGCCTCCGTAACGTCCTTATAACACACAATGGTCGGAAAATATTTGTCATCATCTTGCAGTGTTCCTGGATGTATCTCAACGCCATGGGGGTTTCATCGGAGAGCAACTTGGTTTGATTTTGTATGCAATGGCCTTAACCGTTACGGGTCGCAAATATTAAACCTTACTAAATCAGCTACTGCGGTTGTTAGCTCTTCCAGGGGTGTCCACTGGTCCAGTCGGGTCGGGTCCGGTCAGGTCGGGTCCGGTCGGGTAAGAGTGAGGGTGAGGGTGACCCATCCCCGCAATGTCCTACGGTAGATGTGGTCCTTATGTTTCCAAGGCCAATCATTTACACCAACCATCCTATACCCTTTGACACAAACAGATGAAGAGAAAATATGAAAATGCTTTTTGCTGAAATGATGGGAGTAAACGCCCGCTCGCGGTAAACGCCCCGGGGCGCCATTATTTTTCGAAATCGGGCTATACCCGGAGTAAACGCCAGCTGTCAAAACAAAAAAGCCAAAAACGCCCCAACCTCACAGCAACTGCGCCCCCCCTATCATTGTTTTGGGTAAACGCCCCGCGGCCGAGTTGGCAGGCCTGTGAGTGTGGGTGATGGAACGTTTTTTCGAAGCAGGCAAACGGGTGCTATTCATTTGAAACATGACGGCTGGGATGCGGGTAGGCTATGGTTTGTGCAACTATTGCAAAACAGATTCATTCAGACGTGGACAGAGATCTAAACACGTTTTGGACGTTTTAAAACATGTTTGTCATCTTTCCAGTCAAATGAATACGGTTTTGGCATGTTTTGGGGTGTGGCGTTTACAACAGCTCGTTCTGGTGTGTACGGGATGACGATGAGATCGCCTTGATGACAAGAAAACACACAGCCCTGATTACCGGTGCACCAGTGAGTCAACCGTTCAGTCATGAATCAAACAAATTATATAAAAGAATATCTACAATATGATATCATGTCCAGTCTCTTGGTGCTGCTTCTCCGGGATCAAAGGCTGACATCGTCTTTAGCGTGCGAGCCATTAGCATTCCCACTCCCCGCTGCACCACTGCTCTATCTCTCGCCCCCCAAAACAAAACATCGCGTCGCAAACACACATCGCTACAAGTTGACGAATTCATCGCGGGCACCGGCACGAGCTCCGACGTCCTCCTCTCTGTCGCTGCTGTTGTGATCGTTAGCATTCTCGTCACCACCAATCACGATAAGCTCACGATAATAAACACATGCTGCGTCCGTGCTGTTGTTGTCGGCGTGTGAAAGGCATGGGCTATTCCTTGTTTGGGGTATCGCTCCGCGTGTGCGAGGTGTGTATATTTTTACTCCAACTTTCGTATCGTCCACAGCGGCCAAACGCCTCTAAATCTTGTGTCCAAAACCGCTCCGGTATCACAGTAAACACACCGGGCCGTCTGTTTACACCTGCAATACTCCAGCGACACGGGGGCGTCTACTCTCATTATTACGGTATCCGACGATCAATCGTATGGCCCAGGTTGTATCACAAGGTGTTTTCCGAAGCGTAAATATGATTCCGACGGCCGAGAGTTGAGTGTTAAGAAGCCTCGACATGCAGAAAACAGTACCTGGTATTTCATAGCGACAAAGTGCCATGTCTATAGTACGCAGCATACGCTCTTGACTTGTAAAATAATCAGAAATATCTGGCTTGACTTGCGAGTTGAGGCATGAAACGTGAAGAGCACTAGAGATGTTCCCCTCGGTCTCGAAAGTAGTTTGCATCAAGACCCAGGCTACGGTAGGGGGGTCCCCTTTTGGGCCCTTTATTTCAGTGGATAGGGTACAGAGCTACTCGTGCGAGTGGCTCAAACACACCAGTGAAAATGGGGGTACCCCCCCTACCGTAGCCTTAGTCTCAACCGCTGTTTGCCCCGAAATACATAACAAAGTGGTAGGCTTCACCCGAACTATTGTCACGACTTCGTTGCAAGCTAGAGAATCTCCGATTTGTTTTTCTCTTCTTCATCTGCAGGATCAGTTCTCCTCGCATAACTCTTGCGCTCCTTTTCAGCGGGGCCTCAGATACCTCAGATACAGGGTTACATACCGGGCCCTATTTCCCCTTGTGGAAGTATTGAACTGCTTTAAGACGATTAAAAAACGTAATCGCATATGGATGCTCCGGAGATGGTATATATAAACACCACTGGGTATTTCGGTCTGCTGTATAAGTTTGGGTCCCTCTCGAGGTAGAACGTAAGCAGCCAAAGAAGAACACAAAACGTTCGCTCAATCTATAGGCCATGGTTTTGTTCGGCGCATTGCACTTCTTACATATATATGTCAAAAACAACCGATTTCTGCCCTGGGTGAGAGGTACAGAGGTTTCAAGGTGACAAGCATCAAAACGCCATACTGTGGGTAGGCCCATAGCAAACGCGATGAATGCTACTGTAGGGGCGCCATCTATCCATACACTTTCTCAAGCACCTAATTTCAAGTTCTGGAACCAAATACCTTGATTGAGATCCGAGGCTGAATGACCTGTACAAATAAACTGCGATACACGTGTTTAAACCACATAAATATAAAGCACTAGACTATATTCGTGTGTTATGGTTTGACACGCGGGTTGCCTCAATTCAAAGCTGTCAGCAGGCTTCACACCGAAGTTAGTATGCACCGTCGTCTCCTTTAAAAGTTTTATCCGGTGGAGCAGTCATTAGCGCCTAACCAGGAACGACAGAGTGCTAAGAAAGCCAGGTTGATGATGCCAGGAAATTGGAAAAATCGAGAGCCTTTGCACCAATGTTTTTCAATATTGCACCGTCCTCTCCAATGAAAGGAGCGTAGGCTGCGGATCAGGCTTTCTGTTTATTGTGAGGTGTTTGTCTTCCCCTCTCTTTACTTGTTTCAAGTACGGATATCATAAACTCTGTGATGACTGACTGCCGTGCCACATTATAGCGTTGGTGATAAGTGCCAAACAAACCATTTCATGAATCAAGGGTTCCATATCTGGATACCTTGAAGTAGCTATTGATAGAGTCGGTAGTGGGCAAGCTTTACGACTAATACCCCCTTGGTAGTGGGAAACGTGCTACGTTGATTGGAGTAGCATTCTTAATATTTTTTATTTCCTTGATGACTGGTTTCTTCAACCTCAATTGTCCTAAGGTCTTTCGTTCGTGTTTCACATTATTTCGATTTTTTGTATATCCTACGCCATGGCAAGTTTCATCGGGCTGCAGTCTCGCTTCGATGTAAATACGTTTCTGCGTGGGGGACAGACCTCCTCAAGTAAGGATCCTCCGAATAACGATGGTTGACCACTTCTGTGATGTTGGCAAAATCCATCCACTGGGTAAACTGAAGAGGTGCTCTATACCGTTATGATGCCACTCTTGGTACTGACCTGCAAAGAGCCGTAGGATTGTTTATGAGGCCGCACTTGCCCGTTTGTAGTCGTCAGTGGTTCGATGTTGCTCGATAGCTAGGTTGTACAACCGTTGCACCTCGAAGTCAGTGCTTGAATGAGCCATGCACGTAGAGATCCTCGTATAAACGTGTAGGTGCTACCAACCCATGTTGAAGCCTGTGTTACTTGGCTTCGTCGTGTAGTGTTTATGTACGAAGTATAAAATTCTATATGCACTTTGCGTGCCCCCTCGCCTTTTTTTCCGCGTGCTGTAGACAGGCTGTGGTCGCACGTGTCTCCACCCATCTGCCCTCAAGTGCGTTCCCATATTTTGTTTGCCCTGAGCTTGCAGCTGTCCCACTTATCGTCTATTACCGATAATATATACTACCTTACTCTCTCTCACACACGCTTTCGTCGTCTGCCAACACAAAATATAAGGTCCCCGTCCATATCACAAGTAGTCCATCGGACGTTCAAACTCCATCGCCACCGTAAGAACGGGCATGACAGATTACCACTGACCGTTGAAAGTCGACCATCGACAAAATTTTGAACTAAACACTGCTAACAACGTTGTCAGTGTTGTCCCAGTTCGATCCCGACTCCATTACGTGCGGAACTGAATAAGTCGTAACCGAGGCCAACCAGATGCCGGCCCTCTCTCATTGCGTTTGGTTATATTGATGGTACACCCACTGCGGAAGAAAAAAACTCCGGGTAGTACGCGAAGCTCCTCGGCAACGGCATTGTTGTTGGACTGAGAATAGTTCTCTACTATACTTTCTTCTGTTTATAAAGTTCTCGCTGCATGTATAATAAATCTAAAAATACTCTCCAGCTGTGAGATACAAGTTTTTGTCGAAACTCATCTTTGCAAGCTGTGCGTTATACTCCGATCGCGTGTACTACGGGTTGTGTGCCCTCATTAAGGATATAGATCGACGACTCCCCTTACAACTACAGTGTAGGTATCCGGGTCAACGGGTTAATGTTGGTCAGTCCGTGCGAAGCAACTATAAAACCCGTTTTCTGAGGGGGAAAATTTTGACAGCTGTGGAAGGAAATGCATAATTTTACCAAGTGAATACTGTAAGTCGAATAACTCGCGAGAGGCCGGAGTTTTTCAGGACGTCAGGGCCTGATTTTGATCAAAAGGGGGGCGGGAGGGGGTAGGGGGGGTGGGGTGGGGGGGGGGGGGGGGGGTAGCAGCTTAACCAGTGGGTGGAGTCCATGAATCCTTGAAGGGGATAAATATGACGGTTTGGAAAGAATGCACCAGTTAATCATGTATATCCTGTAAGTCAAACAACCAATGACGAGGGCGGAGCGTTCGAGAGGTGGGGGTTGGCGGGAGAAGGCGGGGGGTGGGGGTCGAAATGGTGCTTCAAAAAACAATTTTTTTTTCGCATACATGTAAGAGTTTCCTATGCACGTGTTGCTGGGTCTCGGCGATAGTGCGGTTGGTGGGGAAGGAGGGGGCGTTGAGGGGTGGGGGCGGGCGCAGGGGGGGGGGCATTGCAGCAGCGGCATGGATGGATTGAGAAAGATAATAAGATGATGTCAAGTGCGTCGAAGTGTTTATACCTCTTGCAGATTTCGATGTTAGGTGGGGCGTTTGAGCAAGAGAGAGCGGGAAAAGAAAAAAAAAAAGAGCTGGGAGGGAGGGGAGGATTATTAAGATGTTTATTTTCAAAATTAAAATACACTCCAGCTGTGAGGTCGAGTATTTTGTCGAAACTCATTTTTGCAAGCTGTGTGTGATACTCCGATCGCGCGTATTACGGGTTGTGTGTCCTCATTAAGGATATAGGTCGGCGACTCTCCTGTTATGTCCTATATAATATACAAATATATTCCTGCTGAGATCGAATATTTGGTTGAAAATCATCTTTGCCGGCTTGCGTGTGATACTCCGATCGCGCGTAATACCCATTTAGACAGGGTCTTGCTATATATTTGCTGTGCTAGGCCTAGGCGATCGTGAGTGTGGTGGGAGAAGACGGGGGTCGGAGGGGTGGGGGTGGTGAGTGAAAGCTACGTTGTGGATGGCTAGAAAGATAATGATGTGATATCAATTCCGTGGATTTTTTTTCTTCTCTGGTCGATTTCGGGTGTGGGTGGGGCGTTCAATCAAATAGGCGGGAGAATAAAGATGATAGGGGTGGGGGGGTGGTCATTGGGCGGGCGGAAATGAATTTGAGCTACGCCATGGTTGGCTAGAAAGATGACGACGTGATATCAGCTGGCTGGTAGTGTTCACTCTTCTGGCAGATGTTGATTTTGGGTGAGGCGTTTGAACGAGAGGGATCGGGGATGGGGGGGGGGGGGCACTTCAATATGTACGCGGAAAAAGTATATTTAAAGGGAAAAAATCTGATGGTTGTAGCAAGAAGACATAATTTACATCACCTTCATGGTATTGCATATTATTCTAGAAGATTTGATGTTAGATGTGGTATGCAACACAATTTTTAGGTGTGGTGAACAACGTGTTGAAGGTTTATAATAGGCCCTTTATAATTTGTTATCGCACATGGATCGCAAGAAATAATCAATATATTGGTACAACCAAGTAGGTACCGTTGTTTTCTGACATGCCAAATCATTTGAAAGATGTACATATTGCAAAACACAACAGGCGAGGTGATGGGGTCATGCAATGTCACCACCATTCATTGAGCACGTGCGAATAGTCAGTGGTTGGGAAAGAACGCCTGGTGTACCCGCGCTCAATCACGTTACTGCGTTACTTGTGATCATACTTCGTTTGACGTAGGGTGGGAGGCGATCATGCAGATGGTATGTGCGAAATACTGTACGCATAAGTTGGTAATGTGGTCAATCAACCGCGGTGTTAACATATCTGCCTGTACTTTCTTCAACATTTGTCTTTGCTCAAATGTGCGATTATACGCTGAAACTTTTTACCGTGCCGACGTGGGACTTCGAGGTCGCTAATTCTAAGACGGAGATACATCCTACGAATACAACGAGGGAGATAATGTGGGCATGCAATGTCACCACTGTTGAACACGAAGGTGACTTTACTTCGTTAGGCATATTTTACTGCCTTTGGTAGAGGTTGTCAGGCGATCATGCAGACGGCAGGTAGGCACGAAATACCCTGCGTATTAGGTTGGTAACGGTTTACCGCAGTGTTTAAAAAAATCTATTTGTCATTCTTTTTCACATTATTGCTATCTAGTGTACGATTTTTACGATCTGTTCCCTCCCCACTGTCGTCGAAGATGTTGTGGTCCTGTAGATGTGGCATCTATATCTGGTGATCTGGTTAGTCGTGCTCATGAAACCATGCCTAGCGTGTAGTACATGATCGCTGAGTGGTGTTCTTTCCCTTTTCATCGAGCCAGGTACATGTCAACTGAATAGCTTGCTTGGAAACGACAAATAAAATTCCTCACACACCTGATACAGAGAAGATGAGGTCCGAAGATTGTTCTGTATACCGACGGTCAGGAACAGGTTATCACGCAGCGCACTTGAGTTTTGCTACCGCTCCTCACTCCACCTAAGACAATACGGGCATGCGTTGGACTCAGTTTGCTGACGCCCAAATCGAATTGCAAAAGAGGTGATGTGGTGGACGAATGCTGTAATGATTTGCGCTGCTGTGATTACCCCGTCTCTCGTTTGGTTTGTTCTTGCGTTCTTGATGAACCTGTTCATCGGCAATAAGCAGTTATGACGCATTGTAGGTCTGTGTAGAGACTATATGTAGACCATGTGATGTGTCTGACTCGTAGGAACCTCGATTTGAAACCTAGCGTATGTGAGGTCCATATTGTCACGGGGTTTCGTATGTGAACGTGCATGTCGTTTTAGTGTGCGGACATGCTCAAGATTTGAGAATTTTGTGTCCGCGTGGTTAGTGCTACATGGGAAGGTTTTGGTTGATGTACTAGCCTTCGTGGTCGTGTTTTTTCGGGGTGTCGTTTTGAAATACGTATTGGTTTTTCCGTGGTGTTGTGCATATCTGCAAAACGTATTTGTGTACGCCGAGAAAACTGTTTCGGGCGTCTAAGAACGAAGGTGCGAGAGACGTACGTTTAGGATTTTAACGATCCCCAACGCGGCGTTTGTCGGGTATGGTAAAATGCATATATTTGTCCCTAAAGATAAACATGCAATAACTAACGTTGACATCCATGAGTTATAGCGGCATCATTGTACACCTAAAATACCGTTTTTGTTCATTGTTTGACTCTGTGTGCATTCATTGTTAGCTAAACGGTGTGGGTTGACTTCAGATACTGAGCGAGGCTATTAATAGGGTTTAAACCTCATGATAAGATGAAAGTTTACATGAAGGTTTTGTGTACATATCACTAGTGTGTTATTGAATACATTGATGTGGACGAAGTAGTAGGTGTTTTATCGAGGCGATCGCTGGATCTCAACATGTTTGCGGGTGACATGTGATAAGCTGTGTGAGGTTTAAACGCGACAGATATGCATTGAATAATTGGGGATAAAGCCGACGACTAGCTCTTGCATTTCGGCGTAATTTTCACTCTGTAACGTTCGTTTGTTCTGTTGGCCTACCATGTCGTGGCATGATTTGTCGGCGTTGTTCATTTTTTTCGGAATAAGTCGGTCCTAGATATTGTGTTTGATTGTGTATATCATGAATGTATGTTTTGGGTTGTTAACTGAGAATCTTCGTTATAACTTTTATTCCTCAATCAACTTCGTCGACGGGAAAAAACGCCCATACATAACCCTATTAGAGGCGAACACTAATTTCCATTTGCATTGTTGAATATTCTAAGATGTATCGTAATATCTCTGGTTACTATTTAATGAAGACGTTGTAACCTACGTGCGTGCCTTGACCTTACCATGTTCATTTACACCCTCTTCAAATCCCTCAAACACCCAGTAATCGACGTGCACAGTCTATAATATTTAAAAAATTAAAATACTCTCCAGCTGTGAGATCAAAATTTTTGTCGAAACTCATCTCTGCAAGCTGTCTGTGATACTCCGATCGCGCGTATCACGGGTTGTGCGTACTTATTAAGGATATAGATCGGCGACTCCCCTTGCAACTACAGTGTAGGTATGAAGGTCAACAAGGTGATGTTAGCCAGTCTGTGCGCGGAAACTATATGACCCGTTTCTGAGGGGGAAAAAAATTGACAGCTGTGGAAGGAAATGCATCTATTTATCAAGTGAATGCTGTAAGTCGAATACCCGGTCAGGGGACGGCGGAGTTTTTATGGACGTGGGGGCCTGATTTTGATCAAAAGGGGGGCGGGAGAGGGGGAGGGGAGGGAGGGGACGGGTGGGGCAGGTTCTTTTGTGCGTGGAAACCCTAAACATGTCTTGTAGGGGAGGGGGATGAATATATCGGGGGGTGCCGGGGGCAGGGGGGGAGGGCTTTTGGTCGCAGAGATGTAGGGGTTGGCTATACGCGTGGTGCTATGTGTAGGCGATGGTGCGGGTGGTTGGTAAAGGAAGGAACGTTGGCTACGGCGGTAGGTGGGAATTGCATCAGCGGCATTGCCGGCTCTGAAACGATACCGAGGCGATAACTAGGGCGTGGAGGTGTTTTTTACTCTGGCGGATTTCGATAGTAGGTGTGGCGTTTAAACAAGAGGAAGCGAGGGAAAAGAGAGAGAGAACGAAAAGAATGGCGGAGAGGGGGGGCGGGCGGGGAAGGGTTTTCAGGAGGTTTAGGTCACATATATTATTAAGATCAAGGATTTGGTCGACACTGATGTTTGCAACATTGTGTGTGATCCTCCGTTCGGGCGTATTAAACTTTTTTTGTAAGGGCCTACTATACGCGCGGTGCTGGGTCTAGGCGATCGTGCGGGGTGTGGGGACGGAGGGGGCGTTGGAGGGGGGAGGGGGGATGAATGAAAGCTACATCATGGATGGCTAGAAAATAATGACGTGATATCAATGGTTTATTCGTGTTAATTACTCTGGCCGATTTCGACTTCAAGTGGGGCGTTTGAACGAACTGGGCGGGGAACAAAAGGGGAGGGGGGGGAAATGAGCTGGAGCTACGGCATGGATGGCTAGATGGACAATGAGATAATATTAGCTGGCTGGTAGTGTTTTACTACTCTGGCAGAGTTTGATTCCAGATGGTGCGTTTACACAAGAGGGATCGGGGGGGCGGGGGCGGGGGGGCGAGCATTTCAATATGTGCGGGGAAAATATAAACCCTTGAAGGGGACGAATCTGACGGTTGCAGCAGGAAGACACCCCTTTATATCGCCCGTCTCGTTAGTTTTTTATTTTCTAGAAGGTTTGATGTTACATGTAATATGCAACCCAGTTCTTAGGTGTAGTAAACAACGTGTTAGAAGCTTCATAATTTATTATTGTACATGGATCGAAAGATAGAATATTTCAATCGATAGGTACAATCATGTAGATACCATTTTTTTTACATCGCTATTTATAAGGAGATGCATGTTGCCAAATACAACAGGCGAGGTGGTGGTCATGCAATGTCACCGCCATTGAGAACGACAGGGAGAGATGCCAATGATTATTGCTTTGAAAGGAACGCTTAGTGTACACGCGCTCAACTACGTTACTTCGTTAGTCACACTTCGCTTGGCATAGGTTGGGAGGCGATCATGCAGGCGGTATGTACGGAACACCCTACGAAATAGGTTGGTAGTGCGATTTACCGCAATTTTAGCATACCTGTCTGTATCTACTTTTCACATTATTATTGTCTCACATACACGATATGACGCCCACGATTTCTACTAACTTGTGCCGAATTGGGGCTCTGAGGTCGCCAAATTCAAGACGAAGATACGTCTTAAAAAATCACCAACCGAGGTGACGTGGGCATGCGATGTCACCACTACTGAACGTGAGGGTGAATTTACTTCGTTAGGCATATGCTACTTCGTTTGGTAGAGGTTGTCAGGCGATTATGCAAACGGCCGGAGGCACGAAATACCCTGCGTATTAGGTTGGTAGTGTGGTCTACCGCAGTGTTAACATAACTCTCTGTACTTCTTTTTAACATTGCTATTATGTAGTGTACGATTATACGCCCTGTTTTCTCCCAACCGTCGTCGAAGATTTATTTACACTTCCATACTCATACACACCCGCTGTCCAACCCACAAACATCCAAAAGTAGCAAACGTAGCCTACACACCTTTTCCGGGTAACTCGAATCAACCAGTCCATGGCATCACATTACACACACGTAACTGATATCTCAACATCCCCCCACACAGCAGTGCGTGTTGGGGTACGACGATGAATTACAGTCTCATACTCCATGTCTACAGCTATGCCTACGTGACTGCGTTTCCACTTGTCCACGCAAATACACACACCCCCACCCTTGTATCTATCGATTCCCACAACGGGGGTTGTTCATTTCTCTATATGACGCTTTGTAACAATAAACGTTTGAGGGACACGCGAAGTGGCCATTCCCATAAATGAAGTATAACTTTTGAAATTTAATAGATCATTTTCAAAAAGCAGGTAACGTACAAAGACGTACACACTTAACACTCAGCAGTCCACCATGCCAGGGTGCATGACCTCCCCCCTCGATACATCTCCAAACTCTATCAGTGACCAACCACCAATACTTGTAACGTACAACCGGACTATGCACTCTATCAATAGTGGGCTTTATCAGTGTGTTTTTAGAGAATGTTTAGCGAAAAATTTGGAGGTTGCTCCGCAAACGATCCTTGGTAAAACCATGTCGAATCGTGCCCATCATCAATTTAGCTGCTACCTAATTAATTGCAAATCGACAAAATTGGCAATGGAGGGTCGCATACAAATGCTTGTTTTGACAATGCTGTTTCAATGTGGGGGTATGTACGGTACTGCTTCAGTGTCTCCATGTGTTCCGTTTAACATACATTCAAAATTGCGACACTCCAGGCGTACCTTGAAAAGTCTCCATATATATCCAGAAAATGCACTGTTTGCCCTTTTTCAATTCACAAAAAGTGGAAATACACTCCTCCAGCTGTGACATCGAATATTTTGTCGAAACTCATCTTCGCAAGCTGATTGTGATCCTCCGATCGCGCGTATCACGGGTTTTGTGTCCTCTCTAAGGATATAGGTCGGCGACTCCCCTTGCAACTACCGTGTAGCTATCAGGGTCAACAGGGTGATGTTAGCCAGTCTGTGCGCGGAAACTATGAAACCCGTTTCTAAGGAGGACCAAATTTGACAGCTGTGGAAGAAAATGCATTCGTTCATTAAGTGAATACTGTAAGTCGAACAAACGGTGAGGGGAGAGCGGGGTTTCGAAAGACGTGGGGGCCTGGTTTTGATCAAGCGGGAGCGGGGTTGAAGGGGGGGGGGGAAGGGCGGGGGGGAGGAGGGGGGAGGGGCGGACGAACAAGATTATCATGGGGGGGCGGGGGGGTTGGGGCGGGGTTGAGGCGGGTGGGGGAGCTCAATTTGAGGGTTTAAACTGAACATTCTTTTAAGGGGGTAATTGTGACGGTTTTTCATGTATATCCGGTAATTCGTACAATCAGTGAGTAGAGGGCGGAGTGTTTGAGGGGGTGGGATGGGGTCGGGAGGTGGGGAGGTGGGGGATGTGGGCGGGGTGGTATAGAAGAGCTTTAGGTAGTATAGATGTAGGGGTTTGCTATACGTGTCGTGCTAGGTCTAGGCGATTGTGCGGGTGGTGGGGAAGGAGGGGGTGTTCGGGGCGGGGGCGGCGGGGGGGGGAGGGACGCAGTGGCATGGATGGCTCTAGAAATATATTGAGGTGATAACAAGTTCGTGAAGGGTTTATTGATGTGTCGGATTTTGATATTTATTGGTGGGGCGTTTTGTGATAGATAAAGGTTTCACAACCTGATCATCCTCGTCATCTACGATGTGCTTCGGATACATTCCACCATACATCCCCCCTTTCCTCCTTCCCGCTTAATAATTTGTTCAAAATGGGGACCTTTCCTATTTAGTAGGCCTGGTGCTACCGTAAGTATGTCATCTATGAATCTCTTAGTGTTACTGCCGTACTTACTGTTTAATAAACTTCAAACGGTAAGGAGGTTTAAAGGTTGTTTCTCGTATCGAGAAAATATTTTTATATCATAATTCGCGGAAACTGAGTTCATGCGTGAACGCAAAATCGTTTGCTTTATCGGGTTAGGGCGCAGTGCCAATTAATGTGCCGGAGCATTGCTAATATGCCACTCCTCCAAATTATACAAACCCTTCGCCTAAATCGAAGTTAATCCGTACACACAGTTCAACTCGACCGGCATTAAATTGTTTTTCGTTGATGATTTCATTTGTATTTACAGGACAGTTGAGATACCAGTGTTTTTTGTTGATCTTTCAGGTACATATTTGTAGCCACGTTTTCTTCCTCCCGACCCTCCTGGTAGATATCCTTCTTTCTAGTAAGTCCAGGTATCCCACACGGAATGACAGTTTCAGTTTTCACCCGTAGTCTACTAGGCCGTGCAGATAGGTTTTCATTGAAAACGAATCCCTCAACCCCTTGTATTTCTCTTATTTCATCTCCTCTTTCATGGTTTTTCTTGTTGCTAGCGTCTCCATTTCTTCTTTTTTTTCGTTTACTTCTGTTTGTACCGGCCCATAATCTCCGAAGACAGTGCTTGTTCTGAGTCCCCCGCTAAACTCATCCGTACTATCTAATACTCGCGTTTCCATATCAGTCCGATTTTTTTTCTCCTTTCTCCCATGAAGCCCTATTAATTATGGCTGACAACAAGTTTGATGGCATATTCCTTAAATTATACCGGGTATAGATTTTTCATCTTTCTCGCGTGTTTATTTGTCGTACATGGGTACGTTCCTAGTTTTGTTTCTAATCCTGTATATCTCGTCGTACATGCGCATGCTAGTATATTTTTTGCTTCTGCCATCTGCACTGTTTGCAGTTGTTTTTCGAACTTCGCGTTCACCTCGCATACATGCCCTACATACCCTGACATTGGCACGATCATACTCATCAGAATGCATGTTTTGGGCCAAGCGCCAAAGTGCGTGTCTGTTAAAGATCGCAATCATCTTGCCTACTGGTGGTTAACCGTTTGCTATTACTTTCTCTATGTGTGAACCCCAAGAGCAGTCGTTTGTGGTCTCTACGTCATAATCTTTGTTCTGGTCTACGATCGCTAACTCTTGATTATCCCACTTGCAATCGGAAGAAACCGGATTCACCTTATCATCGTTACATACGTCTACTGTGCATGTTTTCACGTTAGCGGTCACTGTCCATTTCTCAGTGTACTCTAGTGCTTTCTCTATTTGATTCTTTAATCCTCCTGGTGTTTCTGATATCCCCACGAAATATTCCACAAACATCTAACCCGATGTCGTATCATTCTATTATCGTGATTCCTTCCTGATGCTTCGACTACTATTATCATCCGATTGGTAAATACGTTGAAGGTATTCGGTGATGGTCACATCTTTGTGCAAGGCCTTTTTTAAAAGTATGTGACACATTTGGATACTTTCTTCTCCAGCAGCACAACACTTTTCACACATTTTGTATTTTTTATTAATCGCCCCCCACACCTTCCTTCCTATCCCAGATTCCCACACATTTTCCCGCAACACATTCCTCCATACTGTGTCATAGCCCGGCGTTCTTCCTACCGTGACTTATCTTACGTAATGTGTACACATGGTATTTACAACTAAGATTTGTTCTCAATCCTGCTTGGCTTTTGCTTATTGATTTGTCCTTCTCCAACATTGTTACTATGTAATCGTCCAAAATATCTCAGAATGTTTTACATATGGTGCCTAATAGCGCTATCCCTTGTTTGTGCCCCTGGTCAGCCTAACTCTTTTCTTGAACAAGTGTACTAACACTCCTCCTCTCCACCGATCAGGCACGACGTACTCATTTTCCCGTATTCGACTATACAACATTACCATCATCGTGTGCCTACCTTTCCCCCCGTAATTCATCAATTCATTCACTTTGTTATCTGTCCCTGCAGCCTTTCCATTCCTATGTTTAGCTACACACTCCTTTGCTTCTCCTCCCGCGAGCTCTCGCTGTAACCCGTCTAAACCACGGTCTTCCCTTTCTGACGAACCACCGTTCGCCTGCACCTACGCATTGAGCTCCTTTTCGAGTTGTGGGTGGAACATTTCGTTGGTTGTGGGTTTTGCCAGCTTGCAAGAGAATGCTCTACAAGTACTTCACTCTTCCCCTCCCAACAACTCGACGTTTTGCCGTTCTGTGCTCTTCATGTAGCTATCCCCCGTCTGCCTCGCCTGCTTGTTTGTTTGTCCAGTATCCATTTCATCCCTACTCACTTCTACTTCATCCAGCCATCAAAGTCTTCGGCCGTTGAAAAAATACGTCTTTCCATAACCTCTTCTTCTCGACCATCAATTTCATATTCTAGAGGGAAGAGGGGGGGTAAACCGGTTCACTCTCACGCTTGCTACGATAAAGGGAAATATTTCTTGGGCGTTAATGTTCTCTGCGTGACGGCTATCTTAAACACCTTAAACCGTTGGAATGTTGCTCTCGATTCGCAAAATGTATATTTCTACTATATAGGCTGTGTGTTTGGTCATCGGATCACGATTTATTTCTATTTACGTCAAGCATTTCCTTCCACAGCTGTCGAATTTTGTCCCCTTCGAAAGCGGGATTCATTAACTGCGCGCAGAGATAGACTAACATCACCCTGTTGACCCTGGTACAGGCTACACTGTACTTAGTAGTTCCAAGGGTAGTCGCCGATCTATATCCTTAATGAGGACAAAAAACCCGTAATACACGCGATTTGGAGTATCACACACAGCGTGCAAAAATGAGTTTCGACAAAATATTCTGTCTCACAGATGGAGTGTATTTTCATTTTTATCACATGCAAGGACTCCGCTCCGCGGGCGGCTGACGCCGCCCGCTACGCTCGCGCAAGGCAAGGACGAATGCAACAAAAAACATGTAAAGGGGACAGAATGATGGAGGCCCATGATTTGGTGCAAACAGCGATTTGATAATGCTAAGAGCTGCTTGTGCAGAGCAAGTGGCTCTGTTGTGCTCATCTGTGCTGTGTGCTTTTGTTACCGGTGTTACGTTTTGATCGGCAGTACGGGGGTTATTTGCGTGGACGAAAAAACAGGGGCCCGTGAAAGGTCAAATATATGTAGAAAAAAAAAAAAAAAAAAAAAGTAGCACATCACGAAACGTATTACACCCGGTACTGCCCTATGTTCGAAAGAAAGCACACAGCGCAGCACCACACAGCACCGCAGCGAAGGGCACGGCAGCGCACCGTACGGCTCCGCACCTCTCCGCACGGCGCTCCGCTGCGCTGCTGGGATATACATATAGCCGGACTGATCTGAACCGGGCGTGCTTTGTGATCCAACAGCGTAGTAGTACCTGATGTTATGTACAAACCTGGTGTAGTAGTACCGGTGTGTACTAGAAGCCTCGAGGTCGTCTCGTTGGTTCGAATCCCGGTGTCATCGGGGGAAAAATATGATCCTCAAAAAAAAAAATATATATATATACATATATCAATTTGACTTCGTGGTCTTCTAGTAGATGGACTGTGCGCTTATAAGCCTGGTTTTCATTGGTTGAATCCACGGGTCACATGAAAAAAAAAAGATTCTCGTAAAACAAATGATATATAGCTACTTTAAGGAAAGGTATTTGATATTATAAAAATAAAAATACACTCCAGCTTTGAGATCGAATATTTTGTCGAAACTCATCTTTGCAAGCTGTGTGTGATACTCCGATCGCGCGTATTACGGGTTGTGTGTCCTCATTAAGGGTATAGGTCGGCGACTCCCCTTGCAACTACAGTGTAGCTATCAGGGTCAACAGGGTGATGTCAGGCAGTCTGTGCGCGGAAACTATGAAACCCGTTTCTGAGGGAGACAAAATCTGACAGCTGTGGAAGGAAATGCATCAGTTTATCAAGTGAATCCTGTAAGTCGAATAACCGGTGAGGGAAGGGCGGAGTTTTGAAGGACGTGGGGGCCTGATTTTGATCAAAAAAGGGGGGCGGGAGGGGGGGAGTGGGGGAAGGGGACATGATATATGTCGGAAAGGCATCTACGCCACGTTGTCGGACGGCAAAAATAATAATATTTATATGTAGTCTAATGGTAAGAGAATAGTACTGGTAGATACCCCACTACTGTTGTGACACATTGTGGTAACAACTGAAAAACGATAAAAATACATTAGTTGTCATGACTGGCCCACAGCTTTAGCTTGCTCCTGTTGCCTTGTGTGCCCTTGGGGGCATTACGAAAAAGCTCGCATGGACGTCCAATAAAATGCAAGTTCAAATCCCAAAAGATTAAAGTTGCAAGTTCAACTACCGAAAACAAATCTTGGAAAATATGAGTAAAAGGATATAAAAAAGGTTAAAAAAATGTTCAAAACTTGAAGAACGAGTTCGAACGAATCAAATATACAGGAGAAAGTAGAAAATCAACGAAGAAACAACTGGAAAACGAAAAAAAAGCCCCAATAATTGACGAAAAGGAAGAACCAATAATAAAGTGTGGAACAAAGCAAAGAAAAGCTGGAACGGTGAAAAAATGTTGCCAAGAGGTGCTTGTGCAGAGCTAATTTCCCTGCGCTAGATGCTTGTCGATGTCACCTTCTGAACGGCAGTACGTGCGATGAAAACACGACACGTACATAATAAATGGTACCGGGTACTACTGCTGTATGTTCAAAAGAACGCACAGCGCCGCACGACACAACACCGCAAAACGAAGGGCAAGACACGGCACCGCACTATGTTGCGCTGCACTGCTGAGCTATATGTAGCCGGGCTGACCGGAGCTGGGGGTGCGTTGTGATGCAACTACGTAGTATGTACAAACTTATTATTAATAGTCTAGACTAATAGTACCGGTACGTGGGAGGATACTGCGAATGAATGTTACTGGCATGTACGAACTAATAATAAAAGTGCTGCAAAGCACGCAGCACCGCAAAGCAGCAAAACACGTCCAAGCACAGCGCTGTGCTCTGGTAAGCTAGAGCTGCAGAGCATCGTAGGGCACAGCACGGCGCTGCGTTGCTGCAAGCTATAGCGCTGCGGTAGGGTGCTGGGCGGTGCGGAGCTGATGAGCCACCGGAGATGCCAGAGATGCACCAACCGAGCGCTTTCAGCACAAATATACTCTTCCCCAGCAACTTATTTTCTTAAGGAACTTCGGGACGGTTTTTTTCCCCAGCAACTAATTTTCTTTTCGGCAATTACGGGCTGAGAAGGGCTGAGAGGGGGGAGGATATGCCGAGCGAGACCTCCCAGGGGGTCGAGAACTAAGTAATTAAGTCTATGTTATGGTGTCGGGTACAAACTCTTCAAGCCAAGTGCCTCATAATAGACATATATAAGGTGTAGTGTGCGGTACGGAATCGTCAAGCGAACTGCCTAATATTCGAAATATATATTTAGTCTATACTCCGAGTATATATTAGTGTGGGGTTGGTGGGGTACATCATAATCGAGGTGGCGAACCTATTGCGCGTAGCATGTGTCATATTGAAGTAGTCCAGTACACCAATACACTAAAGAAAGTCTATCATTCGTTAGGTGGAAATGATGTTGTACAAGCTTGATGCGTATGCACGTGACGAAAAGGAAAGGTGGAGCCAGAGCGGCAGCTGGATTATTTTTAGCAATTCGTCGCCGGAGTTAGGGTCGGGAGGGAGGGAGAGAGGGAGAGGGACTTGGTGCGTATTACTGTCGACTACTCCCATTCTTCAGACTTTTCTGTGGGTTCGGTCTGCCTTGTGTGGTATGATTGTTTGTTAGTGGTCAAACGCTGAAGCTCAGCGTGCACATTGTAGGGCGGCAAGCACAACAATAGCGCAATAAAGCCGAAAAGTGTGACGATTCCCATTGCCTTCCTTCAAGTGCCATATTTATGGAATGAACCACCCTAATTGTCGTCGAATGCCTCACCTCTTTCCACGGTTGCCATGCCAGGGACGTAGGAAGTGCGTATTAAGCTGTTCTCAGATGGCATGATTTTCATGTAACCAACCGCAATATCCTGTAGCGCCCCACCAACAATTGGCGTGTTGCCCGTTCCAAAATCTATCCGACATGTGCCCACCCATATATTACACGCAGTTGGAGCCAATTCAACTGATCCTCTTCGATGCAGTTGAAGGTGTACGAGACAAACATATCTGGTAAACCCTCGCGTACTGCGATAGGCATATCACTTCATGAGCAAACGATTTCTGAACGGCGGATGTCGGAACACCGTATTTTCGGAATTCGTATTTTTTCTTGTACCTTACCCATGTGTATCGCTGTTGGTCGGGTTTTACTTTAATCATCCTCTTCATTTTTGTGCGGTTGACGTAAAGAGCGCCTCGCGTGACAAGGCTCGGATAAACAAAATGGTGACGCTTCGAACACGCTTGCTCTACTGTAGGAGTTGCAAGGTTTAGCGTTTTATATGGCAGTGCTCCACGGCTGAGTAACTACCCAAAGTATTTGGATCCAATGTAGACAAATGCGGGGCCACATCAGGAAGGTTACGTATTTAAATTCTACTGTCAGAAACCAATAGCAAGGCATTCTGGCAAGCGATAGCTTTTCTTGTTGACAAGAAACGCCATTTTGAAGCCCATTTTGAGTCAGGTATTATACGTAACTCGGTACCTAAAATGTAGATAACCCTCTCACCGTATCCTGAGTATGTGCGGTCCACCATGGCGTTCTATGGACAACCAGCCCACAGAAACCTATCTCAGTCATGATTTCAATTGTTCTTCGAAAGTTGTGCGATGAAGGTCATACAGCTGGCGCTGTTACGAGCCTCAGAACGTTCTGCACGCATACTAGGTTACACGGTGGAGGTGTGCCATATAGTCTATATATATATTTTGGTAACTCCTTAGTACAAGACCTTCATACTTCACCGAACGATTGACCTGAATAAAATCATTTTTTTTCGTCGACGAACAACCTCAATGGTCCCCCTAGCTATAAAACGAAGTGTACCGAATGCAAATCACGAATGACCCTGCAGACGGGTTGTGAGCCAAGGAACCCAGCCATTCCAATCTCGTATCAGTCAACACATCCCACGTATGTCACACCGCGTGTTTCCTACTGTATCGAGCGTCTGAAGCGGTATTAACAGTAGCAGCGAACGTGCCTACGTCGTTGCACCTATTAGTGGTTGGTGGGCTGAAGATGGGTGCTGTGGTAAGGGTGGTGGTTTCTGCTTCAAACGGCTTCTGGATGACAGGTCTCTTTTGCCCTAAAATTGTCAAAAAAAAAAGTACAGGTTGTCTGGTTGAGGTCTATGTACCCAGGCCATGGGGTTACTCATCAAGTGGCACACTTGTATTTCTCCATATGGCAGGCTGTTCGTTAGGTGTTGTGCTCCTCATGTTGGTAATCGTTGAATACATCTGATGCACCTTCATCGTAGACTGCATCTGAGAACGCTTACATAAACCTCCGTCGGCGCTGCGCAGGTGCTTTCTTTGGGAGAGATAGTTGTTTTCTCGACGTCCAAGGAACCACATACTTCGAAAACAACAGCGCGGGAGTCGAAGGCGGTAAGCTATTTATGGGAATAACGTTGCCAGAGTTTTTCTTGGGGACGGAACAACCTCAAGCATGGTCGGTAGCTTTCGTTTCATGGTCGTCATTCCATATCTTACACAAACAACAAGCGATGGCGACCCCCGTTAAATGTAGTTCGATTACCAGTTAGATGTCCGGGCATTGACGGATAAACTAGGGATCTCACAAAACGTTCAGGCGTCAATGCTTGGTACGATCAGGGTAGACGAACATTTGGGTTCAGCAACACGTGGTCGACTGTGGTTTCTGAACAAAGAAAGTACTACTGGGTCAATCAATATAATTTCTTCCACCGTTAAGAAGCCCAAAATTAACTGTTTCGCACGAACCCAAAGGGGCAAAGATTTTCGGCATTATTAGCCAAAAGCAATTTCGACCATTTTTATGTCCGTTAGTTGAGAGAAACCCTCGTAATCACGCGGTCAAGCAACTAGCTGTCACACACTTATATGTCTTCTCCAGTTGAGAGGCCTAACCCTTGGTTTCGAGCGAAGACATAACCCTTCCCCCAACACCGGATGCGACACCTGTCTTCTGGGCGACGGGTTTTCCGTGAAGTCCTTACACGAAATCGTCGGAAAATTTCTATCCTCATTTTGCGATGTTTCTTGATGTATGTCTCTAGGCCATAGAATGTTTCATCGGGGTAAAAATTTGTTTTTCCTCCGAATGAATGAGGTTTTTGAGATAGGTTGTAGAGCTTCTCTCGTGAGTAGCCCTAAAAACGTTTTGTTTTTCCTGTACCCTTGCATACGCCCACCCTGGTCGCAACTCTAAACCCCAAAAATATATATTCTGCAGTAGCCCTAACTTTTATGGGTCGCTTATTCTAAACCTCACTTAAGCAGCCACTGCGGTCGTTGGCTCTTGCCGAGGTGTTTACTAGTCCCGTCGTGTCCGGTCGGGTCTAATGAGGGTGAGGGTGAGGGTGACCCATCCCGTCCACTTCCTACGGTAGAGGCGCATCTTTATGTTTCTATGGCCCCCCGTGGAACCAACCACTTTTAACCTTACGCCACAAACAGGTTGGGAGAAAGCAAGAAAACCCTGCATACCGAAAGAATGTGGGTAAACATTCCCTCGAGGTATACGCCCGAGGTCGCTATATTTTAGCTACAACGGGCAAGATACGGAGTAAACGCCCGCTGTCAAAATCTAAATGCGGAAAACGCCCCGATCTCACAGTAAATGCATCTCCCCATCCTTTTTTCGAGTAAATGCAACGCGGCCGAGCCTTCAGGCCATTTGAGTGTAAGAGATGGAGCTGTTAATGAAGCAGGCAAAGGCGTGGTTTTCATAGGGAACTAACTTCAAGCCTAGGATGTGGGTTGGTAATGTTTTGCTCGACAACAGCAAAACAGGCAAAGGCAGACGCGGACAAAAACTAAACATGTTTTGGACGTTCCGGCAATAAAAAAAAATTGCCACCCGGCCAGTTGAACAACGACCGTGTTGATATGCATGGGGGTTTGGTGTTTACAACAGCTCGTGCTGGTGTGTGTTGGACGACGATGGACTCACCACTTGATGACGAGGAAAGACACAGCCCTGGATACCGGTGCACCGGTGAGGCAGCTTTTTAGTGTTTGTAACAGTGTGTATGGGACGACGATGGGTTGGCTTCTTGATGACAAGGAAATATACAGCCCTGATTACCGGTGCACTTTTGAGGCAACCGTTAAATCATGAATCAAACATATGTAAAACAAAAAGTGTGCAAATACAACATGGTATTATTTCTAATCTCTCGTTAATGCTACTCGGAATTAAAGGCCTACATCGTGGTTAGCGCGCGAACCACCAGCATTCCCATCCGCCGCTACTGCTGTATCTCCCGTGTCAAACATAAAAATAAGCGTCGCGAACACACATCGCGCCAGCTTAATGTTTTCATCGCCGGCACCGCCACTAGCCCCTACGTCCTCCTCTCCGTCGCTGCTGTTACCATATTTCGCGTTCTCTCTCTATCAATCGCGATAAATTCACCATGATCAATACCTGCTGCGGCTTTGCTATGGATGTGTGCGTGTGTGAGGAGCGGACTTTCCCCTTATTTATTTTTTTCGCCCCGCGTGTGAGAGGTATGTGTTTATTTATTATTTTTCGTATTGCCCCTGGGGCCTAAAATGCTTGAAATCTTGTTTCATAAACTGTTCCGGTATCACAGTCAACGCTCCGGGCCTACGTGTAACACCTGCAATGTGCTAGCGCCAGAGGGGGGGGGGGTAACTGCCATGATCACGGTACTTAACGATCGATCGTATGGCACGGGTTATATATCAAGGCGTAAAAAGAAAACACCATGATTCCGACGGTTAAAAGCTGAGCGTTTAGTAGCCCCATCATTTAGAAAACAGTACCTGGTACCTGGTAGATACTAGCGCAAACTGCAACCTCAATCGTACGTAGCATGTGCACTCGACCTGTGAAATTGGAAAAAATATCTGACCCGACCCGCCGGTTGGGGCATGACACTGTAAGACCCTGGCGATGTTTCCCCCCTGTCTCAAAAGTAGTTTTCTACCGCTGTTTCCTCCAAAATTCGAACGAAAGTGGCAGGCTTCACCCGAATCACGTCACGACCCCTGTTGGCGGTTGGGGAACCTCCCGTTGGTTTTGTTCTTCTTGGGTTGATTCCACTACAGCCCCCCCCCGACCACCGATTTATTCATAATAACGTTTTATGGCTGCTCTACGCAAGGGAGGATACTTTTGAATGATAAGTATCCATATACTTTGTGGAGTGCAAAGGTCTATCGATCTTTGACGTCGGGGTGTTCAGGGACACCGTCTTTCATGAGATACCACAGGGAGTTGGTTTTGACACCGGCTTTTTTGTCAAAGAAACGTTGGGGGGGGCTACCCCTTGCATCTAATATATGGTTTTCGCATCACTCTTGCGCTTCCTCCCTCCCAGCAGCGTGTCAAATCCCCGACTACATAGAAGGCCCTCCTCCTTCCCCTACATATCTATTTTGCTCTTCCGAGGCAACTGAAGGATGCAACCGCCTATGGGCTCTCCGCACGTTGTATTCGATTGACGATCGGGGATTTCGTTTTGCTGTAGATGTTTGTGCCCTTACCAAGGCAAAACGTGAACAAAACAGTCGCCGCATGCCTAAGGCATGGGGTTTTTCAGCAGATTGCGCTATCAACATGTTTCGATATCAACTAGTTTCAGCACTGGGTGGGTGTTACAGAGGTCGTCAATCTCAAAGCGCGGTACTGTAGGTAAGACTATAACTTATAGCCTATGGCCTAAAATGGCCTATGGCCTATAGCCTATAGCTCTAAAGCTCTATAGCCTATGACAACGGCGACGCATGCTACGGTAGGGGCGGCGTCTATCTATACATCTTCTCAAGCGCTTTTTTTGAGGTTCAGGAACTATATACCCTGATTGAGATCCGAGGCTGATGAACCCGTACGCTTGAACTACGATACGCGTGCTTAAGCCATATAAAGATCGAATGGTGCGATATAGGTGGCACTACATTCGTGTGTTATGATTTGACGCGAGGGGCGCCTGAACCAAACGTTGTCGGGAGGCTTCATACCGACTTTAGTATACACCGTCTTCTCTCATAAATGTGGTTTTCCGTACCGCAGTCAATAGCGCCTGACAAACACCAGAGTAATAAGGAAGCCAGGTTGATCGTCTCAGAAAAATCAGGAAAGTCGAGAGCCTTTTCACCGAAGTTTTTGTGTATTGCGCACCGTCCTCTCCCACGGAAGAATCGTAGCCCGCGAGTCAGGCTTTGTGTTTACTCTAAGGTGTTCTTCCCCCCCTCTCTTTATATGTTTCATGTACGTTTATCTTAAAATCCGTGATGACTGACTGCCGTGCCACATAAGTTGCGTTGGTGATAAGCCCCAAGCGAACCACATCATGAATCAAGGATTCCATTATGTTTGGATACCTTGCATTGGCTATTAATAGTGTCGGTAGTGAATACGCTATACGATAGGTACCGCCTTGCAACTGGGGCACGTGCTACATCGATAGGGGTAGCATGTTCGGCCTAATGTGCTTTCTTTTTACCGGTTTCTTCAACCCTAATCGTCCGACGGTCGTTCGTTCGTTTTTGACATTAATTCGTTTTTTGCAAATCCTAGGCCATGGCTAGTTTCATTGGGCTTCACTTTCACTTTGATGTAAATCCGTTCCTGGGTGGGGGACAGACTTCCTCAAGTAAAGATCCTCCGAATAACGAAGGTTGGCCTTTATCGTGAAGTTGGAGTAATCCATGCACGAGGTTACCTGAGGAACTGCTCGATACCGTTTCGATGACGTATTTGGCCCTGACCTGCAGCAGGCCGGGGAATTGTTTTTAACGCTGCACTTTTCCCTTTTTGGTCATCAGTGGGCCGATGGTTTTGGGTAGCCGGGTTGCAAAATAATGGCACCTCAAAGTCGGTACTCGGATGAGCTATACACGTAGGTCCTCAAGTGAAGATGAAGGTGCTACTTATTCATGTTGGAGCGCGTATTACATGGCTTCATCGTGTGTTGTTTTTTGTTGTGCATGTTTGTCAAATTGTGATTGCGCTTTGTGCGTCCCCCGGCCTTTTTTCCCCGTGTTGTAGACAAGCCGTTGTCGCACGTGTGTTGACCCATTTCCTTCCCAGAGCGTGTCCATCATTTTTTAGCGCTGCGGTTGCAGCCCTCTCAATACTCGTCGATCATCGTTGAATATTACCACCTTATTATCTCACGCTTTTGGCGACGGCAAAAAAACATTAACTTCCCTGTCCATATCACGAGTAGTCTATCACATATTCGAGCTCCGGCGCAACCGCTAGCAAGGGGATGACAGATTACCGCTGATCGTTCAAAGTTGGCAATGCCACAAAATCGTCGTACTAAACACTTCTAAAAACATTGTTAGCGTTTTTCCAGTTTAAACCCGACTCCATCACACGCGCGCCTGCATGGCCCGCAACGGATTTGAGGGTCTATGTTTGATCAACAGGGAGCAGGGCGGAAGAAGGGGGGGTCGGGACGGGTGGGGCCGCTCAATCTGTGGGTGGAAATTATTAATTCTTAAATAACTAGGTAAATCTGACTGTTTTGGAAATAATTCACTAGTTTCTCATTAATATCCTTTAAGTCGATCAACCGTTGACGAGAGGCCGGACCGTTCGAGGGTGTTGGGGGGGGGGGGGGGGGAGTGGCGGGTGAGAGGCAAAATTACTTTGAAACACAACAACTTTAAGTATCATAGATGTAGATGTTTACTCTAGACGTGGTGCTAGGTCTAAGTGATAGTGCGGGTGGTGGGGAAGGAGGGGGGGGGGATGGGAAGAATAGCAGCAGTGGCATGGATAAATATGTAACGAAAATTTGGTGATATCAAGTTGGTGGAAGTGTGTATAACTCTTACGGATTTCGATGTTCGGTGGGGCGTTTGAGCAAGAGGGAGCGGAAAAGAAAACAAAAAAAGGTTGGGGGTGGTTTCCGCATGTTTCCGTCATATATAAGGTTTAGGTCACATGATGAAATAAAATTCACGCCAGCTATGAGATCAAGGATTTGGTCGACACTGGTATTTGCAACATTGTGTGTGATCCTCCGATTGCGCGTATTAATCATATACGTAGGGGCTTGCTTTACGCGAGGTGGTGGGTCTAGACAATCGTGCGGGGTGTGGGGAAGGCAGGGGTCGTTGGAGGGGGAGAGGAGAAATGAATGAAAGCTACGTCATGAATGTCTAGAAAGATAATGACGTGATATCAACTGCTTAGAAGTGTTTATCACTCTGGCCGATTCCGATTGTAAGTGGGGTGTTTGAACGAACTCGGCGAGGAACAAAAGGAGGGGGGGGCCGGAGGACGGAGATGAGTTGGAGCTACCGCATGGATGGCTAGATAGACAATGAGATCATATACGCTGGCTAGTAGTGTTTTCAACTCTGGTAGATTTTCATTTCAGGTGGGGCGTTGGAACAAGAGGGGATTGGGGGTGGGGGGGCGGGGGGGGCATTTCAATATGCGCGCGGAGACTATATACCCTAAACGGAACGAATGTTACGGTTGCAGCAAGTAGACACCACTTTATATCACCCGCCTGGGTGTGTTTATTATTCTAGAAGGTTTGATGTTTCATGTAGTATGCAACCCAGTTCTCAGGTGTAAACAACGTGTTAAAAACTTCTAAATTTGTTTTGTACATGGATCGAATAATAGCATATTTCAATCGATAGGTACAATCATGTAGATACCATTATTTTCTGAAATCGCTTATTTTTCAGAAAGACATACATATTGCCAAATACAACAGACGAGTTGATGTCGTCATGCAATGTCACCGCCATTGAGAACAGAAGGGTGAAACGCGAATTGGTTTTGTTTTGAAAGGAACACTTAGTGCACACACGATCAATTACGATACTTCCTTGGTCATATTTCGCTTGGCATAGGTTGGGAGGCGATCATGCAGACGGTTTGTACGGAATATACCTTTTTTTTTTTGTCCTCCGGCGGATGGGGCAAAATATAGTTTCAGCTCACCACACTCCCACGTATTTTCATACGCGTCGTGTGTCGATTTCACTCAGTTGCTCTCGCAGCCCAACGCTAGCTGGCGCACCCTTCGGGTCCCATTGTAGGTATAGCGTAAGCTGTCCCTATCAATGGTCTTCTTTACAACCCCATCAGCGCAAGCTGCCGTTGTATACGGATGCATGTGTATGTCGACCCGGCCTGTCCCCTGAGGGTCAGTTTCGGTGGAGATAGCCACCCAGAATGTCATCTTTCCGGGTAGTGGGGGACTTGCGCAAGCTCACCTACTAACAAAACCCTTGGCCATGGTTGATGGCCTTCCGCCGGACTTGGTCCAGTTACGGTCGACCCTACCCATTCGGGCGTTGGTCCTCGGAATACCTTATGTAAAAAGTTGGCAGTGCGGTTTACCGCAATTTTAACGTATCTGTCTGTAACTCCTTTTCACATCATTATTGTCTCACATACACGATTTTACGCCTACGATTTTTTCTAACTTGTGCCGATGTGGGGCTCTGAGGTCGCCAATGCTAAGACAGAGATACATCTTACAAATTCACCAAGGGAGGTACTGTGGGCATGCAATGTCACCACTATTAAACACGAGTGTGACTTTACTTCGTTGAGCATATGCTACCGCTGCGTTGGTAGAAGTTTTTCAGTCGATAATGCAGACGGCAGGTAGGCACGAAATGGCCTGCGTAATAGGTTGGTAGTGTGATCTACCACAATGTTGACATAACTGTCTGTACTTCTTTGTCACATTGATATTATCTAGTGTACGACTTTACGCCCTGTTTTCTCCCCACTGTCGTCGAAGATGTTGTGGTCTTGTAGATGTCGCGTCCATGTCCGTGGTGCTGCTCATGAAAAACATGCCCTAGCATGCCGTAGATTATCGCTGTGTGGTGTTCGTTTCCTTTACATCAAGCCAGGTAGTATTTGTCAACGCAATCGCTTGCTTGAAAACGACCAAACATTTTCTCACACACCTGATATAGAGGAGGCGCGGCCGGAAGATTGTTTAGTATACCGACGGTCAGGAACAGGTTGTCGAGTAGCGCACTTGATCTTTACTACCGCTGTCCACTCCACCTAAGACTACGGGCATCCGTTGGACACAGTTTGCTGATGCCCAAAACCAATTGCAAAAGAGGTGATGTGGTGGACGAATGCTATAATGATTTGCGCTGCTGTGATTTCACCGTCATTTGTTCGGTTTGTTATTGCGTTGTTGATGAACCTGTCCTTTGGCACCAAGCAGTTTTGACGTCTTTTAGGTCTGTGTAAAGACTATATAGACTTTGTGACGTGTCGGACTCCTAGGAACTTTGATTTTCAAACCACGGTATATGGGTACCGTCTTTTGACTGGGTTTCGTATGTGAACGTACATGTGGTTTTAGTGTGCGGATATGCGCAAGATTCTAGAATATGTGTCCGCGTGGTTGATGCTACATGTGTAGGTTTTGGTTCATTTTCTATCCTTCGTGGTCGTGTTGTTTCAGAGGGTTATATATTACATATTGCTTTTTCTGTTGTGTTGTGCATATCTGCAAAACGTATTTGTGTACGCCGAGAAAACTGCTTCGGGCGGCTAAGAACGAAGTTGCGAGGGACGTTCGTTCAAGAATTTTAACGTTCCCCAACGCGGCTAATGTCAAGTATGGTTAAATGCAGAATATTATGGGAGTATGAGATATTATGGGTTTTGTACGTGAGTAAGAATTTTGACCAATCTGATCAATGCGGTAATTCATAGTCGCATGAGTGATAGCCTTTGGTACACCTGGCCCAGCTGGGTAGGCGACGACCTTCACGCGGAACGCGTAGGGGAGCAGAGTCAGAGCTACAGGTCCAAGGTGTGATACAGACTAGTTCAAGTTTGTGAACTCCCCAAAGATGGAAGAGAGCAAATTACCGGAGGCTGAAGCTCTCGTAGCTGCTGTTGTACTACGCGGCCCTAATGTGGCTGGCTCGGATGCGCGAGTCGAGACAGAGGCTTTTGCTGCTGTCGCTGCTGTGCCAGCTGGGGTCGACGCTCGCCGTGCCGCAGCTCTGGCTGCTGTGCAAGCTGAGTCCAAAAGTCGTCGTGCCGCAGCCGCTTCGGTTACTGCTACTGCTGCGCCTGCCACCGCGGCACCATATTTGTTCAACCACTGTCCCGCTGGGTCCGAGGCTGCGGGGGTCACATTGGCTGGAGTGCTGCTCTGGCAAGGGCAGGTGTCTGGCGAGTTCGCTCGGATAGACGGAGACGTGATTCGCCTCAAGTCGACGGTGGATCAGCTGCTCGCATTCGTCGAAACCTTGCAGCATGCAGTGGCTGGTGGCGCATCAAAAGTCGACAACGTCGAGGCCATGTTACAGCAGTGCATGGACAACGTTGGCGATCGGCAGCCAGCCCCAGGCGACAGTGGGAACGTGAGGGAGCGCCAACTCCAAATATCGCAATTGACCGACAATGCATCGAAAACCGCTTTTACGAGGTTTCTGCCTTAAAACTGGGGTATACTGGAGATACGATCTTGACGCCGGGGAACGATCTCGCTTTTGTGGGTCGTGCAAGTCAGTTGAAGGCGAGAACGATGTGCCGATTGACGTCCCAGAAGTGCTAGGTATGGTCGTCTCCGCTTAGGTCCTCGTATGTCTGTGTGCCGAGCGCCCGGGCGGTTTGGGAGACTGCGTGTTGTTGCGTGGCGACAACGAAGCAGCCGTAGGGTGGGTGCGGCGGTGTCGAGGTGGCAAGGAGATGAGATCGGACGCGCTGATGCGCCTCCTTGGTGTGCGCGAATTGTTTTCTGGTTGGCACTTTGACGCGAAACACGTGCGGGATATTTTTAACGTTGCCGCTGACGGCATCTCACGCTGGGATCGCGTTTCCGGCTTTGTTAATCTGCATGCTGTTCGACCAGAAATTCCGTGGCGGGGGCAGGATCTGGGGGCCGCGGACATTTCCTGTGTACTTCGGTGTGGGCCTCGAACTCATGCGACACGCCATCGCGGCCTCGTCTGAACGCCCTTATCAGCGGCATTTCAGCGCATGGGTAGAATATCAAGTACGTTGAGGCTTGCCGGTGTTTTTCGATCGGTGCCGAGATGGCATGGCTAACGTTTGGCATGTGCTTGAGTACGTCGCGTAGGCCTTTTCGACCACGAAATTGCGGTCGGCAACTATTGAGAGCCATTTGTCAGCGATCAAGTTCTTACACCCTATTTCGAGAGGTTTTAAGATCGACACCACTCATCCCGTGATTGCTAATGCCCTTAAAGGTGCCGCTCGTTTGCATGCTGACGTGGACAACCAGGCAACCGTGCGGCGGCCCGTTTCGTGGGATATGCCGCTCGCGGGCGAGGAACTGATCCCCGCGTGGCTTGCCGGGGGTCGTGTTTTGTGGCTTGCCCTGTGCGCGTCGTTCTGTCTCTTTACTCGTGCGGCATAAGTGTTTGCGGAAACCCGGTTACGAGTTCACGAGACTTTTCGTTTGCGGCGTGCTGATGTTGCCTTCTTTCGCGGAAGCATTCAGCTTACCGTTGCGCAGTGGTCAACAGAAGATCGTGTTGAGGTTCGGTTTCGCGGGTCGAACGGTGACCAACTGCAAAAAGACGCGGTTGTCACGCGCGTGCGAAAGGGTCCGTCAATGCGCGTGGGGGAAGGTGGCGGCGTCGTCGATCTCGTAATCGAACTATCTTGTTACTGTTTTCTTCCCTCTTCGGCCCCCTTGGTTGCGTTTGGCGTTTTTAACGGCAAAGGGTCCATGTGGACACAACATCAAGCAACGACAGCTTTGAGGAAAGTGGTTGCGTTGGCGGGTGTGCGTGCGGAGGAGTGCACCTTTCACTCCCCCAGAATTGGAGGCGCAACGCACTTGTCGGCGGGGGGTGCAACACCGGAGGTGTTGCAGCGTGAGGGCCGATGGGCGTCCAATGCTTATAAGATGTATGTCCGTGGTAATGGAAAGCACGGCAGTTGGGTAGCAAGCGTTATGGCCCAGGAGAGAATTCAAGGTGGGGTTCAGCCAGGGCAGGGCACCGAGTGGGGGCGAATTAACTCATCCTTCGATCTGACTAGTTAGGCAAACGCGGAATTACAAAGAAGCGTGTTATCCCGTGTGCACACTACGACTCGCGAGTAGAGTGGGGGCGGGGAGGTGAGACTACATCCGTAATACGGGTCTACTACCAGTTGTTCTGGAAGCCGGCGTCGAGAGTTCGATGTCGCCAGTTGGTTAAGGAGTTGACTCGTGTATACGGATGTTAGCGGGGGGTTGCCGGCGGGGCAGCCCCGGGTATTACCGTCTCTAACCCCCCTCACCGGGGGGGGGGGTTCGCAATAATATAATACAACCTCGAAAGCAAAGTGCAAAGCAGAATATTAAGGAATCATCCGAAATATGGGTTTTGTACGTGCGTCAGAAGTAAGACCAATCAGATCAATGCGGTAATTCATAGTCGTATAAGTGATAGCCTTGGGTACACCTGGCCCAGCTGTGTAGGCGACGACCTGCGCGCGGAGCGTGTAGGGGAGCAGAGTCAGAGCGACAGGTTCAATGTGTGATGCAGACTAGTTTATGTTCCCACCCACCCGCCCGTGCTTTTGAGGGAGTCAGTGGAGGGGGAGTTTTTCTGTCGCCGTTACGTTGCGCGTGTTTGTTACTGTTTTGGTGAACGTACTCGTTTGCGCTGAAGATGCGACGGGGTTTCATAGATTGCGCAGGCTGCGGTGGGGACTAGCCGCATCAGTGTTATAGCATGGTGGAAGGGGTGTTCGTTGTTGCGTTTTTTTTTTCAGCATGTTTCATATCTGAGTATCCCTCTGTGCGGTCGGGTTACGTATGACTTCTTTACGCGGATACTATGTTGACAGTTAACTGCGAACGTCGTGGCGGTGCATCGGCTCGGATTTTGCACGCAATTTAAAAAGTGCGGGAGAGGGGAATTATCCGTATATTGGCAAGTAAGTGCATTTGTTTAATGTACATGGTGTGTGCAGGTGTGCATAAATATTACACGCGTGTGTACGTTTTTTATATGCTGCACATTAAAAGTGGTTGCCTCGTATGTCTTTTTCGAGTTGCCAACGATTGTTCGTCGTTGGTTGTACTGGCGTCGAGAGTTCGATGTCGCCAGTTGTTTTGGGAGTTGACTCGTGTATTGGGATGTTAGTGGAGTGTTGCCGGCGGGGCAGCCCCGGGGTGTTCCCATGTCCACCCTTCTCCGGGCGGGGGGTTGCGCATTAATATACTACAACTTCGAAAGCAAAATGCAAAGGATATATTCATCCTTGAAGATTAACATGCAATACATAGGGTCTTTAGCGGCATCATAGTACACTTATACTTGTATTACCGTGTCTGTTTATTGTATGACTATGTGTGCATTCATAGTTTTGCTAAACGGTGTGGGCTGACTCCAGATTCTGAGCAAGGTTATGAATAGTGTTTCCTCATAAGATTGATGTTTTCAGGATGATTTACACACACATAACTAGTATGTTGTCAAATACGTTTCATGTGGACGAAGTAGTAGGTGTTTCATCGGGGCGATCGCTGGATCCCAACATGTTTGCGGGTGACATGTGATGAGCTGTGGGAGGTTTTAACGTGACAGATGTGCATTGAATAATTGGGGATAAAGCCGACGACTGGCTCTTGCATTTCGGCGTGATCTTGAATTAGTAACGTTCGTTGTTTCTGTTGGTTAGCATGTCGTGGCATGATTTGTCGGCGTTGTTCATTTTTTCAAATAGATCGGTCTTGAGTAGCGACCGAGGCTACGGTAGGGGGGTCCCCCTTTGGGCCTTTTATTTCAGTGGCTAGGGGTCATTCGCGCGACTAACCCCTTTGTTCCTATCCAATTTTACGTTTTCTTCAAGTTTTACGTTGACGAAATAAATTCGTAATGCAAAGGTGATCTACGCTGCGCCAAAACAAGTGCTTAAACCATTTCCATCCGTGGGGTACTGAGTCACTCGTGCGAGTGGCTCAAACACACTAGTGAAAACGGGGTTACACCCCCTACCGTAGCCATTGTCTAAGCGTGTTTGATTTGTATATCATCAATGTGTGTCCGGGTCGTTCTAACTGATATTTTTTGTTATAATTTTCATTCCTCAATCGACTTCGTCGAGAAGACAAAGTAACCCATACATAACAATATTAAAGGCGCACACAAATTATTATAAACACTGTTTCAATTCTCATATGTATCGTAACGTCTTTGGTCCTACGTACGTACATTGACCATTTCCATGATTTTTTACGCCCTCTTTAACCTTTGCAAACACCCAGTAATCGACATGCACAGTCTGCATGCATTTCCATACTCATATACACCCGATTTCCAATACCAAAACATACAAAAGTAGCACACAGAATCTACACACCCTTTACGGTTAACTTGAATCCACGAGTCCATGGCATCACATCACACAAGTAACTCACATCCCAATATACCTACACACAGTGTGTATTTAGGTACGACGGTGAATTACAGTGTCATACGTCATGTCTACAGCTATACCTACGTGACTCCGTTTCCATTTATCGACGCAAATACACCCCCCCACACTCTTGTATCTATCGATTCCCATAAACGGCGGGTGTTCATTTCTCTCTCTCTATATGACACTTTGTAACAACAAAACATTGAGGGATAGGCGAATTGTCCATTTCAATAAATGAAGTATATCTTCTGTAGTTCAATCGATCATTCATAAAAATCAGGTAACAATGTACAAGGACGTACCCATTCATCACTCAGCAGTATTTCGTGCCAGGGTGCTTGACTTTTCATTTCGATTCATCTCCAACCTCCATGAGTGACCCACCACCAATACTTGTCCCGTACAACCGGGCTATGCACTCTATATCTATTAATAGTCGGCGTCATCGGTGAGTATTAAAAACATTTTTTTCGGAAAATTCGGAGGTTGCTCCGCAAACGATCCTTAGCATAACCATGTCGAATCGTGTCCATCACCAATATAGCTACTGCTACCTGAAAGAAATTGACTTTCGAGCATCTGGTGGCAAATCGATCAAATTGGCAGTGAAGAGTCGCATACAAACACTTTTTTGACAGTCGTGTCTCAATGTGGGGGTATGTACTGTACTTCTTTAGTGTCTCCATGTTTTCCCGTTTAACATAAATTCGCATTTGCGACACTCCACGCGTACTTAGAAGAATCTCCATGTCCAGGAAAGGCACTGGTTGCCCAATTTTGTTTTGTGATAGATACAGGGTTCGCAACCTGCTCACCGTCATCTAGGATATGTTTCCAATACATTCCACCATTCATCCTTCCCTCCCCTCCTTCCCGCTTAATAGTTTGCTCAATAGTAGTACCTTTCCTTTTTTATATGCCTGGTACTATCGTAAGTATGTCATCTATGAATCTCTTAGTGTTACTGCTGTACTGTTCAAAAACCTCTCAACGACACACGGCGCGTGTGAAAACACGTGGAAGTGTGTTGAGCTAAAGCTTTTTTTTTCCCCATCTGCCGTAGCATAAACCAAGAAAAAAAACTAAGCAAGGGTAAAGAGGTTTAATGGTGTTTCTCGTATCGAGCAAATGTCTTTCTATCATAAGTTTTAGAAAATTTGAGTTCATGCATGATCGCGAAAACCGTTCATTTCATCAGGTGCGGGTTCAGTGCCCATTAATGTGCAGGAGAATTGCTCCTATACCACTCCTCCAAATTGTACAAACCTTTTTTCTGATACGAAGATAATCCATTCACACAGTTTAGCTCGACCGACATTGAATATTTTTTTGTTGATCATTTTTATTGGTACAAGAGCTCCGCATAGGCGCCGGCATTCGCCGGCGCCCATGCTTCGGGCAGGGCAAGGCGGCATTTCGACAACTTGAGGTGTATGTGTCCGATTTGGCATGCGAACTTTGGTGTAATGCTAGGAGCTAAATACGAACATGGGATTATGAAAGTCATTCTTTGACAGGAGTAAAGCGTAATATAATACAACAAAGAAGGCAAGGATAGGCAAAACACACTATCTTAAATGCACCGTCAAGTAAAAGTTGGCGTCTATCAAACAAAAATACCCAAAAGAGTATTACTGAGGACCTGCGTCGCCTCTAGGCGAAAGGAAAGAGGCCTTGGCATTAATGAAGAGGCTGCACTGCTGTCCCCGTGGCAATGGAGGTTCGAAGTCGACAGGATGCAAAGTCGGTTCGCATCCAACGTCGATATGGGGCCATGTCAGCCGGCGAGGTTTTAGAAGAAGATTGCTTTGTTTGTTACGTGAAGGCTGTCGCATTGATTGGTCTGCGTGGTCGCGGGCGAGGAGGAAAACGTAGAAGAGGAGGGCGATCCCTCGTTGAGGCGGCGTTGTCTAAGATTGGTGCGGGGGTGGCTTTGCTTTCACGGGAGGTTGGCGTAGCGCTTCTTCTCTGTTTTTTCTCGGGGAGGCGGGGTATGTATGTCTGCTGTCTTTGATTCATGGGTGCTTTCACGTTGTCGAAATCGGACGCGTCCCCTCAATACATAATATCCGGAGTGCCTTTACCCCGACGACTGCTGATAGTGCCGTGCGTATTTCCTGGAGGCTGACATATTGTTTACTGCTAGTAAACACAATTTACAGTTGCAACATTTTTTTTCCTCCATCCCATTTTTTATCCCGCACCACTCTCGCGCTCCCTCCCACTAGTAACTCAGATCCGGTGTCACATAGCGGGCCCTCCTCCTCCCTGCCAACTTCGGCACGTGCTTTCATTTGTACCGCGAGGAGAACCCAGCATTTTCTTCCCTCGTCGACTCGCGTCGAATTGTACCTACACACGCTGCTAGGCGCTCCCAGCAGTTGATCCCTCTTTTTTTTGGGCACTTTTGCAAATAAAGGCAAATCTTATCTTCGTGGGTGTCGAAATCAAGGACAACCAAACGTTGGTTACGGCCGGCTGACAATTGATTAAAACAAAACAGGCTCTTTGCATAGAGATTTCATTCCCTCCCCCATATTGTATGATATTACGATGGTTGACGCGATTTAGAATAAAGCGACTAAAAATACACAATTATCAGCGTACGCGGAGTTTTAGATATCTCGAATAACGAACGACCGCGACGGCAGAGCACGGCTAAGCATAGCGCTTCGCCCTGCTGAGCTAGTGCTGCGCTGCGGTGCGCTGCACAGCTGAGCCGCTGGGCATCGCAGGGCACTGTACGGCGCTGCGTTGCTGTGAGCTATAGCGCTGCGATGGGGTGCTGGGCGATGTGGAGCTGATGAGCCAGGCCCAGATCTCAGCCGATGAAGGTTCGTGAAGTAAAAAACAAATGATGGGAATGAAAGAAAAGCTAAAGCTGGACCGTTCTGCAACTAATTCACATGCGGCAAATTAGCGGCAAATAGTAGGAAGTTCAACTTACTAGACAAAAAGAATGAAAAAATCGCGAAAAAGTTCAAAATCGTGTTGGCAGAAAAACCAAATTTGCAGGAAGCAGCTGAAAGGTCGAGAAGCAGGCAATATTTCAGTTGTTGTTGTTGTTGTTCTCACATTAACTCGCCTAATCAAGTCCGTGGTTACAGGACAGGGTCCAGTCACTTTGGAGCTGAGGAATACCCTAGGGAAAAACACGAACAACCCATGGTGGTACACGCATAAATCACGGCTGACGCAATTCATGCCTCCACCAGAAACGTGTAAAAGTGAAGTCGGGAGTCAGTCTGCGATGTGCCAGGTCCACACCGGTGCATACGTTTTATTACGCGCGCCTGGAAAAACCGACTATACCTCTTGCCACCCAAGGAAGACTCCCAGTAAATATTACACGTAGTATCTATCATTACGCATACGCAAAACAGACGCAAGTCAATTGTAAAAAAGAAACCAAGAACAAAGAAGAGAAAGGAAAAGAGATTGGTGCATGGGGCCAACAAAATGAAAAGAAAAAAATATTTTGGGGGAACTACTGGCGAGTCTGCCACCAGGTCACGTGGTCTTTCGACGGTCTACAGCAGTACTCCGAACGACTTGCAATACACCCACCGAAGCACGGACAACTGGCCAATTACGCGATCGACAGCTGGCTGTGGTTGTCAGGTGTCTTTGTGTTGGGGGCCCACGTGCCCTGCCTCTTGATGGATCTGGTTTGGGTAAAACATGCGGTGTGCTCGGTGGTCTCACGGCAGCAGCACACCAGAACGTCCGCTGGTGCGATGTATCATTCTTACAGAAAATGTAATATACTCGGAGTATTTTTCTTCATCAATAAGAACATTAAACGGTTGTTATATATTGGACATAGTGATGCGTGTACGACTACACTTGCCAACGGGACTTGTACTGCACTTTGAGCTATCCGCTGTGGTTGTGGTTGCTACTAGTTTCTGCAGTACGTGCTAGAAGTTTCGCCCTTCGGCTACAGCTGCTACACCTGCTGTTGTGTGTTTGCCTATGTCGTCAGTTGGCATTCATGCTAGTCGTACATACGGTTGTTCTCATCCAGTACATACGGGTTTCCTCGTAGCTCGTACGACGACGAGCTCAAAACAGAGGAGAGGTGACATGAAATGGCATGGACAATGGCCACATAGAAGCGAGCACCGCGGGATAGTTCGCTGCGAATCAACCGCGCTCGTTCATGCTTACAGCAGAGACTGCCTGGAGTGTCAGCGGCCGTGCTAAAGCTAGGGCCAAAGGGCGACGAGACGGCTCTTCTACCTGCTTGGTTTTGTCTCGAGATTCTGTGATATGTAGGACAGAGTGATGCGTGTACGACTAAACTTGCCAACGGCACTTGTGCTGCACTTTGAGCTATCTGCTGTGGTTCTTATGTGCTAGAAGTTTCGCCCTTCGGCTACAGCTGCTACACCTGCTGTTGTTTGTTTGCCAATGTCGTCAGTTGGCGTTCATGCTCGTCGTTCATACTGCTGTTCTCACGCAGTCCGTACGGGTTTCCTCGTACCTCAACCGTTCGACGACGAGCTCAAAACAGAAGGAAGGTGACATGAAATGGCATGGACAATGGCCACATAGAAGCGAGCACAGCAGGATAGTTCGCTGCGAATCAACCGCACTCGTTCATGCCTACAGCAGAGGCTGCCTGGAGTGTCAGCGGCCGTGCTAAAGCTAGGGCCAAAGGCCGAAGACACGGCTCTACCTGCTTTGTTTCGTCTCGAGAATATGTTACTACGTGAAAATATCATGATTTGAGAGTTTTTTATTCACGAAACGTATTACCGTCGGTAAAATGCGTCACGAAGTTGTTGGATATCGTCGGTAATTTGTCTCACGTTTTAGGTGAACCCACACCAAAAAAATGAGTTTCCAGCTGGCGAAAACGAGCAGAAACAAAAGAAACAAAAAGGCCGGGCAAAAAAAAAACGAACTATAAAAAAGTACAGCAAAGAAACTAACGCTCGAGAGTATGACACCGCAAAATTCCTAACATTATCGAGTACCGTTTGGAAATGATGCCAATTTTGTAAATCATCCAGGCGTTGCAGACATAAAGATACATCCGAATCTCCGAAATTCGCCCTTGACATGCGGTATTTTTGCAACTTCTTGCTTGTCTCGCTCGGCATCCGTCCGCGTTCACGTCGATGTGCGGAACGGACACGGCAGGGCGAGGGGCGTTGGGGCCGCCCCCCGATGGCGGCGCTCGAACGAAGCTATTTTTGACCGAGAATTCCAGTTCCGCGAATCGCATACTTCGCCCAAGACAAAAATATATCTCCTGACCATATCTCTGACACCAACGAAGGATTTTATACAGGTTGTTTTACAGAAGGGATGAGAGATCAGTGTTTTGTTGATCTTTCGGGCACATCTTTGTAGCCTCGTTTTCCTCCTTCCGACCCTCCTGGTATATCTCATTCTTTCTGGTAGGTCCATGTCTCCCGCACGAAATGACGGTAGTCCACCAGGCCGTGCAGATAGGTTTTCATTGAGAAATAACCCCTGGACCCCCCGTATATCTCTGTGTTTGTCTCCGCTTTCATTGTTTTTCTTGTCCAAAGCGTGTGCATTTCTTCTATTATTTGTTTTACTTCTGTTTGTACCCGCCAAAAATCTCTGTAGACAGCGCTTGTTCTGAGTCTTCCCAAAAAATCCATTCGTACTCTGTCAATTACGTTGTTCCATCTTAAGCCAGTCCGATCTTGTGTTTCTTTTACCTTTAGAGCCCAATTAACAATACCTGACCACTTCTTTTCTGGCATATTCCTTAGTGTATATCTTTTTTTCATCTTTCCCGCGTGTTTATTTGTTGTATATGGGTACGTTCTTATTTATGTTCTTAATCCAGTATCATTTGTCGTACATGCGCATGCTAGTATATCTTTGGCTCCTGTCATCTGCACGGTTTGCAGTATTGTTTTCTGAACTTGGCTTTCCCTTCGCCTGCTTGTCCTACATGGTAAGATCATAATCATCGGAACACATGTTTTGGGCCTACCGCCAAGGTGCGTGTCTGTTGAGGATGCATCCATCTTGCCTACTGGTGGTGAACCGTTTCCTACGACTTTCTCTATGTGTGAATCCCAAGAGCAGTCGTTCGCGGTATCTACGTCAAAATATGTGTGCTGGTCTACGATCGGTAAGTCTTGTTATCCCGACTTCCAATCGGAAGATACCGGATTTACCTTATCAGCGTTACACATGACTACTGTGCATGTTTTCACGTTAGCTGTCACTGTCCATTTCTTAGTGTACTCTGGTGCTTTCTCTAGCTGCTTCTTTAATCGTTTTGGTGTTTCTGATATCCCCACGAAATATTGCACAAGCATCTACCCCGACACCGTATCTTTCCATTATCGTGATTCCTTCCTGATGCTTCGACTGCTATTATCATCTGATTGGTATATACACTATAGATATTTGGTGATGGTTACATCCTCGAGCAAGTCATTCAAAAGTATGGAACATATTTTGATTCCATCTTTTTCAGCATCACAACACTTTTATACATTCCGTCGTATTTTTTATTCATTCCCATCACCTTTCCTCCGATCCCAGACACCCACACATTTTTAGACATCCCATTCCTCCGAATTCCCAACACCTTTCCTCCGATCCCAGGCATCCACGAATTCTTCCACAGCCCATTACTCCACACTGTGTCATAGCCCGGCGTTCTTCCTACCTTGACTTATCTTACGTAATGTGTACACATGATATATACAACTAAGATTTGCCCTCAATCCTGCTTGGCTTTTGCTTATTGTTTCGTCCTTCTCCAACATTGTTCCTATGTAGTCGTCCAAAATATCACAGATGTTTTTTTCATATCGTGCTTAATAGCGTTATCCCTTGGTAGTGCCCCTGGTCAGCCTAACTCTTTTCTTCAACAAGTTTACTAATACTCCTTCTCTTCACCGATCAGGCACGTAATCATTCTCCCATATTCGACTATACAACATAACCATCATGGTATGCATACCTTTTCCCCCGTAATTATTCAATTCATTCACTATGTTATCTGTCCCTGCAGCCTTTCCATCCCTATGTTTAGCTACACACTTCTTTGCTTCTCCTCTTGCGAGCTCTCTCTGTAATGCGTGTAAACCACGGTCTTCCCTTTCTGACGAACAAACGTTAGCCTGCGCTTACGCATTGAGCTCCTTCTCGAGTTCTGCGTGGAACATTTCGTTGGCTGTGGATTTTGCAAGCTTGCACGAGAATGGTCTACAAATACCTCCCTCTTTTCCTTCGAGCTACTTGCCGCTTTACCGTTCTGTGCCCTTTATTTAGCCTTTTTACCGCGTCTGCCTCGCCTGATTGTTTGCCCAGTACCCCGTTCATCCCTGCCCACTTCTACTTCATCCAGCCGTCGAAGTCTTCGGCCGTTAAAAAAAAACGTCTTTCCATAATCTCTTCTTCTCGACCATCTATCATACTTTCTGGGGGGAAGAGGGGGTTAAACCGGGGGACACTCTCACCCTTGCTACAATAATAAAGGGAAATATATCTCCGGCGTCAATGTGCTCCACATAACGGCGCTATCTAAAACACCTAAAACCGTTGGAATGTTGTTTTTGCTTTGACAAAAAAAAAAAATTCCGCTCCATCTATAGGCCTTGCATATAGTCATCGGATCACGATTTATTTCAATTCACGTAATGCATTTTCTTCCTCAGCTGTCAGATTTTGTTCCCATCGAAAGCGGGCTTCATTGTTTGCGCGGAGACACTGACTATAATCACCCTGTTGGCCCTGGTACATGATTGATTGTACTTGGTAGTTCCAACGGGAATCGTCGATCTATATCCTTAATGAGGACACGCACCCAGCCATACGAGCGATCGGAGTATCACACACATCGTGCAAATATGAGTTTGGACGAAAGTTTTTTATCTCACAGCTGGAGTGTATATATATATTTTTAATACAATACTGTTGACCCTGATAGCTGCACTGTAGTTGTAAGGGGAGTCGCCGACCTATATACCCAATGAGGACACACAACCCGTGATACTCGCGATCGGAGTATCACACACAGCTTGCAAAGATGAGTTTCGACAAGATCTTCGATCTCACAGCTGGAGTGAATTTTCATTATAAAAAAAAAAGGTTTGGTGTGGGGTACAAACTCTTCAAGCGAAGTGCCTCGTAATCAAAATAATTTGGTGTACTGTGAGGTACAGAATCGGCAATCGAACTGCCTCATATTTAAGATATATATATATATATATATATATATCGCCCCCGCCACATTCCTCCCCCTCCCCCACAAGAAATATGTATAGTTTCCACGCACTAATGGACCTGCCCCACCCGTCCCCTCCCCTCCCTCCCCCACTCCCGCCCCCCTTTTGATCAAAATCAGGCCCCCACGCCTTGAAAAACTCCGCCCTTCCCTCACCGGTTATTCGACTTACAGCATTCACTTGATAAACTGATGCATTTCCTTCTACAGCTGTCAGATTTTGTCCCCCTCATAAACGGGTTTTATAGTTTCTGCGCACAGATTGCCTAACATCACCCTGTTGACCCTGATAGACACTGTATAGTTGCAAGGGGGGTCGCCGACCTACATCCTTAATGAGGACACACAACCCGTAATACGCGCGATCGGAAAATCACACACAGTTTGCGAAGATGAGTTTCGACAAAAAAATTATTGGCACAGCTGGAGTGTATTTTAATATTATAAAATATAAAAATATTATAATTTCTTTGTGTGGCGTACATCCTAATCGAAAAAGCGAACCTTATGCGTAGCATGTGTCATATTGAAATAGTCCAATACACCAAGGCACTAAATTAAAGAAAGTCTATCATACGTTAGGGGGTGATGATTGCGTGACCGTTTGATGAGCATGCATGTGACGAAAAGGAAGGGTGAAACAAGAGCGACAGCTGGATTTTTTTTTGTAATTCGTGGCCAGATTTAGGTACGGGACGGAGGGAGAGAGGGAGACTTGGTGTGTATTATTGTAGACAACTCCATTTATGAGAATTTCCTGCTAGTTTGTTCTGATCTGTATTGTCTTGTTTATTTGTTACCTAAGCCGTAAGCTCAGCATGCACATTGTAGGGCGGCAAGCTCAACAATAGCGCAGAAATGACGAGAAGTGTGGCCATTTCCGTTGCCTGACCTCAATAGCCATATTTATGGAATGGACTACCTCAATAATCGTCGAATGCCTTACCGCTTTCCACGGAACCATGCCGGGGACGTAGGAGGTGTATAGTGAGCTGTTCTCAGATGGCATGACTTCAATGCAGTTAACCGCGATGTCCTGTAGCGCCCCACTAAAAGTTTGCGTGTTTCCCGTTCCAAGATCTATATAACATTCGCACCCCCGTATACTACACGCAATGAGGGCCATTTCAACTAGTCTCCCTCGATGCAGTTGAAGATGTGCAAGACACTCATATCTGGTAAAACCGCGCGCTCTGCGATAGGCATACCACTTCATGCCAAAACGATTTCTGAACGGCGGAGGTCATATAAACCCCAAGGTAGTCGCAACGCCCTACGTCGGAAAGCGTATTTTTTGTGTACCTAACAAATCAATGGGCATCTCTGTTGGTGCGGTTGTACTTCAACCACCCTCTTTATCATCGTTCGATTGACGTAGAGAGGACCTCACGTGACAAGGCTCGGAAAAACGAAATCGTCACGCGTTAAACGCGCATACTATACTGTAGGAGTTGCACGTTTTAGCGTTTTCTATAGGAGTGCTCCGCGACTGAGGAACTACCCAAAGTCTTTGGATCATCCAATGTGGACAAACGTGAGGCAACGGCATGGTGGTTATTTGTTTATTTTCTACTGTCAGAAACTCATAACAAAGCATTCTCGCAATCACTACCTTTTCTCATTGGCAAGAAAAACAATTTCGAAGCCCATTTTGAGTCAGGTATTGTACGTAACTCGGTACCGAACATTTGGATAACCCTCTTACCGTGTCCTGAGTATGTGCAGTCCACCATGGCGTTCTCTGGACAACCAGCCCACAGAAATCTATCTCGGTCATGGTTTCAATTGTTCTTCAAATGTCTATCGATGAAGATTATACAGCTGTCGCTGTTACATGCCTCAGAACGTTCTGGCCGCATGCTAGGTGACACGGTGGAGGTGTACCATATATATGTATATTTACATATATATGCCTCTTGGACTCTCCTCCCACCTCCCCCCCACCCTTCCCCCCCGTTTTTTTTTTCTATTCTTTTTCTTCTCTTCTCCTCGCTTTTTCTTGCCTGAACGCGCCACCTAATATCGAAATCCGCCAGAGTAATAAGCACTTCCACGCTCTGGATATCGCCGTGTTATCGTTATAGAGCCGTCCATGCCGCTGCAGCAATTCCTACGAACCCCCGACCCCAACGCCCTCTCCTTCCCCACAACCCGCACCATCGCCCAGACCTAGAGCCACGCGTATAGCAAACCCCTACATATATGCGACCTAAAGATCTCCCCCCCGCCCTCCCCCGGCACATCCCCCCCCCCCTTCCCCCACAAGGATGATTAAAAGTTTCCACGCAAAAATTGACCTGCCCCACCCCCCCTCCCCCCCTCCCCCCCCTCCGCCCCTCCCCCCCCTCCCCCCTCCGGCCCCCTCCCCCCCTGCCCCCCTCCCGCCCCTCTTTTGATCAAAATCAGGCCCCCACGTCCTTAAAAGCTCCGCCCTTCCCTCAACGGTTATTCGACTTACAGTATTCACTTGATAAACTGATGCATTTCCTTCCACATCTGTCAGATTGTGTCCCCCTCAGAAACTGGTTTCATAGTTTCCACGCACAGACTGCCTAACATCACCCTGTTGACTATAAACGCTACACTGTGGTTGCAAGGGGAGTCGCCGCACTACTTCCGTAATGAGGACACATAACCCGTAATACGCGCGATCGGAGAATCACACACAGCTTGCAAAGATGATTTCGGCAAAATATTCGATATTACAGCTGGACTGCATTATGTTTTTTACAATATATGTATATATATATGTATATTTGCTTTTCTGTAACTTGTTAGTTTAAGCTTTTCATACTTCACCGGACGATTGACCATGACAAAAAACTATTTTCTAACGACGAACACCCTCAATTGTCCCTAGCTGTAAAACGAAGTGTATTTAATGCCAATCGCGAAAAACCTTGCAGACGAGTTGTGAGCCAAAGAACCACGTCATTCCAAACCCGTAAAAATTACAAAAAATGCCACATCTATCGCGGCGCGTGTTTCCTTCTGTATTGCTCGTCTGAACCAGTATTAACAGTAGTAGCGAACGTGCCATCGTCGTGGCACCTTTGGTGGTAGGTGGGCTGAGGATGGGTGCTAGCACTTTCTGCCTTAAACGACTTCTGGATGACAGGTCTCCTTAGCCTTAAAATTGTCGAAAAAAAAAAAATTACAGTTAGACCTGTTGAGCTTTTATGTACCCAGGGCATGGGGTTACTCATCAAGTGGCACTCTTGTATATCTCCATATGCCAGGTTGTTCGTTAGGTATTGCGCTCCTCATGTTGGCAATCGTATAATACATGTAATGCACCTTCCTCTTAAAACGCTCACTTAAGCGTCCGTCGCCGCTGCGCAGGTGCTGTCTACGCGTATGACAATTCTTTTGTCGACGTCCAAGGTAACACATACTTCATCGACAACACCGCGGCATGGGGCGGAGGTAAGCTATTTATGGAAATAGTATTTTCGTGCCGAGGTTTTTGTTGGGGACAGGGTAACGTCAAGCATGATCAGTAGCTTCCGCTTCATTGTCCTCATTCAACATCTCAGATCGACAACAAACGATGGTAACCCCCGTTACATAGAGATCGAACACTTTTGAGATGTCCAGACATGGACGATGAAACTGGGCATCTGAATGAGAGGTCCCGTGTCAACGCTTGATACGATGAGGGTAGGCGCATATGTGGGCTGCAGCAACAGGTGATCGATTGTGATTCCTGCACAAAACAAGTACTACCGGGTGTATCAGGTTCGGTGTTTTAGGGTTAATAAGCCATAAACGCAATGTATCGCACGAACAAAAGGTGGCATAGATGAACAACATTGGCCAGATGCAATTACGACTTTTTTGTGCATGTATTTCAGAAGAACCCTCGTCAATCAGGAGTATTTTAGAGCAAACCTGTTCCCCGTATCGTTCAGCCCCTACTATTGAACTCGCCTTATAAACCGACATAGAAAAGCAGTGTGCTCAACGACGTATGCAGCACGATGAACAATTTTAAGGTGGACCGCTCATTGACACCGGCTTTGCATACGGTTATTGCCTCTGCGTCTACCTCTCTGTGTAAGTTTGATTTGTCGTCGCGTGTATTTTTGTCGCGCGATCAACGGCGCCAAGACTAAGTACTCTTTTTTTTATATTTACCAATTTTTGCCCAACCCAAACACTGCGGATTTGAAGTGTGTACTGAAGGCATTTTACACAGTATGTGCGTCCGTCCACAGGTGAGAGCACGTTGAAATCATTGGGCTGCCCGTCATTAACTGCAGGAGCTTGGTCGCACGTGTATCCGAGTGGTGCGTGGGTCAACCTCGTGCCTCATCCTCATTCCTCATTCCTAATCGTGTTGGCTCATACATCGGGGGTAGCTGATCATGCAGTCAAGCAACTATTTGTCACACACATTTTGTCCTCCTATTTAAAGAGGCCTAACCCCTGTGTCGGAACCAAGACCTAACCCTACTCCCGAAGCCTGTTACGACGTCTGTGTTGTGAATGACGAGCCTCCGTAACGTCCTTAATACACACATAGGTCCGAAAGTGCCCAATTTCGATATTCATGGATATATGTCTATGGCCGTAGGATTTTTCATCGGGGTGCAATTTGTTTTTGATATTGTATGCAGTAGCCCTAACCTTTACGGGTCGCTTATCCTAAACCCCCCCTCACCAGCCACTGCGGTCGTGGGCTCTTCCACGGGTGTTCACTGGTTCGGTCGGGTTCGGTCGGGTCGGGTGAGGTTGACCGTGACGTTGAGGGTGGGGGTGACTGTGAGCTTGAGGGTGACCCACGTCGGCAACGTCTCACGGTAGAGGTGCACCTATTTGTTTGTAAGGTCCATCAAATGACGAACAACAACTCTATACCCAACGCCACCTACAGATATGAAGGAAATATGAAAATGCTTTATACCGCAATCATGGTGGTAAACGCCGCCTCGCGGTAAACGTCCCGGGGCGCCGTACTCAGCGATAACAGGACAAAAAAATATCGGAAAAACGACCCGACCTCGTAAATTTCCCCCGCTACCCTTGTTTGGGAGAAACGTCTCGCCACCGAGCTTGCAGACCATTTCGGTGTGAGCGATTGAGTTGTTTCCGAAGCAGGCAAAAGCGTGCTTTTCATAGAAAACTTTATGGCCGGCATGTTAGTTGGTAATACTTCGGGCGACAACAGCGAAACAGACAAAATCAAGCGGGGACAGAGAACTAAAAATGTTTTTGACGTTCTGGCTTTGAAACATGTTTGTCATCTAGCCAGTCGAATGACTACCGTGCTGGCATGCATTGGGGTGTAGATTAAGACAAAACTCGTGCTGGTGTTTACGGGATGACGATAAGACCACTCTCATGTCAAGAAAAGACGCAGCCCAGATTACCGGTGCACCGGTTCGGCAACCGTTCAGCGTTTCTAACAGCTCCGGCTGGTCTGTATGGGATGACGATAGACTCGCCCCTTGTTAAACACGAAAGACACAGCCCTGATTACCTGTGCAACGGTGAGGTTACCGTTCAGTCATAAATCAAACATATCATATAAAACAAACTTGCTACGACATGATATCATGTCCAATCTCTCGATACTGTGTCCGATGGCCCACATTGTTTTTACCGCGTGAAACATCAGCATTCCTATCCCCCGCCACCAGCTCTGTATCTCCCATGCTAAACATGACAATTATCATTTCAAACACGGAGCTACAGCTTGATGACTTCATCGCCGACACCGGTACCAGCCCCGAGGTCCTCCTCTCCGTCTCTGCTGTTGTTTTCGCGTCCTAGTCACTGCCAATCATGATGAACTCACCATGATCAACACCTGCTGCGGTCTTTGCTGTTGCTGTGTGCGTGTTAGAGGCATGGGTGATATACGTTTTTTGTATCGCTCCGCGTGTGAGAGGTGTTTGTGTTTTTATGCTTTCTTTGTCGTTTTGCCGCTGGAAACCAGAGTACTTGAAATGTTTTTCCATAACAGCTCACTCTATCTCAATATATGCCCCGGGCCCTCTTGTTGGCCTGCAATATCCTAGCGAAACGGGGGGGGGGGGGTTACTGCCATAATTACGGTATCCGATGATCGATCGTATGGCCCAGGTTTTAATAAAAGGCGTTTTCCAAAACAATATTAAGATTCCGACTGTTAAGAATCAAGTTTTTAAGGAGCCCCCCGTCATTGGCAAACAATACCCGGTATACACCAGAGCGACAAACTGCCACCTCCATCGTACGTAGCACGCGCTCTAACCTGTGAAATTGGAAGAAATATCTGACCCGACCAGCGGGTTGGGGCATGACGCGTGAAGACCCCTGTAGATGTTGCCCTCGTAATTAGTTTGCATCAACCGCCGATTCCTGCAAAATACAAAAAGAAGTAGTAAGATTTACCCGACCTATTGTCACGACCCCCGTTGAATGTTGGAGAACCCCACATGATTTTGGTTTTCTTATTCCGATTTTTTTTCCTCGCACTACTCTCGCGCTCCCTCTCAGCAGTGAAGAAGACCCAGGTTCACATAAAATGCCCTCCTCCCCCACTTATGGGTCTATGTAACTACTCCAAAACGATTGAAAGATGCAACTCCATATTGGTGCTCCGTAGAGGGTATTGTGTTCACAATCGGGAAGTTTGTTCTGATATATATGTTTGTGTTCTATCGGGGTCGAACGTGAACGGCCAGAGCAAAGCACAAAACTTTCACTGCATGCCTAAGGATTGGGTTTGTTCGACAAATGGCACATTCAACACCTGTCAAAACCAACCGATTTCTGCCCTGGGTGAAAGGTACCGAGGGCCTCAAGTGAGAAGTGTCAAAACGCCATATCATTGGTAAGCCGATAGCAACCGTGACGCATGATATAGTAGGGGCGGCATCTGGCAATACACTTTCTCAAGCGCTTCATTTCAAGTTTAGTAACTTCATACCCTGATTGGGATCAGAGGCTGAAAAACCCTCACGCTTGAATTGCGATACACGTGTTTAAGCCACACAAAGAGCGAACGATGCTATAAAGATAGCACTGTATTCGTGTGTTATGATTTGACGCGAGGGGCGCCTTAGCCCAACGTTGTCGAGAGGCCTCATACCGACGTTAGTATACGCCGTCATTTCTTATCAAGGTGGTTCACGGTACAGCAGTCAATTGCACATCAAAAGAAACAGAGCAATTAGGAAGACAGGTTCATGATATTAAAAAAATCAGAAACACCGAGATTCTTCGTATCGAAGTTTTTTATATTGCACCGTCTTCTCTCAAAAAGAACCGTAGCCCGTGGGTCAGGCTTTCTGTTTTTTCTTAAGTGTATTTTTCCCTTTCTTTTTGCTTGTTGTAACCACGGATATGTTCAACTGCGTGATGACTGACTGCCGTGCCACACTATAACGTTGGTGATTAGCCCCGAGCAAATCATTTCATGAATCAAGGATTCTATAATCGGATACTTTGCGGTAGCTATTTAGAGTGTCAGTGGTGAGCACGCTATACGACTAATACTGCCTTGGAAGTGGGACACGTGCTACGTTGAGAAGGGTAGCATCTTCGGTCTAGTTTTCTTTCTTAATGACTGGTTTCTTTAACCCTATTTTGGCGAAGTTCGCTCGTTCGTGTTTTACATTAGTTCGGTTTTTATTGAATCGTAGGCTATCGCGAGTTTCATCCGGCAGCACTTCCATTTTTACGTACATCTGTATCTGGGTGGTGGACAGACGTCCTCAAGTAAGGATCCTCCAGGCAACGCTGCTTGACCTCTACCGTGATTTTGGCGTAATCCATGCACGAGGCTACCCGAGGAGCTGCTCGATGCCTTTTCGATGCCATGCTTGCTACTGACCTGCAGTAGGCCGAAGGATTGTCAATCGGAGTGGATTTTTTTTTTTCTGGTCATCAGTGGCTTGATGTTGTTTGATAGCCAGGTTGTACAATCACTGCCTCTCAACGTCAGCGACTGGATGAGCTATACGCTTAGAGGCCCTCATGTGAAGATGTACGTTCTACCCACCCATGTTGAGGCGCGTGTTACATGGCTTCATCGTGTATTGTGTATTTTGTAAAGTTTGACATGCACTTTGTGCGTCCCTCGACCGTTTCCCTCCGTGCTATAGGCAAGCCGGGGTGGCGCGCGTGTGAACCCATCTTTTCTCCAGCGCGTGTCCATTATATTTCCGTACTGTGGTGCCAGGTTTCTCACTGCTTATCGATAATTGTTGAATTTTACAGGCTCGTATTCTCGCGCTTTCGGCGACCGCACACAAATAACTGAACGTTTCTCCAGCGCATGTCCATAATATTTCCGTACTGTGGTGCCAGGTTTCCCACTGCTTATCGATAATTGCTGAATTTTACTGGCTCATATTCTCGCGCTTTCGGCGACCGCACACAAATGACTGAACGTCCCCACCCATATCACTAGTAGTTCATCATATATTTGCAACCGCTTGTTATGGCTTGAGAGGTTACAGCTGACCGTTTAGAGTTGACCATCCACAAAAGAATTGCACCAAGCACTGCTAAGAACGTTGTCAGAATTTTTCCCAGTTTTATCCCGACTCAATCACGTGACGCATGTCAAATAGAGGCCGGCCCTCTCTTTCTGGTTTCATATATATAGGGGACACCCGTTTCGGAAAAAAAATATACTTCGGGCATCACGCGAGGCTTTTCCGAAACCTCATTATTGTTGGACTCAGAGTAGTTCTTCACTTTGTTTTCCTATTTTTGAAACTTTGTGCTGCATGAAATATATAAATATAAACACCTTCCTGCTGTGAGATCGAATGTTTTGTCGAAACTCATATTTGCAATCTGTGTGTGATTCTCCGATCGCGCGTATTACGGGTTGATTGTCCTCATTAAGGTTATAGGTCGGCGACTCCCCGTGCAACTACGGTGTAGATATCATGGTCAACAGGGTAATGTTAGTGATTGCGTGCGCGGAACCTGTACATCCCGTTTTTGACGGGGACCAAATCGGACAGCTGTGGAAGGAAATGCATCAGTTTATTAATTGAATCCTGTAATTCGTACAACCAATGCGGAGAGGGCGGAGCGTTCGAAAGGGTGAGGGGGGGACGGGGTGGCGGGGGGGGGAGGGCGTGATGACTTCTATACAACATCTTTTCGTAGCATCGATGTAATATTTTGCTATACGCGTGGTCCTAGGTTTAGGCAATAGTGCGGGTAGTGGGGAAGGAGGGGGCGTTAGGGGGGCGGGGAATTTCAGCAGCGGCATGGACGGATTTAGAAATATAATGAGGTGATAACTAGTGGGTAGAAGGTTTTATAAATCTTTCGGATTTTGATTTTAGGTGAGGCGTTTGAGCAAGACGAAGCGGTACAAGGAAAAGAACAACAAGACGAAGGGGGGGGAGAGGGATTTGACGAGGTTCAGGTCATACGAATTATCAAAATACACTTGAGCTGCGACATCGAAAATTCAGTCGAAAATCATATTTGCAAGCTTGTGTGTGATAATCCGATCGCCTGAAGTACCCATATATGTAGGGGCTTGCTATGTTTGTGGTGCTACGTCTATGCGATCGTGGGGGTGGTGGGGAAGGAGAGGCGTTTGGGGGGCGAGGGGTAGGATAAATGATAGCCACGTCATGGAAGGCTAAAAAGATAATGACGTGATATCAGCTGGCTGGTACTGTTTACTACTGTGGCAGATATTGATTTTTGGTCGGGGGGGTGAACAAAAGGGATCCGCGGGGGGGGGGGGGGCACTTCAATATGTGCGCGGAAACTATAAATCCTGAAGGGGGATGAATTTGGCGGTTGTAGCAAGAAGACATCATTTACATACACCTGCTATATATAGTTTGTTCAAACACCCCACTCACAATCAACATCGGCCAGAATAATAAACACCTGTACGCAGTTGATATCACGTCATTATCTTTCTGACCATCCATGACTTTGTTTTCATTCTTCTCCCCCCGCCCCCCCTTCAACGCCCCCTCAATTCCAACCACCCGCACGATCGCGTAGACCTAGCACCACGCGTATAACAAGCCTCTACATATTTTTGATCTCACAGCCGGAGTGTATTTCAGTATTATTTGTGACCTAAACCTCCTAAAAAATCCCCCCGCCACCCCTCCCTTCCTTCTCGCTCTCGTATGCTAAATCGACCCACCTAATATCAAAATCCGCCACATGAATAAACACTTCACGCACTGGATATCACCCTATAATCTTTCTGGAGCCATCCATGCCGCTGCGTCCCCACCCCCTCCACCCCCGCCCCGAACGCCCCCGTCTTCCCCACGAACCGCACCATCGCCTAGATCTAGCACCACACGTTTAACAAACACCTCACCTAAAACCCTTCCCTTCCCCCCCCACGCCCCCTCAACCCCTCCCCCACCCCCCACCTCCCCAACCCCCCCAACCCCCCCACCCCATCCCACGCCCCCCCCGTCGAACACTCCGCCTTCTCTCTACTCACTGATTGTACGACTTACCCCAGGATATACCTGATAACCTGATGCATTCTTTCCAAAACCGTCGCATTTATCTCCCGAAAATAATGTAAAGTGTCCACGCACAGATTGAGCTGCCCCACACGTCCCACCCCCGCCCCAACCCCCCCCCCCCCTATGAGGAACTGGTGCATTTCTTTTTTGCTTCTTCTTTCCGGAAACCGTCATATTAATCCCCTTACAAGGATATTTAGCTTCTACACGCACAAATTTCCCGCCCACCCCCACCCCCACCCCCACCCCCTACCCCCCCCCTCCAACCCCGCGTGCTTTTGATCAAAATCAGCCCCCCACGTCCTTCAAAAATCCGCCCCCCCGTCACCGGTTTATCGACTAACAGGATTTACTTGATGAACGGATACATTTCCCTCCACCGCTGTCAGATTTGGTCCCCCTCAGAAACGGGTTTTATAGTTTCCGCGCACAGACTGAATAATATCACCCTGTGGACCCTGATAGCTACACTGTAGGTGTATGGGGAGTCGCCGACCTATATCTATAATGAGGACACACAACCCGTAATACGCCCGATGGGAGTAGCACACACAGCTTGCAAAGATGATTTTCCACGAAATCTTCGATCTCACAGCTGGAGCGTATTTTCATTTTTTTTTATATGTTGTTCTTGAAGATTTTACGTTTCCTCTCGGGAGCAATGGTGGTGACATTGCATGATGCATGACCACATAACCTCGCCTGTTGTAATTTGCGATATTCTATCACTTATTTTCAAGGACGTCAGCCGTGAGTTTGACGAATTTCCGGTCAATACTCATCTTTGCAAGCTGCGTTGTTGGTACTCGTAATATACGATATGAGTGAGTTTTCATTGGGAGGTGTCTTATTTTTGTCCACAATAATGGTAAGTATTGGTATTTATACTTTAGGTGGGGTATTTTGAGCTAGGTAAAACATCGATATTTATAACTTTCATATAAATTGTCATGCCAAAATATAATGGTAACTACATGGTTTTACCTATCGATTGAAGTATCTACTTTGCGATCCATGTACATTCACAACGTACGAAGCTTCAAAGAGTTGTTTAGCACACCTGAAGATTGTGTTGCATACCACATCTTTTCGAATCGTCAGTGTCTTAACACAAAACCCTTGGTGTACCCGCGCTTAATTACGTCACTTCGTTAGTCATACTTCGTTTGACATAGGTTGGGAGGCGATCATGCAGACGGTATGTACGATATGCCCTACATAATAGGCTGGTAGCGTTGTCTATTGCATTTTTATTCATCTGCCTGTACTTCTTTTTCACATTATTGTTGGCTCAAATGTACGATTTTACGCCCGTGACTTTTACCGTGCCGATGTGAGGTCTCTGATTTTAAGACAGAGATACATCTTACAAATAGAACGAGCGAGGTAAATGTGGTCATGCAATGTTACCATTATTGAACACGGGAGTGACATTACATCGTAAGGCGTATGCTATTGCGTTTGGTAGACGTTGCCAGGCGATCATGCAGACGGCAGGTAGGTACGAAATACCCTGCGAAATAGGTTGGTAGTGTGGTTTACCTCTTTGTTAACATATCTGTCTGTACTTCGTTTTCACGTTATTATTCCAATATCTAGTGTACGATGATACGTTCTGTTTTCTCCCCACTGTCGTCGAAGATGTGGTAGTCCTGTAGATGCCGCGTTTGTGTCTGGTGCTCTTGTGGTGCTCATAAAAACACGCCTTATCGTAAAATAATTAATCGCAGAGTGGTGTTCTTTTCCTTTATATGAGGCCTGAGGGGTCTTTTTTGTTTTCGTTTTTTTTGCACCCTTCTACTTTCCAGCTTCTTCTCCAACCGTGGTCACAGGTGTCGCCCCTGTTCCCCCCCCCTGTTCTTGCCTTCAACTTTTATCGTGCATAGGGTTCAGCAATTCCACTGCTCGTTGATATTTCATCGAGTGTTGCTAACTCACGCTCTCGCGTTTTCCGCAAGTCAATTCGTGCGCAAGAGAATGTCCCCACGAGTTTATACGAGTACGCACAAGGGCGCGCGCGCAAAAAAAAAAATAGACACCTACGCTTGACCTACGTACCAAAAACTTTTTTCGCCCTTCCAGAGGGGGAGAAGGGTACGAAGACCTTACCCCCCCCCCCCCATTACGCCACATAATTTCCTTTGCAAAGAACCCACATTCTAAATCCTATATAATAAAGGGACAGCGACCTTGCAGGGACAGGTATTAGACTATATAGCAGACACGCAGCCCCCTGGTCGCGCAGCAGCAGCCTGCGTACCAGCTACGAACAGCGCAGAGCAATGGAGAAGAAGGCAGAGAGCAAGAGAGAGTGGTACAATGAGCACAGCCTCCACGGTGAAGAGGCCACTGCTACAAGCCTCCTTCGACAAGACAGCTTGGCTACAAAGCGGCTGCGGAAAGCCAGCCGATGGCGAGGACTTCATCTGCTGCTGCGTGTCCAACTTCGGTGACGGTTCAGGATTGGATGAACGTGAGGCCATTGAGCATGAGTGTTCGGCAAAGCACAGAGAGTGAGTAGAGATGCATGAGGGCTGTAGTGTGATAGTCGAGGGTATCGCGGTAGTGTACGCGAGCATTTGTTCTAATTATATGAAATACAGAGTGTAAACCGAGAAGTCTCTGGGTTAGTATTAGGGTTAGGGTTACGGTTACCCTTCTAGTCCTAGAAATCTTTGGGTTGGGATTAGGATTAGGTTAGGGTTACCCTGCTACTGCTGGGACTGTTGCCTGCTCACACTCCGATGCGACTGCTTACTACTAGGCCAGTCGGCTAGGTCAGGAAGATTCCACAACACCTCCGCAAAGGCGGGGCGGAATTACTTTTCCAGACTTCCGTTCTAATTCCTATATTGTTTTTTAAAATAATGGTGTAGGCAGTCCAGGCATCGTGCACCTTGCAGCAGCAGCATCGGTTAGCACTGGAAAGACAAAACTCTGGCATATTATTTAACATTGCTCACCATCGAACAGTGTGTGTGTCGTTCTGCCTCCTCTCCAATAACTGACGACATCAGCAGCAGCAGAAGCCTAGCCTTGGCAGCAATACCAGAAGCTGTAGCCGCATGATCAAAATCGACAAAAAAGATGCGAACCAACTAGGTTACTCCGCGTTCCTGTTGTTCCCTGCACGCCTTTCGCATGCGAGCAGAGCACTTTCGCCTATCAGAAAAATCACCGCGAACACCAGCAGCGGCACCTGGGTGTGCCAAAAGTGCAAGCGCAATTTCGGACGTAATATAGACTAGAGCAACTGAGCCGAACACACGTGGACTCCCACGAACAGTCGCTCCAACACATGTGAGGACTTGTGCGGACAGCAGTTGCTGCATTCGCTAGCACCAGCAATTTCGATAAAAAATTGAAAACGTCAGTTTGAAGTACGACCGATTGAATGGTTGAAACTCAACCTTGCAAGCTGTAAATAAATTTGATCTATGTTTTATTTATGATATGGTGTTTGCGAAGTATACCAGGTTGTTAATAATTGCTTCACAATTTTTACGGGAGGTCGTTCGCGCGTGTTCAGCAGTTTGGGAACTGCCACGCTAGACGTATTTTAGGGGCGCAGTGTATGAGGCTGCAGGCCTCGTCGATGTGTGTATCTGAAACGCAGGAGCAAATTTGTATTTCCGTTCGACGGCTGATCAATTGCTATTTCTCATGTCGCAAGTTGCATGTCGACCAACTTGTGTCGACAGGGGTGCTGGTGCCGCGGCGGCGGTGGGGAGCGGGCGCACATTGCTGGATTATTCCAAACCGAGGAGAGCTACGGACGGCGCGAAGGAGTCGCCGGTGTCGATGGGCAGTAGTAGCGGCGGGGGCACAAGCGGTGACGCTTACGTAGTGGCGACGGGAGTTGTGAACAGGGGTCAGGGTGGTGTGGGCGCGGGCAGTGACGCCGACGTGGTTGTGTACGGGAGTTGTGACCCAAGGGTGAGGGTGGTGCGGGCGCGGGCAATTTCGCTGATGTGGTTGCGACGGGAGCTGTGAACGCCCTTCCAGTATTTCTTTTCCCCCTTACCTTTCGGGCAAGTATGGACTGGTGATATGATGTCTCCGAGCAGAATTGAACTATTTTGATGACTAAGTTGTTTTATATTCGCGCTTGTTTCGCGCACTACTGTATCGACGGTGGTCGCAAAAGTAACTTGGCAAAAGCAAGCCGACGCGTTCGTAAGTCTATAGGCGATGTAGGGGCAGGTTGGAGGGAGGTTTGTGCCCAAGCGCGGCGCTTGCCCCACATTTATTATATCTGACTACATTAACCACCTTGCATTGTCGCAAGGAATTACATACCCAAACAACATAAAGTACAGATTGACATCCCTCGCTCTTGCAATGTTGGTTTGCTTGCCAAGCCTTTTTGTTAACGCAAGAGTGTGCAGTAGACCATACATAGCGGCACTGCCAAAAACGAACTACCAAGCAAGCAAACAAAAAAATAGAAATGTAAAAAATATATATATATATTCAGCCCTCGGGGGGGAGGGGGGGGGGTAGGTGAGCGGGATAACTTTGCTTCTGCGCCCTCGGTATGCATTCGGGGGGATTTAAACTCACGAAACTGACCTATACCAGGCTCGAGGATAACCTGATACGCCACAGGGAGTAGTCTATACGTCTACGCAACCGCTTGCTTGAAAACGACATATAATATTACTCACACACCTGATACAGAGGAGACGCGGCCAGAAGATTGTTGTGTATACCGACAGTCAGGAACCGGTTATCAAGCAGCGCACTTGATTTTTACTACCGCGCCTCACTCTATCTAAGACATTAAGGGCATGCGTTGGGCCCAGTTCGCTGAAACCCAAACCCAATTGCAAAGGAGGTTATGCGGTGGGCATATGCTTTAGTCTAATGAATTGCGCCTCTTTGATTACCCCGTCCCTCGTTCGGTTTGTTCTCGTGTTCTCGATGAACCTGTTTTTTGGCAACGAGCAGGTTTGACGTATTTTAGATTCGTGTAAAGACGATATGTAGACAATGTAACGTTTCTTACTCGTTGGGATCTCAATTTGGATCTCAGGGTATGTGGCCTCCTTTTTTGACTGTGTTTGTAATGTGAACGTAAATGTGGTTTTAGTTTTCGGACATCCTTAAGATTTGAGATTTTTTCGTTCTCGTGCTTTGTGCTACACGTTTTGTTTTGGTTGATGTTATAGACTTCGTTATCGTGTTGCTTTAGAATTGTGTTTTCGAATACATATTGGTTACAGGTTTGGGGGGAGTGGCTGTTGTGCATATCTGCAAAACGTATTTGTGTACACCGAGAAAACTGCCTCAGGTGGCTAAGAACGAAGTTGCGAGGGACGTTTGGAATGTCATATTTAAGACACATCTGCCGGTTAAAACCGCCTACAGCTCATCACATGTCACCCGCTAACATGTCATGACCCATCAATCGCACTGATGAAACAACTTATACTTCTTCCACATCAATGTTTTCAAAACGCAGACAAATTACAAATAAAACCTTCCAAGAAACTTTTTTTTCACGAGGCTTCAACCTCAGCCTCGCTCAGTCAGTGTGGTTCTTAGTTTTTCCCTTCGATACATGCCCAAGCTCCATCTCAGTGACCAACCACCAATACTTGTCACGTACAACCGGGTCATGCACTCTATATCTATTAATAGTCGGCTTCATCAGTGAGTTTTATAAACGTTTTGCTGAAATTTCGGAGTTTGCTCTGCAAACGAAACATGGCATGACCAGGTCTAATCATGTCCATCGCCAACTTAGCTGCTGCTACCTGGAACAAATGAATTCGCGAGCACCTAGTTGCAAGTCGATGAAAATGGCAATGGAGGGTCGCATACAAAGACTTTCTTGGTAATCGTGTTTCAATGTGGGGTATCTACGATACTGCTTCAGTGGCTCCAGGTGGCCATGAACTGTTTGCAATCTTTGTTCTTTGGTGGTTGCTTCGGGGTTCGCAACCTTCTGAACGTTGTCATCTAGGATGTGTTCCGGATACATTCCACAATACACCCCCCCCTCACCTCCTTCTGTTATAATTTTCTTTTCTAATCTGGGACCTTTCCTAGTTGGTAGGCCCGGTGCTACCGTAAGTATGTCATCTGTGAATCTCTCAGTGTTACTGCCGTACTTTGCAATTATCTCCAAAGAAAGGGTAAGAGGTTCAATATTGTCTCTCGTATCGGGCAAGTATTTTTTGATCATAATTTTTAGGAAATTGAGAGCATGCATGAACGCAAAATCAGTCGCAAAATATGCCCGAGGATTGTAAATATACCACTCATCCATATTGTACAAACTAATCGTCTAATGCGAAGTTAAACCTTTCACACAGTTTAGCTCAACCGACATTAATAATTTTCTTGTTGGTCATTTTATTAGTATGTACAGGAGGGTTGAGATATCAGTGTATTTTGTAGGTCTTTGGTTTCTTTCCACTATTTTTGTTCGTGTGACGCTTTTGAGCAAAGCCATTCTTTAAAGAGCGGGCCTTTCCATACCCCGAACTCGTTGAAGTGTCATTCTGGTAGGGCAGTATGAATACTATTATTACCGTGGCCATGGGGTCGGTCATCGGGTTGCACCATCCATTGTACTTTAGTGAGGTACAACATAAATGTCTCATGTAAGGAGATGTAGAACACACAATGTGCACCAGCTTGACAGACAAATGTGTGAGTAACAATATTTCTGTAACCCCCCGCGTTGGCCACGGTAGGCACCAACGCTGTAAACCGGTATATGCGTATTGGCGATGACGTTGGATGGCAACGACACGGTACGACATGCTAATGACTGCGTCAACTAGACAATCGGATTGCCGGTATTTTTTCCTACTTCATTTTTGACGGTAACCACGATCGTTATCGAGTTAGATCAAATGGTGCTGGGTAGAAAACCCTTAATCCGCAAAGGTGGAATGATCGCATTGCGTAGTGCAAATATGACGAGGCATCAAGGAGGCATTAAAAACAGAATTCACGCCGCTGTCTCTTCAATGGCCGCACAAAAAATCACTTGGCGTTGCCACCCATAAGCAAGATGGTATGCACAAGGAGCCGAAGTCCGTCTTACGAGAAGGTCTTGAAAGGATACCGTTCACAGGACATGCGACAGGCCTTACACGTCCCGGGCGATCAAGTTAGGGGCAAGCTATGCCTGACTAGTTGGTGAAACCCCGACGTGCTCCTTCTCGGCATGGTAGGCATGCGAGGATGAATTGTAATATGACTAAGACGTTGCATGACCGGAGTACCCCTGTCAGCCCCGCATGTGCCATATCCGTTTCTTTATGCTGTTCCATTGATGGCGACCGAAAAAACCATTCTTGTATAAAAACGTCTAGTATGACAGAGGCAATTGTAACGTGCGTCCTCTACGAGGTCACGCATTATTGTTGAGGCTGGGTGTTTACTATACCGGGGATGGTACAGTATAAAATAGTGACATTCTCTCGTGGTCACCACTGACTTTGGGCCGTCAAAACGAGTAACAGTGTATACTATACCTTGTAAGTGCAGCGTATGAAAGGGTGAGACGCGTGCGTGTCGTCAAACCGCGTCTAATACTGTTGTTGGTGTGGTTTTTCGCGTGATGAGGATCTGAAAAGCTCAAAAATTATATTATTAGAGCGCCCACCTCCACCACAGCCATTGTCCGGTAACCAATGCCTTTTGGGTTACCATGGACAGTAGCTACGTCCGCGGGTAGAATTCAACGCTACAACGACTGACAACAAGATCACAGCACATTATATATTCATCGAGTGTTTTTTGTGGTATATGTATTAAACAGAATAGAACGAGGCCGCCAAACCGCAGTTTCGACTGCGTAGATAACGTGTGGTGTGGTTTGTGCCTGAAGCACGCATTGGAACCATGTCGGACGTCCCCGGTACTCGTTGTACAGATATCAATAACGATTTGACGTCCGCCCGAGAACTGGCAAACGTTACACGAAAATACATGTTAGTGTATGGTTCGGCAGCAACGTCAAACGGTTTCCATCACGACCAGGTTGAAGAAATAGGAGACGCATGGATTTTAGCGCGTCACGTCTGTGCACCAAATGTTAAAGCGGGCCGTTCTTTATGTCCAGCACATTCTATTGCGACACGTATTGGCTATGCGCCTATTCGTCACTCCGAGAAACAACGGCGCGCTTGTGGACATTGTTTGTATGGAAGAAAAATATAGGGTGTAGATTTTGCGCTGGAGGTCATTGGAGTAGTGTCCCCTCGGTAGTGCCTGCATGTTCTAGCCGTAAACACATGCCGTATACCGGCAACCAGCATGTTTCAGACGGTTGCCACTACTCCAGGCTTCCATTTTTGCCAATCGACCTCACAAGTACTTGAGCGGGCAACCGACTCGTTTTAACCTGCCCACCTGGGGGACATCAATGATGGGAAACATGGAAATTATCGAGACACAGAGCCAGCCAACAGCGCGCATCGTAAAGTAGGCGGAGAACATTCAGACCGCATTTTTTTTGTTAATGCCTACCTGCAATTATTTTCTGTTCACGTGTATGTCGCACTAATGACGGCTTCATCTCGTAGGTCAAAAGCCCGCAGGAATGTTTGTTTAGCGCTGGCCTCCAAGCCGACTATTTGTGCATCGTTGTGGTCGCATCATTAAACATTTTGCCGCACATAGCAGTGTTTGGATATAATGTGTTAGGGAGTACAATTTTCCCTCACTGTTTCCAGTGACCCTTGAGAGATGGACAGGCAAGTCCATGGCCGATGGTATGACGTTTCGGCGTGTGATAACTAACGAACTTTTGCATGGTGGGCAAACGCACTGCCAGCCTACGAGGAGAGGTCCTTGGAGCTGGCACCACCGGGCCCGCGGTCACGAGTCGATGCACTTCAACTAAATATTTGTATAAGATCCTACAGCAGAAGAATAGAATGATCGCAGGACAATGGCGGGGTCCATTCTGAATGTTGGGGTAACTACAGAGGTGGAGGCCAAGCCGAGGGCCGACTGACACCGGAGGTCAATGTAACGATTGGGGGAGATAAACTGCCGAAGATGTATGATGTGGTTGTTTCGTTCGTCCAAAATCGCGAAAATATTTTCGCCTGCTCCGGAGTACGAGCAGCAGGTGCGTATCACATTCAAATGTGGAGGAGACCAGGTGATGGCGTGAAGGCGAGAGCTGCTCGACTCGGAGACTCAGATGATGGTGGCTAATGATGTCTACAATGACAAGGCTACCGTCGATCTCTCGGACGAGGAGCCGACAAAAGCGCTTGAACCGTTCGCTGCTTTGATGTCTTGTTGACGAGTGATGAGGCATTTTGCCGCTAGGTACTCTATGTGCTAAAATAATGGATGCGAGCAGTCTACCTTACACTTTAGGGTGTTGATGATAAACACTGCGTTGCGGAAACCTTGCTGAAAACGAGCTCAGGGAGGTGGTATATCACGAAGGTATACATTACAGGCTAAACTGAGCCACTGAAGTTGCGCCCCCGCGGTGAAAAGGAAGATACTATTCGATGTCGAATCGCATGATCATGGCGCACTGTTTAGCATGATTGCCAAGCAGCAATGGGGCCAACTTTTAACTGAAGCCTACGGTGCGGCACGCCGGCAAACGGCACGGCGTCGTGACGCTAGGTAAGTGGCTGCTCCGGATACGAAACCGCAAGGGAGTGCTGCTAGGTAGCACGACTAACCCGAGAGTTCCAAGGCCGCTGGCGGAAATGTTTCTAGGTCGAAAACAAGTGTTTCGTATGTGACATGCAAGTTCAAAAGCAGAGAGAGATATTGCCACTAACACCAGCAGGGTTAAAGACAGAAAGACGTCCATGGCCAAGGCCACGGCCAGACCGCCAAGAAGCAGCACCAGTCAACAAGCCGCCCCACTCAGCATGCCGATAGCTAGATGACTGGGATGACCGCTGCATGAGCTACCAGCGGAGCTAGTGGGAACTAGACCGCCCTCGTCAACAGTGGTTATCACGAAGATCAATCCTGGTGCGCCTAAAGCAACTGCATAAGCATGCGGGCTACGCGTACGTTCGGCATGCCCCGGGAAAGAGTGGCGCCGCTGGAAAACTGGATCACCAACGTGGTGCAGCACCAGGCTTCAAAACAGTCCTGGCCACAGAGTTTAACACCAGTTCTTCATACCGTTCCGGTGCAGCCACAGGCACCCGCGTCGCAGCAGTAGGTTGGAGATTTCATCACCATTTCTCCTTCGCGTCTCTCGGTCGTTTAGCCTGTCGGATCGGGTGACACAAGGGTTGATTCGATTGAGAACGAACCGAGTTCAGAGGCCGGGACGCAGCATATCTTGTTGGCCTCTTACGGAGATCCTGATATGGATTCGCGGCTGCTGAGGTCAAGGGGTATGGATTCTTGTTAAGTTATTACTACATTGGCGGAGGAAAGGGTAGAGGGTGTGCAGGGACATCTGAGAGTGACGGAATCCGCGTTAACAAAGGCGTTTGTTTGGCGAGCGCATATGGTGACGTGGTTGGTCTAAGAAGGTGGTATTTGGACGCAATTGTGTACACTCTAGGTTACGATCGATACCTTATGGGGACTGTACCGGTTTAAAGTGCTTTGAATCGCGTTCGCTCGGGGGGGGCATGTGGTAATCATAAGGTAGAGGCTTCTGGAAGAGCAACCTGACATCAACTTTGAGACACAGCTCGAGGAATCCGTACGGAAGGCGTGTAGAGGTCAAGATGGAGTTGCGGTAGACGTTAAAGCTCATGCTATGGGTCAGCCCGACGCCGGTGATGTGCTGTCGGTGGTTATTGCTATCCCGTCGTTCGGCCCAGGCGTCGATGCGCCCGGTGAGGTGGACAATGACGTCACGCTGACACTGCGGTCTCAACGACCATGACCTTACAGGATCCCGGCGTTGGGGCTCGAAATCGTGTGGACGTGTATGAGGCGTTGATCGATGACGCGGTCGACCATGGTTTCCCAGCGACATGTGCCAAGATGTTGCGCGATATTCTCTGTCGCAAAAAGCATGAAGTATTCCCTCATGGGATAGAGGGCCAACCACCCGCACGCGTGGAGCACATAATCGTGTGGCTACAACGAGGTGCAAGGAAGGTGCGGGTGAAATCATGTCAGACCGTAATTGCCTAACGTGTAATGCGGCGGCATTCTTGCAGCGACCGCCACCGTCGAAGGAAGACGATCGGCGTCGAGCTGGCGTGTGAAGGATTGGAAGAGGCGGTGAGCACCTGGGGCAGGAGTTTGACGTGTTCTTTTCGGCAAGTAGGCGTATTGCGAAGGCGCTGAATGCGTTGCGGTTAAAGGCGTATCGAGGAAGCGAGGATTAATAAATCGATAGGTTTTGCCGTTTGTGATCATGTTGTGGGTTTGTGGGGTCCGAGATTTTGAGCTACTTATTTTCAGTTTTTTGTAAATTTTGAATTTGTAGTTATTCTGGGTCGGCGTTTCTGCATTAGACAATGCTCGCTCTCACCGCTGGCGTTTGTAATGAAATACACATTCCGTGAGTGGTCTGGCCTTCGCCAGGTGTGCATACGCAATCAAACGCGTAGCGTGTGGTGTGTAGTTAGTTTGAAGATACCTTGGTCAAGATGCGGCCGCTGCAAAAGCAAATTGTTGGTAGCTCGGTACACGCAGTAGATCGTAGGTCGTGGCCACAGTTTGTTGGGGCTTATCATTGTCTAACGTACGGCAAGTAGTGTTTGTCGAAGTGCACGGTATAAACGATTTTGTGTTTTGTAACTCGAGATGAGATTTCTGAAAGTGATTAAACGCTGTGGTCGCATCATTGTTTCTTGTGACACCTGAAGCGGTTGGATACAACTTGGTAGGGAGTTCCATATTCTCTCTTTGCGTGTCAAGTTACCGTCTAGCGATTGATGGGGAATGCTATCGCCAGTAATAATCCAACAGACAACTACCTGGTGTTATCGTGTTTCAGGATATATCTCGCGGGTCAACGTAATAACACCACCACCAGGGTTATACCTACGCTCCCGGCCAACGGTGCGGCCTTGCACTAGGAACCGGCCCCAAAACTTAGATAGTATATGCGTAAATAGTGCGAAAATTGTCTTAATATGCTCTGCTTACTCTTCCGAATTACCCTCTGGTTGTAGGCGGGCATCGCGGCATCTCCGGTGTAAAGATACGCTGAAACATACTGGCGCAACGTATACGAGATACGAAGATAGCTACGAAAAGGATAGCGACAAACGAAACAAAAACTTCACCTAATGTGGAATGGTCGTTGACGAAGAGTTAGATGTGGGCGGGCATCATAGCCCCCAAGCGTCTTTAACCGTCAGATAAAAACGAAAAATCGCAGTTGAAATAATAGTACTTTAAGACAGATCCAAGGCGTCGAAGTCCATACATAAGCAAGACTTTCACACTTTGCTCGGTTTTTCACAACCCCAGTATCAGCAGTTTGTTACACCCCCGAAGATTCCCACTCCAATGCCCTAAGTTTGAGCCCGTGCTATACTCTAACGAATGATGACTGGTTGGACTTTGCAGTCGCCATGACGAACGTCGGGCATTGATATGGGAAACACGGTGCTTAACGTAATACAACTGGTGCGACAAAGACATTTTACCATGCGAATGAATGGTTAAAAAAGGCTTTTGCATCGGAAAACAGCCTTGAAAAAAAAATGTCGATGTGAAAACGGCCCAAAAAAAAAAACGGCCACGGCGAATTTGACGCTACTAATCGTCACACATTGCGAATTGATGAAAAGCTTTCGACTACGAGTACGGTGATACAAAGTCATGTCCTCGGCGAAAACGGACAGTCACGAGCGTGGGTGATGTCCAGAGAAACGCGGCTGCAGCAAGCCGTACATTTACTCCGGGTGTGATGCGCAAAGAGGAATCTGCGAAATGCGTGCGCGCGCCAGCCCACCGCCGCACGTGCCAAGAATAACCCTGACCACGAGTATATTTTGTGCACTGCCCATCAGTGCTTTTCGCGGTACTACCTGTATTCGTACAATAGATTTCGTGTGCGTACGTATATATAAATATTATAAAAATTGACAATACACTCCAGCTGTGAGATCGAAGATTTCGTCGAAACTCATCTTTGCAAGCTGTGTGATACTCCGATCGCGCGCATTACGAGTTGTGTGTCCTCATTAAGGATATAGGTCGGCGACTCCCCTTACAACTACAGTGTAGCTATCAGGGTCAACAGGATGATTTTAGTCAGTCTGTGCGCGGTAACTATAAAACCCGTTTCTGAGGGAGACAAAATCTGACAGCTGTGAAGGGAAATGTATCCTTTTATCAAGTGAATCTTGTAAGTCGAATAACCGTTGAGGGGGGTGGGGCGGAGTTTTGCAGGACGTGGGGGGCTGGTTTTGATCGAAAGCGAGCGGGTTTGGAGGAGGGGGGGGGGAAGGGTCAATTTGTGCATGTAAGCTACAAATCCTTTCGAGGGGATACATCTGACGGTTTTGGCACCAGTTTTTTAATTGGGGGGGTCGGAGGGGGGGGGGGGGGGAAAGGGGGGGGGGGGGGGGCAGCTTAGTATGTGCGTGGAAACTATACATTATTTTGAGGGGATAAATGTGACGGTTTTGGAAATAATGCATCAGTTTATCATGTATATCGTGGGATAAGTCGTACAATCAGTGAGTAAAGAGAGGGTGAAGTGTTCGAGGAGGTGGGATTGGGATAGGTTGGGGGGAAGGTGGGGGGTGGGGGCGGGGGGGGGGGGCGGGGGGGGGGGGGAGGGAGGGCTGTAGGTGAGGGGTTTGTTATACGTGTGGTGCTAGGTCCTGGCGATGGTGCGGGTGATGGGGAAGGAGGGGGCGTTCGAGGTGGGGGGGAGGGGGGGGGGGACACAGCGGCATGGATGGCTCTCGAACGATAATGAGGTGATATCCTGTGCTTGAGGTGTTTGTTAATGTGGCGGATTTCGATATTTGGTGGGGTGTTTGAGTAAGGGAGAGCAAGAGGGGGGGGGGGGGGGAGATTTTTTAGGAGGCTACGTCACAAATAATATTCAAATACACTTCGGCTGTGAGATCAAAGATATGTAGGGGCTTTTTATACGCGTGGTGCTAGGTCTAGGCGATCGTGCAGGTGGTTGGAAAAGAGAGGGCGTTGGCGGGGGGGGGGGGGGGGGGGGGGGGGGGGAAGAATTAAAAATTACGTCATGGATAGTCAGAATGATAATGACGTGATATCAACTGCGTATAGTTGTTTATTACTCAAACCGATTTTAATTGTGAGTGGGGCGTTTTGACAAACTAGGCGGAAGGAAGGGGGGGAATCGGGGGACGGGGGGGCCGGGGGAGGTTTGGGGTTTGTTTGAACACGAGGGGTCAGTGGAGGGGGAGGGGAGGGGGGGGGGGGGGGGGGGGGGGGGGGGGCATTTCAGTATGTGCGCGGAAACTATAAATCCTCAAAGGGGACAAACCTGACGATTGAAGCAATAAGACATCCCTTTATATCATCTGGCTTGTAGTGTTTACTATTCTAGCAGGTTTGATGTTAGATGCGGCATGCAACCCAGTGTTTAAGTGTAGTAAATGACGTGTTAAATGTTCATAATTTGTTGTTGTATGATGCATGGATCGAAAGCTAGAATATTTTATAGAATATTTGTAGGTACCAATATTTTCTGACATCGCTAATAATAAGAAAGATACGTATTGTCAAATACAACAGGCGAGGTGATGTGGTCATGCACTGTTTGTCACCATCATCATACAGTTACCAACATTTTCTGACATCGGTAATTATACGAAAGAGATACGTATTGCCAAATACAGCATGCGAGGTGATGTATGTGGCCATGTACTGTCTCCGCCATTGAGCATTAGAGGGAGGGATGCGAATCGTCATTTTTAAAGGAACGCTTGGTATACATGTGCTCAATTACGTTACCTCGTTAGTCATACTTGGTATACACGCGCTCAATTACGTTACCTCGTTAGTAATACTTCGCTTGGCATAGGTTGGGAGGCGATCATGCAGACGGTATGTACGAAATACCCTACTTAATGGGTTGGTAAGGTTGTTCACCGCAATTTTAACACATCTGCCTGTGCTTCCTTTTCCAAATTATTTTTGTCTCAAATAAATGTACGATTTAACGCCTATGATTTTACCTTGTCGTTGTGGGGCTCTGCGGTCGTCAATATTGAGTCAGAGACACGTCCTTCACATACATCAGGCGAGGTGGGTATGTGATGTCGTATATATGCGATGTCATCACTAATGATCGCGAGGGTGATTTTACTTCGTGAGGTAAATGGTACTGTGTTTCGGAGAGGTCGTCTCAGGAGGGTATGCGATGGGTCAGCAGTGTGGTTTATCGCAATCGTATCAGGTCTGCCTGTGCTTCCTTTTCAACTTATTATTGTCTCAAATGTACGCTTTCACGTCCATGATTTTTACCGTGCCGCTGTGGGGCTCTGAGGTCGCCAATTCTAAGACAGAGATGCATCTTACATATACAGCAGTTGAGGTGGGCATGCAACGTCATATATATGCGATGTCACTACTTTTGAACGCGAGGGTGACTTTACTTCGCCAGGCATATGCTACTGCGTCTCGTAAAGGTTGTCTCACGTGGACATGTGATGTCACCACTATTGAACGCGAGGGTGATTTTACTTGGTTAGGCACATTCCACTGCGTTTGGAATGGTAGAGGTTGTCAGGCAATCATGTAAGCGGATGGAGGCACGAAATACCCTGCGTAATAGGTTGGTCGTGTGGTTTACTGCAGTGTTAACCTCCCTGTCTGTACTTACCTTTCACATTTTTGAAGACCGAATATAGTGTACGTTTTTACGTCCTGTTTCCTCCCCACTGTCGTCGAAGATGTTGTAGTCCTGTAGATGTCGTGTCCATGTCTGGTGCTCTTGTTAGTGGTGTTCATGAAAACATGCCCCAACATGTAGATGATCGCTGAGTAGTGTTCCTTTCCTTTACATCAAGCCAGGTAGTATATGCCAACGCGACCGCTTGCTTGAAAAACGACAAAGAAATTCCTCACACGCCTGACAGAGAAGACGCGCCCGAAGATGGTTCAGTATACCGACGGTCAAGAACAGGTTATCGAGCAGCGCACTTGATTTTTACTACCGTTCCTCACTCCACCTAAGACACTACGGGCATGCGCAGGACCCAGTCCGCTGATGCCCAAAACCAATACAAAGGAGGTGATGTGGTGGGCGAATGCTATAATGATTTGCGCTGCTTCGATGACCTTGCCTCTCGTCCTGTTTATTTGCGGTCTTGATGAACCTGTCATTTGGCAACGAGCAGTTGTGACGCATTTTCAGGTTTGTGTGACGACTTTATGTGGACTATGTGATGTTTCTGACTCGTAGGGACCTCAATTTATATACCTGGTATATTATAAAAAATGAAAATACACTCCAGCTGTGAGATCGAAGATTTCGTCGAAATTCATCTTTGCAAGCTGTGTGTGATACTCCGATCGCGCGTATTACGAGTTGTGTGTCCTCATTAAGGATATAGGTCGGCGACTCCCCTTACAATTACAGTGTAGCTATCAGGGTCAACAGGATGATTCTAGTCAGTCTGTGCGCGGAAACTATAGAACCCGTTTCTGAGGGGGACAAAATCTGACAGCTGTGAAGGGAAATGTAACCTTTGATTAAGTGAATCTTGTAAGTCGAATAACCGTTGAGGGGGGTGGGGCGGAGTTTTGAAGGACGTGGGGGCCTGGTTTTGATCAAAGGCGAGCAGGTTTGGAGGAGGGGGGGGGGGGGGGGGGGGGAAGGGGGCAATTTGTGCATGTAAGCTATAAATCCTTTCGAGGGGATAACTCTGACGGTTTTGGCATCAGTATATTATTGGGGGCGGGGGGGGAGGGGGTGGGGGCGAGGGGGGGGGGGGGGGGGGCGTGTGGGGCAGCTCAATATGTGCCTGGAAACTATACATTATTTGGAGGGGATAAATGTGACGGTTTTGGAAATAATACATCAGTTTATCATGTATATCCTGGGGTAAGTCGTACAATCAGTAAGTAAAAAGAGGGTGGAGTGTTCGAGGGGGTGGGGTTGGGATGGGTTGGGGGGGAGGTGGGGGTGTGGGGGCGGGGGGGGGGCGGGGGGGGGAGGAACGGCTTTAGGTGAGGGGTTTGTTATACGTGTGGTGATAGGTCTAGGCGATGGTGCGGGTGATGGGGAAGAAGGGGGCGTTCGAGGCGGGGGGGGGGGGGGGACACAGCGGCATGGATGGCTCTCGAAAGATAATGAGGTGATATCCTGTGCGTGAAGTGTTTATTAATGTGGCGGATTTCGATATTGGTGGGGCGTTTGAGTAAGGGAGAGCAAGAGGGGGGGGGGGGGGGGGGGGGGGGTTTTAGGAGGTTTACGTCACAAATAATATTCAAATACACTTCGGCTGTGAGATAAAAGGTATGTAGCAGCTTGTTATACGGGTGGTGCTAGGTCTAGGCGATATATATATATATATATATATTCCCTCCGAAATATTTGGCATCTGCATCTTGCATGCATTTTTTTCCATTTTATCGTATCCACCTCCCCCCCCCGGCCTTCAAAATTGCAACCTCTCCAGCCCACCCACTTCCCCCCTCCCTCTTCCTCCGCCTCATTAAAACCAAAACGGCCAACGTTACAAGCTCTACGCGACAAGTGATATACATTTTTTACATATCTAACCATCCATACAGCCGCTCTGAATCATTTATGATATATTCAAGCTGCTATTACCCCCCCCTGCCGCCACCTACACCGTCGTCTGCTAGGACACCGTGTGCAGTAACCTCATATTAATTCATTAGACTTATCCCGTCTTGAACCTTCGTTCCCCAGAAACACCCTGAGAATTGCAAGAACGGATGGAAAAACCACCAGGGTACACGAGGAAAGGGTTAGTGGCATCGAGCGTAAATGCGTGTGCAGTAGTAATATTTAGCAAAGACAAGCTGAATCTTGAAAATTACAAAATGGAACTCTGAGAAGATGACCTGCTAATCGTAGACCAGCATGCGCACCTTGGCTTAAAGACTTCGAAAGATCGGTCATGGACCACACAAGAAACGAAAGTATTACCAAATGGTAAGTCACAAGTATAGAAGATTGATGCGGTTTCAGGCAGACTCGCACCTTGACACTAGGATAACAATTGAATTCTGACAAATGTGATTGTACCAAGGCGAGAGTATGCATGAGAGATGTGGGAAGCGGACGCGGAGTTGTTAACAAGTGAGGAGAATGCAGATGGCAGCAGCCGAAAAGACAGTACAGTAAGTTTTTCATAAGGTACACGGGTAATACAGTGCTAAAGGCAGAACTCGGAAAGGACCTATCAAAACAAGTAGAGAGGCGGGGAAGAGTCGTTCAACGGTAGGCCCCCCAACGTTTCTTGAACGAAATCGCCGGTTTCGAAACCAGCTCCCGTTCATATCCCTGGAATACTTTGGTCCCTTGATACCCTGACGTCATCGTTCGATGTACCTTAGCACACACCGAAATACGAAGTTAATGGATACATTTGTTAATAGCATCCTTTCTCGCGTCGAGTAGACATTAAACGTTCTCTAACGAAAACCCCTGGATTTGAAGGACGGCCATCGTAGACTCAGTCGCAATTGACATATCGATCTAAAGTACGGAATGGACCAGAAAAACAGGTTACCAGCCATAGCTGATAGGGCGGTGTGGGG